>JBAMCJ010007287.1:0-600000 GCA_037075205.1 Drosophila prostipennis
CTGCGTGAGTCCTTTCAACACTTTGCACTTCCCGGCAAACAATCACATTCATTGACTTGCATTACGGTGTTTTGCGGTGGTCCTTCACTCACTCACACATCGGGGAGAAGGTGGAAACACCCACCTTTGTTTGGTGTTCGGTACTCAGTATTCGGTATTCGGTATTCCCTTTCAACTGGGCCACCGCCACTCGGCTGATTATTGCTTACTTATTGATAGCGAATCTGATTCGCCAAGAATGCGGCAAAAGCAGCGATAAGTTTGCTCCCTGCGGAGCCAGTGGAGCGTGCCACTTGACAGCAGATACTTTCCACACGCCCACGTATCTGCCAGATACTTTTCTGACTTTCAGTCGGCGATAGTGAAACCTGCACACCATACAGATCCTGCTAAAAAGATGTGATTGTAAATATTTTCCCTAAGCTTACAGCAGTCGGGATATATGGTAATGTAAAACTCATTAAGTGCAGCATCCAAAAGCACATGAATCATTCATTTAAATCCTTTATAATCGATTCTTAAATCAAAAGAGCAAATATTGATTTCATGGCATTGCTATGCAAAATGTTATTTATTTTCGCTTTTTGCATATTTAGTTTGCTTTTCCCATTATTGAATGTGAGATAGATTGGACGGCATTTTTGTTGGTGTTTATTTGTAAATGCGGGAGATTTAAGGGAAACTAAAAACGAGTAAGCCAAAAAAGCCATTCAACCGCAGGCATTCCAAATTCCATATTCACCGAAATATTTCATAACAAATTACGCTTTAAAGTGAGCACATGATGGGCGTCCTGCTTCGCTCATCCTCTCCAGTGGCAGTTAACTTTTAATTTCCTCACCTGAGCCCGGGCTCACTTGCCCCACAGCGGGGGATTCCCCCACGCAGCGGTGAATCCTGAATCAGCGCCGCAAGCCGCAAAGGACACGCGGCAGACCGCAGTCAACAAAAACAAAAACAAAACAAAAAAAACGAACAGTTGAGCCCACTTTAGAGGTAATGGGGCGGTGCTAGTGGGTCTGGGTCGGTGGCTTCAGCCATTAGCCATTCAGCGCAGAGGCACTGGCTTATTTTCATAATTGCCGCGGCTAAGTCGCGTTCTTGGCGGCTAAAAACACGGCAAGAGCGCAATTGGCGCTAATCAGGAACAGAAACAGGACGAAGACGAGGACGAGGACGAGGACGTCCCCCGGATGGCGGCCCACTCAATAAATGACTTGATAAACATGCTGAAATGATTACAAAGTCAACAGCTTATTTGCCATGCCAGAGACATTTCAAATTCTCAACTCGCCACTCAACTGAATCAAAGTGCGTGGAGTAAGCACGATTTCTTAATTATGTGTACCCACGACTGCACAGAAAGAAATTAAGAACCGTATTTAATTAGGAACTGAGTTAAATGAGAGTTAAGGAGAGGCTTTTCAACTGTATGAGATTTATATGTACTTGAAAACATGGTTCTCAACTCTTTTAATAGCTTGCTTTCTGGCACTTTATAATTACCATGATAATTGGAATTTCTTCTTATTATGTCATCCTATAAACAGAAATGCTGCAATTCAAATTTAAAGCCATTCATAATAATTACTTTCAAACAAGATTACACGAAGGAACCTTAGGACGTTTATACCAACTCAGAATTACTTTAAAGTTTTTTACAAATCTCAAGCCTTTCAAAATCAATAAAATATTTTGATCAAAACTGATACAATTTGTTTATTAGTAGTATTAGGAGAATTAAGTGCTTCCAAAATAAGGACACTTTATAAATATTATATTCGGGACTTCAATTAAATTCTAGCCTAGAAACCCTGAAAATTGTTCTATGTGTGCTGTGGTGTTGACATTTAAGTTGGATGAAGAATAAAGTATCCATTGGGGGAGGAGGATGAGATGAACCGCACACCCGCTTGTTGCTGGCAAAAACTTTTCATTATATTTATGATACAGCTTGACTTTTGTTTTGTTTGTTTAACTTCTTGTCAACCTACATAATCTGGGGCTCTCTGCGGCTCTGTTAGGAGACTCTCTTTCGCTGTTAGCGAGTGCGCAGGTCGCCGGAGTTGAGTTGGCAATTGAATTTCACAGTAATTTCCTGGCCACGACTGGCATACGCTTCAGATAATCGCTCGTCGGCCAGCGAGTCGGACGTGTTTTAGCCGCCATAGTGGGAAAAAATAATAACGAATAGAGGGAGAGTGGCCGCCCCATTCGGACCTCGTTTGTTCATTCATAAAGCCGTGTCCTTTTACGCGAAAGCCACAACAAACTCGCATCCTGGAGGACAACGACATCTCTCGTGTGTGAGTGGCAGTGCTCTTGTGTGTTCTTGTGCCGACAGGAAATACTCGACTCGACCCATAATAATTGCAAAGGACAACCAATTTGGTTGATGTCCATTCAGGTGAGCCAGTATTTGTCGACAGGACATTGTTATCGCGGCGCCATTATATTGTGTGATTTCTTCTAATGCAATTTGGGCACCAGGTACCTCATTCGATTTGCCCTGCTTTTATCTGATTTTATTGTTGGCACTGCGTATTTGATTTGTTGCCGGACACCTGCGGGCAGGGAGACGCCCATATTGGCCCATAAAAGGCTTTCGGGGACTCGGGTTACGGGTTACGGCCACATTACCCACTCGAGGCGGTCGAAATATTTTATGGTCTGCCACTTAAGTGCATCGGTGGCACGAGCTTTTGTCTTGGCTTTTATAGTTGGTACTTGAATTTTAAACGGCTGTCATGTGTCTCGAGTTCGGCTAAGTGAAGAAGAGGTTGCCCGTAAATCTTTTGCTGATTAAGTTCCTCCATCGGCAGTTAAAAATTCAACAAGCAGGGCAGAAAATATTTATGCCAGCCGACAAAAGCAGCAGTCTCAC
Organism: Drosophila prostipennis; assembly: GCA_037075205.1. NCBI lineage: Eukaryota > Metazoa > Arthropoda > Insecta > Diptera > Drosophilidae > Drosophila > Drosophila prostipennis. The sequence goes on from JBAMCJ010007287.1 coordinate 2,885, forward strand.
ATGCTTTGCATATTGCTTATCTAAATTGTTTTGTTCGGGGCCCCCAAAAAAAAAACACACACGTAAGTGGGAAAAAGGCGGTCGGGCCATTAAACAGACTGAAGAAGCTAGGCAATTTTTCAATGTCACTTGAAGGCAGCAGAGTTTTGACATTGGCCATTAATAAATTAGTGAGCAGCTCGTGCTCGTCAGGATCTCGGCCTGCTAATTGAGTGGTAAATGCGAGGAGGCTTTGAAGTCAAAGTCCTGACAAAGTTGGGGGTTCTGATATCGCAGCTCAGGAATCAGCATCACGCAAATCCAAATTAAAAGAAATGCCCAAGATCCAGGAGCCATCAACAGCTGCGCCCAGGCCCCAGAAAAAGTAATTTGAGGCGCCCCGGCCCCACAACCTTTCACCCCCATCCTTCAGCTTCCGTCGCAGCCTTTCGCAGCCTTTCACACATCTTTTAGCACTTTGGCCAAAACTTTGCAGCCGCCTCGCCTCGGTTTCGGTTCGGTTCGGGGTATATAAATAAATATATATGTAGGTATGGGAACTCTCCTCGATGTGTGCGAGATTGTTTGCCTGTCTTGTTTTCCTACAAATCTTTTCAACAATTCAAAAATGTTTACTGGAACGAATTTATGGTATCCCTGTTGGCTGTGGCCCACATCTGTCCCCGTTTTTGTGTTTTGCTCGGCCTAAACCCTTCGAGGCCGTATACTCATTACACTCTTGTTGATTCTGGATTGAATGGATTTATGCGAAAACATCAGGAAGCGCATATCAAATGCAGAACATTAGAATTCCGAGAAGTATTTTTCGGGCAAAGAATAATGTTTATTTCCAAGCAGCGAAAAGGCAAACGAATCTTATAAAAAATGAAGGCGTTTAAAAACGACCAAGAGAGCGATTTCCTGGAAAGAAAGCCAGTAATTCGAGGAACATGATCATGAGCTTAATATTAAGGGTGTAACAAATTGTTGTGCGCTTGCACAAAAGCGATATAAAAAGCGACGAATATCTTAAGCCAGTTTCGGAGATAAGTAGATAAATCAACCTGCTCCATAATCCCCAAAAAGTACCCATTGAAAATCGAGCAGCCATCTATCATTCGGGAAATCTATTCACAGCGAGTACAAGAAACCTGCCTTAGGAACTCCCTCTTGGCTGTCATGTGTTGTAGCCGTAATCATTTGATTTGGATACGGTGGCGAATTCCCGCAGAGTGTGTTATCGCCTGAAGTTTGGGGCGTTATTATGGGGGAAGATACCCCTTAGAATGGCAGATGTTTTTTAAACCGGATGTGGCAGTAAAGTGAGTTGTATGCTCCAGCAACAAATGCTTTGCGTGTCAGGTTTCTTTTGTGTTCTTTCCGTTGTAACTCATTTTCTCCGCTCTATATCATTTTGGGGTGTTAATTCGCGAGTGCCCGCAAGATGGCGTCGTCCGGGTCCCACAATAAACCACCCCCTCCGCCAGTTCCGCCCCGCCCAGCGATTGTGCCACGCCCCAGTATGCTGCAGTATGAGCCCCACGAAAGTCAGAAAATCTCCAGATGCAGATATATGGTTTTGGTGTATCTCCTCCTCGTGGTATTTCTCCTACTCGCCTTTGTAGAATGGGAACTTGTGTCCTACTAGTAAGTTTCCTTTGAGTTCTATATGGTCTACTATAATATTACAAGGATTCTTTTGTACAGTAAACCATTAACTCATTTCTTTTTGTCCAACTACTGGCTGAGTGCAGCCTGCATGCTGATCTCAGTTCCGCTTTTAGCGGTTTTTCTAATGGTTCGCAAAGCTCGTTATATACCGATCCTTTCCTGGTTGCTGCTCTGCGTCATTGTAGGTATATTGCAGCAGGATTTTGTATCCCAGAATTTATAGGTTAACTTTAAGATAGAACTGTTGGTCATTGGTATCTGCACTTTGGCGGCTTACTGCGGCGAACTGAACTTTTTGCTCTACTTCACCGTAACTGCAATTCTGATGGTGACCTGTGTGCTAATTGGTTCCTTTATCCCCTGCGATTTAACCGCCAATGTGGCTGTCTTGTTCCTGCTCAGCATCCAGTTATTTCTGCTCAGCATATTCCTGCTTATGAACTACATGCTGATTGAATCAGGCGATGGATTTTTTATCGCCTTCGCAGTAATGGTTTTGTTTATTGTTGGTATGGTAAGGAAATCTTTAGAGTCTGGTATTTCCCTTAATCGTAAGCTTCCCAGTTTATCATGTACCATGCCCAACTGATCCGTGGTTGGCGATATGCGGAACTATTTACCACCGATGGACTCTTTGCCGTGATCATCCTGTTCTGTCACTTCTGCATTATTCTGATGCTTTTCTGCTACTGGGATTGGTTAAAAACCAAAGGCGTCGAAGATTATGAAGATCTCACTGAGAGTATTGAAGACCCTGAAAGCGTGACCGAAAAATTCAGTTTTAGAGGACCCAATGCAAAAGATTATGTTGAAGACGTAATAAACCTTTGAATTCCAGATAAAATCTATTTAATTCTTCTTATTAAAAAAGTAATAATAACTAAATTAAATTACAGCATTAATGTTTACATCATTTTACATAAACTCCCAATTATGAGTTGCAAATTCTCCTCCTGCAGGCGGCAGACAGAAATTTATTCGATTGTGCAATGGCACCGTTCACTTATTTTTCGCCAGGATAATCCCCGTCTTGTTTTAATCAAATTGAGTCGGGAATTATCTCTCTTTGGCATCGCCCACAAAGAGAGACCAAGCGAGTAGTGGCCATCTGGCATGTGGCTCAAAGGATTCCCCGGCTGGGAATATAAATTATCGCATTATGCTTGCAGCTCAGCTTTTTCGCCCGTCGCGCCATGATACCAATTAGTATAATTACCAAGGGAAGGAAAATAAAAACAGTACTTTTAGTTGGTAAATACTTCATGAAAAGCGCAGTTCTCCTGGCTCCTCCTTTCGCCATTGCTGTGCAGTGGGCATTAATTTGTATTAAATTGTTTTAATTTTTAAGCAGCTTACAAGGCTGCGGCGGCCGACTCAGCTGTCATTGGAGATTTTTTGGGTCAGACCACTCAGGACGTCAGGCGCCTGCTAAGCCCACTCGTCGACATTATAATAACATCCATCATTCTGGACCATACACAAATGACAACAACTGCCAAAGTAGCACACAAATAAAAATATAAACAAAACGGCCAGAAGCACAAAAAAACAGAAAGCCAAAAGCAAGTTTTGCTTGGACTGCTCGCTGAGTAAACATGACATATTTTTGTTTACCCGAAACGTTTTCCTCGTTCTCCTTGTCAGAACAGAACGGCGGCTGATGGCCCTTTTAGGCCAGGAATGAACGAATGAACGAATGAATGGGCCCTTTGACCACCATTTAACCTGCCGTTTTGGCGCCTTCATACACTCGCTTTTATGCCAGCAAAGTATATACATAGGCTCGAATGCGAGTGAGTATGAGTGTTTATGCATCCAATAATAAGCAATTTCGTGAACATAATTGGCAGTGGCATGAGTCGTCGAGCGGACAAAGTAAATAGCCATAATTAATGTATACAACATAAATGTGACCTGACCGAAATACGAAAAAAGCGGTCGAAGCTCACGAAACGACAGAGTCTCGAAAACTGTTTGTCTTCGATGGCGCACAGTGGTCCCAAAAGCTCAAGTTAGGTCCTGCCTATAATTGAATTTCAACAGATTAAATTACAACTGAAAAATCCATGACCTGTAAAATTCTTAAAATACTTGGGTTGACTTTAAATAGAGTACTTTCCTAGAAAATCAGTAGATTCCTTACCACTGTAGTCGGCTGAACGATATACGCTCTATAATGCGTATACGCCGCGTTGTGCACATTGGAAAAAATGTGCAATAAAGACGGCTTCTTCATTGATACGCAAAGCAGCGATATGGGCATCTGTATTGTATAATGCAGACTGTATGTTGAGGGCCGAATGTTTGAGCCGGCAATCACTGAAATCGTGGAGGCTGAAATGTGGGCGAATGCCGAAGCGAAAATGCGGAGAGGAAAAAAGGCATCAGCCGCAAAATTGGCAGAAACAACAGGAAAATGTTTTTCGCCGGCGTCGCGATGCTGTTTCGCTGATGTCTCTCCGGCTGATTGCGTTGACGAAATCGCATTGACGGGCGACAACACAGCGAAAAAAACCGAACAATATCACATTTTATTAAATAATCCATCAATGACAGATTTTTATAAAAAATAAAGAACAAACTTAAGCTTTTATTGTTGAATATTTTGGTTCCATTTTGGGTTGGTGAAAAAAATATTATGAATATAATTGAAGCTACTGCTGTAGAAAGAATTTAAAGAGTTTAATATTTTTTGATTTTTATAACTTTTTTTATTTTTTCCTGTGCTGAGCAGAAGCAACGACACATCCTGCGGATATTCGCCGGCCTAGGGTGGAACATTGCAGGAAGTGCTGCTGTGTGTGTGTTTGTACTTGGACACCCATCAAGGGTCTGAAGCATTCTCATTATTATAAAAAAGATGAGAGACCGGCGGTGCGGGGGCGAAGTCCAAATTAGATTTGCACGTTGTGTCAATGAAGGTTTGCTGCCTTCAGCGCCACCCGGGCGTCATTTAATTTTCATTTAATTTGGGAAAACACATTTAGGCGCGCGCGGCAAGCTCTAATCAGGCGCAAAGCCTTTTTATTCTGATAATAGTAAAATTAAATAAATGCAAACTGCTGTGAAAATTTGAATTTGAATTTTGGGGCTCGGGCACAAAAGATGTCTGCGCAATTTATGCGCCTCCCGCCGCGGTCCTTTGGTCCTCCGGTCCTCTAAGGGTAAGCCATTGTCATTGTCGAGCGACGGCGTTGACAGCTGCTCCCCGAAAACCATCAGCCCCGCGTCTAGGCTCCCCAAAAACCCAACCAAACCGAAAATGCCCCACCCTCGTGATGGTCGCCTTTTGTAGCCTGCATCGCGGTGACATTTTTATTACAAGGGCTCATGAATTTTATTCGGCTCGCGAGCAACTGCTGCTGATTTTATGGGAATTCCGCCCCCGCGGCATCAAATTTTCGCTTCCTGACATCCGCTGGACGTTGGAGCGAAACTATTCGCCCAAGACGATCGAAAAGAAATTGTGTGCACAATGCGCTGCCCGCAAACAACTCTAATTAAAAAAGTTTTACGTTTAACCACTTGAGTTGGCCCAAACACACCCATGCAGGCATGTGTGTACGTACACTGAGGAAAATTATGGGAAATTACTTTATTAAAATTTATATAAATAATTTTAGAATTAAAACCATTTAATTTAAATATTAAAAAACCTGAAAAAATGCAATAGAATTATCACAAAAAAAAATTGAGAAACTAAAATTTATTTCCAGAATAAAAAAATTACTAGTGAAATTAGGTTTAATAATTAATTTAATAAAATTAATGCCATATAATAAAGAAATATTCCAAAACATACTTAAAATTTTTTGCTCAATTAATTTAAAAATAATATTTTGAGTTATCTGCTTCACTTACATGCACTAAAGAGAAAAGAAAGTTCTTTCTTTAAGAATTTCAAAATGTATGACAAATTGAAGTAGCATTTATTTCCCGTGTGGCATGTTTGTGGCATGCGAGTGTGTGGCTAGACAATCAAAACTTTTGCCACAACCAAGGAAACTTCAAAGCAAAGACAACAGGCGGCCTATGCGAAAAGGCCGTGGAAAAGTGGAAATGGGAAAGGGGCAGGGGAAGGGAGGGCGGCAATAAAATTAATGAAGCGCCTCGGCTTTTAGCCGGCAGCAATGAGAGAGACATTAAAGCGGTTCGCCGGAACAGTTGTAGGTCATGTCATTGCCAATGTCTGTTTAAGTATGCGCACAAAGACGGCCGTTTTGCAGGAATTACAAGGAGCAGGATGGGGATGGGGATGAGGACAGGAGCAAGGGAGCAGGGACCAGGGAACAGGACAATTCCCTCGCGGGACAGCGGCCGACTTGTTTTTGTTGATGGCGCTGGCTAATCTCTGATGTACACTTAATTATGTGGCACACTTTTGATTGCCGGGGGACTCGAGCCGGGTGTCCAGGCGGGAAAATGGGAGAGCAAACCCTTTCAGGTTGGTCCACCCTTTTTGGCCATGTCATGTAAATTTCATTTGGCAAATGCTGTTAGCTCGGCAGTCGCAAAGTATGCTACACTTTTTGACATTTTCATTCGACTTGGCAATGCAAACAAAATGGACGGAGAGCGGGGTGCTGGAAATTCATGAATGATAGAGGTTCGCACAGGACATCGAGGATGGGGAGCAGGAGGAGGAGGAGCGGAGGAGCGGAGTAGCCTTCATCTAATCCGGCTGCCAGCTGAAAAAGTTCCCAGCAAAGTTTCCAAGTTGAGCGCCAAAAATTCTTATCACAACTTGCAGTGCATTCCATCAATTTTGCACCACTTTCAGTCCACCTTCCTTCCCTTTCCTTCCATCTCATCCCATGTATCTCCTCGTCGAGCTGCAATAAAGCAATCAATTTTGAGTCCCCCCGCGCACTTTTCCACCCCGGATGAGCGACACCTTTGACACGGGCCAGTGAAAAAGAAAAATATCGACGCGCAACGAGTTATTCAACCGAATTCGTAATTGTTTTTAAATGAAACTCTTTGTCCTTGGCCATGGCAAGTTGGCAGCAATTCAGCAGTTCGCCCGGCCCTCAATCAATCAAACAATCAAGCAATGTTTATCTGCCGCGCTCGATATCGACAATAAGTAATGAACACGAATCGCGAGACTGGGTCGCTCCTTATCGGATTGTCTATGCCGCATATTGTCTCCTCATTTGGACTATTTCTGTTTGCATTATGCGCTATTTGCACATTTGATTGAATAAAGTTATGTACACTTGTCATGCAATCGAAAGATTAGGATTCAGACGAGGGGGAAATCGACGACTTAGTGGGTCATTGATCCCATGGAAGCGTTGGGGCTAAAATAGTTAAATGGAAAGAACAAAAAAAAATTAAAAATAAAAATAAAAAGCTGTTTTTTTATTAAATATTCCCTTAAATCAAGATAATTTGAGCTTGTGCAAATTTAGAAAAATCTAGAATTAATTTAAATAAATAAGTTGAATATTAGTTACTTTCCAGTAAATTATGTAGAAAATTAAATGAACTTTCAAGTCCACTCAAGAAACAAATACAATCTAATAAAGTTATCTCAAAGAATCCTTTTAGCCTCCAATTAAGAGTCTGACAACTCAGTTAGATATTAAGTAAGCCGTAGCCCAAACTATGCATAAACGCATTGCGCATACGCACTGTTGGCCGCCTATCAGTCCTGGCAAATTAATGCTACATGGCAGCAATTAGTCCTACCCTGCTAAATGATTTAAAACTTGCGCCAAACTTTGTCTCCCCTCCGCCTGTTTGTCCGCAACATTTTGCGCAAACTTTTAATTATTACACACTTGCGACTTGTTGTTCAATTTGTTCGCGATGCTGCCAGATTATAAACTTTTGTCGAGTTCAATTATGTACGCCGAATCGTCGGCATTGTTTGTTCTAATTCGCTCCATAAACTTTTTGGCTCGAACGGCAGGGCCCATTTGGATGTGCAATTAGTGACCGGCGGAATATGGCTTTAATTTTTTCATGAAACTCAGAACGGCTGTATCTCAGAAGTCCGGGGGTCCAAAATCAAACTATTTATCTGTTTCTGCTGCCATGTTCGAGGCAAATATTAGCATCTGGCCGTTTTTCCAGACTGAATCGGTCGAGGATCGGCGAAAGTATATTATAAAAGTTTTCCTGGAGTTTGCTGGCTTCGTCCTGATTGGTTTCGTGCATTGGATCCTGATGCTCACGTTATTGCAGTAAGTTGTTTGCTCCAAACTCTGTGCGGTTTTAATATATTTTCATTAGGGATTGGTTCCTTGATTTGGTAAGAGAACATTCATCCGCCTTGCTTCTGGCCTTTGTGGTGGGCATTTTTCTGCTCCTGTTATTCGCCATTAGTAAGCAACTGCGGAAAATGGCCTGTGTGAACTGGCTTATTACCTTTACTATCGTGAGTTATAAGGTGAATTTGTAAATCCTATCCTATACCTTGCATACTTTATTCAGGTGGAATGTCTTGTGGTTTCTCTCAGTGTGCTGGTCATATCTTCGGGAATTCTTTACATGCTGGCCGGATTCTTGATTGTCGCCGTGGTAATTGTGTTTTGCTGTCTTATAGCTGCTCTAATGCCGGTTAGTATGGTTAGTAAACCTGGAGAAACTTAATATTCCCTGCCGCCCACAGTTAGACCTCACTGGAACCGGACTTTACCTATATATGCTGGCCACTGGCGCCTACATGCTGAGCCTATATTCCCTGGTCCTCTACGCAGTTCTCGACGTGACCTGGGGCTTTTATCTCTTCGCCACAATGATCGCCTGGGTCGTGATGATAGTAAGAAATGGCCGCCCCTTCATATTCTGCAGCTGTCCGAAGCATAACCGTGAAATCACTTGCAGTTCCTCATGTATCATGTGCAGTGCATAATGGGCGGGAGGAGGGCCTCGACCAGTTTGTTCGATGACAAGTTCGCCGCCCTGCTGCTGTTCCACGAGTTCGTCGGTCTCTTTGTGCTAACCCTCTACTGGCGACCCATAATGCAGCGCCTGCAGTTGAAACAATAAACGAGCAGTCGGTTCTATGCAATCCCCATGTATTTCAGGCACTTTTCCAAGCGGCTTAAGGCCGGGTCCTCCAGAGGTTCGTGCCTCTGACAGCCGCCGGGTCCTCGCATGTGCAGCATCGCATGATCCCGACACTCGATCCGCCCGTCTCCGTTGCAATCGGCTCCATATCGCCGCACATAGCTACGCACAATGGTCCCGGCACACTGGTCATCCACCACGCATCCTTCGTACTCTGTGGAATGGAGATTGGAATCGGGGGGAATTGGGTTAGTCGTTGGGCAGGACACGCTGTGTAACGGAGATTACACAGTGGGAAAATTATATTCAAGAATCATCAATCTCTTAAAGGATACAGATAATTGAATAGAAAATGGAAATTCAATTGCAAATGCTACAGTAGGCCTTCCATTTTTAAACTGAATTTATGGACTAAGTGCTTTTGGCTGTTCTTTTATACAACACAATATATCGATGGTCAAATTTTGGGAGTGGCCTTGTTCGCCTTTCTATTCGCAAATTATCTTTAATTGGTAATAGCTTTTGTGGCTTTTCAATTTCTAATCCTAATAATTAATGACTTGCAAATTAGTCAGAAACAAAAGCTACAACAAATTATAATTTAAATTAATAAATTGTGTAGGTATTTGTGACATCTCAATCTAACAATTATAATAGCAATTGTGAGAGTTATTAATATAAAAATAAATTTATTAATAAGATTTAATCTGTGGTCTTGATTTAGATACACAGAGAAAGTTATCAGAAGTTTTAGGTGCCAAATCAGGGGTGAATCATTTTAAAAAGTAAAACCCTTCATACAAATTTTATTTTACTTTGTATTTTTAAAATGTTTTTTTTTTTATTATTTTTAACACGCTTTTATAAGAAAACGGCACCCAAAAAGGTCGTATAATTTTCTCTGTGTAAGAAAATATTTTATTTCGGAATTTTTTCAGAGAATTTGTTCTTAGTGTATGCATTACCCTGTGCCAGTGAGTCGCCCGGGTCAATTATCCCCAGTGTGTCCTGCCAGTAGCCGTGGGAGATGCGATAAATGCCGCACGGCTCTATCCTCCGCCCTCGGTTCTTGCAGATGGCTCCAGTGTTATTCGTGGCAGTGGTGGCGATGCAGGCCAGGCAATGGACGCTCAGCTGCGAAGGAGATTCCGGGAATGCTGTTATCGTCTGGGCAGCTGCAAAATGCATTCCAAAGACAGGCCCAATTAGCCGTTTAATCGAAACTATTTACCACACAATATAGCTAACAGCATTGCTGCCAAAAGGTTCCTCCTCTCCTCTTTCCAGAGACTAAATAACTCTTAGACCTCACGTTTTAACCACACTCATCTTGAGTTGGAAACTTTTAAGACAGCACCAACTGCAAACTGGGTATGTTTTATTAGCAGTTTTGGCACAGCAACTTTAAATTGCAGTTTTAGTAACTTTAAATTGATGCTAAACATAGTTTGGAACACTTTGGCCGCATAAGTGCAGAGATGCATTCGTATGCTGAAACTAAAATTAACTTTTGATTTTCATATACACACTCTCTGCTATTTTTACATATATAAGCTTTTAGCTAACTTTTTTATTGACACTTGTTTATTAGCAGTTTAATCTCAACCTTTTTATGCTTGGTATACTGTGAATGACTATGTCAATTTGAATTGACTGATTAAAGATGTAATAATTAAATTTAAGAGCGAATTGAAGACAATAGATTGTATTTATAATCGCTATCTGCTGGCTCTCCTAATGTCGATTCTAATCATTCGGTCAGTCAGCTGGGAAAGAGAAAGAGAGAGGCAACAAAGTAAACCGCTTATAAAATTATCCGATGGCGAAGAGCTTTCAGCGATTGAACAAGTGTCCTTGAGGCGGAGGCACTTACCCACACCCGAGGCGGTGACCACGGGAAAGTCCTCCTCCAAGGCGTCCAGCGTCCCCCGATCCTTGAGATTGATGTGCAGTCGGCCCAGATGATGCTTCTGTCTTAAGTGCATGTAAATGGCGCCGATGATGAGCAGCAGGGCGATGCAAATGGCGGCCACACTTAGGACCTCTCGGTTGCAGCAGGACCTTCGATTCCAGCGACGTTTACTGCGACTTCGGCCGGACATTGAGAGGGCCTCGGCGTACTCCTGATGGTCCGCCACCTTGGAGGCGTCCGTTTCGATATCCTCACTGTGTTTGGCCAGCTCTGCCACGCTGGAGGTTGGCTCCATGGCGCGATAGCTTCTCCCTAGGCTGTCGCAGTCGGACTAACCCCACTTGGCTGGAAGTTACAGGTGCTGCCCGAGATAACCTCCCCTCGATTATCGCTCAATGTTGTCGGCGTAATTGATGCTCACTGCTTGCGGTTTCTCCTCTCCGTGTTTTGCTCGACCGCCTAATCTGTTCCAGCTTTTGTTCTCCGTTCCTCCGACATTTCGGCGTTTTTCTCCCATTCAAGTGGCGCTCACTCAGTCAGATTTTCTCCAACCAGTCGTACACCTGAACAAATCCCAACTCATGTGGTCTTCATTCACAAATATTGCACGAATTTAATTTGGTACTATGTTTATTTTATAAACAATTTTAGACGGCAGCATTGGCGACCACACCGTGCTTATTTTGCGAATAATCCACAAACTAATTTACGCGAAATTATTTCTAGAGTTTGCTTTTATTATTTTGTTTCACAAAAATATTAGTAAATACATTTTTCAAAAACAAAATTCGGTGTCTGCATTTCATTAAATGTTTTGTTTATTTTTAAAGCAGTTTTCCGTGGGCAATTTGAATTCGTAGCTCGCATTATTTAAACTATTTCTAAATTCTATTAAAATAATGAGACTTTTTTGGAAGTTAGGATAAGTTATATGGACACGTTGGAGAAGAAAATGTTTGCAGAGTTCAATGTTAAATTATCTGATATAAGAAAAAGACTAATAATAAATAATATTTTTCTGGATTGGGTGTCGATTGCACTCCGCTTCCATTTGCGACATGACAACTTATGGCAGGCGTCCATTGAAAGGGAAAGGCGACGGGTGCCGATATTTGCCAAATGGGATGGGGGGTGTTGGGTGGTTTGGCCGACAACCTTGCGCATTTGTATGCGCGAATTGTAAACAAATATGAAAAATTGTTGAGAGTCTTGCGGCGAAATTGGAACGGTAAAGTGGGGGCAGCAAACAACAGCAGGCGTTTTTTAGCAGGGGAACAGGATCCGATGGCATGGGCGGTGGAGGAGGGGTGGTGCCATTCAAAGGGGTGCGAACAGGACGTGCTCAGACCGTCCTGAAGTGCCACTTGTCATACGCAAACTTACTCCACGACCATCGTAATCTGTCAACAGCAAAGTGTGGGCTCACGCGTGCAATGCATATAAAGATGCGCATCTCTGTTTATTTCGCATCTATTTATATTATTTTTAAAATATCATCGATCATCAGGTTTGTGCGAATCGCTGTGGTGGAAAGGATTTATCTGTCTTTTTCCGTTTGCGAGGAGTGATACGAAAAGAAACGATTCGAAAGTTTTTCCATCTTGCGAATTTAAAGAAGAGTGATTGGCATTTAAGTGTGACTGCAACCCATTTCTTGCAAGTTTCTAAAGAAAGTTATAGTGCAAAGATACGAAACACAGCAATAAATAATTGTTTATTGGAAAAGTATATCTATTAAAAGCAGGAAGCTTTAATAAAACAATAGACTGCCAATAGACACTTTTGATTTATTATTTTTATTATTATTTCATTATTCAATAGTGTCCCAATAACCCAAAATCATTGTCAATTTCACTACAAAATTGTCTTTAATAAATTCAAAATAAATTCCATCTTACCCTTGACTTGAACCACAGTCCATAAATAAAGGACTCCCCCTTTTGGGGGACGCCTCTGAGCACCTCCTGCACAGGTGCTCGGCAAATAACAGAACTGCTCCGTCACTTAGTTGATTATTCTTTCTGTTTTTGCACAGCAGCCATTTCCACATTGCCTCGCAAATGTCGCCATTGTCTCAAGGCGTTTCCGTTGCCATTTCTGTATGTTTTTCCTCTTACGGCCAAGGCAAAAAGTCATTTGTGTGCGAGGGTGTGTGGGTCCTGGGCCACCAACACATGTGCAGATGAAAGGACGAGCCGAACCGCAAGCCAAAATCAATTATGGAAAAATTACCAGTAGTTGGGCTAAATGGCCTTTATGCGGCTGGGAAATGGGGCAGGGAAACTGGGAAACTGGGGAAACCGGGGGACTCGGACTCGAATTCGAATTCGGCTGGGGGTGTCGCCTTGTATGTGAAATAATATGCGGTGAATTCTTTTCTTGCAAATTTTCCACTCGAATTCCTTTTGTTAGCTGGCATTTAAACCCTCTTAGTCCAAGCTGCACGAAATCGGGGAAAATGAGCTGAAATCTGAACGCGAGTACGACGAGCACTTGGTGCACTCGATTATGGCGGGCGCCAAGCTCCCATCGTTCGGCGGTAACGGTAACGGCAACGGTAACGGCTCTTTCCGGTCTGATTTTCCCACCCACTTCCTCTCCCTCTCTCCTCTTCCTCTCCTTCTCTTCCGCTTTCCCAGCTTTTCCGCCTCGTCCTGCCGCTGCATGCGATATGCATGAGTTGAGCCAATGTGGCCATTCCGGCTGATGTACACGGAGCACGTAGCATGCTAAAACAAAGTTAATTAGATTTGCGGCAAGATGCCCATTATGGCTTGAACGAGGGGGTCAGGCAATAGCCCTTTTAATGTGAAGAGTGCAGCTGGTTTTTCAAAATTTTCTTTTCATTGGTTTTGATGAACTGGGGGGTTTTCCAATTTAACGCGGAAGCACCGATGGACTTGGAAAATTTGGTGCATTCGAATATTTTGCATTATTACTTTATTAAGAATTTCTATTTATTTACTTATTTTTGTTAGTTTATTAGAAAATATTCAAATTGTGGATTAAGAAAATCGTTCAGCTTAAAAAACAATTGGAAAATGTTCCATTGTTTCAAGGTTTTAATTTGAAATTGTTCGATTTTTTTCGTTTCTAAGCCGATTTGCATGGCCCGACTTAGGATTAAACTAGTTGCAATCAAAATAGACAAATATCAATTCAGCATTCTCCTACGAAAATTGAAATAGGTACATTTTTCGAAAACTCAAAAGGAGCTTAAGTTTACTTACGTTTTTAATTCCCAAACTGTTGCCCATTTTGTTATTATCAAAACGGCATCCAAAGTTCACAAGTTATAGGAGCTTATAGTAGTTATGATTACAAAGTTGTTCACTACATTTCAGGAAAACTGCACTTGAGCAACAGAATGGTAAAAATGTAAAGTAAATTCGCTAACAATCGGATTATTCCTGCATTTAGCTAACAAGAATACTTGGCCCAACTGCAGAGATAATCCGGTTTTTTGGGTGACGGGTATGTGGCAGTCGAGGACTCGTTTTCCGGCTGCATTTTCCTCTAACTTTCTCGTCGGGTTCTCTGTGGTTTATTCGTCTGGATGGGCTTGGGGCAATTACCGTGCTTAATGGCCTCCAAAATGTTTGCCACCCCCACCGCCTCCGTCACTTTTTCTTGCTCGCTCCTTTGAGCAGATGGCGTAACTTTTTTATATTTACGAGCTGAATGCATTTTTACGTCTTTACATCTCTTTTTTTGCAGTTTGGCTCAGCGACTAATGCATTTGGCTCCGGCATAAAGTTTCCGCCACCACCATTTACATACACATGCAAATGTCGGCTTGTTAACGACAAAGTTGAATGATTGAAAATGCAAATTGCAGCCGCAACCTGCAACTTGCAACCGATTTGCTGCTAAGCAAAAACAACGACGGCGCACCAACGCCGCAAATTAACCCACCGGCGGTGCCGACGACAACCAGTTAAAGTGGCGGAAATGACACAGTCAAAATGTATCGCTGCAAAAATTGGTTTTGTGCGCGCAGCAACAACAACAACTACGTCGATGTGGCACTAAGCGAGGCGCCACCCACCCACACAGCAACAGCAACAAATAGCCGCAGCAACAGCGCCAGCAACAACAACAACGTGCGGAGCAACAGCAGCAAAAGCAATCAGCAGACAAGCGCCACCACAGCGAGTGGCTATCGAGGGGGTGCAGGTGGTGCTGGGAACACCACCACCACCACCACCACCGCCCACAGCCACCACCCGAACGCCACCCACTTCGCAACCGATGAGCCGTCACCGCCACAGGCCCACGTGGTCACCTTTCTGGACGAAACCACTGCGAGCGGCAGCAACGGGGCCGTGACGAGCAGCCGCCTGGTCACCACCGCCGAACTGCACCAGGCCCACATGCTGGAGCACCACTCGAACCTGGACGCCATCGAGCAGGCGGACGACTTCATCTACGGACCGGGCGCAGGACTCTCGCTCTGCGACGACAGCCTGCCGTCGGCCAAAAACTGCTATCGACTCGTCATGCTCGGGTACGCAAACGACCTGTGGATGTGCACTGAAAAAAATAATGGAATTAAATGGGATATCATTAATTTCTTTGATTTTTATGCTTTCATTTGGTGATACCTTAAAAATCCAAGGGAGTTTTTAAATCCCTTAAAAAGGCTGCCTAAAAGTATGCTGTGAAAAACAGAACAGAAATTGTTGCACACTTTTAAGCAGTTTTATAAGTGATTTAAAAAATATAGTAAATTTGTAAATGAGTTCCTTTAAACTTGGATTTGTAATAATTTTTCTACATAATGATTTTGTATTTATTTTATTTCCTCATTTCCCTTATGAACCCTAAAAGTTATCCAATTTTTCTCACTGCTTAAATCATCGAATGGATGACGCCGATTCAAGTTAATTTTGAGCTTTCATTGGCGTTTCTCTGCATTGCGTTGAATGGACAGCGTCAATTTCAAATCCAATCTCGATTTGCAATTTTCCCTCCCTTGCAGCTCATCACGCGCCGGCAAGTCGTCGATTGTGGCACGTTTCCTGGGCAATCGGTTCGAGGAGGCCTACACGCCGACCATCGAGGAGTTCCATCGCAAATTGTATCGCATACGGAATGAGGTCTTTCAATTGGATATTTTGGATACTTCTGGCTATCATCCGTTTCCCGCAATGCGTCGTTTATCATTTCTAACTGGTGAGTGTGACGTCTTGGCCATCAAATAGTTGCATGTGTGTGCGGCGTTCCAAGGATGTGCCGCAATCGCCTCGAACGCACGTTCTATCACTTAAGTTCATTGGGTGCCATTTAATGTCCTATAAATTATCATAAAAATCAGGCTCAGCTGCTGGTAAACAAAGTTGGGTTCTATACCCTTTTGGAAGGAAATCAGGACAGTTTCGGTAACTTTCCTTGGCCATCAAGGGTGTCGTTAATATTTGAACTTGAAGACCTTGACTGGTAATTATGTAGGTCAAAAGACCTTGAAACTATCTTTGCATAAATTAGTGGTTAGCTGTGCATAATGTATTTGAAAATAAGTAGATAGACCACGAAATAATTATGGTTCTATTATTAAATTTGTTAATGCAATAATATATTTAAAGTGTTTTTTCCAATATTCGTAAGTTAATTGTTACTAATGACTAGTACTTACGAGCTGTTTAATTCAGAAAAATTCCCCTTTATTCCCACGAATTCGTTCTGGATCCAACTTTATTTATTGTTTAGTCACGCCCCCCAATAACTTTTTTTTACCCACAAAAGCGTGCAGAAGTATAAATACATTTGAATGGCAAATAATATGTAGGGTATTCACGTATCAGTGGCATGCGGCTATTGATTTTCCCTTTCCCTACTTTTGGCTACTGAATTACCCTAAACAACCCAGACCTCACACACAATCTCAAACACATTAACATAGCGGAGATGAGCTTCAGATGTCAGGAGCGTTTTATATAGTGTCTGGAAAATTGGGAATGCGGGGTCATAAATAAGCAATAAATTTGCATTTGCTTAATCAAACGACGATTAATGCTTCCCTTTATGGTTTTTCGGTTGCGATTGCAGGGGATCTCTTCATCCTCGTCTTCAGCATGGATTCCCGTGAGTCCTTCGAGGAGGTCGTACGCCTGCGGGAGAACATCCTGGAGACCAAGTGGGCAGCCCTGAATCCCGGCTCCGGGTTCAAGAAGAAGAGTCTTCCGAAGATACCCATGATATTGGCGGGCAATAAATGTGATCGAGACTTTAAGTGAGTGAAAACTGTTTTGAATTCATTGAATATTGTTATCCCATCATCAAGGATTAATTCAATTAGTTTCTGTGCACCTTCTTTGAAGTATTATACTCATAATAACTAAAATATTTGCCTATTCCTCCAGAACTGTGCAGGTGGACGAGGTTATGGGCTACATCGCTGGTCAGGACAACTGCTGCACCTTCGTGGAGTGCTCGGCTCGTCAGAATTACCGCATCGATGACCTCTTCCACTCGCTGTTCACGGTCTCCAATCTGCCGCTGGAGATGACCCCCAACCACCACCGTCGGTTGGTCTCCGTTTTCGGGGCGCCCTCGCCCCTCCCACCCCACGGATCCGCGGTGGGCGGGACCAAGAAGAACGCACTCTCCATTAAGCGGAGATTCAGCGATGCCTGCGGGGTGGTGACCCCGAATGCCCGACGACCCAGCATCCGCACCGATCTCAATCTGATGAGATCCAAGACTATGGCTCTCAACGAGGGCGAGGGGGTGAGGAATCCCTCGCGTTGGAACCGCTGCGCCCTGATGTAGAAAGCGAGCGGGCAGTGTGATAGTAGTGAAGGGCGGATCCTTCGGGACTTGAGTTATAGGGCAATCCCGGCGGATGGAGCAGCAACTAATTATAAACGCAGCGTTTGGGTGATTTCGATATTATAGTGTAAATACTCGTTTAGTCAGGCCGCGGCAAGTGTGTTGAAAATATTAATTAATTATGCATTTAGCACTTTCTCGCCATCTATGGACAAAGGCAATTAAAAAAAAAAGAAAACCGCGCAAATGTACTCGTTTCGCAATATGCATAATTAAAATCTGAAGCGATACTTGGCTTTGCATACCGAACAGAAGGACCACTCACCTCTGCCTGCCCAATGTCCAATCTGAATAATAATCCTACGCACTCGATGCTCAGTTTTTCTCTTTCTCTTCTCCTAATTTTTTTGTACTCAATTTCCTATTTTAATTGCATTTCTAAATTGTAATACTTATCGTTGTAACTGCACATTTACTTGACGCACTCACACTAAAACCAAAACGCAGAGGACAATAATGTTAAAACGTATTCGGAATTGCGGGATTTGTAATTGTTATTCAAATTTAATTTATAGATTTAACCAATTGAATTTACATGAATTTATATTGAGCTAATTTAATGTTATCGTTGATTGTTGAAGATACCAATTTGAATATTTGACCATTAGTAAGTCGTTCTGTTTAGGCACACACTCGACACAACAACACAACCCACAAAACCTTTCGAAAGATTGCATATCAGCCAAAACTGGAACCGAAACACACCGAATCAAAACTATTGAAGGGAATCTTGACCAACTAACATACCAACTAACTCTACTGTAACACTTGTACACCGATCTACGCGAATCTAGGCCCAACTATGGTTAACTATATTGCGAAATGGAAAACCTATAAGATACACACTTCTAGCGTTAAACCGAATTTATCTGATCTGTTCTCGATTCGATTTCGGCTTCCGTAGGGCGGATCCCCAATCGAGAGCAGCTCCGCAAGTTTAGCAAATTCGAGTTTCAATCTAACCTAAGCAACAGCAACAATTTTTGCGAGTTTAACATTTATCAAGTATTATCGATAGTGGAATTATGAAACCAAGACCAAATGATTATTCTAGCTATACTTACCAGTGACATGAGCGCTAACCCAAATATGTATTAACTTACAAGTTATTGAGAATTCATGCATATTTTAGGCAATTATCGTTAATGTAAAAATATAAAAACAAAAAACAAAGTGCAGATATTTACAAATTTCGCGTTGGGCCAAAGTGCACGAATATAAATATAAATTTAAATAGGTGTAATACCTGAGGTTTGTTAAAATGATTTACGATTAACCATGAAAGCTAACTTTTTAATGCTTTGGATTTGCATTGTTTATTTACATTATACGTATATTGCAAACGATTGAATTACGACTAAATAAAACTTAAAACACAACTTAAACAAATGATTGTATTGATGGTTTCAATTTATGATAAAAGCTTTGGTACCAAATATCCTTTAAGCTTTTCGTTGAAAAGCTTATATTTTCAGAAGGAACGAGTAACGGGTATAAAAAGTCCCCTAGTGATGCGATATCTAGTTCACACGGAACCAGTGACTCAGTCTTCAAAAAGGTATTGAGCTTCTCATCTGTTTATTATTAAGAAGGACTTTTTTATTTGTAGTTTAGTTTAGTTAAGTTTATTTTACATTCGTGATAGTTAATAGTTGTTGTCTTTCTTGTTGTAATCAATTATAAAATTTATAAAACTGTCTACCTTTTTTTTACCAACAAAGCTGAAAAGTTCATATCGGAAATACCTTAGAAATGAATAACAGTAAGTAAAAGCGCTGTGAATTTTAATCATCTACTCAGGATAATGAAAGTTCAGGAGCCAAAAGCTATGGTTTGCAAATAGTTTTTATGTATTTGGTTAACGGTTGAAAGCTAAGCTTGGGTTTTGTCTTCGGAAAAGCTTTCTGCTCAACTTTGAGATTTGTGAAGCCAAAAGGCAAGCTTTGAAGGCTTTCAGGAACATTTTTAAACCCCGTTTCCTTTACCAAGCTTTACTTACAAAACAAAATACGTTATTATTAAAAGCACAAATGATTGGCCAAGTAAATAAACACAACTTTATTTGCTTATTCATAATTGTTGCTGGCAACCTATGATATACTGCAAGGGAATCCCACCTGGCGTATACTTGATGAGGCGACACATCCATTCCCATACTACCGAACGACAAATCAAACTCTGTGCTGTCGGATGACAACAACAATCTGCCACACATTGTCCCCAATTTACAAGACATTCGCTGGGAAGAATTTATGCTTTGCAGACGCGACGGCCTGGTCCTAAATAATTGCCAGTTGCCGGCCTGGAAAAGTAACAGGAGCACGTGCACGTGGCGATGACGCCGACACATTTACGCCCAATTGAACAATTTTCCGGGAAAGTGGCGGAGTGGAGAAGCGGCCAAAGGACGATGGCCCATGTGGCTGGAGGGCATCCGCTCAAAAGTGCAGTCAATTTTAATTGCTTGTCTGATCGCAGACAGGGGCTATTAATAGGCTTATGGCTTGCATGATATACCGATATCCCGATGCTAAAGCCTCCGCCGTGTGGCTTTTTGGGGGGCGGGGGCGTTAGCAGTCGCTCGCTTATGCAAGTGGATTGTTTCGGCCAGATGAAGCAGATGCAGCTGCCACTGCCCTCGCCTACCGATAATCGCTGCGGTTAGCCGGTTTCGGCCATTTCAAACGGCCGAGGGAACGGGGACCTCCCCTGATACCTAATACAATTTGCATATGAAATTTCCGTCTGCCAATTACAATTCGGCCAAAATAGATTAGTTCCGAAAAAGCCAAATCATAATTTTAATTATGTATTTGGCTGGCGCTCCGCCTCGACTGCTAATTAAAAGTTAAGCACTTTAGCATTTCGATTTGATTGTTTTATTTCGATGATCCCGCGTAGTTTAATTAGTGGAAGATGGCTAAATGCTGTCATGGCCATTGCACCTGCAGGTGGTAAATACCGATTGCCGTGGTGGTAAATATTTGCCAGCAGCAAAATGGAAAACTTATCGCACGTTTCCCAGCCAGACTTTGCTTAGCGCTGTTTAACTATCAGTCGGCCGAGGGAAAAGGAAAGCAGAGCGGAAAAACTTTCTATGTAAGCAGGACTCGTGTTGACGATGCCGTCTTTAAGTCAACTGAACCTGCTCACTAACAACAAAAAAAGGCACTTAAAAAATATACTAAAAAATTTTGAAACTACAAAATAAAATCTAATAAAATAGTTAGGTATTACAAAATTGAGAAATTTGTAGTTTTCTCATTCAAAAGTTTTATACACATCTAAACAATATACTTCGTAAAATAAATATTTCTGTATATCAATTGTCAAACAGGCCCCAACTAAGATGTAATATATTGTAAAATTCTTATTTAAGTGAAATAGTCTATTTGATGAACAAATTTTCTTTTTTGAAACTTTAATAATTATTATTAATTTTTTGGGTAAAAGAATATTGCTCCGCTTTTTAAACAGATTTTTCCTTCACCCAATTTTGAACAAAATACACGTAACTATTTTAATAGTTACGTAACTATCTTGGTTGTTCAATTTTACCAAGCAAATTTTTTTGTGTGTACACAAGGTCTTTATAATAGTGTTCTTCAAATATATATTTTTTAATGTCTATAAATGTTTGGCCGTCAGAATTGTTTTGGACTTTTATTAATTTAAATGTGAGTTTTTATAAAATATTTATTTGATGATTTAATGTCTATTTGATTAACACCTTCTTTTCTAAACCTTAATAATTATTATTAATTTTTTTGGGTGAAAGAGTTAATGCTCTGCTATTTAAACAAATTTTTCCTCTACCCAATTTCAATAAAAAATAGTGGTTTTTTAAACTTTTTGGCTCTGTGCACTTGTTGGTGCTACCGCCATCGCTGGTGTATTTGCTTATTGTGTTTGTAAACATTGCTAACAACTTGAGTAATGCCGGCGACAATGCCAGTATTGCCACTTGCCACTCTGCCACGCCCACACCTACGCCTGCAACTGCTAATAGAGTGGTGATGGGGGGAGATGGGAGTCACCACCGCCGCCTTGCAAGTTGTAAGTGCCCAAGTTTTTCAATTAAAAGTTGCTACCTTTTGTGTGTTACTGCGGCGGCATAACATAAATACGCATGTGTGTACACACTCGCAGCGAACGTGGGCTTCCACGTATATTTCCTGACTTTTTGCCTAATCACGATGCCGCTGATATATCAATAAACCACAGGGCCGAACGGAGGAGGATCGCCTGCATTATAAATCAGCAGCAACCAGAAAGCAAACTCCTGGCGAACCAAACCAAACTAAAGCAAACAAACAAACAAACAAACGAAACGGCGAACGACAGGTGTTGAAGTCGAGGGCATTATAAATTCATACGAAAAAATACCGAAACGTCAAACAAATTGCAAGTTTTCAGTTGCATTTCCGCAAAACGTAACTGAAATAATACGTTGCCGGCAACGCAGCAAAGTATGCAACAAAAGCTGGTGTTGCGGTTGGGCTCGGGTTTTTGCAATGCCTGGCGGAGCTCGTTCTTCGTACCTCCGTGGTTATCGGATGGCGGGGCACACGGACAAATTGAAGGTAGGCCATGTAGCAGCCCGGGGCAACGTCTTCGACTTTACGGCACGACCCTGCCCCCGCCACCTGCCCCGCCCACCGGTGCCCCTTTCCACGGTTTTACCGCTCGCATGACAAGTTGAAATGTTGACGGCTCACTGACATTGTCTGCCAGTGTATACGTGCCCTGCTGCATGGGTGCACTGGAAAAAAATGTACAGAAAATCTTACAGATTTTATAGAGTAATTTAAAGGCACATTTCTGAGGATACAAACATCGCTTTTGAAGATCAGAATGGAACTTCAAAAATAAAAAAAATATTTTAATCTATTTGGGACCTGCTTTAAAGATCAGAATGCATCTTACAAATTACAAATATAATGTATGAACTTATTTTTTATTTAAATTACAAGTTGTTTTCTTGTTTTTATAAACCCATCGAAATGTATTTTTAATTTTAAAATTTTTTTCTCTCCCTTTTATAAAACATTTTAGGTGCTTCCAAATCATATTGGAACTTCAAAATTAATAACGGATCTTTAATAATCGTTTTATTTTTTCAGTGCATGTGTTTGTGAGCTGCATGCATGTATGAATGATATTGTGGCTCGACATGGCTGCGCTGCAAGAATCTCATACAAAGTTATGCAAATTCCGATTCCGTTGTCGCTGTCGCCGCTCTGTTGACGTCGCGAGGGCTCTGGGATGTGGGCTGTGGACTGTGGGCGTGGCATCGGTTTCTGCGGTTTGGCATGCATAATTGTTGGTTTTTAGTTACACGTGAGTCGGCCGTGCGGCCCCGTCCCGCCCCGCTCCCCGAACTCTTAACCCACCCCCTCCAGAGGCATATTCATACATGTTATTTGTTCGCCGTAATTGTCTATCTTGGGTACTGCCAGCATTTGGGCGATTAAAAATTAAAAAATGCCATTCAAAAGCATGATGATCTATCTTGAATCTTGAATGGCAAGATAAGGTCCTTATATTAGCTTAGAAGTATCTAGAAGTATTCATAAATAACTGTCTGCCTTGGGTAATGGAGCGAGTAGAAAGAGGTTCAGATATATAATATGCAATTTACCTGAAATGAAACCAAATATTTCTTTGTTTTTCAACTTCCCCTGGGCTAATAAAATGTTCTATTTTTGTTATCTAATGAGAGGCATTGGAAACTTCAGTGGCCCATCTGCTCTGATTAGAACCCATTCATAACTCTGCGTAATTCGAAATTCCCAATGGCTATGATAGATTGTAAATCACATGCGGGCAGAACAATAATCATTTCTCAGGCATTTCCTGTTTTCGTGTTGGCCACCTAAAAGAACCCCCACATCCGAAACTTCCTGCAGAAGAACTACAACTGGGGGCTATCATCAAAAAACAATTCTCTGCGTAGCGTCCGCAAAATAATGGACGTTAGGCCGCGCGTCTTGATAAGCTAAATGATAAATTGTTTTCACTCGTGACATATGTACGCCCTTGTGAGTGGGTGTGTGTGCGAACTTGTTTCGGATGCTGGCCTCGTATGTGTGGGTGGGAAAGTTGTTTTGTGTTTTCTCCGCTTTCAATAACAAAAAAAGAAAACAGAACAGGGCCAGAGAAAAAAGCGAAGAAGCTGGAAAACTTGTAAATGCGCCTGGGCACAAAAGCGGAATCTAATAAGCTCACGGCTAAATGTGTTTTGATGAATGACATTGTCAGCCGCACACGGAATTTAAACTTTTTTGCCCTGGGACCTCGCAGGCAAGGCTTATAATTGAAAGCTCAAAATACTGGGGCCCCTTTTTGGAGTTTTCAGTTGGTCTCCCAGTTTCGAAGGAGGCTGAGATTTGATTTGGCTTCGCAGCTAATCAACTAATACAACAGATCCGCATTCATTCATTAAATTAAAATTTCATCCCGCTCATCTGGTTTGATTGCTTTGTGCCTAAGTGGCGGTCGTTCCCCCTCCAAACTTCGCATAATATTGCGGCTTCCATCACAATTGGAGCTGGCAGTCCCAATCCCAAACCGAATCGCAACTGTTGGCACTCGGCGGCTTCTTGGCCTCTTTGTTTATTTGCCTGACAGCCGAGATGTACCCCTGCCTAAGTATCTGAATCTGAGTCTGTATCTGTATCTGTCTGGCTGCCGGAGTATCTGAGCAGCACAGAAATCCGCATCCGGAAACTATGTTGGCCTGCCATTGAAATTCATAAAGCATCAATGGCCCCGTCGAGCCTCGCAGCAGCGTGGCTCTTTTTGTTTGAAATCATTTGCTTTAATTCAAGTGAAAAATTATTTAAATTGGTTATCAAACGTGCGGCTCAGACAGGCTACGGATGCAGATACCGATACAGATTCAGATTCGGATACAAATATAGGTAAACGTGCCTATAGACATTCGTTAGGGGAAATGACGAATATTCTTTGTTTTTCCCCACACACACAAATACCTTTTGTTGTTCGGGCTGCGGGATGGAAATGAAAATTGATTCCAACTTAAATGGAAAATATTGATCAAAGTAATTTCTTGGCATTTGCCCAGGTAGATGAATTTGTAATATTTTTTATTTAGTGAAAAATGCATGAGCCACATAAAATATTTTCAATGCAGATAGACGGCAATGGCGCCCGGATCCATGGGGGATTTATCGATATGCCAGAAGTGCTAGGTTCACTCTGAAATTTCAGTGCGTGTTTATGGGTATTAATATTTTAGAGCCAAAACACCAGGAAACCATTTTACCTGATTGCAACAAACTCTGTGCCATTGCCTTTAATCAAATTCCCTGTTAAATTTCCAAAAATGAAACATTTTCCGCTGCATTTGATAGTTTACCTTTTATTGTTTCGTATTATTCAATTATATTATGCTATTATGTATCTCTGTTATGCTCTCTTCTGCTCTCCATACTTTACGCTTAGGACTAGAGGGTTCCGCACTTCAGTTTTGATTTCACTAAATATATACTTTACTTTAATCGTACAATATAATGTCACCAATCGCTTTGTGTTCTGCGCTTGTGGTTTATTGTTTTAAATTAATACCTTAACTGTCATTACAATTACGTTTAATTACATTACAAATTTTGTAGTTGGAAATGCATTGGTTAAATGCAAAATGAAATTATTATTATGTAACTAACTATGCTCGGTAATTATAATTATAATTAGAATTTAGTTAAGTATTCGTTATCGAATGACAATAAATTACGAATTCACCATCCACGGCTGTGCATGTATTTATGTGTGTGTGGATTATGCTATAGTTTCATTATCGTTACTCATCCGATGCATATAAAATCTGCGATCCGAAGTTGGATTTCGATTACGAGTATTGTGGGAGACGCGGGCTGCGCTGTAGAAAATCTCTGGCCTACGATAGGAGTAGAAATCGCTCGAAAAACATATATCCTATATATTAAATGTAAATATAGACTGGGCAGAAAGGGCTGCATGCGATAGTTAAAAACGGTTTCGTATCGTGACCACTCGGGTTTCTTATATTGTACACACACCTAGAAGTCTTTTGACAAAAATACACATTTATACACGCATATACAGGGGTCCTGTGAAGATTCGCCTCTCGATTAAAGTTTCTCGGGTGCATTTGCCATACGAGCTAAGTAGGATACTAATTTGGCCAGTATTGCGTAGGCGGAGGCGACTGGGTGATCCGCTGCTGATTTTCGGTTTTTTCGGTTTTTTTCGGTTTTTCGGGGTGAGCTTACGTAATTACAAAAATTACATTAGTTCGGTTACGGCTATCGGTAAGTTACAAATTACAGATTACAAACTACGAATACGTTTTCCTGCTTGTACAAAAATTGCTGTTTGCTGTCTGCTGTTTGCTTTTGCCTTGTCCTGAACATAAAGTACAACTCATTTATATATCCACGATATATAGCTACTATTTGTGTTTATGATATACGTGTAGAAATATATTAGACATTACCTACGAGTAGTGTGTATGCGTACGGGTAATATAAGTATGTATTTATATGCAACATCCAGCTGACGTCTGAGTATTCTCTTTTTGGTTTTTGTTTGGAATTCGCTGATTATATGCATGGCCATGATTTACGTTTACATTCAATGTATGTACGTGTGTTTGGGTGCTGTGATTTCATTTGTTTTGTTTTGTTTTATGTATGAGAATGGTTTGGTGTGACTCGCTCCTTCTTCTTCCTTCCGGTTCCGCTTACAGCAGTAAATTTTCTAAATGCGCTGCATACTCGTCTTCCGTGTGGAACTCCAGACTTTCGCTCTCGCCGTGACTGTGACTGCGACTTTTGCGGTAGCTGTGAACAAAAACACAGTGGGAAAATCATATATCATTAAACAAATTTTGTACTTTAATAAAAAATATTTAAAAATTATTAAAAAAAAACTGGAGATATTAATACATGTTTACAAATTTTCTTATTAACATCTACAAGTCTTACATATTTGAAATAAATATAACATATTTTAAAATTTGTGAAATAATACTATTCGTTTTCACACTTTTTTTTGAAAAAGCTTCATTTAAATTATAGAGTTTGTATTAAGATCCTTAAAACGATTTACAAAATATTCAGAAAATTATGCAATATAAATTAAAGAAAAAATTCAATATTTTCTCCCTGTGTACCGGTGCTTGTGGCCACAGAGGTAATGAGCAAAGTTGGCTCGTAATAAAACGTTAATGCCAAATCAATAGGACACGTGTAAGTACCTGCTGCCGTCGAGGTCCCGCTTCTTGCGCTTTCGATCCTGTGAAAGGGCCTCCACGCACAGGATGATCAGCTTGCTGTCGCAGGACTGGCGCTTCTGTTCGAGCAGCTTGTGGCCATCGAGATTGCTGGCGTAGCCGGACTTCAGATGGTCACCCGAGTGCCAGGCATCGCAGTAAGTGTCCATGGAGCGCTCGCCATTCGGCAGCGAGCCATGCCAGACCATCTTCATGGGCCTGGAAAATTCGTTCGGTTTAGTAAAGGAATTTTAAAATAATTATTAGCCATCTTACCACGAAGGATCCGTCATCACATTCTTGCCGCTGAAGCTGTAGATTCTGGGCGCCTGCGAGAAGAAGCCACCCTGGCCGTTGAAAATGCCCTTCCAGGAGTTGAAGAGCACATCGCCACGGGTATTCACCACGGGCAGATCCCGGTCAGCCGGTCGGACAATCGTGTCCAGATTCTGCACCCTGTTGGCGAGGGTTAAGCATTCCGTTTATGTACAAGTTATTGCCAGCATACGAGCGGCAATTACACGCGAACAAACAAACTGCCATCAAAAGATGTCTGAAGGGCAGGTGCTGCGTGCCTTTGCTGCTCTTTGTTCGCTCATTTATTTATGTTTTCGCTACCCCCAACCCCCTGAACCGAAACTCGGAAAACTCCAGCCCCCGGTTGCCGGAGCACTGGGTAAATAAATTGCACGAAATTGTTTTCACAAGCTTTTGTTTTCATACTTCGAGCGCGCTTTTTTCGCTTTTGCCTTCGCCTCGCTTCAAATATCAAGATTATGCGGCAACTAATGAGTTCCCAAAGTGTCGGCTCAGCCGGGAAACGTGGCGTATGAGCAACGCCGAGCATTGGAGCGGCAAATGCGCTGGACTGGATTTGCGGGAAAAATCTTAATAGCCTGCCCCGCAAAAAGAAAGGAAAACTAAACAGAAAAGCAGACCTAATACGCGTGAAAAATCTAAAGAAAGATAAGACACACTCGCCGCGATGCGAAACAAGTACTCACCTGGAGGAGAGGAACGCCTTGAAGGTGCCCAGGAGGCCTGCCCGTCGTCCCTGCCGATAGCAGGCGAAGTCCGCCCCCCGGATGCCCTGCAAGTCGCCGGTGGAGGGCTCGTTCAGCGCGGCCACGCGTAGCTATTCCGGATCCAAGACAAAATATGGCATGAAATTAATGCGGAATTTATGTCAAGCATTTTAAGATCTAATTAATACAGAATTTAATAGCCAGGAATTGTTTGTCTAACAAAGGTCGCCAGCAAAGCCTGCGGGGACTGTGGGTAAAAATGATGGGTAGGAGTAATGGATAGTAAAATATTTCAAATAATTGTCGGGGCTCTAAGGAAACAATAACAAAAAATGCGAAAACCTCCTTCGGGGCAACAAGGAAGCACTCATAAAAATTTAAGAACGTAGGCAGGAGCTCAAAGGTCGGATCTAGCTTAATTGAAGGACAGAGGGGGAGGGGCGGGGAAGGGAACTCACCATTCGCGGATACCACTGGAAATGTGATTTTAATTTGATATTATTTTCGATTCCGTTACAAAATTGTTTGAAGACGCAGCCATTGGATGTGGGACAAAAGATATGTTCGTAATTTAATAAATCTAAATGGAAATTCTGAGCATTCTAACACCGACACATAAAAAAGGAGCTCTCAACATTCTAGACTTTCGTGTGGGATGCGAATCGTTGAGAACTAGGTAAGCTTCGTGGATTACCCAAAGCAAAAGGACAAAATTCAATCAAGAAGCGTCTAGTTAAAAAAGCAAATCACACAGAACATACACAAAGAAATGGAATTAAACATATAACTTATTTGTCTAGGAGAAGAAAAAAATACGAAGTTTCCATCGGTTTAATGAAAGCATAAAACCATCAATGGATACAGACAAAAGCAGAAAATCAAACTACACCAATTGTTCCGCGGACAACAGAACTTCAAATGCAATTTTCGCTAATTAGAAATATTTTCATTGGCCAGCAAACAAAATCAAATTATTTATTCAACGAGTGTGTGTGCAGGAATCGTTGGAAGCGTATTTAAAATTCTCCCCGTTCCTTTTTTGTTATTTTTTAGTCGACACTACGATATGCGATATTATGGATTTAATTACCGTTTCGTATTCGGGCGCGGTTGTAAACTGCATTTAACGACAATTAATTATAAATAAGTTTAGTAGGTTATATCGATAACATTTGCTTCAGTTCGTTTCACTGAGTTATAATTGTGAAATTAGGAACAAGTAGTGTGTATATTTGTGGTGTATTTTTGTAGCTTTCTTGGATGAAGTTAGTATCATTGATGGTCGAATTATTGTTGTGAAACCTCATAGAAGGTATTTTAAACCAAATTATTAATATCCATCAATAATTCGCCAGCTCAACTGGAGTTGTATATAATTTTTGTTAGAGACTCCCGGCGGGAAATGACATTCAGGCATTCGGAAACATCAGTGTCACAGCGGCTCCATTTATAAATAATTCATTGTGAACTCATCAAAGTCGAGTAGAATTAATACACACAAAGGGAATCGCAACTAGGACTCCTGATTTCCATTCGAAGCGCTCTTAATTTTCCCCGGCATCAATGTCATTATCCCACCGATGGACGGATGCGAGTAGATGTGGGAAACACAGAATGTGCAAAAAAAAAAAAAAATAATGACAATTTTCCATCACTATCACTCACCGTTGGCGTATTGAGCAGGGGCGGCGGACTGTTGAGCAGGTTCTTCGACTGCAAGTCGAATCGCATCGATGGCGCCACCGTTGTGGGCGGAGCGGGCGTGGCTATGGGGACCAGTGTGCCCAGCTGCGAGGGGAAGGTGGAGAATACAAAGGGAGAATTAAATGTGAAATCGTAATTAAAAGGCGCGGAGACAACAAACAAGCGTTTGACGAATTTGTAATTAATAAAACAAGAGCGAGCTCTGCGCAAATATAAATATGCTCGGCAGACCCTTTCAAGTAGTTAATATTTCAGCGGGTACAGAAGGCAAACAGCCGAGCACTCCAGCCATTATGCGATGAAATCAACGTTGTATTGAAACTTTTGCTCAAATATTTGCATTACGTGTAGGAAAATATGTAGCAACTGTCCCAGTCCCAGTAGCAGTTCCAATCCCAAAACTGGAGTCCCAATCCCGCTCTCTACCTCTTCCACTGTATTAGGGTCAAATTTTCGACAGCCATAATGCGCGACGTCGTCTGACAAAAGTTTTAATTACTATTTTGAACTTTAAGTAGTCGACTCGTGTACTGAAATCTAATTAGGCTGGCGCCTCGGCTACCATCTCGGTATCTCGGCAGACAGCTGTGTATTTGGCCCAGACGAATGCGAAATGCAAATGGGAACCCGAAGTGAACTGGCAGAAAACTATGGGATTTTACAAATATTTTACATGAAATTCGTCATATATACAAAATGTTTAAAATATGGTATATTATATTTATTAAACACAAATTACTATATATGTTTACGCTGATTTTATAATTTTGATAGTTATGACAGCTTTGAATAGTTATCAGGGAAAAATAAAATATTTTTTGTTTTAATTTTTATTTATTTAAAGGTTTACAGTTATAATTGAAATTCCTTATTTGGTATAAGTACACTATTCAAGCAAATAAAGATTACAAAATTATAAAATATTTTTTTCCGTGTACCAACTTCCTGACTCCCCGAGATTTCGCCAACAAAGGGTCCTTTGCTTTGGCCCGATTTTGCCATATTACTCGGCGCACCCTGACAGTTCATGGTCTTGTGCCGGGTTTTTGTTGTCAAAAGTATTTAAATGCTGCCGTCAAAGGCAAGAGATTTCGTTTTCATTCCGGGTTGCCTTATGCACATGCCAGTTGCCAGGATCCAGGATTCAGGAACTAGGAGCCAGGAGCCAGGAGGCCACGCCCACCAGACCCACAACCCTGCTGTGCCGGCTTTTGTGCCCTGCAACAACGGAAGCGGAAATCGAATCTCGAGCAGTTTTTTGCAGCTTCCCAATTCTGAGAATTTTGTACACTTTGGCACAATCGATTCACTAGTTTCCCTTCGCTTGCCTTTCATTTTCCATTTTTTGATGATTTCAATAACGCAACAAGCAGCCGAAATTGTGGCCACTTTGGTGCTTAACAAGCTATTGAGAAATCGACCGATTCAGTGTGTAATTTCGCCAAACTTCAGAGGGCTCCACAAATGCTGACCCGAGCAAATTGCCCGGGGAGAAAATCGTGCCATAAAAGGTTCCCGCAAGGCGCGCAAGTTCACCTTGAACGCCGTTCGAGATTAATTGGCATGTGGGAGCGGGAAATTTTTGGTATTGGTAGGGATATTGTCCAGGGGACGACAATAAAACCGTCGATTTCCGTTTAATATTATTTTTAATCTGCCCAAAGAATTTATGGCTCCAAGGAGGAAGGACACCCCT
Organism: Drosophila prostipennis; assembly: GCA_037075205.1. Classification (NCBI taxonomy): domain Eukaryota; kingdom Metazoa; phylum Arthropoda; class Insecta; order Diptera; family Drosophilidae; genus Drosophila; species Drosophila prostipennis. The sequence continues at coordinate 33,997 of JBAMCJ010007287.1, forward strand.
AACTTAGAAATCAAGCGATGCATGTTTTATATTCCATCAGTAAATGTTTTGAGCTGGCCGACTCAAATTGCCTGCCACATGCCACATGTCTCTCTGGCTATTCCCCAGTATCCTTGTATCCCTTAACCGGGACAAGTGAAAAGCCAAGCACAAGTCAATGTAATTGAATAACGCAGATACACACACACGGCTGACGGGTGGGAATCGAATGGCAATCAGTCAGTACGTCTGCAACATTTAATGTGCAAATAAAAAACGAGCCGATACAAGGGCAATGCCAAACAAACCTTACTTTATGGCTGGCAAGAATAAGAATAAGAAAAAACAAAATAAATAAATAAATAAATAAGACGAGCAGCCAGGCCTGTCCTTTCTATTTTTGCATGCATTCTTTTCGAGGAGCTTATGGCCATAATGGAACAACAGACGACGGAGCGGGATCTATAAAATAATAACCGCCCGCCGGCGGGCTCAGCGCCTGTCATATTTGGCATTTTAAAAGTGCTACCCGAAAGTCCCTGTGCTGTTTGCTTAGGAGCCAGAAATCAAATCCTACCCCCCAAAACCCAAACCCAAAACGAAAAGCGGGGGATTTGGTCAAACGAACTCACCGCAATATACTGCCAGCCCTTGTTGACGCGAACCAAAAGCGCCTCCTCCTCGGTGATGTAGGCCAACGTGCCCGGCGGATTGAGGGCCGATTTCTGCGGGAAAATAGCAACCGAATCGAAAAACGAAAGAGTTTAAAAATACATGGCAGTTGCCAAATTTAACCAATCGACACCCACTTTTGTCATTTCATCGATGTTCTGGAAGGTGACTGCGCCGGGCACAATCTTCATGTTGTTCATGTTCGACGAGGATGCCGAAAAGTAGGGCTCCTCGCCCTCGGCGAGCCCCAGGGTCTCGTCATGTTTGTGGCCATGTCCCGGCTGGCGTGGGGTCTCTGGAAGGATAATTCATGCATTATGACACATAATTCCATATGCAGGATTCACTTCTATTTTGCTTTTATCAAGTGCTAATACACAGCAGTGGCGAAATATTTATTTATTTCTTTCTAATGTATTTTAAATCATTTCAAAATTTAAATTTACAGATATTAAATATTTCATGCAATTAAAAATGTAAATAATTCCTTTGTAATCCTGGGTAAGCAAATACAAATTATTCTGTTATCTAAGCCCTTAACTTCAAATGATTTTTGGCCTAATTGCATACAAGAAATATAAATTGCATATATGGAAAAAAATAATAATGTAATTTGACCATTTTACTTGTGCGTCTTACTTTTTAAACAACCAATTGTGTGCTTGATTATTTAATTTGTACATTCACCTATTCTCTAAACTGACTAAAGGACTCTAAGGCCCGCCAAAATATGCCAAATACTCGCATTTAAGGTTACTGGTAACTAAAATATGTAATTTCTGTGTGTGGGTCATGAGTCGGGTGTTTTTCTCTTTTGGCGGAGGAAAAGTCATGACGGTGTGAAAATTCGCGCATAAAGAAAATGTTTACACGTTGTACTCTATCAACGGCAAATGAGTTAATGATGATGTGCAAATATGGGGAACTCACTGCCCATTAAAGGAGCTAGTTCATGAATGGGTGTGTGCTTGGGGAGAAAAATAAGGGAGGGAGGGGGTTTAGAAAAGGTGTGTTTTGGGAACTGAAGGCAATTAGCTGGTTCAACGGAAAGTCATGCAACATTCAAAGAGGCTACAACTACGGCTAGCATGGTGGATGGAGTTGAGTTTCAAGATTGAAGATTGAAGATTGTGGTTTAAGTAGTTCGATTACCGGCTGTGCCATCGGGACGATCGCGCAGATCTTGCAGTTCTCGCAGTGCTTTGAGTTCGTCCAAGGATGAGCGCGCTCCTTGATGACGAGCGTACGATACAAATGATATGGATTGATATTGGATAAGTTGGATAAGTTACGTTTTGGCTCTTGGGCAAGGATAACGCTAACTATGTACAGATATTGACCACTAGCTAACTATGCTCACGTGTGACATATTTACAGATAATCGTTTGGTACTATATAGATATTGCGATTATCTCACCTGGTCGGCCGTAATAAGAAGCATCACCGAAGAAGGTGCTTCGCAATTCCATTCCGGGTTCGCCTTTGGGTCCCGAAATCGATAGACCCGGCAGTCCTGGTGGTCCCGGAGGTCCTGGAGGTCCTGGCATTGGAATGTACTGCACTCCGCTGCTGTCACCATCCCCGCCGCCGGTGGAGGGCATTCCAGGAGGTCCTGGCAGGCCATCTCGGCCATCCTGACCTCGGTCGCCCTTGTCGCCCTTGAGCTGCAAACAAGTTTCACCAGTCAGTCGGGTGATCCATCACCATTCCCTCGCCAGACGGGGCGTATACTTGACATCGACTTTTGGCACTTACCCCTTCGCGTCCGCCGGAATCGCCCTTTGGTCCCTTGGGACCCATCTCACCCTTTGGTCCTGTCATCCCAGGGCGGCCCTGTGAATCAATTAAAATATGGCATATGAAAATGGGGAAAAATATAATATGGTTATTAAAAGCCTGAAAAGGTAATATGTTAGGCAGTTATTTTTCTCAGTTTAAAATTTGTTCAATTATTAAAATGATGTCCTTTATATCGTCTAAATGACACGAGCACGTAGCAAAGTTTGCAGATGGCGAGCAAAAATCACATTCACTTTGCCCGTAAGTGGGAAAGTTGAGAGCAAATTCTAAGATCATTGGCAGCAAAAGCTGCAGCAGCCACATGAATGCCTCGTGAGGAGAGTGGAGGAACGGGGCAACTTGAACTATGGCCAAAAAACGGGCAAACTTTCGCCGTTCGCCGGAGTGCAACAATTCCAGGCAGTCGCAACGTTATTGTTTTGTCTCTCCGCTCGTTCCGGCAATTGAGCCAAAGTTCCGTGTCCCATTCCATTTCGGAGGAGCTGGCAGCTGGCAGCTCATGTAAATACGTTGCCCGATTTTGATTTCGGGCGGTAAACGATGCCAGTTGGCAGAGGACACCAAAGGAATAGCGCAGCACACGCGCCTGCCTCTCAATTCAGTGACTTCTGGTTGCAAAAAGGAAACTTTTCCGCTCCTTGCCCGCCATTGCTTAGCTGTTGTTATTGCGGAGTAATGGCGGAAATTCTGGGTAAACTGCAATTGGAATCGTGCGATGCGCCGACTGCCGCGTCCTGAATAACCGTGATGAAAGTGCACTTAAAATACTTTTCGTTTGAGTTTATTCCGTTGCTGTCGTTCCTTTTTCCTTTTTCAGGTTCTCTCTTTCAGTGCCCTGATTGTCTAGATCGCGAATGCGGCCAGAAAATGTCTGTTTGGCTGTGAACTTTACCAGCAGCAACAACAATGGAGCCGGATTCAGGGGCGTAGTAAGGGGAGAACAATTCTAATTTCGATTTTCGAACCCTAGAAGGTCGGGGTTAAGTTTTGGAATTTCTAAATACATATGTATCTGGAAATTATATTACTGAAAATATATTTACATATTTTATAATAAGGTTTACTGATTTTATTATAGGATCTAGAATAATTTAATAATTATTGATCATATTTTATTTTTGTATACTTCCCTAACTATTAATTATCTAATCAGTGATAGATTTTATTACCGGTTAATTCGACTGTATATTTTTAAGACTTCTTAAATTTTTTCAATAAATTTGAAGGTTATGGTATTAAACTGCATATATTTCTTCAAATTTAAAGACGCTACTTTTTTATTTCCCGTTACTAAAACAATATATTCTTTAGTTCAACCCCCACGTCTGTACCCATAAAACGATTTGGGCTACGCTCCTGGCTCCTGTGAAAGTTGGTCAATCTCATGAATATGCATGCAAAAGTTGCGAGTGGCCGGGACTCTCCTCGAAATTTCCCTCTTACTTACCGAGTGTCCAATATCGCCCATGGCCCCGGGTTTTCCGGGCGGTCCGATTGGTCCAGTTCCTCCCGTTCCGCCGCGCCGCCCCCGCATGCCCTTCTCGCCCTTTTCGCCCTTGGTCCCGTTGGCGCTGGCGAGGCCCTCGAGTCCGCCGGGCTGTCCGGCCTGTCCCGGCAATCCCGGCAGTCCGGGCGTTCCCGGCTCGCCGGGCTCACCCTTTGCGCCGCTGGGCCCGTGTGCACCTTTGTGACCCTGTTTTCGGTTGAGAAGGAAAGAAAGTGTGTGAAATGATTTACGGTCTTGAATATACGGCATACTACATGTGCCCAGGGGAAAAGGAATGAAGGGAGGGAGGGGGAATGGGGAGTGAGAGGGCCTAGCAGCTCTCGCCTAATTTGGCCGTAAAACTCAATTTCAAACGTTTTGTCGACGACAGAAAAAATTCAATTCAAACTCATTTTGAAATCAAATCAATTCCGAAATCCCGCACACGCTCACGAAATTTATGCAATGCCGCCTGGTGACAAGCCCGAAAACACAAAACCATATTCCCTTTGCCTTTGTGGAAAATTCGCTTCCTTCCTTCAGCTTCACTCTACTCGACTCAATCTCAATTCATCCCCAGCGTCGTCGTCTTCCACATCATCAGCGCCTTAAATGGTTGGCCATAAATTCGCACGCCTTGATGTTGGATATGTTGGCCCAAATGTCAGGGAGGCTGATCCGGCTGCTGCTGTTTTCCTTGGGCTCTCTGCAAGCTTGTTGCGGGCGTAGACCTTGCTCCATATCGCCAACTTAATGCCAACTAATGAATAATTAATAAGGCAACACACTCCGCGCACACACATGACTGCTCCGGAGGCTGTCTTTCAAGATACCCGCGTGTGCGCGTCTGTTTTTTAGGCTTAATGAAACGTACCTAATTGTGCGTGTATTCATACGTTTAAAATGCTAATTTCCATATTAGTTTTCCCCGAAAATTGTAATGCAATAACTTCGCCTGTGTATATTCGCCGTCTCCCTGACAAATTGGGCGTGAATTTATCATAAAATCCCAATCGATTTTTTCATAATGTGTGTGTGCTCTCCGTGGGCGGCGGCTGTTTGCATAATTTCTTTTTATTTCACGCACGATTAATTCCGGGTGCGGCCACCCGGGGGGGAAACTACTTAAAAGCGGCCTTGTTACGCCAGATTCCTCAGCCACAAGCCGCATAAATATTACTTATGCATATCAAAGGTCGGGGCCGTGTCTTTATGAGCCCAATTTGGATGTTGTTCGGAAGAGTAATCTGCGACACCGGAAGCCACGTCCACGTGAGAGGTGGGTGGGCACCCGTCCACCGGTCCACTCCGGATCATTTGGCCAACCGAAAGCTAAAGCCGGGAAAAACCGACAAACAAACGGACTAACAACAAGCACATTATGCGAGTCCTGCTGGCAGATTTAAGTTTTGAGGTTGCACATAAAAGAAATACGTTGGGGGAGGTGGATGGGGATGGGGATCCTAAAATGGAAAAGGGAGAAACGGGTGTCCGAGGGTGCAAAGCCACCCCAACTAAGCTGCTAAATGGCATACAGGGTAATGGCTGGGAAGTAAGCGTCGCCTAAGCAGGATGAGCTCTCCAAATGGCCAAAACTTATTATGGAAGTAATGCCAAACGAGAAGTGAAAAGAAACGAAACGAAACGAAATAGTTTATGAAGGGGATAGGGAGCTATATTATTATTATATCCCCGCCCAGCTTGTGATCATATCCACTGAAAATCAAATGAGCTATAAATGCACACAAATTGGCCCCCGTTCTCCACAAGCGGACAAGAAATCAGGGGACATCGGCTTCGTCTCAAGTGACGCATTTCGGGCCAACTGCTGATAGAAATTTATGTCCCAAATTGTGTATTTCCTGCACAAATGACTGCGATGCCATAAATATGAAATTCGGGTTGGGGGAAGTGGGAGGGGGTGGCAAATTTAGGAACTCAGCTGGAGCTGTGCGCCCCGAAAGAATTATTACTATCTATCAAATTGGGTACAATTTAGCTTGAACTCAAGGAAGTAATTCAGGAGTTGGGGCGTTTATCCTTTCACGGGGTTAATCGCTTGGCATTTATTTGCTACATATTTCCTTTCACAGAGCAGTAAAGTTTAAAAATAAGCTGAAGCAGCATTTATACTTTAAGTATAAGAATAGGTATTCCTTCACTGTTTTTATATAAATTTCACTTTATAAAATAATTTCAATAATAATATTACTAATTTAAAATTTTTTGTTTAGAAATATTTAAATACATTTTTATAAAAAAAACGTTTTTTTAATTGTAACCTTAGATAATTTCAGTTTTATAAGCTTAAAAATAAAATGAAAAATTTCAAAATATAAACAATATTTATTTTGCTATTTTTAAAGACCATAGCATAAACATATTACGTAAATTATAATGGCCGAAACATATTCTATTCCCATGTTATGAACATCTAACCAAACACGATTATTGTTCTGGCCAAAAGGAAAATTATCGTCGCAGCCTGTTTGCTCATTTGTGCGAGAGGGGCAAACTCCTTGGCCCCGATTGCCCTTTTAAGAAGCCTCAAAATCAATTGAGTAGTCAATAGGGCAGAAATTATTATACGAGCATATTTGAAACAACAATCGTGTGGGCTCGGCAAACACTTTATAATGCATACACCCACGCACACAAAACTAGGGACGAGGAGGTGGATAAGGAAACGGCCATTTATTAGGAATGCCCTCTGACTTACCGGATCGCCGCGCTCTCCTTTCTGGCCGGCATCACCTTTCTCGCCGGACACACCTTTGGCTCCCGGCTGCGTCGTGCCCCGGAATGTGCCCATCGAGTTGACCATTAGGGATTCCTGTGCGGGTATGTGTGTAGGCATAGTAATTTGTTAAATATTTGCTTGTTGTACAATTTATTTTCGATACATGTATTTCGGGACCCCATTTTTCTGATCTTTTTTCCGCAGCAGGCGGCCCTTTTTGACGAGGGACACCGAAAAACACCATATGAAGCAAGCACACGGCGGAAATTTGATTAATGATCTTTATACATTTTTTTTCGGTTTTCGGGGCGGACCGCCACTCAGATTTCGGGGCGGGGCTAATGATGCCAAGTGGTTCTAGTCCATTAAAGGCGGTGGCCATCGCTTACCCCCGACAAACCTTTTTTGGGTCTGGTTTTGTTTTATTAACGAGTAAGTAGTAGTAGTGGGCGGTGGGAACATAAGATGAAATTGTTAAAATGTTTATACCTTGAAGGTCCTGGTTGGATTCCAATTTATCTGTTATTTATGTGTTGATGGTTACAAGAATACATAATTTTCGATACGATTTACGTTTTACAATAATATAGAGCAATGGGCGTGAAATTAAAGCGTATTAGTAGATGGTTTCACTGGTATCAAATCAGAAGACGTTTCAAAATTGCAACCTTTACGGGGAAAACACTCATGGATATCGGTGCTTGCGATTGGGTAATTGGATTTCTGAATAAAACATCTGAAAAAGTGGAAGTCGTGTCAACAATCAAAAGCCGTTCTAATAAACATAAAAGCATTTCCCTCTTAAGGACTCTAAATGCGCCTTTAGAAAGTCTCGATTAAAGTTAAAAATATTGTAACGATTCGTATATACCCTTTAAAATCATAACACTAAAAATTTTAGATATATGTATGTGACTTACACTCTCTTAGATAAGTATGCTCCATTCTTTTTGGGACCCTTTCATTGGTTTCTGATTTCTATTTTATTATTTTATATGCAGGAATTCTATTCCCAAATCCATTTGTTTGGTACCTTCCTAGTCCTGATTCCAACCCAGAGGATAACACAGAGGGTATGACACCCACAGAAAGCTTTTAAAAGGCTCCCGCTTCGGGGGTGATGATAATGATGATAAACCCTCCGACATTAAACAATGGGCGGGCCGACAGGCGAGTGGCTGTCTGATTTTTACTGCCGCCTCGTCGGCCACAAGTAGCTTGACACTTTCATAAACGTAACAGTGCGATAATGATTACGGACCACCCAACCACCCACCCACCGCCCCCTTTTGCCGCCCACTCCAACGAACAGTTAGATGGAAAGAAAAGCGGGCAACATACGGCGTTGAAATGCGGTGATAAAGCCGAGGCGGCAAAAAGAAAAGTTTCACTCTTGCATGAAAGGGTTCAAAGTGGCAACGGTGCGGATGCCAGAAGTGATGTGTTTGCCTTTGCGTGGGTGACTCTGGCTGCTCTGGCTGCTCCCTAGCCGTATCTGTATTTGTATCTGTATCTGTGTGCGTGCTACCGCATTTAACCGCGTGAACTGCGCGCCGTGCGCTGATAACGGTAATTGCCACCAGCTGGAACACCGCCATCGACATTGGCATGTGGCATGCGGCACCCCGAATCATAAGCCCTGAAAACTGAGCCCATTCCCGCCTAAAGGCCGTACTAAGGACTACCGATGCACGGAGAAATATTCCATAGTTGTATGTTTAATGTTCTGGAAGGCAACATCTAGAAGAAAGCAGTTCGGGCTGTAAAACCACTTTAAAATTTACAAATTTTTAAGATAAATCTAATACTCTTTGATCCATAAATTAGTTAAAACATAAAGTTGTCAATCTATTTTTCCTTTTCTCGTTTCTCCCAAAATTCTAACATTTCATGCCTGATCTATACACAAACAAATTTGAATTGGTAAAATTTACCTATGCGGATATGTTACGTAACTATAAAAAATAGTTACGTGTATTTTGTTTTTGCTTTGGGTGTGTGTCTTTGCTAATTGTGTGTATTTGCTATTCTGAAAGTAACTATTTAATTGTTAGAATTGACAATTTTTGTGGTTGGGGACTGTATTATATTGGTTAATTTTATCAAATTTGTTTTTTGTGTGTATAAAATTCTATGGTTTGTTTTAAAAACCGAATTATTGGATTACCGCTGCACTGTTTAATACACTGGCAAACTAGTTGAGCCTTACATTTTGTAATATGCTGTTGACTAAAACAATCACCAATTTAAAATATGTCAATATTTTTCCACCGTGTAGACTCCACTTGACTTCAGCGTCGACACAACGACTCCACTTCAATTTGGGTTAGGTCTGGCGGCTCGCGTGCTCAAGACGCTTACGATTCGGCCCTTTCGTCAGGAGATGTTGCCGCGAAACCTTTGCGGTTTTAAGATTATTAGCAGAGATAGGCCATTTGTGGCGTTCGCGACAACGACAATGGTGGCCACTGAACGTGGTCGCTTTTTGGCAGGCAGACTCTGGCTCTAAGTCGGAATCTGAAACTGGATCTGAAGCTGGCGTGACGCCACGAGCCACCAGGGTGGTAATTTTTCACAGTTACTGCGCGAGCCAGGAAGGAAATTAGTTTAGGCAAATTGTGCGGCTTGTAAAACACGACGGACGTTTACCTTGGCCAGAAGCCATTCATAAGGATGTGCGTGATTGAAAAACAGACGGACAAGGAGTAGAAGTCGAAAGGACGCGGAAGGATACGGTGTCCAGACATCGAGCAACTGCATTAGCCATCGCACGCCTCTGTTTGCCCAATGTAAAAGGTGCAATTTTGATCGAAAGCAAACTTTAAATAAAGTCAGGAAAATTTAAAATAATGTTATCTTCGATTAACCGAAGTATAAATACCCTTGTCCTCTATAAAAACATAATTATGTATTTTTTGAACGTTTTATAGGCACTTTTATTTATACGTAAAGATTTCTAAGTAAATTTACTATGAACTAAGGAAAAGGGTATTAAATCTTAAAAATTATGATTTAAAGACTTAGAACTTTGTAAAATCCAAATAAACGCTTGAATGATTCAATGGCAATTTTTTAAGAATGATGTATATATTTATATAATTAATTAAAAGGTTTAACAATTTTGTTCATCGTTATCAGTTTGAAAAATCTATGCCACAAATATGACAAAATTGAAGGCTGATTAATTTGTATAATCACTAATTTAATTTTTATTTTGTTTACCAGCAAATACTTTAACGGACTTAAGAATATATATTTCATTAAAATATCCAATACTTTAAAATAGTTAAACGTTTATATAAAAATCTTCCAAACCACTTGAAACACTCAATGCACTTTAAAGTTGTGTAATGAATTCTTCGTGTAAACCCGTTAAGACGTAATTTAGCATATAAAGTTGTAAATAAATTCAAATTGTTTTTTGTTGTTTCTTCTGGGATACTTACATCGTAATTCTCGGGCAAACCAGGCGGACCCGGTGGTCCCGGCGGACCCACGACTCCGGGCAGGCCGTCGACGCCCGGCTCGCCCTTCAGCCCCTGGGCACCTTCGGACCCCCGGGCGCCTCTGGCTCCTGGCACTCCGGTGGCTCCCTGGATAAATGTAAACGGAAGCGAGACGGGCAGGAGAAGGGGAAGGGGAACGGGAAGGGGAAGAAACGTCGCCGGCAGCGACAGAGAAATAAATCACATTAGTGGGCGTGCATATAACGTGTCCTGCGTCCTTAGAGCTACAAATCTACGTCTACATGGCAAGTTCTACACGGTCTACAGGAGCCGTTTTTGGGTTCGAGTTCGTTTTCGAGCTGGAGTTTTGGGCTGTTTCCTAACTGGCTGCGGTCGATTTACATAATCGTTGCGTTTTAGTCCGAGCTCATTAATCTACGCGACTGGGCCCGTCCATGTGGTTCGGTTTCTTCGGTGGGGGGAGGCTCCTGGGATTGGATTGGATTAGGGTTGGGGTTGGGGGGTTCTTGGGGTCCCGACATTCCAATAGCCGACATGGATGGGTACACAAAAAATGTGTCTCCCGATGTTCTTAATCTTATGCAAAATGGTCACGCTGTGAGCCATTTGCGTGCCATGTTCTTGTTGCTGTGTTCGCCTGTGTAGCTGTTGCTTATCGTCGTCTTTTAAATTAATTGCTATTAGTTAAGGGATTAGCAGTGGGGCAGCAAAGTTGTCGCTGGAATTTCCGGTATGCGCGCCAGCTTGCCATATTTCACCGTGGCTGGTAAAGCCTTTTGGGAGGCATTTTGATGGGGGGACGAGGGTTTTGTTGGGTTGATGGGTCGGCGGGTCAGTGGGCCCCAGTTTTTTGGGTCGACGGAATGGGGGGAGGAGCTGGCATATTTCCCTAGCAGTTAGCTTCTGGCAATGGACCGCAGAATGCCCGGCATACCGCTTTCCTTTTGATGTATTGCATCGCATTGAAGAGGCTGCGTTCCACAGGTTGCTGGAGTGGCCCAGAAAATGCGAGATTGAATGGAGACTTTGGCTTTAAAAGTGAATGTCTTTGGCCTGCTTTCGCTTTTCAGTTTTTCAGTTTCGTTTTGAATAATTCCCCCAAGTAATGGACATGCATTCAACGTTTCTATATTTTCGGTTAGCTGCTCAAAGTTTTTGGCCCTGTTGCGTGATAAGCACTTAAGTGAGTCGAGTGGCCGAAAGGAGAGGAGGTTGTAACATTGTGGATTTTGCCTTTGACCCGCACATACACACACAGTTCCTGCACGAAGTAAATGGCAAGTACATAGTCAAGTGTAGTTCAGCACACACACACACATCGACATGGAGACATCCTTTGTGTATCCAGAGTGAACTCTTATGGTTGCCAAAGACGTTCCCAGTTGATGAGATAATATAACGAGTAGCACCCGGAGAGTGGATAAGTGTTTAAGCGTGAGATGGCGCATAAAGAAATTTTCGTTACGATTCGGTTCCATTTTCTCCTTTTCCTCATCTTCCTCACGATTCAGAGTGTGTGTGTGTGTGAGTGTGCGTTAACGTTTTTTCCATTTCCGGCTACACGCACACACACTAACTGCACTGTGCAAATTATGATGTTTGACATAGGAAAACATGCAGCCCCTTCTGAAATCGCCCTCCCTCTTTGCCAATTCCCCAGTCCACCATCCACCATCCTCCTCGAAGCCACTCACTCTTGGAGATTAGACGATGTGTGTAATGAAATTGAAAATGTGTTAGATTCATGTCAAATATTGCCTTTTTGCCAACCCGTTGTAACTCGAAATTGCCGTACACACAGATAAGCCAAACGAACGGAAGAAAAACATGAAAGAAAGTTTAGCTCCAGCTACCTACCGATGGTTCAAATACCTTTCGGATCGAATATATAGTTAGATTGTGTATAATAACATTTAGGCTTAAGACCTTGAGTTCCTCTACCATTTTTAAGATGAGACTATAAATATTTCTCCTATACATTTAGAATTAGTTGCAAATGACTTTGGAATACTTGTACTACTGAACTCCTTGAATAATACTATTTATATAATCCCTATTCAACTTCCTGCTATACTGCTTGCCATAGTCAATAAACCCTAATTAGCTAGAGTATGAAAGTAGATAGAGAAAATCACTTGAAATGAGATGGAACGGTACTTACGGTGTGACCAGGGGTACCTGGCTTTCCATCCTTGCCCGCCGCACCTGGCGCTCCTCGCAACGTTTCCCGCAACGACTCATTGTCCTTGATGGCCTCTAGGATATCAGACGCATTACATGTACACTCGCCAGTGTATTTCTGCGGAGGGATAGGGATGGAATACAAAACTTAGCACCCGGCTTTCGAGCGGATCGCATTACCACGGCACATCGTTATGACAGGCAGGCAATTTCGCGTTGCCCACCACAATGGCACAGAGAAAAAAAATCAAAGAATTTATTTTAACTGTCTAAAAGTATGCATTGAAAAATAAATAATGAGTTAACTTAAACAGACTGTGAAATAATGAAAATCATAGTCTACTTTTAGACACATTTAAAAGTGTTTTCGAATCTCAAGAGATTTATGTAACATTTCCTAATAAATGTAAATGCAACTTGTTTTGTTTTTTTCTCAGTTGAAATATTTATTTAAGTATGCCTTGAAAAATAAATAATTCATTAAATTTAACAGACTATGAAATAAAGAAGAACGTAGTCTACTTTCAGACACATTTAAAAGTATGTTCGAATCTCAATGTTTTGTTTTTTCCTTAGTTAAAATATTTATTTTATTTTTTAGAGGCTCAACCTATTTTTAAAACCATTCTTAACGTTTTTTCTCTGTGTCGATGCTCGCGGCGAATAAGTCTCAATTTGCAATACTCACAGCCCCCGCACTCGTAGTCTCCACAAAGGGCGGATAGGCGGCCGTCTCACCTTTGGGCCCGGGCGGACCCGGCGGTCCCGGCGGACCGCGAATGCTGTCGCCCTTGGGCCCCCGCTCACCCTTCTCGCCCTTGATGCCGCGGTACGCTGTGGGGTAAAAAATAAAGTGGCGAAAAGCATTGCATTAGCATAACCAGGACGCATTAGCCGGAGTGGAATGGATTCCGGCGAGAAAGGGATGGGATGAGATGGGGCTGCACTTACGTCTCTCGTGCGTGTACTGCGTCTGTCCCGGGGGCTGCATACCACTGGCGTCGAAGATGTCCGTCGCCTGCGGAGAGGGAAATCGGAAATTCATTAAGACTCGAGTGCAAACTGTTGTCGGGCGCATCGATTTGCACTTGGACTGCTCGGCGCCCATCCTGGCATTAACTTATAACTAAATATAAATATTTAATTATGCAAAGTGCAGCCACAGTGGTCAGCACTGCCGACCAATATCCCCATTTTATGGCTTTTCAAGAGCACTGTCAATAGCAATAGCAAAACAATGCCAGTGCAAACTCAGCTGCACTTGTTTAATGCACTGACAATTACTTTAGTTAATTGCATTCCCATTAATCCGACTGCAGACTAACCTCGCCTGTTTCCCAAAAATCATCATTTGAAATATCCACTTCCGTTGAGTCTTCGATGATATCACTCTTAGGCCGAAAAAATATGGAAAGTAGGAAAGGGAAATAAATAAATAAAGGTTGGGAAAGGCAGATGTAAATAAATTAAAATTTGGAAATCAACATACCGTTCCAGATCCTTCAAAAGTAACAGAATCCTCATCCTTAAAAACATAAATTAAAGTATAAATCAAAAGCCAACAAATGAAATAAGGAAAGTAAATTTTAAAAATTAAAATAGGCTTATAAATAAATGGATTTAATGTAAAAAGTAATTTTCCTAAACAATTAGCTTGTCCTAGTAATTAAAATGTGTTATTGGGATTTGTAAATACTACAAAGGACTCGCTAAAGAATTTTCAAGTGCAAAATTGCTTTTCAAAATTGCATCCCTAAACCAACAAGCTTATCCTCGGTTAGCTGTTTAATTCACAAATATAACTTTACTATGCCCGGATTAAAAATACATCATCACATAAGTGGAGTCTGATTACATGTTATTTGCAGCATTAGCAGTCTCAATAAATAAACGCAAATCCCATGCAAATATTCTCTCACTTATGCGGACATAATGCAATTTTAATGTAATTTATCAGTAAGATGATTTGCCCGGCTATTCATTAATTAATTTAAATTCAAACCAATGCGTTCTGTTGGTTTAGTGTCGATGATGATGACTTACCGCCGTGGTGGGAGCGACCGTTGCCTTTGCGGGCGGCTGGCATGTGAAATTCAGGGCATCGGGATTACCATAGACATTGATTTTTTCTAAATAGCCCTGTGTTGAATATTAACGCTTGTGTTAGACGCGATTATACGCATAATACATGTGAGCATGGCGAGTGGAATAATTTTCGAAACGCTTTTCATCGAACCAGTTGCACAATGGATTCCCACAGCCCTATACATAATAAATCAATCAATTTGTATATACATATACCCCGTACATCTATTAAATATATCCATGGCCCCAGGAACAGTAGTAATGGCCGCAAATCGAAATTTATTATTGATGTTAATTTGCAACAGTGACTGCCACTGCCGCCCGGACAACTAATGTGCCGTGGTTTCGGATTTAGAATTACAATTAAGCATGCATATTTCACATTAGCCCAGAAGGGGCCTGGCTGGATAAATAACCACTTGCAAGCAGGCAGTCGAACTACTAACCGCAGCTACTAACTACGGAACATGGAATACGAAATGCTCCTATGAAGACAATGAACCACAAACAATGCTGCTGTGTCCGGAGTGCAGAGTCCTTAGTCCCGAGTCCTTAGTCCTTGCTCCCGTTCTCTGTTCCCTGTTCCTGCCTGCAGACGCAGACTCACTTCCCGCAGATAGAGGCACAAATGCTCAATGCACATTTGCCCATAAACTCAACCCCTTGCAAATAAAAATGGCAGCAAACACTCAGGCCCAGGACTCCGATTTCAGGACTTTCAGGACCAGGCCGAGGATCCCAGGACTAAGCCACCGTAATGGCAGCCGGTTATTTCAGTTGTTGCTGCCACTGCGTCCTGTGAATGATAGTAATGGCCGAGGAGCTTTTATGCCCCCGCTTACCTAAAAAAAAGTTTTGTCTGAGACGCTAACTCGTTGAATTTCGGGTTAAAAGCGTCCTGGCAAGGCTCACAATGGCTTAATATGCGCCAAGTCTGTGGCGGACTCACTATCGGGCTTTTTGAACCCCGGGTTTATGGCGGAAAAAAAGTACGAAGTCATATTACAAACTTTAATGGCGTTTTTCCATCAAATTAATAACTTTATTTTGCTGAAAATTAAATACAATGTACAATCCTATAGAGGAAGTCCTTTTTATGTTCAGAAAAGAGTTATTTATTTTTAGAAATTAAATGTTCGTTAATAAGGCTATATCAGATTTCCTAAATAAAGTTTATATTTTCAGCTTAGACTTTGAAACAAATGTTGTTTAGAATTTTATAAACTTTGTGTCATCTACTATTCAAGATATGATATCTCAAATTCAGAAAATTTGGTTTAGTATTTCGCTAAAAAACAAATAATAATATTTCTTTACAAAATAATATCTGATTTTGACAGTCCCCCGCGCATAAACGCCGGCAAACTTTTGTCAATGACAATGCAAGGGGTTCAGCGAGGATATACAGAGATAGGAGCCGAGGGAAGGATACTGGGCTGTGGGTTGTAACACACACGTGGCCCATCAATAGACATTGAAGTGAGCATTGTTCGCCATGTAGCTTGTTGCTGTTGTGCCATTGAGTGCGGATATTAAAGTTTTCGCTTTGTTTCTGGCTTTGCTTTGTTTTGGTTCAAGAAAACTATGCGCTAAACAAATGGCAAGCCGGCGAAAATCACTGGTCGGAGAGCCGAAGCATGAAAGCAATGTCCGTGCTTGTGTCCGGGTCTCTGTCCGTATCCGTGTCCGTGTCCGTACTTCTGTCCGTAAAGCCATTCCGTCCGTGGTCGCGTCCGTGTGGCCCAGTTTCCATTGGAGCACGTGCTCCTCGGTTGTATGTGTGTGTGTGCAACAAAATTAGCTGCAAGGAAATTCACTTGAAACGGAAATTAAGCCGCAGGAAGTGGCATTTTTGGGCGTGAGTCGACGTCGCCATTTTGGATGTTTTCGCTGGCTCTCATTATTACCTGCATTTTGGGCTAAGTAAATTGACAGCAGCTGCCATTGTGCATTTGCCCAACAATGGAAGAGCAAAACGCCCTTTCTGTATCGCATTTCAGGGGAGGTAGTCCCTTTTTATAAAGAATATCACATTTTTCGTGGGAATAATAATTACTGTGGCCATATTATTACGTGGACATTTGCTTAGCCAAGTATAAGCTTTCACATTCCGACTTATCCCTTATTTCAATGCGGATCTGCCGAGAAAAAAACTATCTGGGCATCGCAGAAAGGACTTAACCTCGACGGCACCGAGAACCCTTTTCGACCGCTCCTTGAGTGGGACAGAAATTCAGGGCGATGAACTGATAAGAGGACATCAAAGCCGCTCGCCTCCGCAATATTGTGCACGACAACGAGCGGCTGCAAAGGCAACTGTCCAACGAAAAGGCGCAAGTAAATAAGTGTACGGAGAAAAAATATCAAATGGTATATTCAGTCAAGATTCTTCAATGCATTGTCTAACTGAAAAAACAATATAAAATTAAAAAAACAACACAAAAACAAACAGTTTTTAGAAATTTAGTCAGATATCTTATAAACATTTAACCCGTTACTCGTAGAGTAAAAGGGTATATTGTATTCGGAAAAGAGTGGGGGGGAGGAGGGCGCGTATAAAGGTTGGGGGGGGGTGGGTGTGTCGGTGCGTTGTGGGGGGGGGGGGGAAGAAGAGGATGGGGGTGGGGTGGGGGGTTGGGGGGGAAGTTCAGGGGGCACGCCCCCTCTAAGCAAAATGTATATACGATTTTAAAAATTAAAATTTGGAAAGTAAAAAGCAGTGTTGTGGTGTTATAAAGGGAAGTGGAGAAAATTTTTTAGGGGGTGATAAAGTATTGGTCAAAGTTACCCCCCGGGGGGGGGGGGATAAGGGGGACCAATAACGTTCTCTCTTGTTAAAGGTAAAGTTTTTGCTTTGTATCCTTGGTTATTTAATAATAAGAACTGGAGGGTTTTAAAATACTATTAAAAATCCTTTTTAGCGATTAAAACTCTGACATTCTGTGACATATTTTAGTTGGTTAGTGTTTTTTCTCAGTGCATTCGGGGATTGCGAGGGCGGACGACAACAGCCGTTGTGACAGAGGGTCAAGCGCAGACAAAGGCCGCTTTTAAATAACGAAAAGCTGGCCGCAGGCAAGAGAAACATTTTCGGTGCCCGAGATCCTGGTGGAATGTGATTTTAAGGTGAGCATTTAGTTTAAATAGTGTCAGGCCAAGAGCTGAGTGGGCTGAGGATGGACGTCTCAGTCCCGGCAGCAGCAGGTCGGTCAAGTGGCGCGAGAGAGAGAGCTCCGAGTGCCATGAGCAATTAACTGGGCTGAAAGTGCATGTGCACATGGGCTGCATTGCATGTGTGCTGCTGCTGCTTGTGCATTTGTTGTTTGTTCTGTGCCGCACATAATTAAGGCCAGAAATGAACTGAAATGCGAAAGAAGCGGAGCAAGGACACAACAGCCAAGGAGCAGGGAGGGGGTTGGCAGATGGTGCGGTAATATTTGCGCAACAGCGAGGCATTCATTGCCTAGCAATGAGTCCTTTTACTCCTGACGAGGGTTCCTTCTGCGTATTGAAAATAAAGCAAATAATACGCAAATCGTTGACCCTTTTCCATTTGCCAGTCGCCATTCGCCGTAAAACCAGAAAGGTAGACCGGCCTTTGTCCGTGCTCCTCAAAAATGCGAGACACGTTTTCAGTTGCGAGTTGCAGGACAAGAAAAAGGACTCCCAACTCACTCCGCTCTGCGGCTATCTGGCAATTTGTCAAAAATGTGTCAATAATGGAGATCGATTGGGGGCTCTTAAAAATTAACCGAAAATGGATTCGGATTCCGAGTTCGATTGGAATGTGCGACAAGTCGAATGAAATCCATTGCCAGACAATAACTCTTCGATTGTCTCAATCAGAAACTTGGGCCCGAAATCGATGTTTATTGAAACTATAAAATGTTATTTGTGTTTATTTACTAAACAAGATTTATTTATTTTAGTCGTGGGCAGGCGGAGCTCTACTATATGTACATTGTTTGACAAATGTTGGCACTTCTGTTTATTTTTTATGCCATTTTATTTATATTGAACTCTTGTATTCAATTGACAACTACACAGAAAAAAGAGATATACGTTTAAATTCATTTAATGGTTTTTCTTCATCCTAGTAAAGGCGTGTCAAACTTTTAGCGGAGGTCATAACTCAAGTTAGCACACCTAACCTGGCCTGAATTATATACCTACATAATAAAACTTAAAGCCTAGTTTGAACTCTGCTCCCAATGCCACTGAAAGTCTGCTCTTGACGCCACTTGCCTCCCAACATTCCCCGTTGTTGTAAGAGTTAAATTCTTAATTAAGCACAAATATTTAATAAGTGAAATTTACGGCATGCAGCGGCATCAAAACAAAGGAAAGCTTTAGGCATTAAGATTACCATAAACTTGTTTCCGCTGACGCTGCTCGTGTACGCTACATTTCTCGAAACTTATTGAGGGGCATATGGACTAGAGATTAATTTCAAAATATTTTGTAATTGCTTTCTAAATAAATATTATGTTAAGCAAAGAGTGGGGAATTATTTTAAAAAACAAAATATTTTTTATTTATTTTATTTTTATATTAAGGAGAACACAATTATTTAATATACAAAGGTTACAATCAAGGGTATTAATAATTTTGCTTGATTCCTGGAAGCTTTTTAATTTTTCTCATTTCGCTTTGCCTCTTATATAATGACAATGGCAGCCACTGCCAGAACAACAGCGGAAACGGATGTATATATAATATTTTACGTTGGTGGCTCCTAATTCGCTCGCCTGTGTTTGTGTATCTGTGTCCTCCGTTCTCAGTCCTGAGAATCCTGCACTCGCACCCTCGAAAAAGTTATGCTCAAGTTAATAGATAATTAACCATGCAAATTGCCGCGCAACAGTTTACAGATACGGGTCTCATCCTCGTCATCATCGTCGTTTTCATTATCATCCTCATCAGATTCAGTGTCGCTGTGTCACCGGCTACATGCGTAAGCACTTTGACTGCGACTACCGACTACCGACTGCCGACTACCTGGGCCACCTGGCAGGTGTCTCTGCGCGCTCAAGTACAAAAGAATTAACTCTAATTACTTTGTAATGTTGATTAAGCCTGTTAGAGCGCATTAAATATGTAAGCGACGTTTTGACATTTTCAGCATATTTGCCAGCGGCTTTTAAGTGGCAAAAACTATATGAGTTATGCGCATTTGCCACTTGACATCCCAGTTAACATCATTTCGGCCGGAATTTGGCTTCAATTACGTAACCGCAGAAATGTGCAAACAATTCTGTTTCAATTCGTTTCAAGGTATGTATTTTCAATAGCCGCACGAATTGAAATGGGAGTACCGAAAATGCTGAATTTAAATTCAACTTTTATGGCCGCCAACGACAGGCGGCCGACAGTCGACAGTCGACAACAAACAAATGCCAATCCAGCCAGGTAACTCGAAGAGCTCGGCGAACTCGGCTCTCGACCTGGCCAAGGTACCCGGGTCATAGCATAGTTTCTAAATCACTTTCTGACAGCCGTTTCGGCCCTTGGTAAAAAGCAAAAAAAAACCAAACAAGAAATCACAAACAAAAAACCGAAAAGGAAAACACCGGAGCAACGAGGATAACAATCGCAACGTCAGAAAGTTGCGCACTTTTTGTAATTTTATTTTATTTCCGTTTAAATGCGTGCCCGCCCCTCGTTGCCACTTTTCACTTTTCGGATGAGCTGGGTTGAGGTTTGGTGCGATTTTAAAGCTAAATTATAGCAACATAAATTTTTACGGCCCCTTTTTGAAGAGTCGAGCTTCTTGGCAGCCCAAAATAAGGCAGTTCCCAGGTGCAGGACTTAATTCTCTTCACTCTGCACTTGACTCGCAAGCTCCGTTTTATTTTTTTGACACTCGGCGGCCGTTTCACATTTTATTTGATGCCCATTTTCATTTTCTTTGCCTCTTCTTGTTTTGCATATAATCAGAATAAATTACTTTGCACATTTTGCGGCACATAAATTATTTAAGAAATAGTCGCATCAAAGCGCAGAGGTCACATAATGCAGAACTCGTACATATATGGATCCTCAGCCACATAAGCATGTTAGGGGTGTTCTGAACTCAATATAAAATCTTATTAAAAATAACTAATAACAATACCATTTCCTAACTTGGCAAAAGTTAATTAAAACCTATTTAAAACAAGAGAGAACGCTTTAGTCGGGTGCCCCGACTATCAGATAACCGTTACTCAGCTAAGGGAGTGCGAGGGAGAAGGAGATATAAAACTTTGATCGGTCATAACTTTTAAACGAATGGTCCGATTTAAAAAATTTCTTCTACATTTCGATAGGTATTGATAAACACAATAAAACTGAATTTTTACTTTTCCGAAATATTTTCAATTTTTAAAATCGAAGCGATTGTGGGCGTTGGAGGGCGCGTGGCACCTTTTTCGAAACAAACTTACGCTGCGTAGGAACTCCTAGAATCTGCATGCAAAATGCCAATCTTCTAGCTTTTATAGTTTCCGAGATCTCAGCGATCATACTCTTAGTCTACGAGTAACGGGTATAAAAATTACTTTCAACAAAAGCTTAAACATTTTTGTATAGGTCCCAAATGGTTTAATAGATTTTTTAGAACATAAGTGATTCTAATAAAATTTGGTCCCGAAGTTTTTCTCTAAATATTTCTTATACGACATTATTTTGAATGTGTATGCTTTCCAGTGTCCGTGTGCAGCGAGCAGAAGTGACTATCTAAATAGTGGCAGAGAAACAGAAATGGAAACACAAACTGAATCTGAAAAGGAGGAGGAGGAGGAGGAGAAGTGGAAATGGAACTGGAAAAGCGGGGAACGCGGGAGCAAATGGAACTGGGGCTCAGTCAGGGGACCGAAAAACAATGAGACGGCAAATGCCAACCGCATAGTGACAGATTTTTTTTAATTTTGCTAAAAACCTACGACTAATTCTCAAACGAGCTGACACAAATCTCGAAAAGTTTTTGCGCCAACGTTTTTGCAGAAGCGTCTGTCGGCTGGTCCTTCAGTCACTTTGTCCTTCTGCCTCTCCGACTGTCACAGTGCCTATCTGGCTGCCTGTTTATCCTGGGGAGCATGGGGAAAATATACACAAGTTGATATATACATATGTGCCAGCTGCAGCAGAAAAACTCAGCAGAGGAGCTTTTGGGGTTTTAGTACATATATATATATGCAAAAAGGATTTTATACTAAATTGCTCCAGTTAAAAAATGATATTATTTTGTCATCAAAGAATTAGTAAACCTAAAATTGTGAAACACGATTAACTCATTTGTTTCTTTGCACCGATTGTATCATATAAAGTCATTACGACACACAAAAACAAAGATTTTGTGCCTATGAAACACTTTTTCTTAATTAATTTATAAGCGCATTTTTTTCCTTTTGTTTATTTAGGTTTATGTGACACTTTTCTGCCCAATGAATTTATTACGATATTTGCACCTATGTATTTATGTTTTCTGGCCCCAAGACAAAAAAAAAGCGTAAGGGTCACAATGGCATTTTATCGTTGGTCAAAAGTGCCGGCTACTATTAGTTTAAAACGAGAAAAGGCTCACAAAACCACAACAAAAAATTTACCATTGTGAATAAACCAACATGTTATGTGTATGTTTAAGATTTGCCAGTGTTTATGTGCCCAGAATATGTACGTTTGTATGTTGATTTAGACAGTTTTATAAACCCAAAGCAAACAGACTGTGACAACGTTGCGTATACGCAGCGTAAACCGTTCTCCTGAGGCAAATGCAGTTGCAGCTACAGAAAAATATTCACCACTCGAAATACTTAGTAATGCGGATGTGCAAAACGAAAATTCAGGAAAACAGGAAAGATGGGAGAATTTTCGGGTCAGACGTTTTCCGAAATCTACTTCAAATCCATAGTTCAAAAACCTTCAATGCTATCCTAACCCATCAAAAATTCAATAGCCGATTTCACAGTCACATTTCTTTTCAATATGCAGTCCACTAAAATCCTAAACAAACTACTGAAAGAAGCCCCTAAAAGTGCAAAAGGCAGCAATGAGATCGCCGAACTACGAAAACTGATAGTCGAACTGATGAAGCCGCGCCTGGAACCGCTGCGTCAGATCCTGAAGATTCGCATGGTGCCTGCTACCCGAGATGAGTTTCAGGATGAGTCCGAGGACTGGTGGCCAGATTACGAACTGTACTCCGATTGGCATGCCATCACCGACATGAACGTGAGTTCTAATACTGCTTATTCTGCTCTAATAATATCATTCTTTGTTTTATATTTCTTAATAGGGACTTTTAGTCTGCACCCAGGATGCGCTGAAGGGATTGCCCGAAGACCTCAGAGCAATTGGTGAAAAGTTCGACTATGCCTATTCGGCTGCAAAGCCAAAAACGATTTAGCATAAGACAAAGAACTACGTTTTAGTGGAGGAACTAATAGAGGACATGGAGGACTTCGTGACGAACTTCAATCATCCTGTGCACCAAGAATCTCGACGACCGAAGGAACCTCCACGATCTGGCTTCGTTTACGATGGACACTGGTGACAGGATCAAGGTGAAGATCTTCGACGAACGCAGTTTTGTGCAACTCCAGTCGCGAATTGCTAGTCTAAGGATCTTTATACGTGACTTCTGTACCCTTTTCGACGCCCATGTGGAATCGAAGGAGGAGGCCGAGTCCGTGCCCATTGATAAGTTGGCCAAACCCCAGGGAGACGTTGATGGGGCCCAGACTTAAGCCAGATCGATCAGGAAGTCATCTCGTCCTTTATTCCCTTGGCATGGCTTCCAACGCTTCCTAGGCTGCCATTATACAATATCCACACTAGAGCAGATACAGATACATGACTCCGGCATGGGCGGTAATAAAGAGCTCGCCTCCAGTGTATTGGAGTATCTGGGAAAGCTTTTTATGCTTCAAAGTCAATATAGTAGTGTGCCATGTACAGAGCGCACAGTTTTAAAACGGTAAGTATGCCTTTCAGTTACGTGGTCGTGTGTGGTGACACACTTGCCCCTCCCCCTCCCCCACCGGCCCATCGGCCCTCCAACCCTGCCGGCCACCCACACCCACCAACGGCCCCTTGTCAATGGGCTGTTAGTTGCTCCGAGCACAGACGCCATTCAAGCGGAAATGCAGCACCGAAAGCCGGCTACAAGCTACACGGAGAGATATACTAGTTTATTATATGAATTGATGGCTTCTCCCGGTTACTCAAAGGACTGTATTGTTATGTAAACTAATTGGAAATTTCTATTTTATCAAATAATATATTTTTAATATTTTATAATAATATTTATAACCTTTTTAGAGATATTGGCTTTTTAGATTTATTTAGTAAGATCTTAGGAATAATAGAAATGCCCAAAATGTACTTTTCCTTATAATTATTGAGTCTCAGCTATTATAAAGTTTGAAGAGATTTAGTTCTAAAATGCTTTAAGATTCTGTACAAAATCCTTGAGATGTTGAAATTAGTTTTTCTCTCTGCTTTTTTGTTAACGGGCACACGGCAACGAAAAAAGAGCCAGAACCAGAGAGCTCGAGGCAGAAACCTCCATGTGAAGTGTGTCATCAGTTTAAGGTTTTTGTGGGCAGCACTCGCACACAGACGGCACATCCACTCTTCCAAACACACACACACACACACACACCAACACAGATACAGGCTCAGAGGGCCGGAGAAAGCGATACGGAATACGGAGCTCCACTCACGAGACCGAGCAGCCCGTATTTTCATAATAAACAAATGGGTTGTATGGTTGGTTGGCTTAACTTTCGGGTTGCCAGCAAGTCGCAGATAGCAGATAGCGACAGCCACCGCTCCTTATTTGTTAGCGCAAATCAGTGCTATTTATATTGCGGCGGTGGAAAGGTATATCCTGGCATATCTCCCACCCCATCTGAATCTGAATCAGAATCCCAATCCCGACCCCCGGGGGCATCGCAGTGCGTGGCGCTTGTCAACACGCTTGCCAACTGCAGTTCGGCTGCGAGGACTGCATCCAATTTGCCGAGCAGCGGGAAAAGTGCCGCGTACTCAGATACAGATGGATCCGCACTCGGAAAAAATGTAAACCTGTAAGTTAACTATTTGCATTACTTATAATCCGAGGGGTAACATTTGTTAAAAAACCAAAGAATTCCCTTTCTTTGGGATTGTAACATCAACAACTATAAATTTATGTTTCTAAGTATCATCATTTGATTATTTTTTAAATTTATAATATAATAATAATAAGAAAAAAAATAAAACTAAATTCACTTTATAATAAATGATATTGATATTAAATCTTTTACTAGACATTTTTCAAGAATGTTCTATTTACATTCATTTTATAAGAAGACCTTTTCAGGCACCTTTAAAATCAAAGACATTTTTCAAGAATGTTCTAGTTACCTTTATTTTATAAGAAAATCTATTTAAGGCACCTCTAAAATCAAAGACAATTATTTTTGAAATGTAGCCCTAAAATGCCGCTTATCAGTATCTGCAAGATGCATCACAGTTGCCATCTGAAGGGAGAAACTTTCTGTGCAGGTTGTCAATGCAACAAGTTCAAAAAGGGTGGAAACTTTGTTGTGCCTATCGCAGCATGGCAACCGCAAGAGTCGGGCAAAAGTTGCGCTATCTATGCCATCAAAATTGAACTACCACCGTCCTCGAACTTCTGGCGCAGCACAATAATAAATTTATTACGGACGCTTGGCGGGGCGTGTCGACGTCGTCATCGAGTTTCAAGTTTTCCAAGTTCCAAGTCTTCTACGACTCCTTGGGTGCGTGCAACTCCCATCCCAACCCATCCTGCTAACCCGTAGTTATAGTGGCATGCTGCGCTTTAATAAAATATTATCATAAACGTAACGGAAGCTAGTTTTTCATATGCTTATTCCCAGCCCGTGTGGATGAAGCTTTCACAAATATCCGTATTTTTGCTCCGCCGGTGTTTCCTTTCCCTTTGCAGGATAGCAACGGGAGTAATATGTTTTCATAAATCAAATGTACGGAGCGTTGCTCAATATTTAATGTTTCGCCTTTCGGAATTTATACACATCAGGAATGTGGGGATTAGATTTGAAATTTCCTGAAGTAAAGCTTCAGAGCACGACACTCATGAATATTAAAAATCGTTTCTTTTATTCAAGGTAAAGGCAAAAGCTGGAGACTTTACTTAGCTAGAAGCAATACTCAGAACATTGGCTTAGGATTAGGCGGTATTTAGTGCTGAATGAAAATATTTAGTAAGTGCCTTTTTAAGGATCAGAGAAAGGAATTTAATTTTCAAAATAACTATATTCCGAATCTAGGTTTATTTGATAGTAAAAACGCATTCGTTTCCCATTCGATTCTTCCTTGGCATTTTGTTTCTGTGTTGGCCGGAAACTTTCCTTCTGCTTCTGAGGCACTCGGATATTTTCATTATTTATTGCCAGCCACGAATGCACATTCCCGTATGTGTTTGTGTAGGTAAATCTAGGGGAATGCTTTTCCGGTAGTTTTTTATTGCTCAATCGAGACGGGGTGGGTTTGCCAGTGGGTGTGAGTTAATGCTAATGGTTGGCTACTTTGTTTCCATTCCGCAGAAATGTCGATGGAATTCAGACTGACTGACTGCGGGTGTGAATGCCTTTTTTATGCCTTCTTAGGGGATACCACATAACATATACCTTATTAATTGGTATTGCGCAGTAGGAAAATCGACGAGGAGCCCTGTAACACAATGCTTGACAGGCCATAAATGTCCAACGACTTTCGACGAGTCGACTCGAATCGAATCGAATCGCTAAATGCATTAACTATAATTGGCTTTCGCCTAATTTCGCTTTTGGGTAATTAGGCGCTAATGAAACCTAATAGACCCTGCCTCGAAAGCCACATATCTAAGCCCTGGGAGTTCGGGGAATCAGTCAATAAGCCAACTGCCGCTGGCAGTGGATAACCACCTCGTATTAAGCAAGGACAAATTGCCTGTCAATCTACGTGTAATTTTTATAAATTTCCAATTGTGCGCCAGCCGTTCTTTCCTTTCCTTCCTTACCGATTTTCCCCTTTCCTCCCCCATTTCAGCTTGGGTTCGTAATTAACAGCACCAAGGAAACTAGGAAAATAGCGACAACAACCACGGCCAGCTTGTGTAATGTAAGCCACTGCTAATGAACCCATCGCTTGTTGGTAGTGGGAGGTGGTGGGTGGTAGAGGGTGGGGGTGGTGCCAGGTGAGACAGGCCATGCAGAAATGGCTTTATTAACAGCCTGGCTTCACCTCACCTCTCACGCTCCTGTTTTTAGATTTTTATTGCTAAACTTTGTTTCTTTGGTTGTTGGGCTTGTTTTCCTTTTTGCACTTACCACGTATATTTGGCTATGCACTGCGAGAAAAATATCAAAGATAAATCTTACCTTATTCAGATAGATAAATATGAAACCTGCCTAAAATCTTTAATAACTATTTAATAAAAATATTTTAAAATGTCAAAATGAACCCTATAATAACATAGATTTTTACTCTCTTTCGTTTTGAACCACCTTTTTTATGTATGTAGCTCGAAATAAATGGAAAAATAGAGCTGGCGACTATGTTTCCGTATCGAAGCCAACCCGTTAACGCTTGTCGACATTCACTTCGCCCGTTCTCATGCGACACTTTGAATGTTTTAAATGGTTTTTTATTGCCTCGCCCCTCGCCATTTGCTCGCTTTCCGCGAATCCCCCGTCGGTGTCCTTGTTTTCGCCCTCGTCCTGCTTCGGTGCTGCATAAAATTAGTTTAATCACTGTTTTCAGAGTCCGGGTGAAAGGCAGGTGAGAGCGAGCCAAACCCATAAGTAAGCGTAAATAATGTCAAAGCAGTGCAACTATGGGGAAGGACATCCAGCCCCGCCCACCCGTAGCCGCCCCTCGCCATCCTGCGGGTGTCAATAGAAACATTAACTGGGCGTGCTGACAAAATTAGCACAACAATTATGCAGGTATTAGTCGAAGTTTCCTCGTATTGTGGCCCTCTATTGGCTGGTCCTTTGGGGAGGGCCTTTTGAGGTGGAAACAATGGAAACGTTTGACAGGAAAGAAATGGTTCTATCAACACGGGAATAGGCGACCTTTGTCCTTTTTATTCTGCCGTTTAAGAGAACTGGTACGAAATTGGGTGGGAAATAAACACTCTATTTGTTTAATTGGAAAATTAATAAACAGTACCTATATTATAAACAATGTTTGTGTTTTCCTTCATTTATAGTAATTAGGCATATATTAGGTTTTGCTTTCATGAAAACTCATGAATAAGTGTTTTGGACAGAATTCAACCATCATCTTAGCTCAAACGCATACAATACCTTGCCATTTTGCATTTTGCAGAAATTTGCTAAAATATAAGAATAAACCAGACTAATCGAAATCAGGCACACACATCAAAAGGAGTAAACTTAATTAATTTTAAGTGTGTTTTCTCATATTCTATTAATTCGAAATGCAATGCCAATTTCTAAACTCTATTAAATTATTTCCTCTCGGCTTGTCACTAGTTTATCATATTGTGTTAAAATATTTTGTGGTAAACCAGTTAGGCAAGCTTCATCAATTTAATTTGCTAAAATGCTAAGAATATCACATTCCACCGGCCACAAAGGTTGAATGATGGTTAGCCAAATACTTGCGCCATTCTTTTGCGAATAACAATTTGGAAAAACAACCAAAGTCCATTAAAGGACAATGTAAAAAACACTTTGACGGAATATCATTTAGTACTTTAAACCGCAACCGACCCGTTCACGAAATGGATTCCGCAAACCAGTCGCAAAAACTCCCATTGCGTATACGCCATGCGGACAATAACAAAGCTCACGAGCACAAAACTTAAACCCCAGCTCGTTATACAGGACACAAGGAGTCCTGGACAGGTGAGCGGACCCGTGTCAGGTTTATCAATTTATCTTGTGACCGAGCGTCGGCAACAAAATGCTTATAATGTGCTCTAATAATTGCAATGGCTTTTTATTTGTACGCTCCGCAACAACAATAGTAGCTTTTCACCTGGGGGGCAAAAGTGGTAAAGGGAGGCAGGTGTGCTCGGCCAGAGCGAAATGTGCTGTTGTCATGAAACATTTGTCACAATAAACTTTATTTGTTTTCGTGTACTGCATGTATACGTGCACAGAAAACAATAGCATGGCGGTAACTATAAGTTTTTTACTTTCCAATTCAAGTTCTTAATTGCTTTTTCTTAAAAAAAAAATTTTTTTAAAGCCTTGTAATTTTGATTGCTTACAAATTAACCAAACCAATCAATAAAAAGCAATATTTCCCAGGGACCGAAAATAACAGTTAATTTATTATTTTTAATAACACTAAAAATTTGAGAATAAAATCATAAAACGAAATTAACACGGCCTATTCATATCCGCAATGACCTAAACATTTTTAACTTTTTTAAAATTGGTCATGAAGAAACTGTTGTTTCAGAGTTTTAAATTAAAAGTCAGAGAATAGCAGTTATTTTCTGACCAAAAAAATAATCCGTTACTTTTATTCCATGACTTTTATAATAAAAGTCTAAAATTAACTGTTATTGTGGGACTAAAACATAAAGTAAACCTTATAACTGTTACGGTCCCTGATATTTCCGATTGCGAAAATCAAAATAAAAAATAAAATATATATAATGTTAAAAAATATTTTCCCTTGTTTTTAAGTTTTAAAAAAAAAATCAAATCAAAAAATCAAATTGTATAAAATATATTGCAGAAACTAATAAATAATAAATAGAAATAAAAAATCGAATACCTAATAATAATACCTAATACCTATAACCTTTTTTCCAGTGTACCCCGTCGCATGCTTTATTTGCTCTCCGCTCGCTGTGACTGCGACGATGTTTGCCAGTGTGTGTTTAAAAGTTTCCTAACTTGTTGTGGGTGCTGGCTGTTAGTTCTCGGTGTGTTTGCTGTGTGCGTGTTGGGCGCTCGTAAGCCGCGCTCTAGCCAAAACCCCCTGCCCTACGCCCAACGACAGACCCTCATCCTGGTCAGAACTGGAGGAATCCCAGCCCAGGAGCTCACAGCGGTGACATTTGTTTGCATTTAGAGGGGCAGGATGTCAAGCATTTACCATTTAGCATTTAGCATTACACATTACACAGTTCGTAATGTTTAGATGCTTGGCGAGCCTCGTAAAGTGGTCGCAAACGGAAAAAAAGGCATACTGTGCGCCAGACACGTGTTGATTATGATTATAATTAATTGTAGTTCTTTTTAATTAGTCTGAAATGCCATTCGGTTTGAACGCAACCCGAAAACTTGTTGCGGTCATGGGTTATGGTATAGGGGTTATGGGTTAGTTACCTGAATCCTAGCTGCCACCCGTTCGCCGTTGTAGCGGTTGGGATTGAACCATCCCTTTGTGGAGCCCGTTACGAGGACGATGCCGAGCAGGAAGAAGAGAATCAGCGCGGTAATCACGAGCTTGGCACGCGTCGATATAACCATTGCCATTTTGTACGATATTTACACGTCCCGATTCGACACCGATTCGATATACAACACTTAAAGCACTACGAAATCAGCAACGCAAACGAAATGTACAACGATACAACGGAACAACCGGCGACGAATAGAATTGCCTGAAAGAAAATGCATAAATTGGAATATTAATTAGCTGAGGGTGGGTATATTGCTTTGGCACCGCCACACAAATGGTTTGGTTTTCGCTTCTGGTTCGATTTCGGTTCAATTTCGTTGTTCGACGATAGTGATGGGATATTTTACTTTATTTTTTATTCCCGAATTTCGGTTTTTGGTTTTACATTTTTATGTCAAACCCTTTTCGCTGTAGCTTCAACTTGCGAAAAATTTAAGTGCTTCTTTATAGTTGTTTATAGATTACATCTACTAAAATGAAAGTACTTTGCTGAATATCTAGGTACTGCTTTGCGCTTGCCATCTCTGGTTATTGAGATGTCGGCAAGTGTGTTTGACCCGCTTGGACTTTGGCTTAGGGATATTGCTGGCTCTGAAGCTGATGCCTAATGGCTTTTGTGGCCAAGTCTTAACCTTGCGAACTCCCCTTCCCAGCGAGATGTTTTTGTTGGTTAGAGGAAGGAAAGAAGGTGCTCTCCCGGCCACAAAGCGTTTTTGTACACATGCCACAAGCACTCGCACATGTAAGGCAGGGAACTCACACCCACACCCACACTCGCACTCGCACGCCCCTTAGCAGGCACTCGACCAAGGACCCCCGACCCTCACGCTCACTTCCTGTAAACGCTACAAATGTAATACGTTTTATTTAATTCTGCTTCCCGTATTTTTTTCCTTCCACCCGTCGCTTGTCAGCATTTTCTCACTGATTTGCGGCGCCAAGGGTGGCGGCTCAAAAATATTACTTAGGGGCGAGGAAAGGGCTTGTTGACACCCTCGAAAAAGTGATTTCCTACTATAAGTTACAGAGCGAAGAAACCGCATAAAATTAGGCTTGTATGGAAATAGGAATGGATTTCTCGACCATATGTTTGATTTGGTTTACTTGTTTTCGGCATACCCAATTTACCATCAGGTTGAAAAGTCAGAGGTCGCACTTGAAGTAAACTTTACGAAAAGTTAAGCTGCCAACAAGTTTATTTGAAAAAATATTGAATTATAGCAACGTCAAAGGCAAGGAATGAAGGCAGCTTTGAAAATTGGTCACATGTTCGCAAGATGTCTTGCTAAGAGTTTTCCTTTCCCTTTTTTTTTGGCTTTGGTTTTTTTTTTTTTTGGCAACCGCATAAAGGCATAAGCCGAATGTTTTGCAGCGGGTTATGAGGGTGTCCTTGAGCCAGTGCACCCCCGAAAAAAACTGAAAGTAAAATAAAAATAAAATAAAAAGCGAGCAGCAACTTTGGCAACCTACATAATTGCGGCAAAAGTTGGCCCAACACACTCACACACACACACATATACCAAGGAAACACAGATACACTCACACAACAACAACTTATTACGGGGCTAAGAGTTGGCTCACAAAAGTATGCTACAGCCAGCGCATAATTACGATAATCGTGTCAGTCTAGAGCCACCAGCAGCGTCCATGGGCTCTCGCCTAAAGTCTTTAACACCCGGCCACGCCCCCTCGGAGTCTGACACGCCCACCTTTGGGGTAAAGCCAACCAGTTATTGAGTCAACGAGTCGACGGCGGCGTAACACCAAACTTTTTGTGCGCGCCCAAAAAGTGGAAGCCCAAAAGGAAACTTTTTTATGCCAAGTCAAGCGACTGGCCCACACCTCTGGTTGGGATAGGATCGTCTCCACCTCGGTCCGCTCTCTTCACGCAGCATTAAAATTCTGCGACTGCCGGCTCACAAGCCGAGTTTAAGCTTAAAGTTTGACGCGGTTCAAGTTTTCTAATGAAATTACCTTCTGCCTGGCCCTCAGCCTTATTCCTAATGAAAAGGGGCAAGCTTGTGCTGCTGTCTCACGGAGAAGAGCAGAAAAATAATAAGTAGAAGGGCGATAAGGCGGAAATTTCATATCTTTTACCAAATTAAGTGCACACAAAAATGAGTAACGACTTTTGAAGTTGTCACGGTAGCCTTGGCCACCAGAAAGTTAAATCCCACAGGGGCGAAAAGAAAGTTGCAAAGGGCAATAGTTGGCCGAAACCCTTTCTGGACATTAGCGCCTAATGAAGATAATGGGGCGACATATTTAAAAAGGGTTCTTCCTCTCCAAAGCCGAAACACCGAAATCTAAAGGCTTTGTGCCAAGTCATCTCCTAGAGGTTTTTCGTGTGTGAGTGAGTTTTGGGTTTCCTTTGCTGCTTTTCCGTTTGACATGTAATTTTTAATAAGCACCGTTTTCCGCACAAATTTCCCTTTTCCATGTGGGTCTTGTCTCTTTGTCTGCAGTTATCTGTGACAAGGTCGGGAATAAAGAAAGCAATGGGATGGGTTGGGATGGAATGGAAAGTAATGGAGTGGGGTATGTGTCACACATGTATCCTTAATACGAAGGCGGAACAAAACAAACCGTCAGTGCAAGAAATGTCTAATGTCTAACCTCAGGCTTCTGTGACTTTTGTGAGCGTTTGATCGATAAGCGAAGCCGGCCTGACAGCTCCTCCCTCCCAAGAACCCAAGATATCACCACCATATATGGGTCCCTCAGTTGGGAACTGGGACGCGTGTTCCCAATGATTAAAACGCGCTCATGAAGACTTTGTCTATGCTTCTACTTCTGCTTCTGCTCCTGCTCCTGCTTAATTAATAACAACCCAAATAATCGGGCTGGAACATGGGGCGGTGCTATCAGCTCGTATAATTAAAGTCAAAAATTTGCATAATTTATGTTTATTGGTGACGCCCCATTGGTTGGGTTGGCAAGCCATCGGCCCTCGCCTCGGGGTAGCTATAAAATTACAAAATAATCATAGTTTCTCCGTACCCTTGTGTCATCGAATCCATTTCCGTTTGGGTTCGCATTTTTGTAAGGGTTTTATGTGGTAACCAGAAATCAACAGCCCCACCAGATTCATAAAATAGGCACCGAATATGTACGACTTTAACGACCTGCAGCTCTAGACGTAATAAAAAACCCATTTATGGGCAAAAGCACAAAAGGTATGTACATGTGTTCGTGACTGGGGGTAAAAAAAAATGCCCATGACCGTTCCTCAAGCAGAAATAAATTTGGTAAATGATTATTGAAAAGCAGAGCCATCGTAAAATAATGGCCGAGGAATCAAAGAAACTGACCTTGCTGTCAATTATTTATTACAAAATTTCCAGGTGAAATGTGTCGCTTTGTCAGGGTAAAAAGAAAGTCCAACTTATTATTAGAAAAGAAACTACAGAAAAAATCACTTAGGAAAATATTGATTACATTAAATAAATATAGTTAAACTTAAAATGTAAAAAAAAAATTGTTTACTCCTTAAATACCAATACCACACAATATTTTAACATTTAATATTTATTTAAGAGAGAATTCTTCCAAAAGCTACAAGTAAAAAACTTATAATTCAATCATATATAATAAAAAAATTTAATATCTTACAAAAAAAAAACATAAATAGTAAATTATAATAACCTGCATCCTTCTTCAAAGAAATTTATTAATTGAAAATGCTACTTTATTAAGAGATCCACAAGAGTAAGCAAGAAAATAAACAAACAGTTTTCCAATAAAAACAGACAACCAATTATTTTTTAGACCAAAGTGCATTGTATGTTTTTCGACATGCAGCATATTGGCCAACTAACAATATCATACAAATATGAGTGCAGAATGGCCAGCACGTGAGTGTTTAGTGGAAAACTAATTTCCAACACAATGGAGTGGCAGTGGGATGGCTGATATGACCAAATATGTAAATAAACATTTTAAATTGAATTTCGAAATTGTGTCAGCATAATGGGCTCTAATATTGCATTATGATGATAAATTGTTAAATTTACAAATCAAAATTACATATTACTGAAAGTGAAGCTGAGTGGCGAGGCAAGTCAACGTTGCACAAACAACAGCAAGGCAATCAGGCTGTGATATTTAAATGCATATTACCAGCAAACACACACACACACACACGCAGAGACAGGAGGTACATGAATATTTATGATCACTTGGGCCAAGAACTGGGGAGCAAAGTTTGTTTTGTAATTGAAATTTTGCTGTGCCTCTTGTGCAATTAAATGCAGACGAAATGGCCAAGGACTTTAAAGTTTAAGCCATCCTGAAATGGCCAGAGATACTTTTCACTCGGTCTAGTCTTCTGGTTCGCTCTGAAGAAGGGTTAACTTTCGCTCTCTTTAGGCGAAGGAGCCCTTTGTTTGATCCACCCGATGCCCATTAAAATCCAGGCCTCGGCTGCCTTCGCCTGCCAGCGTTTTTATTTAATAAATAAAACGTATTTTCCTTTGCCTTTCGGCCATATGCGAAGAAACGGCGGAAAGTGGAGAGGGAAAGCGGGAAAGCGCAGAAGGCAAAGACAAAAGGCGGGCGGGCAGCCCACAATATTATAAATGTATACATATACATATTACGCATACGCCCAGTGCTGCTTTAATATGCATATGCAGGAGTGATGGGTGGGAAAAAGTGGGAAAGCGGGAAAAAGTGGGAAAGCCGGCAGTTGGCCAGGCCAACTCAGTCAGTGGTTAGTGACGCGTTGGGGCAAAAACTGTTTTCGCTGGCGCTTTAATGAGTTTGCCATTGATTTAGGCGTGCCGACGAGAAAGCACACAGCCAATCCATGCGGCCTTATATCCTGCCATCCGGCCCTGTTTGGTGTTTTGAGTGCCAGGAATATGGGCTTTCGACCCCGGCCGCCTAGCTCGTCATAATTTATGCGCGAAGCATGTTCAATTTGATGGGCGACATTCCAAAACCATTTGTGTGTGCGAGCGAGGGACCCTTATTTCCTGGCCAGCTGGCCATATTTACCTTTAAGCCGAACGCACTGGGGGCCAATTTCACTATTCACTTTAAATTATCGGTTATGTATTTACGGGGGATACGTGGAGATTTTGGGTTTAACCACAAAAGCGCGACGAAATATTTAATATGTTGACAAAAATCACAGATAATTTAATTGCAAATGCTTTGCTTTTTATTTATATGTACGTAGGTATGAGTTTTGCTTTAAAATTTATTGTAATTGTGAATTATGTATGCTACTTTTTCAGGCCCATTTGTAATTACAAATGACAGCCGTGTTATATGGGTTTCAATATTTTTTTTATTGCGAATTTATTTTTTTTATATCGTTAAATTGCTGTTTGGTATGTTTCTTAGCTTTGACGTCGTGCTGTGCAATTAATTCACTTTTTCACACCACATGCACTCTGGCATTGTGCAATTGATTGATTTCCATTCGAACAAGCTCGCTGAGTGGAGTGGCGTGGAGTTTTTTTTTGGTGGGGGCTTTGGACAGTGTTTGGATTTAGTTTGCAGCTTTTGCAGCACTTCTTGAACTTTTCCGACCGGCAACAACGACGATATAACAATTGCAACAAACATATAACAAGGATAAAAGTAATTGCAGTTTTGATATCTGGCTTGGTATATTTAATATCCAGTTGATAAGTTTATTCCACGATATGTTGCACTGGGCTCTTGTGATATGATCGATTGCTGGGATTATGCTTGGGAACACACTTGTATGGCAGTTTTAACTGGCGATTCAGTCAGGAGTTCAGCGGTCGAATTTTCAAACGCTTGCGCGGCCTCTCCTTCATCTTTGGTCGCATAATTGAATTTTAATTGACTCGATTCCGGGCTGGTCGGTTCACTTAGGCGAGCATATTTCATTTGGCCATATAAATCACTTTCATTTCTTGCGGCTAAGCCAGCACAAGGGCTTCATATGCAGTTGCTTTTTTCGGGGCTATGGTGGCTACATCGGGAGCAGTAGAGGTGGTACCAGCTGCCACCGCCGCACACACGACGTCCGAAAAACAGGACGAAGACGGGCAGGACGAGGATGCAGGCGAAGACGAAGACGACGAGGACGTGGACGAGGACGAGTACCGAGTACCGCACGGCAGCAGCGAAAAGCTCATCTTAAACCCGGCCGCGTGGCCATCTGAACTGCTGGGAAACGCGAACGCAACTGAAAAGGTAAACGCACTCGCAGCCCAAGGAGGCCCATCAAATCACAGCAATCTGTTCGGGCCACAGACAACACATTGGGCCTCGTGCCAGCCGCTCGTTTGCTGAATTTCAACGAGTGCTGAATTCCGTTGCCTCGGTGAGAATCTAGAATCGAGTGAGTCCAACACGGCCAACGGGGGGTATACGCAATGTTTGAGTGTGACTCAAGCCCACATGGCGTATTCGCCAAAGGGAAGTGCTCTCAAGTTCTGAGCTCAACGCCTGAGTGGATTTCGTTGAGCGAAATGAAAGTGGGGGTGGTTTGAGTGCGCCTGAGTGGCTGCCAACTTTTGCCGCCAGATGGCCAAGTGGCGCCACTTAAGGGTGGCTCAACAGTTAAGTGGTGAAAAGCTTTTAGCCTTGCTGAATCGAATTACACAGTTAAAAGTTCATCATACATTTCAGAGATTTTACATAACATACTCCAGAGACCCTTTATAATCTTAGTAATGATATCCAAAAGTTTCAAAATATCAACAGTCACAGAACTTAAAGATAATATGTAGAACCCAAAATGATGCAATCCAATATGTATTACCATTACAAGGAAAATACAAAGATTCTGAAGTTTAGGTCATGATTATTTAAGAAAAAATCAGCACTTTTCTGACCACAAATTAAAAATCCACTTAAAAGAGATTTCTAAAATTTTACCCCTTCGGTAATAAAATACCACTTCAATTAAATCTTGGGCAATTGGTTTCTTTTGCGTTTCGAAAATTATTCCCCTGCAATAGATCGCAGATCAAAGGTAATCAAACTGGCAGCCGCCAGAACTTACCTCGAACTTGCCGCCAATAATGGAGCCCGCCTGGCCAATATACAGGGTGGATGCGGAATCGAAGACCAACTCGATGGGCTCCCTTGTGACCTGGGTGGTGTTGCGCAGCTCGCAGTCGTAGTAGAAGGAGACCTTGTCGCTGAGCACCTGGAAGGCAATCGAGTTCCACTTGTCCGGCACATGAGCCACGCCGAAGCTGGCCAACTTGCGGCCGATGCTCTGGTCCGCCTGCGTGTAGACCAGCGATACGTTGTAGCTGTTCTTCACGACGGGCGACAGGTGAACGCCCAGCTGGACGACCGTGTCCAGGGGATTCACCACGCTGAACAGGTAGCCGCCCTTCAGCGAGCTCTGCCGGAAAGTGAGGAGGATGGCGAACTCGTAGAGCTTTTCCGGTAGGAGCATGCGGTACGGCGACTTCACGTCCGCCGTCTGCAGGAACCGGAAGGCGGGGAAGCCGTCCTCCCCATCGCCGAACTCGATGCCCGCAAATTGGTTGTTGTTCATGATGTCCGTCAGCGTGTACTCGACCAGGGCCTCTGAAAGGATCGAAATAGGTGTGCTTTAGGTCTCACTAATTGCAAAACGGAGGCTAATCGCTCTTTATTGCAGTTTGGAGGTATTGGATACCAATGATACTTAATGAGCGTTTCCTAAAAGTATGCTAAACTTTCGATGGGCACTTTTCGGCCCCTAAGTATGCAATTAATTACGGCGTCATTCTAATATAAAATATGTAATTCAACTTTAAATCTCAATTTATCAGATATCCGATATATTCAAGTTATTAGGAAAATCATAAAATAACTTGATTTTCCTGTTTAATCCTTATAAATTATAAACTTTCTAGTATTGGTTTGAAGATTTAAAATTTTAAAAGCATAGTTAATTAACAAAAATAAGAATTTTTAACATAAGTTTAGATTCTAAAATCCAATAATATTAAGAATATTAATAATCTTACCTTTGATGGACTGTCCTATCAGGTCAATAGAACCGAGGGCTGGAACCAGAAGCGTTGAAATCAGGCCATAGTATCAACAGTAACACACGCATCTTGATCAGAGCAGGAATGCTGCAAAAACAAATTAAAAATAAAAAGATATGAGCTTTAAATCTGTAAAATTATGAGATTAAAGAGGGACTTCCGTTGCATTCGGTAATCCATACCCAAATGTGGCCAGTTCAAATTGCACCCACAAACAATTCCCCCCAAACGGACACTTGTGCGTGGAAATAAACCAACCGCAGACACTTTATCCGCCGCCCGCAATTATGGGCACCAGTATTGGCAACACGAGTCGCACTCTTGACTCAATACTGAAATTATATGCACACGGGCATCCCTCGGTTTTGGCCCACTTGGCTGGCAATATTTTGTAATTACCTCCATGCAAACCGCAAAGCCCTTGTCCCATCCCCATTCCCATTTCCATTCCCATTCTGATTTCCATGGCACTGCACACACCCAAAAGATAGTTCATCTGGAAGCCACACAACTTTGCGGTCGGTCTTCATTCATTGGCCAACGAAAATCGCAGACTTGAACGGAAAGAGCTATGATTCATTCATTGGGATCGAAGCAGGCAGATCGCCAGGCAAGATTACAAAAACTAATGGTAATTAGGAAGGGCAGATCGCTACACAGAAAATAAATTAGATTGTTTGCTAAACTTCCCATATCTTTGGGCTCTTTTTGCTTGTAAAACAAAGTTTTTTTATTTTGGTCAAAGGTCAGACCAAAGTTTAAATAACTAACTATACAAATTTGTATTATAATAAACTTATGTATTATAATAAACTTATTAAACTAAACCTTTTTAAAAATTCAATAAAAAATATGATTTATAAATTAATCATCAATCATGGTTTTCATTTTGTAAAGTGTATAAAAATCAATTCTTCATTTTAAACGTTAAATAAAAATAATAATCAAAAATAATTTCCTGTGTATCTGTTTGCTTACAAAGTTTGGGACACACCTAGAACTCAAAAGAGCCGAAGATCAAAATTACTGTGTTTATGGAGTTCACTGTGTCAGTTGGAATGTCAGAGATCAATGTGAATCATTATCCCATAAATACAAATTTTGTCAAGTCTTAATCGCACAGCCAATAAATCATTTTTTGATCCCAGCTTCTAGATGTTGCATAATGGTCCGTGGCCAAGGGCAGCTGAAAAACCCAGTTCATTCAAAGTTTCCAAGAAACTTTCGATCCCTCCAATTACGTACCATGTGTATCATAATACCAGCGAATGCAGATCCAATGTACAGATACAATTTACATTCGGAAACTATGTCGCTGACCCCGAACTGTCGCTGGGCAATTAATATTTATCAAACGCGACTTGGCAGCCCAACAAGAAAAAACATTTGGGTTCAACACTTTCACGCCGAATGCAAATTACTTTCAATTGTGAGCATTAAGTAAAAGTGTATTCATGTCTCAATTAGTCGGATGACAGCTCCTTCAAAACATTTCGGCAATCGATTGGTCTTCAAATACTAACCAAACTACTGAATACAAGAACTTGCAACAAACCGCTGATCTATATCTTAAATGGTGTGCATATTATACGTTCTCTCTATGGAGTACTTTTTCATGAGAAAAGTCATAAAATATGATGAACTATAAATTAGCAAGAATATGTATGCAAATAATAATTTAATGGGATTCTGTTTATTATTAATGAATATAAAACGTCGGGTTAATTCATACAAAGTATTTAAATTTCGTTCAAAATATGAATAAACATGCATTAAATTTATTCTTCTTGCTTTAAAAAATCTAAAAATCATCAGTGGTGAAATTTCTTTAAAAATAGAAGAGTAAACATCCGTCACGTGCAAAAAAAAAGTGTCCAATTGCGTCACGTATAAAAAAATAAGAATTATTTCAGCTTTCGTTGCGAACGCAGCCAGAATAAAAAAATATTGTAATCCCAAACATTTGGCTGTCTCTTTTTTAACCAGCTAAACATCAAGTGCTGTCTACATATGTGCACTTACATCATTTTTGGCCGACAGACTTCCTACTCCATCCAAACGGCTTGTACAGCAATCTGCTCCAGCCACTTAATGGCATCATTAGGCGCCAAAAACAAACAGCCATACAAATTGAACAATCCCCGCAGAGGAATTTGATTTTCAAGCATTATCATACGAATTCCTGGCGATTCTCGTTGTGTGTCTTTCCTGTTTCTTGGCATTCTCGCAATTGGCTCCCTGACATAATGAGGCAACGTTTATGCAGTTCACAGACGGAAAGCCGCCAGCACGTGCAACATGGACCGCGTGGCCAATGTCAGAGGCGACCCCTTCTGGCTTTATTCCACCTCCCAATACAGATTCCCACTCCCAATGGAGATCCCCCCGTGAAACATACGCACAATATGGGTTGCATAAATAGTATTTATTACCCGTTACTCGTAGAGTAAAAGGTTATATTGTATTCGTGCAAAAATGCAATTTTGTTGTGTTTAGTTATAACTATCGAAATGTAGAACAATCTTTCAAATCGGATCATTCGTTAAAAAGTTATGCCCGATCAAAGTTTTATATCTCCGTCTCCCTCGCACTCCCTTTAGCTGAGTAACGGGTATCTGATAGTCGGGGCACCCGGCTATAACGTTCTCTCTTGTCTTTATTCGATTTTATAGATTGAATATTTATAAATAACATCAATAATTCTAAGTTATAAACAGTGGTATTACTAAATCCCATAATTATACAGGGTAAATTTAATTCGGTAAGTATCACTCTGAAAAACAAATCTCTTTCACACATTTTACGATTTTTGAAAGTATATGGGCAATTAAAAATATATTGAACTACTCTTGCTCTCATTTCCGAACTAAATAGTCAAAGTGTCACAATTATTAAAAAAACAAATAAACTAAAACTATTTAAATGAAATTAAAACCATTTAAAAATATATAAAATCCTATTCGAAGCATATTTCCTATAAATCCCTAGAGTTCTATTGCTTTGGCCTTATCTGTAGGTACAATATGAGCGCAATTGTCTGGCTCCCGGAGGGGCCAATAATAATACTCCGTCTGTTTGTTTAGAATGGGACGCACGTACGACCGATTATTGGGGCCTAACCGGCAAACTTGGGCGTGGACGAAGCACGGTTCATGTAAATGCCCACGAAAGTGTCGAAAGAACGGTCATAATAAATAAAACTCCGTGGATGGCCCGAATCAAAAGCTCCATGTATTTCACTTATGAATTTACGAGTCATTATGATTTTCCGCTTTGCATCCGCCGGTCATGCTCATAGAATGCCATTTGGCCCAGGCCATACATTTACCATATGCAATTCCTAAAACCAACAAGAGAGAACGCTATAGTCGGGTTGGTGTCCCGACTATCTAATACCCGTCACTCGGCTAAAGGGAGTGCGAGCTCTGTAGTCGGGTTGGTGTCCCGACTAAAGGTTGTAACTCAGCTAAAGGGAGTGCGAGGGAGATGGAGATATATGTAAACTTTGATCAGGCTTAACTTTTTAACGAATGGTCCGATTTAAAAAATTTCTTCTGCATTTCGATAGGTATAACTAATCGCAACAAAATTGCATTTATACTTATCAGAAATATTTGAAAATGTGGGCGCCAGGCACATTTTAGTATGGTTTGTGGGCGACTATGGGCGATTGTGGGCGTTAGAGGGGGCGTGGCGGTCGCCTGAAATAAACTTGCGCTGCGTAGGAAGCCCAAGAATAAGTATTGGTAATCCCAATACTCTAGCTTTTGTAGTTTCCGAGATCTCAGCGTTCATCCGGACGGACAGACGGACAGACGGACAGACGGACAGACGGACATGGCTAGATCGACTCGGCTAGTGATCCTGATCAAGAATATATATACTTTATAGGGTCGGAAAAGCTTCCTTCTAGCTGTTACATACTTTTGCACGAATACAATATACCCTTTTACTCTACGAGTAACGGGTATAATAAGCAATAAAATTTTATTCAAACTAGCAGCAACAGCTGCGTGAACCGGCAAGTAGTCCCCAGTTTTTTGTTTTAAATCAAATTCGGCCCCCGGCCAACGCAACAAATCTGAATTGGTTAGTGTCGTAAAAAGTTGCGCACATCAAATTGAAAAGTCGTCAGAGCGTTGCACATTTAAAGGCGGCAAGACCGCCGGAGAAGATCCAATGAAGGGAAACCCCCGAGAACCGTGGAAGACACACAAAAAGTGAGGAAAATTCTAATAAAATGTTATATTCAATAGTAAATCGGCTCAATATGACTGGGGGGCATATGAAAGGGCTCTCTGGTCGCAGACGACGACGACGACCAACGAGGAGGGAAAACTGTGCCACTATGTCATATGAAGAAGGGACCAAAGAACCATCTTTCTCTGACAGCAAGAACGGCTGAAAAGAGGCGGCAACAGCCGCAATGACAGCCCCATTCGGGGAATACCCTTATAAGAAAATAGTATTCTAAATATAACGTAATATTCCAAATAATTTAAAAAATATTTGTACACAGAGAAAATTATACGACACTTTTAGGTGCCGTTTTATTGTAAAAACGTTTTAAATAAAATACAAAAAAAATAAAAATAAAACGTTTTAAAAATCGAAAATAATATAAAATTTATATGAAGCGTTTTACTTTTTAAAATGTTTCACCCCTGATTTTGCACCTAAAACTGTTGATAATTATAATTATAATAATTATTATAATTTTCTCTGGGTAAGAGTATTTTAATCCAATACTTTCAAACTTTTATTTATTTGATTTTTATTATTTTATACAAAATACATATTAAAAGTTACATTTAAATGTTTATTTTTTTAACCAGAAGTTATTTTTTAAGATTACAAATTCCTATTAATTTTTTTCAAATTTTATATAATCTTTTAAATAAAATACGGAGAAGGGTATATAAAATTCCACTACCCGTATTTTTAAACATTCTGAGGGCTCTGTTCGGTTCGTCGCGTATTTTTTGTCGCCGGTTCTGCGCCCCTAAGTGAACTATTAGCTCTGTTGATTTTATGTTTTCCAATTTGTTTTGTGATGTACTTGCTGTGCGGATGGGGATGAGAAAAAGGCGCAACGTCTGGCAAAGAGTTGCCTGTCAGCTGGCGTGTCGCCCGCCGACGTTTATTGGCCTTGGTTTATTTTGTTCCACCCAGAACCGAACCCCGCCTGCAATTCCTTTTGTTTGATTTAAAGGATTTACATGCCAAATTTGACTTTATTTATTTTTAAGGTTAACACGTACACGCACATCCACAAATCCAAACACATCATCATTGTTTGGTGATTGGGCTGACTGTTTAACATTTAAAGTGCCTTCATTTAAGGTGGAAAATATTTTACAGACAGCTTTGCATAAATAAACGAGAATGCATCGAAATCCAAAGTTGGCAAATCCGAGCACCCAGAAACCACTTCCACAAAGACATTCAAGCCGAGACCAACTGTTGCATGCTGGTCAAAATGTATGGATGGGCGATAAAAGGCCCAAGCGTAATTTGATATTGACCGGCTGACAGCCGAAAGCGGAGGTGAAGAGTGGGATTTAGTTGCAGAAGCATAATCATAATAAATGGATGATAAAGACCCACATTCAGGCCAAGAAATTTGAATGCCTGAATGAAAACATTAGGCGCAGAGAATGGAAAATAATTCGAGTGGGCTTATGTAATTACTGCAATGATATTCCAGTGGTCAATATCATATTTTTCAAAAAAAAATACTGAAACAGATAAACAAAAAATCACATTTTCAACATGTCATTCACAAGTGCAATATCAATCATTCTTTTCCTTTGTACAGAAAACTTTGAACTTGAGAATATTCTTGGTAATTCCTCAAATTTATTTTTGAGCTTCTCACGTTGGGGTCGTTGAAACATCTAGAGAAAAGTGGGCAAAAATAAAATATTTGACTGACTGGCATAATCGATCGCAAACAAAGACAAATAAATTAAAAAGATACGCTTAAATTTAAAGGATTATTTTCTCAGACAACCGATTAATATTCCCTCAACAATGGCAAATAAATAAAAAGATTTAGTGCACCGGAATTTTTACCAGGATTGATGTAAATTTAGTTGCGCATTTTAGGTAGTATAAATATTAGCAATCTCCCCGCTTTTACGACTGATTCCGATCCACAAAAGCATTTGGGTTAATTCCCTTGATAATTATGTTAACGAATGGCAACATAAAAACGGAATCGCCAGACAGAACCCGACCCAAAAAAAAATGGCAAAACGAAAAGTATAAAAATATCCACCGATCTCGATTTTGATACTCATTTACATTCTGACCCCGATCTCCGCAAGAACGTGGCTAAATTGCAGTCCTACTAATTCCCTTAGAAGCCGAGGAACAGAAGCTGAAACTCCTCCAGAAAAGTACTTTCCCTTTTCATTAGTACACAGAGAAAAATACTATAGAATATTGTAAACCAAAGTATTAAATATTTTAGCCACGAAGACACAAATAAAGAATTTGTAGAATAGCAAAAAAACTTTTAAAAATTTTAATTTTTATGAATTGGTTTGATAGACAAACTCTTTTCAATATAATTAATTTTTTTATAGCTTCCCAGTTTTATTTCTAGTGTGAAACAGCTGCCGG
This sequence comes from Drosophila prostipennis, assembly GCA_037075205.1. Taxonomy (NCBI): domain Eukaryota; kingdom Metazoa; phylum Arthropoda; class Insecta; order Diptera; family Drosophilidae; genus Drosophila; species Drosophila prostipennis. The sequence continues at coordinate 78,406 of JBAMCJ010007287.1, forward strand.
CGAAAGATTTAAATAATCTCTAAGCGACGAGTGCTACTCATATTGCACTTAGCTGGAAGGCGGCCATGTGCAACATGTTGTCGCAATCCCAAAAACGAAGGCGCAGACAGCGAAAAAGTTCAATGAAATGTGCATCATGTGGGGATTGGGATCGGGAATCGGGAATGGGGACGGGAATGGGAATCGGAATGAGAGATCTCCAGTTCTGAGGCTGCGGCCGTGCGTGTCCCATCGAACTTGATGAATGGGGTGTGCCGAGGCATCAGCATGTTCGTTATTGCTGTCATTATAATGCTTTGCATTTATTTATAGCTCCTTTCCGCTTATCTCGCATGCAATATGTGTGTTTGTTTTCTTCGGACATTTCTGGCCGCTTGAAAGTGGCAGCCGAAAAAAAATATTGATCAACGATCCCTGGCAACGCAGAAACCCAAATGGGTAGTTGAACTCTTGCCTGGCCCACGGGATTCAAGGTTGACTGGGTGGCCTCTTCATTTCACGCAGTCTGGTATCGAAAATCGCCTGGGGAAAGGAGAGTTTCCGTGGTGTCTCCACCGCTGGCAGTTGGCCAGCCACGCAATGCAAAAGTGTAACTCGAAATGGAGCAAAAGTTCACAAAATTCTGGCGACCAGTCGCCGCAAAATGCGAGGCAGCCGATGAGGAAAACAGCCTAATTATTTATTTTGCTTTTCATGGAAATTTCCTAGAACTCTCTATGGGCGGGAATGATACACTAAAATTGTTTTTATAATTTTAACAATATAGCGAAATTCCCATAGGCCCAAAAAATCATCAACGAGAACTTATATTTTATTTTGCTTTGAAAATAGGCATAAATTTCACACTTCAACAGACGACAGCTGGCCGGGAGACAATTATATGTCCGTCTGTCTGTCCAATTGTGATGGAATCATTTGTCTGGGCTGACCTTGTGCCGACATATGTAGGGCCCACCAACTGCATGGTCCCATAAAAGACCTATAAACATTTCAGTTTAGCTTTTATTGCCTTTTTTTCGCGTAAAATTAAAATGTTGGCGGGAAAAATATTTTAAAGGAATGATATGTCTCTTTTTCCTTTGTAAAGCGCACAAAAACCAAAAATAATGGTGTGCCTGGGTTGGGGAAACATTCATCATGCTAGTTTAGTGGCCTAGGATTCGGTGGCGTATGCGTAATGCGGCCACTGATATGAGCTTGCCACAGGCTGGGAAAACGTATTTATGGCCTCAAGCCCGTTATCGGCTTGGCCACAGAAATACAGCGAGAAATCCGAGTTGAAGCTGCGAATTAAAGCTGGAGAACGAAACCCATTTGATTGGAGTTGATTGGCAATCAATGAGCTCGCCTCCCCCTGTCACCAGATAAACACAAAAAATCTATTAGCCGGACTTGGAGTCCTGGCCAAACGAAATCTAATATCCATTTGGAATGGATGCGGCTGCTGCTGCCCGGAGGCAACATCTCCCTGCCAGGACACGCACACGAAAGGCGGCAATAAAGCGTCCTGGACTTGTGTTAATAATCAATGTGCTTGGGTGTGGAGGGTGTGGGTGAGGGTGTGGGTGGCGGAGCATTACTCCTTGAAAGGTTAAGTAGCGAGTTGTCGAGTGGCACTTGACTGCCAAAAGCAGGAAACGGAAGCCAGGACACGATAGATGTCGATAAGTCACATCCTCGCTCGGCTAAAGGCGCATTACGCATACGTGGCTATTAGTCAAAGGTTTCTCCTTCGACTCCTTCGACTCCTCCACCTCCATCTCCGCCTAATTGAAACGAGCTCCATGAATGCTCCACAAAGCCGACTAAGTGACCCCCAACCCCGCCGACGTGTCCCTGCCAGAGATAATGAAATGAAGTAATAAATAAATATATTAAAATGCTCGCACGTCTCGCTTATTTAGCTCATTGTCGCTGGCTATAAGTAAAATTGAAAATATATAACAATAAGTAATAAACATATAGCGAGTGCTAGAATATTCTGCTTTGCAAACGATTTCAAAGTGTAATCTGGTGTTTTTATTGGACAGCTGGACCATCAAAGAGATGTCTTCCTCATGCTAATTCACCAGTGTATACAATATTTTGTAAGCCTCCACATTAAATGGGAATTTATGACGAGCACGCGACGAACAGGTTCATGGGATGAGTTTCCATCGCTGGACTATTTGCGGCCATCTGGGTGTTTATAAATAACTTTCGAGGCATAGAAACAGCGGAATCGAGAAATAGCTTTTTCGATCTAATTGAATGTATCAATCTGCATGTCAAAAATCCATTGAAAACATCAACGTATTACGCAATCTGAATAATCTGCTTAAGCATCTTAATGCACTTTATTAACGAGTACACTAACGCCTTGAAAAGCTGGGAATAACATTAATGACCTGCCAAGCCACTCAATAGCAAATGGATTCCACAAAGGAGCCGATAAAAGAAACAATCTTCAAGTTTACCTGCTATAGAATTCAATAAATGATATCTCAATGGACAAATCGTGACGAAATTTTAGCAAAAGCTTCTACCAAAATGCCTGATAAAAAGACAACATATTTTATATTTTTTATTACCTCTGATACTGGAAACTTTCCTATAGCACGTGGCGCCTGAAAATACCATTTACTGGTGTAGTTTATGTTTGTTTATATTTCACCTTAATTTATTTAGAAATTCAAATTCGCCAGCGTGTATGAGAACTAAGATCGTTAGGCGGAGAACTAGTTTCCATCTAGACGATACCGATCGAGAATTTATATATTTTCAGTAATTGCACTCAAACTCCCAGCAAATTTAGTCGTAATATGTAAAGTAATTCCCATTACGTCAAATTGATGTCTAGTCAATGAGTATGCATGAATTTCAATTTCCAAAGTTTGCATAAATTGGCGAATGAGAAGTTGAAAAAAGATCAGCGACTGGAGGACAACCGCAATCCAATGGAAACCAGACTCCAACTCTAAGCGATCTGATAAAAACGCATTCGAGATTTATGATTAGCTGCACAGAAAGAAAAATATATTTTTAGCTTTGTATGTAAGATTTTTCTTTGACTCTCGAGATTTTTCTATAATTTTTGACAGTAGTGGACAGTAAAAATACTTTTGTTGTATTTTTGTTATAAAAATAGATTTTATAAATCTATATCTTGCATTTTCTTTTATATTTTTTAAAAGTATCTATAAATAAAAGCTATGTATTTTTGTTATAAAAATAGATTTAAATTTATATCTTCTTTAATACTTTATGTAATAACTTTAATTATAATCTCTTAGAAGTAACCCTATTTTTATGTATTTTTTTCAGTGCATCGAAGTGGTCTGCTGCTTTTGCATAACTCCTTTGTCGCGCCAATCGAGGCGGATAATCGCTGCCAACTTGGCACCGCATCAAGACGGCAACACACACAATGCATGCCAATTAATTAAGACCTGGCACGGGTTTGCTCTGCTCCCCGTCGACTTATTTGGCTAATTGTCTTTCGATCGAACAGATAGTGGCCGAAAAAAAATGAATATATACATATATTCCAGCCCACAGTCAGTGGGCAAATTTAGATTAAACGGGTTGCGTTGCGCACGCGCTTAAAAGGCGGCAGCCGCCAATTATTGTTAACACGAGCAGGTGAATCGATCGAAAGACTGATTCAGAGGCGCCAGGCTCAGGTGACGGCGCTGAGCGTTTTGCATAAATTAAATTGATATTATTTAGCTACAGATTGCCATCGTGCAAGGGCGATTAAAAGGCGCGGGCTGGACAGCTCTGTTATTATAGGGGGACTTTTGTTTTAATGGTTCTCGTAGGTGATGAAAATGTAATAAGGTAAAACGTGTGCAATCGCTGGGAATTATGATTAAACGCGACGGGGCCACTTCTGACAATGTCTTTGTTTATTCCATATATTTAACTTAAATGCATAAACAACAAGGCACAATAGCCATTGTCCTGAACCTCCGTAAACAATGACAACAAGTTCCGAAAAAAAGCGAAAAGCATGCAGCGATAAAATATATAATGGCAAGGTCAGCAAAATAACGACCAGATGATTCACTGAAATTGCAGGAGATCTTATTCTGGGAAAGTAACAAAATGTTTTCGAAATAAAAGTTAAATAACAAAAACGCCGGCCTTATCAAAATTCAATACCGCCCCTTGGGATCGTGGGAAAGTAGCCTCAAATGCAAAATGCTGATTAGCCTAATCCAAATGCCCTCATGCCACGCCCACCGCAAATAATTCACGCCAATCTTTCACAACAATTATGCGCAACACTTGCGAGCTAATATTTATGTAAACACGGACATGGACAGATATTTTCACTCGGCCCGAACACGTATCTGTGGGATGCAAATGCATCTGCATCTGAAAGTCAATCTGAGTGTAAGGCCGCCTTAATGCTCCAAACCTGTTCGTCTTCTGGCTATTTATTTTGCGGCATATATTTTGTTAATTTTGTTGCCTTTGGAGCTGTTTGGACCGTCCGGTTGGCTACTTGATTTAGTAGCTTACTGTCGTCATGCACGGAAAACAATGTACATATTTTGGAAAAACTAAGACACCTCCTTTCCTCTATCAAAAAATTCGTTATTTTCGACACTAGCTGATTAAAAAAATATTGTTCTGCAAAGAACATATTTTAAATTCCCAAAGGTTCAACGCGATAAAGAAATTAAATGTACTATTGTATATATTGCATACAATGTTCCATTCACTTACCCTTTAAATTTTGTGAATTTTTATATCCCAACAGTCTTTATTCCCGAGGGGCGCTGATTAATGCTGAAATATTTTATTGCAAAGAATATATTTCTTCTGGGAATACCAGAGGTTCTACCGGAAATAACAAAATTAAAGACTATTTGTTTGAAGTTCCTTTTTCAACGATCCCTAAAAAGTAAAGAAACGTGTTATTAAACCGGTTTTTCCCTCAAAAAATTAGAAATACCAAGTTAAATAACTTTAATTATTTGTAGGTATTATCAAACAAAAACACCTCTTAACGAGGTAAAACAATAGTGACGACCGCACCTTCAACATACAAAAGATCTGATATCATATTTTGTGACGAAAAATAATTTTACATTCGAAAATATAAAAACACTTTCTTAAATTTACTCATTCGGCCCGCTTCAGACAAATTTATAAGATTTTACCCACACGAACATTTTCTATTGTAGCGTGCCGAAAAAGTAAATTTTAGAAAGTGTTTTTATATTTTCGAATGTAAAATTATTTTTCGTCACAAAATATGATATCAGATCTTTTGTATGTTGAAGGTGCGGTCGTCACTATTGTTTTACCTCGTTAAGAGGTGTTTTTGTTTGATATCAGAAGTTTTTAAAGAGACAATTTATACCCTGGGTTTAATTTACATATTAGTATACCTCATACCATGACCAAAAGTCATCCCCATATAACTTAGTTATTAAAAAACTAAAGCACATAGGATTGACCCCTGATCTTAGCTGAACGCCGCCTGATATATTGCAAGCACTGTTGCAAGCCCTACTTGCTGCAACGTGTTTTCATAAAAAAAAGCAGAGGCCATTTTAAAAAAAATTAGATATTTTAAAAACTAAAAATGGCTCCAACTGTTTACAAAAATCGATTGTAACTAACAATATGGCGCATATATTATTTATAAAAAAATTTAAATACAACATTTTTTATAATTTTAATTTGTTTTTATTTTTAAGAAAATAAAAACTTATTTTTTTTAACATTTTTTTTTTAAAGAAGAGGTTTTAGAAGAATTAAATCAAAACAATGAAGTCACGCGGATTCATATAACCGGAGATAAAGATTTTCAATGAGAGGGTACTTTTTCAAATTTGTCAATTTTTGGAAAACTTTAAAAAATTTAACTAAAAAAATAATTTTTTTTCGGACAAATCCTGATACACGTGATTGCTCATTTTCCGAATAGAACATGTAAAAAAAATGTTCAGGAAATCAAAAATGTAAAAATTTTTTTTGGCCCAAATCTGTTCGGCTCGTAAATGAACGGCCCTTAGGCAGCATTAATTGTTATGAGCTGGCAAAAGTGGCTATTTTCGTTTCAGAATAACTTTTAAACGTGACTTTTTACAGTAATGTGTTATATACCAAAATTTAAGGAATCTCAAGGGCTATACAGTTTAAAGTTTTAAGGAAAATCGTTAGAGCCGTTTTTGAGAAAAATAAAAAAAGCTAAAAAAAAAGTTTTAAAAATTTTCTTTTGTTCATATCTTTTTAACTATTATATTTACACAAATTGCATATAGAAGGCGTTTATAGATTTAAAAATACCTTTCAAACGAGATGCAGCACAAGTCTGTAGCTTTAGTAGTATAGAAGTTACGGCTTTCCGAATTTTAGCTATTTATAGCTGTTTTCCCGCTAAACTAGCGGGTTTTTCCAAAAGTGGTAGAACAAAACTTTTTTATATCGATGTGATGAACGTCATATCAAATTTTCAGAACTTAAAAAACATATTTTGGACAAACTGACAAACTGACAAACTGACAAACTGACAAACAGAATTAAATTTTCATTTTGGGAAGAAGAAGTAAATCTTATTTTGGCTATAACTTTTGAACGGAGCGTCCGATTTTCTGATATGACCCCTCATATTAAGCGCATTTTCAGTAGCAATACAACTAACGTAGTCCGGGGGCCAATTATCCCCACCGGCCCCAACAATCAATTTTAAATTTTCACTTTTATACTTTCACCGCTCTCCCTCCCAAACCAATTGATTTTCTTGAGGTCTTGGTATGCAATCCTTTAAGTTTTAGCAATACCTTTAATTTGGTGTATTACTCATTACGATCGGACTATCACAGCAGATTTTCATTTCTTCGTGTATATATAGTAGTCGCCTTCGCACACTCTCCTGGTGCGCTTCGTCACTACATGGACTGCCGTCCATAGTGATGGTCCTTTGGTCAAGGTAAATCTCAAATGAAATCCAAGGTCACTACAATTTCTAAAATAATACTATTTTTTGTTCTCAATCATTTTTCAATTCAATCTGGTTGCCATGCCCCTGATTAATGCTGAAATATTTTATTGCAAAGAATATATTTCTTTTGGGAATACCAGAGGTTCTACCGGAAATAACAAAATTAAAGACTATTTGTTTGAAGTTCCTTTTTCAACGATCCCTAAAAAGTAAAGAAACGTGTTATTAAACCGAATGTTTTTCCCTCAAAAAATTAGAAATACCAAGTTAAATAACTTTAATTATTTGTAGGTATTATGGTCCTTTGGTCAAGGTAAATCTCAAATGAAATCCAAGGTCACTACAATTTCTAAAATAATAATATTTTTGTTCTCAATCATGTTTCAATTCAATCTGGTTGCCATGCCCCCAATTAAAATTGCTTTTCTTGTGCGGGTCTTTTCTCCATCTGTAGCACTAACTTGCAGACAGCTGGCTGCTGAGGGGCCCTCTCGATCTTTCAGCACCAACTGCCTGGTTTCATTTAACAATATTATTATGAGATGCGAGTATGCGGCGTTCTATCATATCGGGCCACAAGTTGCGGATACTGGGCATGTTTCTAATTTAAATATTTGCCAAGTGCGCGAATCGAACTCGCGCAAAGCCATTCACAAGTGACCTAATTGAGACGTAAGTTCCTCCAGTTATCACTGCAGTGATTTTGCCTGAGTCACGGCTGAAATGACGACATCAAGGGGTGTGTGTGGGGGTCACATGCAAATTTGTAGCCAATTTTAATTAATTTGTACATGTATCCATTTATTGCTTTTTTAGTGAAAAGTCATACTTGTTTCCACTGACTCATGAAGATTTATACTTGTTTTCGAGCCTCTTAAATTGGCACACATTGTTCTGGTGGCATGACAAAGCCTACATTTTTCCTATTTTCCCTCATCTCTTTTTGTTTTTAGCTTTTTTAGCTTTTGCAACTAATATTGGTGGCGTTCCCTTTTGCAGTTATCCGCATCGTGCAAATGTTTATGTGTATTACATCAAAGTACATTTGCTTTTCAGCCAGTTGTCGCTGCCGGTTGCTGTTGCCGTGAATTAGAGTCACAGCGGCAACAAAGGGGGGAACTTTCAACACTGTCGGCCATGTCAGGCCCACGAATGTTAGCAAATGTGTAACGCAAATGTTTGTTGTCTAAACTTTTTGTCCTGCCAATTTGGGGGAGCGCGGGGCAACAGGGCATTTGTCATTTAATTAAGACAGCCCCGTAGATAACAAATTCTTATTTGATGGCCAAATTTCCGGGGAAGTTTTTGAGCCGCTTTGCATTTAAATAAATCATTTCCTATGCATGTCATGCATTTCTAAGCAATTTAATATGAAAGTAATATAGTCAAAGACACCACCCAATTAAAAATGACTGTATTCTTCGATTTTAAGAGTGACACAGCAATATTATATTTCTATCATTAATATTTTTTCTCATTTAATTAATTCAATTTGGATGCATTTCACCAGAAAATGCAAACTGTCAAAGAAGCCACCCAAGAAATAATTACAGATTCGAGGAATTGCGACAGCTCTCACTTAAGATTTATATGCAATAATTACAAGTTTATTTCGACATGATTGCAATATGCAATTATCGCCTTTTAAATATAAATATATCGTATATAAAGCTGTGCCCCCCTAGATCGGAAAATTCGCAAGCGGTAAGTTGACATATTGCCTAGCCCCGGCGACAGCTTCAATTTCCGCCGCTGTGCCAAAGATCGTTCAATCAACATAATGCCGTTGGGAGATCATTAATGTCTGAGTCTCTTGGTGCCGGCAAAAAATTGGGAAAATAAACCCAGACAAGCGAGGCAAGGCGTTAAGCGTTGAAGATGGTATATTGCAGTTCTAAAAAAATCTCAAAGAACTCTATAAACACTCTTCAATTTAAACAGAAATAATTATAAGTTTCCTTTTTCCGTCTTACGAATGTGTCATAGTTTTTTCTATATTACCAGAAGATGACTAGTTATTTTCCGTTGTTTTATTGACTGCCCAAACGTGAATAAAATGTGCAAACATACTCAATAAGTTTTTACCAAGATTACAGACATTCTGCCAATATTTGAGGTAGCATATGGCCAACGAATCCATCAAGGGCAACCAAGAGCCGAATTTGCTTTGTCTCTTTGTATTGACTCCAATTTATATTTATTAATGAGCTGCGCAAATATGCATAGTTAATTTTCAGTTCATTGCCGTTGTTTTTGCTTTATTTGTTTGTCGGCTATTTTGTTTGTCGTCTATTTTGTTTGCCGTTTATTATGAATGGGTTATGATATGAGCAGAAATAGCGAAAACTAAATGTTATTTAATAAGTAAATAAAAGCGACGCTAATCGCTTTGGGGTGGGCAGAGATAGCCCACCACTAGTTGAAATGCATTTCCTCCACTACCAATTATCGTTCGGAAATGTCTGACTTCAAGTGGCGACTCTGTGGGCAATATGCATTTGTGGAATGTTAGGACTTTTAGCCATTTACGTGACCAAATAATCGCTTAAAATAGTTTTCGGACGTACGTACCTCAGCCTCCAGTTGAATGGCAATGAATATTTCCACGTATTTCCCGGTGGATGTGGGCCTTTTCACTGCTGCATAGTTTCGGGCGACAGCTTCCGGTAACAGGACACTTTTCACAAAGCCCTCGGACACTTTTCTTTAAGCCCGTTTCCTTTTTATTCTCGGGTACTCCGCTCTTTTAATTCACTACACTACACAAAACGGGGCGAAAGGGGTTTGACTTAGAAAGGGGAGTACTTGTGAGAGATCAATGGAACTGGCGAAATGGCAAGACAATGATTGGTCATTTTAAATGGCATTGACATTGGCCAGTCATTGTTCAAAAATGGGACAAAGCAGGAACCACAAAGGCAAACCGAAGGATTTCTGAACGCACAACACAAAGTAGACCGATCGGCACTGCCCGACAACTTAATTTCGCACGCAGAAATACACTGTCCTAATAATAATAATTATTATAATAAGAAAAATAATCAAAATTACCGAAATATGATTTCAAAAAAAGCTTTAAAACCGGAACATATATTTAAATATAAATTGTTTTGTAAAAATAATTAAAATTAGTGAGCTTTACTATATTCGAGATTATTTTTTTTAAGTTAGTTTAACATTCACAATTTTTTGTTTAGTTTTAATTTAAAATTAATAAAAATATTCCTGCTGAGAAGGTAGATTATTTATTTTCTAAGACCCACTAACGATTTAAGAACTTTTTGTTTCTGTGTACCAATCTCAGCCGGCGAAATCGCGAGTTGTATGTTTATTGAATCGCAGGGGGAGCACGCTTCGAAGTGGCCGGCACTGAATTCGCGTGTGGGTGCCCTGCGATGCGCTCCGTTCAGCGTTCAGACTGAGACTGCTGAGACTGCTGGGACTGAGGCCTGAAAACGAAACTTTCGACGGAAACTGCGTCGGCGGCGCCAAAAGCAGCGAGGCAGAGACGCCGACAGCGACGTCGACGACATCGAGAGAATGACAAGCTAAAATGCTACTGTTTTCCGCCTCTGATGAAACATTTCGGCTGATACTTTTGTTGCCGATACTGATGGAGTGCAAAATTCGAAATGCGATTAAAAGCATTGTTTGAAAGAATTCGAAATAGTAGATAACTTTTCAATGCGCACAGACACAGAGTTAAAATAAAAGGAAAACTCGGTTTAGTAAACAGCTATCTCAACATTTTGTTAATCGAATTTTCGGCACACAAGTTAAACGGTTTTGATTGACTTTCAGTTGAAGTAGTATATTTTAAGTCGCGAAATTTTCTGAGAATGAATCTATCTCTTTTGACATTTAAATATATTAATAATAGATTTTAACTTAGCAAATAATCTTAGATATATTTCTAAGGAAGTGTCTTAATCAGAGTCAAATTCGAAATCAATTAAATTCAAATGATATTTCATACACACTAGGTCAAATTCTCTTTAATAATAATAATGCTTTAAAAAAAAATGGTTTTCAGCACAATAGTTATGTATGCTGCTAATCTTATCATTTCTTTGTGAACATTAATTTGATTTTAATCTTTAATCTAATCGGACCTACAATTTATCTACCAATTATGCTATTATCTTGGGTAGGATTAAGAAGTTGGGTCTTCTTTTGCTGTCCAAGCAGACTTAGCCTATCTAAATTTGGAAAAGTCACAGCTACTAAAATACATACTTTTTTTTCGAAAATAAATTTTAAATAATTTAAATCTTGTCATTATATGGTTATGCAATGGAGTTGTTGGGTAGTCTTTGTGAATTGTTTCTAGAAGCTAAACCCAAAAATAAAAACATTAATGTGATTTTCTATCGTTAAATCATTTTCAAGACGTTGTTTTCAGACTTCTTTCGACTCAAATCAAAGCGCAATGCAATTTTCCGCTGCATGGCGACCAGAGACTTCAGGTGCTTTTGACTTCTGCATTTCCCGGCTTTTCCCGGCAGTCGTCTTGGCTGCAAGCACTTGGCTATAAATAGGACCAACTGGAGACGAACCCAACGGGCAACACTTTCGTTTAACTTTTTGTGGGGCGAACGGGGAGGAAAACAGCAGAAATTAGTTCCCAGGCGGCTTTACAGGCTTTGCCAAAGCAAAAGGGTGAGGGCACAAGTGTGGAAAAGGCGAAAAATTGGGTGGCGAGGGCGGCCAGTCAATAGACAACAACATGTGCCCCTGGTCCCACATGTGCTGTGGCAAGTTTGCCGTCTTAATTATTTATACGTAATAAAACTAAGCATAATTTTGCAGCAACAACTACGCACTGGTGCCTCATTCTAAATTCTATAAATAATTTGAAAAGCAGTTGATATAGTTGAATCGCAAAAGGCTCGGAAAGGCTCAAAGCCAAAAGCCGGAAAAACTGAAAACACATTCATACAAGTTGTTGGGAGGGAAGAGAGAGCAAGAGAGGAAGCACGAGAGCGTCGGCAGCGAAGAGAGAGTGCTGCCAACGTCGACTGCGACGCCGGCAGCGGCGTCACATGCGGCGTATGCGTAATTTTGTCAGCCTTATCAGAAAGCCATTGCATGCAAACTTTATTTTAAAGAGCCGGGCCATTTATCGAACTTGCAACGTGTTGTCTCCTGCGGTCCCAGCCACAGCCACCGATTGCCTTCCCACTCCCCTTTGGTTACCCGGCCTCCACATTTTCAGCCATTTCTGCCACAAGAGTCGCGTTGTTTGCACGCCGACTGGCCAAAGCCCGCCAATTGTTTATTCAAGCAGCATCGCAGCATCCAGCTCATGTTGCCCATGTGCACTTGAACTGCCTTCGTCCGATCTCCTCCGTCCTCAGCTCCGCTTTGCCGGAATGCCTGTGCCTGTGCCTGTGCATTCATTGGGCCGGCGATGTGTTTGTCTGGCCTTTTTTTTCCGTCTCCGGAACCAGCCTCCGCCTAGAACACTGAGAAAAATAATATCAAAAAGCTGAAACCTTCCCATTTTGAAAAGTTTGTAAATTGAACTTTTTTATGAGCCAATTTTTAACTGGGCTTTACTTATAAAATAATTTAATGATATTAAATAGAGTTAAATGTTAAGAAAACTCATAAAGTATAAAAAATAACTTTTAAAACCAGTGTTACATGATATTTTATACACTGATAGAAAAAAAGTAGTAAATCCAAAGATTTCATATTCATTCGAAATATTTTTGGCTTTGATTTCCATCCATTGCGGTTTTTATTTAATTTAAATATGAAAATATTACATTTAACAATTTTAGTTAATTTTAAAAACGTTAAACTTTGATTTTAATACGAAAATCTTTTTTTTTAATGAAGTAAAATAATATTTTCTGCCTTGTTTGAAATATTTCCATTCGTTAAATTAATATTTATATTAAAATATTACTTTTTTTCGAATCTTTGCATTCAATATGCAAATATTTATTTTTACTACTCTATTTTTTTATCAATGTAGACTTAAATGTTAAGAAAACTAATTAAAAATGTTAAAAAAAAAAATGTTTATTTTCTTATGTAGATTAAAAACATCTTATATTGTCATTTCTAGTAATCTCTACATTTTAATAAAACCTCATCATCAAATTTTTATCCGTGTAAAGTGCGCTCATTGCAGTTGTTATCGCCGCAGTTTGTTGTTGTCGCCGGGCTTAAGCGCCTCTTAGCGGCAGTGAATCAGTGGCCAAACATGTAATCTGTTTAATGGCCAACTGACCGTGCATCGGGCCAACTGGACCTTCACGCCCCTGAACCATTTCAGCCGGTCGCGTATACGCACCGTGAGCCGGACAAAGTCTTGGAATTTGCATAGATCTTTTTTCAAACGCCTGTGTATTTTTTTGTTTTGGCGGCTCTATAAAATGCCCACCTGTTGAGTATGGCAAAACCGAAAAAAACAGCACGAATACCACTTGGACATTTGGGGCCAAACAAAAAACGTGAAAAATCGTTAAACAAAATAACCGCAACAAAAAACAAAGTAATACTGAAAGCCAGCGCAAACTTGTTCAACTGCGTCGAAACTGATTTGCATAAACCGCTAAAACGTAAGCTGAAACAAATAATCATTTGCCATATCTCCGAGTAAATAACAATCAATAGAATCATTGCATACAGTCTTGGTTGATTTGATTTTTCAATTAGTCTCGGGGCCGAGATGGCTTCTTAAACCCTTAATCTAAATCTCCGATCTCGACACTTTTCGAGATTTTTATTACACTAGCGAAACCTGGTCAACAAGCTTTATCGGGTCTTTTGATTTGCGTTCTTGCCTCGTTTTGAACAGTTCCAGAATAAATGATCCAAAATGTCCATACTCGAAAAAAAACATGGCTAATTTACATAAATAACGATGTGAGTCGCCTCGACTTGTTATATTCCTAGCATTTTCTGATATACCATGATTTTTAAGATCATTTGCATATGAACAAATAGATAACAATCTGATTGCATCTTATAACACTATCATTTCCGTATTTCCGTTTGAAATCCTGGTAGACCAAATTTAATAGAGTGGCTGCCTCCAGTCGCCGAAAAAAAAAATGTCTTCACCTTTTTGGTTATTGTTAAATAAATTAATTCTAAACAGATAATCACCAATAAAACTTCACCAATAATTTTCTTGGAAACGGCTAAACCTGCTCGCCAATTTTAATACCCATGTTTATTATTTCAAGACCGTTTATAGATCAAATATAAAAGACTGTTTAGCATTTAACTTTATTGGCATCGATTTGAGATAATCCTATACATTTAACCTAATTAAGTAAGATAATGATTTGCATTTTGGATTTATTGCGTAAAGTCGAAATTGTCCCTTTCTATACGAGCTCGAACTTATGCATTAATTAATTCTGAAAAATTGTGAAATTTCTTATGAATATATCTTAAGATTAACTTAAATTAAGTAAATTATTAAAAATATTTCACTTTTATTAAAGCCATGCCTAAACCTTACAACAAAATTTTAAGACAATGAGGGGATTCCCTAAACTGTTGAATTGCTGAATTGTTGAAAATTCAACAGAAAATTTCAGCAATTAAGAGAACGAATTGAATTTTCAAACAGCTGTTATTTGTTGAAAAGTGTCATGGCACTTTAAACACCTCAAATTTGATTTTTTTATAGTTAGTTACTGTTTAAAATTGTTAGCAAGGTAAGAATAACTATAAATAAGCTGTCTAATGGAGTCTTCCCACAGAGCTACCATCTACCATCCGTTGAACGGATGGTCCGTAAGATTTTGCCGTTCCGAAAATTTCCCAGTTAGTCAGCCATTCAATTTTGACGAACGTTGACGGGCTCTTTTATGCGATAGTTAGGCGATGTTTTTTCGGTGCAACTCTGAATTCTTCCTCTTGACTGTGAAAAATGGAACGTTGACTAGAGAACAAATCAAATCAATGGCGGTAAAAAATTAAATAATGCTCAAGTTCATTGTTTTTTGGCTATTGTTCAATTATTTGTAGTTTGTTATGAGCGGAAAAGCATTCGCCAACAAGTTGCTATGTGTGGGCCAAAATTTAAGCTGTTCTGCAAACGAAAACATCAATGTTTGCAGCGAAGTCTCAGAATATGTTCTGCAATTCGTAAATACAAACAAATATTAATTAAAAGTGTACTATGTACTCCTATAAAGCTCCAAAGTGGCTATAAATTACCAAAACAGCATAAATTTGGTTTTGTTTACAAAATTTTTCACATTAATATTGGCTAGACAGAGGCGTAGAAAGAGCGGAGTGTGGGGTACGGGAGGTAAGGCTTTCCCCCAGTCAGGAATATGTATGCATTATCGTTATAGAATGTGTTATAAAAGCTCAGATATGTTTTAAACTATTATCTTATGCTATTTATATTATATGTATATTATTTTACAATAAGTTTAGGAAAACGCAATTTTACGCCAGTTTTGCGTACTGGTGATACTAAAATGTGACAGAGTTGCCATGACTTTTAACAAAAAAGGTGACAACTCTGGTTTTCAACGATTCAATAAAATTTTCAACAGCCTCGAGTTTGTTGAATTGCTGAAATTTCTGAAACTTGATTTTGTAAGGAACAGCTTATTAGCAGCTGACCAAAATTCAACAGTTCAGCAATTCAACAGTTTGAGGAATCCCCTCAATATGTGAGAGTCAGATTTTCTGCTAAGTTGGCATTACTCGTTAAGACATTCCCCATGGTAATTAACAAAGATAGCCAAGATCCAACCCTGGATATATATATAATATAATAATTGAATTTTAATTTAAATCAAGCATATTAAGACGTACTTGTTATTATTATTTTATTTTTTTTCATTTAATATTATTTTTATTTATTTCATTTTACTTCGTATTTTTTTCCAGCAACATAAAATGTTTGATGTTCGATCGTGTTGCTCAACATTTTTTCGTAATCATGTTCGTTTTTTTTGTTTAGCAACTTGCTGCAACAAAAACTGGGAACAATAATCACCACTAATAGATGGCGCTCTCAGGGAAATTTTTTTGTCATAGCCACCTATCGGCAGTAAAAGAAACTACTTCTTAAGTATAAGACTCCGTCGACGCAAAGTGGCTCCTTTTTTTCATTTTCCATCGAAGTTGAAAAATATGGAAACTGAAAACCGCATGCTTTAGGGTAAAAAATTTGAAAAGGCACAACATTACAAAAAAAAATTGGATATGAAAAAGTGAAAGATTCTTGGCCAAAGCAGAAAATTTAATTTATTGCACGTTTTTTGGGCCAAGGCCACAGTGGCGCCGCGGCTCAGTAAAATCAGTATGAGCGCAAGATACCAACAGATGGAGCTACAAATCACAAGTCCATCTATCGGTATTTTTAAGGTTCAAGCCAATAATATATATACAATTTTTCCAGTTTTCTAACCAATCCAGTGTTGTAGAGTGGTAAACGATTGCATTTGGTATACCTAATATAAAATATGGGAAAAATCATGTCGACAATACTAATGTGCAATATTTTGAACCAAAAATATCGCGACTGATCATAGGGGATTCGCCTAAACTGTTGGATGTGCTGAATTGTTGAAAATTCAACTAAAAATTTCAGCAATTAAGGGAACGACCGAAAATGGTTCCTGTTGAATTTTCAAACTAGCTGTTATTTGTTGAATAATTTGAGGAAACTATAAAGCATGTAAAATTTGATTTATTATTGCTAGTTACTGTCTAAAAGTGTTACCAAGGTAAAAAGAACCACAAATATGCTTTCTAAGTTGATTTTAAAATAAATAATGCGTACTGGTGATACTAAAATGTTACAGAGTTGCCACAACTTTTAAAAAAAGGTGACAACTCTGGCTTTTCAGCAATTCAACAAAATTTTCAGCAGCCTCGAGGCTGTTGAATTGCTGAAATTTCTGAAAGTTGACTTTGTATGGAACAGCTGATTAACAGCTGACCAAAACTCAACAATTCAGCAATTCAACAGTTTAGGGAATCCCCCTAATATTTTTAGCTGAAAAATATCGATATTGTGATATACTTTGGACATCCCTATTAGCGGCACCGAAACAAAATTGTTTTTTAATTAGGTTACTGCCTTCCGTAAAGGGGGAAGAATTGCATAGGCAACTACAGATAGCCAAAAGCGAGGTACTTTTGGGGTCTTTAGTTTTTTTTTTTTGTATTTCGCATTTTTTTTCACACTCATACAGGTTTACCTCAGTTAAACCCGATAATCGGGCAATATCGAACTATATCGATAGGTAACCTCACATAGTGTAATAAGGCTATTATAGTAACTCAAATAGAACCAGTTCAAAAGACCTGAACCACTAGCTCGCCATCCCTGGATGTCAAAGTTTACCAAAAGTCGAACGCAATTTGTTTATTAATTTACCGAAATACCCGTCGGGTAAAAAAGAACGATGAACAACAAGTGCTAAGCAATTGCTATCATAAGCACACAGCCAAACGCGTTGCCATAAAGATGGAAAACCAAAAAGCGAAAGTGAATTAGAAAAACAGAACAAGGGTGATAAAGGTGCGATTATCTCGGTGAAGATAAAGCAGATACTAAATATCTTATCAATTTCTCGCGAAAAACCTTTGGAAAAGCGTTCAAGCCATGGGAAATTAGACTTTTGGTGCTCCCAAAGGCGTTGTGGCGTCACTAAAAACATCGTATGATGTTTCGGCCCTCTGATTGGTCGAAAGCGCTTACGCATGCTTTCCCGGTCGCGTGTGTGTGTGTAGTGCACAGTGGGTCGAAATACATATGTGTAAAAGCAGCAAGGATTGTTAAATATTTGGATGTACTAATTTTTTTTATGTCATCCAATTACCTATATTTATTAACCTTTGTTTTCGATATAGGTTTTCAATATGTTATTAAAATAACAAATCTACTATATCAATTACCAATTAACGTAAAGAAATGGATCCTTCAAAAGCCTATTTTTAATTTTATAATAATATAATATTAATAACGACTGAAATTAAAGTGATTGTAAGAAACTTTCAAACTATACAATTGTAACAGCTTTTTTGCTTAAAAAATCGCATTTGTCCCACTGTAGTTTTCGCTGTGTAATTGCGCCGCTCAGAAATTTAATAAACAATCCCCATATGTACAAACGTACGTGGTCCGCCAGTACTTAATTGCAAAACGTTCTTCTTGCTTTCATCAGCAGCATAAGCGATGGACGCGAATCCGATCAACTTCATGACCGATCCGCTGGACGAGTCCATGGATTTGTTCAAGCCGGAGGACGCCTTCGACATGATCAACGAGGTGCTGCACTCGGACATGCTGGACAGCTTCCTCAACGACATGGACCTGGAGCCGGCGCAGATGTACAACATGCTGCAGATGGACGAACCTCGAGCACATCCCCAGACGCCGTCCGTGGAGCAACAACCACAACCGCACGTGAAAAGCGAGCACTCCTCGCCAGTGCACATTAAGGAGGAGCTGCAGCAGCAGCAGCAGCATTCGCCACTGCTCGTCTACAAGCCGGATCCCCTAATGGCCTCCAACTACAATCTCCCCCAGCAACAGCAGCCGGCGCTCATGAAGGCCGCCCAGCCCACGGCCACCATTCACCACATGGACGCCCAACGGTTGCCACCGAACGCTGCTGTTTACTCCCCAGCTTTGGCCAGTAGCTTTGTCTACCAGTCCACTTCCCCGCCCACGCCGCCGGCAGAGTCGTCGCCCCATAATGTGAACGTCATGCAACCGATTGCTGCAGCTGCCCCTCCTGTGGCCCTGCAGTCGCATCCGCAACCCTTTATCATGTACACCCAGCCCATGGCCACGAGTCCCGGACTGATGACTCCTGCCGCAACCATGCCCGTGCTGTTGGAATCCACGACGACGTCTACTGTGGCCAGTCCAAAGACGTCGCCACCTGTGGCTCCACCGCCAAGCAGCAGTGGCAGCCGGGCCAGCAAGGTGCGAGTGGCACCTCTGGCACCGTCTCCCTCCGCAATGGAGGTCCAGGGCAAGGTGCCCATCAACCGGGTGCAGCCCAAGGTGAAGGAGGTGAAGCGCTCGGCGCACAATGCCATCGAGCGACGCTACCGTACCTCCATCAACGACAAGATCAACGAGCTGAAGAACTTGGTGGTGGGCGAACAGGCCAAGCTGAACAAATCTGCAGTGCTGCGGAAGTCCATAGACAAGATCCGGGATCTGCAGCGCCAGACGCACGATCTGAAGGCGGAGCTGCAGAGGCTCCAGCGAGAGCTGATGGCGCGCGACGGTTCCAAGGTGAAGGATCTGCTGCAGCTGGGCACCCGGCCGGGACGAGCCTCCAAGAAGCGTCGCGAGAGCTCGCTGACCTCCACCACGGATGCCGGGCTGACACCGCCGCGCAGCGATGTATCGGATCCTTCGCTCTCGCCCATGCACTCCGACATCTCGTTGCCGCCGTCGCCCTATGGCGGATCCACCGCCAGTTGCAGTAGCGGCAGCAGCAGCAATGACGATGTGCTGGTGGTGCCCAGCTCCATGCGTGGAATGGCCACCCACTCTAGGCTGGGGCTCTGCATGTTTATGTTTGCTATCCTCGCCGTCAATCCCTTCAAGACGTTCCTCCAGCGCGGCCAGTATGGCAGTAATGACGATATTGGCGAACTCAGCGGTCAAAGACGCATTCTCTCTTACGACGCGGATGGGGGTAAGTTTGGCATCCAGATATTCTGCTGAGCACTACTAATTTGCATTATTTGATGCAGGTGAAGGCTTTGGCTGGCAACAAAGTACTTGGATATGGCTTTTGAACTTGACACTGATGCTCGGATGCTTGGTGAAGCTGCTGGTGTATGGAGATCCGCAACTCGATGCACAGACGGACGCCTACTGGCAGCACAAGCAGCGGGCCGACAACCACTTTGCCCAAGGACAGTCTGCCCAGGCCTACGCCGGCTACCTCAACTGTTTGCATATGTTTGGACTAAGTCTACCGGCGACACGCTTGGAGTGCTATCTTCAGACCACCTGGCAGTTCCTGCGGTTCCTCTTCCATCGCCTCTGGCTGGGCCGGGTATTGTCACGTCGGACTGGAGGACTGTTCAGCAATGCCACCAGCCGGAAACAGGCACTGGCCTCGGCACGCGAGCTGGCGCTGCTCTTCAACCGACTGAACCAACTGCAGCTGACCGGTAACGGAAGTCGCGGGGATGGGAACGGTATTATGATGGCCCTGTTCGCTAGCAACATGGCTGAAGTGGCCCACAATCTGCTGACTCCGCGCGAGACCATCTGCATCCACGTCATGACGGCGCTACGAATGAAGCGCAGTGCCCCCAAGTGGCTGCAGCAGCTTTTCGCTCGCTACTACATGAGCCGGGCGCGTCAAGAGTGCGGTCGCACACGGGCTGCCGAGCAAACGCAGGAGTTGCGGTGGGCTTTCAGCGCCTACGGATACCGCTACTGCAGTACGCACGTCTTTAGCTACGATCTGAACGACTCCGGCGAGCAGGATGGCTTCTTCACACGTCTAAGGAATCCGTGTGATCCCACGGCCCACGTCATAAAGGTGTGTTGGTCTGAACTACGTTATGTTTACAGGATTCAAAACTAACTGGTACTTCTTATTTCGCAGCAATACCGCGAACATCTGCTGTTCAAGGCCATTCAGTGTTTAGTGGGTGCGGGCCACAAGTCGGCTGGTCTGCCCACATCTTCAGCGGTCGGAGAGACGGATCAACTGCAGCAACAGCAACACAGCGGGACTATCGTCAGCAATGTTCTTAAGTACACCTCGCTCTTGAGGGACACACTGTGGGCCGACGAGGATGAGCGCGACACGAATGTGGTGTGGTGGGCGAATATCCTGGAGATCGCAGTGCACTGGCTCCTTGGTGAAGACACGCTGGCCGAGCAGTTATACGACAGCATCAAGCAAATGCCTGCACAGCTTGAGCAATGTGGCGAAAACGATCATCTGCCCAGGGCACTGCATTCCGTTCTTCGAGCCAAGATGATACTGCTAATGTGAGAGAAAAAAAATTAACCCAATCTAAAAAAGTAAATCTAATGATTGCAAATCTTTACAGGAACAATGGAAACGCTCTGGACAAAAGCCTAAAGCACTCGGTCAACGTCTTGTGCGACGAGTCCAGTGCACAACTGCAAGAATGTCTGACTGTCAATAGGATCACCAATGCCAAGGGCATAAAGCTGGTAAGAAAGTCTGCGCCCCGATCAGGCAGCCAATGGTGACCGAATGCCAGTTGACTCTACATCCAGAGATGACACGAAGGTGCATTGTAGTCGCATTGTCTGTCCCACTTGCTTCAGGCAATACAACTTCAGTGCAAGCTCTGTGCATTTCACAACCAACGCCGACTGTCCCTGGCAAAAGTCACCAAGTTGCAGAAGCATACCTATATTAATTTTGTTCAATCTTGCAGCTTTTCCAATTGCTCACCTGCGATTGGCTGCTTGAAACTAGGACCTCTTTGTGGGAACTTGAGCACATGAATATGGAAGATGATGGTTTCTACCAAGTGCCCGGAGAAGTACTCGAGAAGTTCCAGACGGATTTGAACTCGTTGCGCAGCATTGTGGAAAACATACCGGTATGTTTTTGTCATTTACAATTAAATCAACATTCACGTGCAATAACTTAAACTTTGCTCTCTTTACAGAACGCCCAGTCAAGGATATATTTGTACGAAGCTGTTTGTCGCCTGATGGCCGGAGCCTCACCGTGCCCAACGCAACAGCTTTTGGACAGGAGTCTGCGATCGCGGTACGCCCACTCGTCCATCTTCTGCGGCAGCAAGGATCGGCGGCACCAGAATTTCGAGGGAGGGGAAAGGGAGCGCTCCATGGCCATGTACGTGGCTTGCAAGTATCTGCCGCCCGCGCTGCTCAGCTCCCCGGGTGAACGTGCTGGCATGTTGGCCGAGGCCGCCAAGACGCTGGAAAAGGTGGGAGACAAGCGGAAGCTGAAGGAATGCTACCAGCTGATGAAGTCACTGGGCAACGGCATAGGCAGCGTTAAAGCTTAAGATAATCGTGGACGATATAACCATAAGTAAATAGATCCTGGGATGGAATTTGAAGCAGATTTCCCTAATTGCTCTCCCACGGAAGGGGAACTTTCTAGGCCTCTTTAATTTACGCTTTTCCTATAATTTCCCGCCCGTTATGCATAGATTGTAATACAAAACTAATTTAGTATGGAAATTAGTATTTGTTTAATATTTACCGTAACGGTTATACATATTTATAACAATAAATATTTTAACAGATTCACAATGCGTTTTAATGGCTGTGCATGCACTTAATTTGTTAAATAGTAAATGTATGGAAGCCCTACTATTATCATGCGCTTTTCCTTAATAAAATGGATTATTCATCAACTTGTCGACTCATTTTGCATCAGCGGAGGGTCCGTTTAGTAATATAACATTATCGTCAGGTACTTTATAACAAAGGTGCGTTTAAAATTGGAGTATATTATTTAAGTAACTGGCACTTCACAATAAATGTTAATAATACTGAATTCATATATACATGAAACAGACAAACAACATTGCGTTAAAATGACCATGTTATGGGTGGAGCCTAATTACTGGAGTACTATTCTTAATTTTCTTGGCAAGTTTTAATATTTTAAACCATGATAAAGGTTCTAATAATTATAGTTAGCTCGGCAATATTTTACGGACTCACATGCCACTTGTATTTTGTGGCATCCGGCATTTGATGTTCGTCTGGAAACGGTTGAACCGCTTCCATTAATCATCCTGGACCCCCAGAAATGGTTTAACCATTCTGATGGCAAAGATGTTTACGATTACAACGAAAAGCGAGATAAGTTTCAGGAGAGGGGAATCGAATACAACGACTGGATTCTAAGGATGACTGTAGCCATAGAAATGTCACACTGTGAGGTGAGTTCTTAGGTAAAATAAAACTAGCCAAAGATGGTATCGCATTTAGAGTGGGTGTCAGGCTGACAGTGATGACAGGTGGCTCCATCAAAGGAGACTCGCAAGTGGTCATAATCCCTAAAAAGATTTTTCAACTAAATGTTTTTATAATTATAGAATATCCATATTTTGTTTACAAATTTTATACCTTTTCTTGAGTATCCGGTAATACGAGGAAGTCAAGGGTAAGCAGGAGTTTACTTTTTGCATTCGATCGTATGCCCGGCACTTTTCTCAGAAATCTATCAACATCATTGATAGGCATCTTCCAACGTTTGCCCAATTTTAGGTGATTTAGCTTATCACATTTTCGTATTAAAGTTAAGAGTTGACGACTTGCGTTTGCCGGCGAGTCAATGCAATCCAGAGCCAGGCACTCGAGATCTGTTAACTGATCCAATTGATCAACCGATTGAGCTGGCCAGTTGTCGCAATCCAGAGCTCTCAGTTGGCTCATTGCCAGGATGTGATGAACTTGGTCGCCTCTTACCCGAATTGATACGAGCTGTAGCTTTTGCAGGTTATCAATGAGCCTGGTCACCGATCTAAGGAACTCATTGCTCACTTCCCCTATCCAGCGATTTATCAAACGCAGCGACTGGAGGGTTTTGTATTCGCCCAGCTCCCGACAGTTAAGAACACAGTTCTCCAGAGTCAGGTGTTCCAGGTTCGGGAACTTGTCTGCCAACAGCGGCACCTGGTGCGATCTCCTTCGGTCCCGTCCGAAGTTCAAGAACAGTCGCCTCAGGCTGACCTTATTTTCAAACACCTGCTGGAAGGCGGGATCACTGAGGTTGGGATCGATTCCATCCAAGTCCAGGATCTGCAGCTTGGTGAAATGCCTCAATTGATCTACTGAAAAGATTACTCAAACGTACATTTTAGTAGAGTGAAGGTAAATAAGCAAAAAGTCTTTAAGATTGCCTGAGGGAGCTTCTTTAATATACTTACGCTGTGCACAGAACCGCACAGCTGCAACAGGAACTCCCAGTCCGGAATGGACTTAAGAATCCGCACATTGATTTTTCCGTAGCGCGTTCGCACCAAGTCCGTCAGGACTTGCCTCAAAACTGGATGGGCGCGGCCAAGATTTAGTTGATCTTCCAGAGTCAAATATGAAAATATCTCCAAAAAAATATCGTAGTTGAGATCCAGGAAGCTGGGTCCTCCTCTCAATTCCTGCTGCTTTCCGCCCAGAAACGCAAAGGGACACGCCAATCCCAGTTTGTCCATTCTACCTTAATTTCTTTCTGATTTATTTAAAATTAACACTAGGATCTAAATATTTTCCGTATTATTCACGGCAGCGATAGCTTATCTTTTATTTGATTTGGTATCGATAACAACGGAGCAGCTGACGATACATTTGGCGCGGTAGTATTTCCCGGTTATTCCCCTATTTTTAAAAACCCATACTCACATAACAGAATTAATTATTTTTTTATCATACATACATATTTACAATAGGGCTATGCTATACCAATTTCTATAATACATTCCAATGTATACTTTCACCCGGCTATACTGTGCTTTAGTATATTTACGCCATTTTTGGGCTTACCATATCACTCATACGCCCTGTTGTCTATTATTAAAAAACCATTTTCAGCCATATGAAGTTGTCTTTCTTTACTGATTTTTACATTTGTGTACATTACTCACTCTTATCTCTCTTGTTTTTACTCAAGACATTTTTAGTGTTTCAGGAGCAGATTCCCGAGTTCGCCAATGCTTTTTATCACGCCAGTATCTACTCTATTTGGCGATCCCTGCGAAATCGTTTTCTTTTTGTGTACACTGAAGAGCTGGTAGAAGGCAATAATAAATATTTGTGTGGATATATTTTACAAGGTTGGAAATATTCAGCAATTAAATTGCAACCACTTTAACACAATAAGCTTTCAGATCAGCCTAATATATTATTAGTTACCTCACAATATCTTAATTCAAGCACTTTTGATATTAAAACTAACCGATTTGTGGGACCGCGAAACTTTGATAAGAAACCGGCACCTGTAGAATTTGACCTTCTCCAGCGGTACGATGCCGAAAGCAATGAGAATCCCTGGGTTCTTGGGACGAAGAGTGCGAAGATGCAAAACCTTATGGGACGCGAGGTAGTTATAGGCATCTTCGACTATAAGCCTTTTATGTTTTTGGATTATGTAAGTTAGAAGATTTTGTTAGGACCTAAATCAAATAATTTAATTTTTCTTAATTACCCAGGAGAAAACACCGTTTTATTATGATCGATCGGAGAACACAACAGAAGTAACAATCGATGGAACAGACATTCGTCTAATGCTCATTTTTTGCGAGCTGTACAACTGCACTATCCAGGTGGACACATGTTGGTGATAAAATATAGATTATTTTCCCCAATTAAAAACAAATTTAAATCTATCCACAGCGGAAACAACTGACTGGGGTGATATCTATCCCAATGCCTCGGGATATGGTCTCGTGGGAATGGTACTCGATAGACGTAACGACTACGGAGTTGGTGGCATGTATCTATGGTAGTTTTCTTGGTTCTTAAAGATCTAATCAAGAGTTCTGGAAAACGAACATTTTTTTCCCATTACCAGGTACGAGGCATATCAGCATATGGATATGACCCATTTTCTGGGTCGATCTGGAGTCACCTGCCTGGTTCCCGCTCCGAATCGCCTAATCAGCTGGAACCTCCTGCTCCGACCGTTCCAGACAGCCCTCTGGATGTGCGTCATGTTCTGTTTGCTGCTCGAGAGTTTGGCCCTATGTGTGACCCGTCGCTGGGAGCACTCCTCGGATTATTACTCCAATTCCTGGTTAGACAGTCTTCGTTTCGGTTGCATTAGTACACTGAAACTCTTCGTGAGCCAGGGCACCAGCTATGTGACCAGTTCGTATGCTCTAAGAACTGTGCTAGTGGCCAGTTACATGATCGACATTATCTTGACAACCGTCTACAGTGGCGGTCTGGCGGCTATCCTCACTTTACCCACTCTGGAGGAGGCGGCTGACTCTCGACAACGCCTCTACGACCATAAGCTTATTTGGACAGGGACGTCGCAGGCCTGGATTACCACCATCGACGAGCGGTCAGCGGATGTAAGTAAAAAAGCTGTAAAAAGATTTATAAGTTTTATATTAATCACATTTTCTTACAGCCAGTTCTCCTAGGATTGATGGAGCATTACCGAGTTTTCGATGCCGCTTCTATCTCCGCCTTCTCGCACACGGAGGAAATGGGATTTGTTGTGGAACGGATGCAGTTTGGTCATTTGGGAAACACCGAGCTTATCGCAAACGACGCCTTAAATCGATTGAAGCTCATGGTGGATGACATTTACTTTGCCTTTACAGTGGCTTTTGTTCCTCGGTTGTGGGCCCATTTAAATGCATATAACGACTTCATTCTGGCTTGGCACTCTTCGGGCTTTGACAAATTCTGGGAGTGGAAGATCGCCGCCGATTACATGAACGCTCACCGTCAAAATCGCATTGAGGCCTCCCAGAGACCGAACCTAGATATTGGACCCGTTAAACTGGGCATCGACAACTTTATTGGTTTAATCCTACTTTGGTGCTTCGGCATGATCTGCAGCCTCCTTACATTTGCCATCGAATTGTGGAAAGGTCAAGAACAGTCTGTACTTTAAATGATTTTATTTTCTTCAACATAAAACAATTGTGGAACAGAATAGAATTCTGTAAAATGAATATTTAAAAATGTATTATCGGTAGCCTAGCTAAATTCTTTTCATTCTTAGCTTTGAGCTCAGTTAATAGAGTATTTTAGCCTATTTATTGCTACTTAAGTGGAGCACCTGATCGGTGACGCGAGTAATTAGTGGATCCAGCTCATTGTCTCCCAATTCCTGGCTCCACAGATCATACAGGGTATCCGTGGCCAGCTTTACGGAGTTGTTGACGGCCGTCGTGTTGAATGTGCGGAGTGTGAGGAAGATGACAGCATCCTCCACGAGGGGGCTGTAGGTATCGCAGATAGTGTGCAGAGCACGAGCTCCACTCGGAGCAATCTGTGGATTAATAAGCTCTTTAGGATATTGTTAAACTACACATGGCAGGCACTCACATCATTGAGGTTCACTATTAGAAACACCTTTCCCTCCTTGACATTTGCCTTGAACCGCTCAATCGCCAAGCCGTGGTCTTTCATATCCGGGCCGAAGTCCTCCTTTTTCATGTGAATCAACTGGCGAGGACTACCTGTGGAAATGGTAGATGCAAAATGGATTATAAGATGATTACATTTGTTATTGTACTAATTTTGGAAGCTTAATTTAGTAGTTTACTTACCGAAACAGACGGAAGCCTCCACGGCAATTGCATCGATCAATTTCTGAAGTTTAGGTATCCTGATGCAGGAACAGGAACACACTGGGGTGCTTGTCTTTCTTGTTTATCAGTCCCTCGACGCCCTTTTGAAGGGCTTTCCAGACTTTCTCCGGCTGTTGGGGCTGATTTTTCCGAAGACTGTTGAAGGCACATTGTTTTTCCCCTATAACGCTTGATCCCCAAACGTAGACGAAAAATAAACCGAAGAGAACTCCAGCAAGGGCTAATTTTATGTAGAGTCCATTCGCTCCCTGGGGCTCGTTGATCGAATGGTGGTGTTCCTGCTTTGAACTCGGTCTGGGAGTTGGAATACTGCTTCTTCTGGACAGATTGCCGGCCTCCTCCTGGGTGTCACTTTCCTCCTGTTCGCCGGCTGAGGAGGTGCCTTCCTCGTAGCTGTTTGCAGACTCCAAAATCAAGGTATTGTTCTGGTCCACCTCGTCCCTCGATAGGGAAGGAGTCCTTGGCGTGTCGTCGTGCAGCGCTCGCCTCCTTAATTCGCTCATTTTTCCGAAATTAAAGAAATAAATAAAATACAAATGTAACAAAGAGAAGCTCAAAATAGGTATGGCAGAAATATCGAATGAACTTTGGTGTATCGATAGTTCTTAAAAATACTATTGTAGAAAGGGATAAAAAACATTTCGATTTGAAAACCAAAGAATGAGATCTATTTTAAAAAATTGTATTGTTTTATATCCGAGACCCTGGGATACAATAATAAATACAGTATGTACAAAGTATATAAGATTAGCTTAACCGAAGATCATGCTTAATTTTTCTGCTCCGCCGTTGGCACCGTGTTCAATGTCAGACGGCGCAGGCGGCCCAAGACGAGGATTTCGTCTATAGCTTTTTTGGCGTAGAACTTCTGGTCCTCGGAGAGTTTGCGGTACTCCAGACTCCAGGTCTGTGCGTAGATATTGGACTCCTCGGCCCCGCTGACATCGAGCGCGATCTCGGGAATGTCCGGCAGTTTGGCTGGAGCTGGAACTAGGCTAGAATCCGCGCCACTGGCGATTCCGGCCACAAAAGCGGCAACATCATCGACATCGGGCTTCATTTCCATCTCATCCGACATGGACTGCTGGTCCTCCTGCTCCTCCTGCTCCTCACTGGCCTCCGGCTCCTCCTTCCTGTCGGTGGATTCACTTCCAGAATGGTAGCCGTAAAAGGCCTGCTTTTTGAGATACTGCAGGTGGCACCGGTGACGCCTTAGGTTCGTCGTGGACTTGTGGGTGAAGGACATAATGCTCTTGCAGCCAATGCAGTAAAGTACGTTCTCCAGGAAACTGCCATCGTCCTTCTGGATCTTGCGATACACCCGCCACACAGTGCTGCGGGTGCTTTTGTCATTTACGGCCAGTTTGTAGACGCCAATCTTTATTTTTTCGTGAATATCCTCGGACTTGAGCGGCATCCTGGATTATGTTTTTATTTTGGTTTGGTTCCTGCACAATAATTTAGCGATGAGCGCAGGTGTCACCCACAATCGATAGTAGGTGCGCGATAGCTACCCGCAGGTGGCAACGCTGGGCAGTGCACATTGCGCCGGCAATTTACATATAGCATTTTGTTTTTATTATTTTTAAAAGGTTTTTACTAGTTTCCATAGCCGTTTATTATGGCGGCTTTGTGCTTAGACTTTCTCGGCTTCCAGGTGGGTTTGAACAAGTGGTTGTATGAGTTTTCAGCTGGCATACTTCATGGATTCATATTTCGTAAACAGGAGGCGCTGAAGAAGATGAGAGATGTTGACGACAAAATCATATATGCATTAAACGCCCTGCCCACGGAGTCGTTCAAGGGTCAGGTGAACAGCGAGAGCACCTGCCGCGATCTGTACTCCAAGCTCCAGCAGTCGCATCTTTCCAGGGTAACTCCAGATTAAAAATCCCACCTGCGGATCGCCCGAAACTTATCGCCTCCTTTGCAGCAAGATAGCATTCGCAGTTGCATAACCATTTCGGCAAACAATCTGAAGCAGCTGAGGGAGAAGCGGGAAGCCCAGCCGGATGATGTGGATACGGACAGCCAGTTCAAGGCGGAGCAGCGCAAGGTAGCCTCCTGCATTCATAGCCTGTAATGGTCCTTCGCTAATGACCGAAATCCTTTCCAGCTGCGCGTTCTTCAGGCCGAGCTCAATGTGGAGGACATCATTAAGGAGCGCACCTACAAGACCTTCAATGAGCGATGCCGATCCTATTTTCACGCTGGCCAGTAGGTGCCATGAATGCAATAACTAGTTTTAGGTGGATTTATTAGTGGTAGACTAAAGGAACTGCCCAACCAGGAGGCATTTACATGCACTCGGTTGTATCACAAGTTATTTACAACAAGTACATGAAGACTACACTCAAAAGAAATCCTTATTATTCGTCGTTGGGCAGGTTGTAGGTGGCATAAACCGATCGGATGGAAACGCCTTTCATGGTCGCCAAGGCTCCCAGGACAAGTTGAGTGGCATCCTTCAGGTCGTTGTAGTCGTGCATCAGCTCTATGATCTTCTTTTTATCGGAGTCCGAGGTCTCCTTGGGCTTATTGGCCTTTTTGCGGGGTTTTTTCTTAGAATTCTTCTCCTTCATATTTAAATGAATTGCAATTGGATTGGGATGACTGCTATCGGTGGATATGGCTATCGATAACTCATCAGCTGTGTGCACTGCACTCCGGACAGTCTGGCAACTGCGTTCCTCAAAACGTGTAAATTTCTCAGTCTCTTTGCATGATTAAAACGCGGAAAGGATTTTTTGGAACAGGTGAGTTGTACTCCACTTACGTGGCGGCGGGGCCTATTATCCGGGAGTTGTGGTGGCCCCCGGAAGGGCGTATCCGGGAACTGGAGAAATTGCTAATGCTGACCTAAGCCCGCACCCATACACACGCACGCAAACCAGCCGTGTGCACACACAATGAAATGTGAAAGTGTTGTGATTGTGCATTTTGCCAGGAAAACTGAATAGTTCATTAAATATTATATGTAAAATACTGGCCCAGCACCGTAATCTTTCCTAGAGATGTAGGATTACTTAAGTGCAGGCGCTGAGCGAATGTTCAGTGGGGTTTCAGCGTTTCAAAATCCAGTTTGGGATTGGATCAGAATATCGGAGAAAACCCAGTCATGATTATTCACTTTCCCACCGAATTTTTCCCACTCCATAACGACAAAAAACCATAGTTTTTGTTAGTAACTTATAATTTCATTTTAGGAACTTATATTCCGGGGTATTATCAAATTTTGAATTGCCCAGAGCAACAAAGTTTCCGGGTGTATCGATAGAGGTTTAAATTTTTAGAAAAAAGCAAGCCGTGAAACTTCATTCTTGCGATTATCAATCAGAAGTTCCCAAATCTTAAAATTATTGTTTTTTTTTTAACCATTTTCAGCTTTCAAAGTGCTAAGACGACGACATGTCCGCCACCCACAAACAGCGCTATAAAAATGCAGCCTTGGACTCCACAGAGATGCGGCGACGTCGCGAGGAAGTGGGCATCCAGTTGCGGAAGAACAAACGCGAGCAGCAGCTCTTCAAGCGGCGCAATGTGGTCCTGGAGCCGGCCACCTCCTCGACATCAGCCGGAATGGAGAGCGGCACCAGCAACGAGCAGGTGGGTCCTAGCCATTTCTAATCTTTGCATATTATGACCTTTGAAATTCCTTCCCAGACTGCCGACATGCACATGGCTGACAGCAGTACTGGACCAACGCATTTTCCGGGCGGACTGAACGACTCAGCGACCGGAACCGGACCTCAGCTATCCGTAATCAACGAGGAAATGATTCAGATGCTTTACAGTGGACGCGAGTGCGACCAACTGGAGGCCACACAAAAGTTCCGAAAACTGCTGTCCCGCGATCCCAATCCACCCATCGAGGAGGTCATCCAGAAGGGGATTGTGCCGCAGTTTGTCACCTTTCTGCGGAACAGCTCGAACGCCACGCTGCAGTTCGAGGCCGCCTGGACGCTGACGAACATTGCCTCTGGCACCTCGCACCAGACGAAGATCGTAATCGAGGCCGGGGCAGTGCCCATTTTCATTGAGTTGCTCTCCAGTCCCCATGACGATGTGCAGGAGCAGGCTGTTTGGGCTCTGGGTAATATAGCCGGCGACTCACCCATGTGCCGGGACCATCTGCTCGGCTCCGGCATTCTGATGCCCCTTCTGCAGTGAGTAATGCCTGAGTTCTGCACCTACATTTTTGTGACATTTTGTTGGACTCTTTGCAGCGTCTTGAGCAACTCGGATCGCATTACTTTGATACGGAATGCCGTGTGGACGCTTTCAAATCTCTGCCGCGGAAAGAACCCACCCGCGGACTTTGCCAAAATTGTCCATGGACTGCCCATACTGGCTCGGTTACTGGAATACACTGATGCGGACGTGCTTAGCGATACTTGCTGGGCTATTAGCTACCTGTCCGATGGACCCAACGATAAAATTCAGGCTGTAATCGATGCGGGCGTTTGTCGTCGCTTAGTTGAGCTGCTACTGTAAGTAGTCCTGCCAATGCATTGGAAGTACCCTACCATTACATTTTTGCTTACAGACATCCCCAGCACAACGTAAGCACAGCTGCCCTGCGGGCTGTGGGCAACATTGTGACCGGCGACGATCAGCAGACCCAGGTGATATTGGGATTTAACGCCTTGCCCTGCATTAGCCACCTGCTGCGCTCGACGGCGGAAACGATCAAGAAGGAATCCTGCTGGACAATCTCGAATATTGCAGCTGGTAATCGGGAGCAGATCCAGGCCATCATAAATGCCAACATATTCCCGCAGCTGATGATTATCATGCAGACGGCCGAATTCAAAACGCGAAAGGAGGCGGCTTGGGCCATTACCAATGCCACCAGTAGCGGAACCTCCGAGCAGATTAACTACTTGGTTAAGGTGGGCTGTGTGCCCTCAATGTGCGATTTCCTCACCGTCGTCGATTCGGACATTGTCCAGGTGGCACTGAATGCATTAGAAAACATCTTGAAGGCGGGTGAAAAGTTTCAGGTGCGACCAAATCCCTATGCCATTACCATCGAGGAATGCGGAGGTAAGTGAATTTATTATAGGGGTTGTATTCGATTTTAAAATCAAAATCTTTTCTCTAGGTCTGGATAAGATCGAGTATCTGCAGTCTCACGAAAACCGCGACATCTACCACAAATCGTTTTACATTATTGAACAATACTTCGGCAACGAGGAGGAGGACAGCCGGGTTGCCCCCGTGGCGGGCACTCAACAGTTCGAGTTCGATCCGGACAACATGCCCAGCACAGGCTTTAACTTTTAGCACCATAACAGGCGGGACACTATCAACAAACTGCGAATCCTTCTAAAGCCCTGAACACACAACACACACTGCAGGAAGCGCAGCCTTCCCTGCGAGGATTTAAACGGAGGCCAGAGCACGGGCACGAAACATAGGCCGCAGGAGAAGGCAACCAATGCCTAAGTGCAGTCACTACTAGCATTTAAGTAAAGTTGGTCATTCAGTCGGCTCCTTATCGTTTATTTTTCACACATACTCGTCTGCATATATTTTCTGCGGTTAAAACTATTATTTTCGAAGTGGTCCAGGACCAAAATCATGACCTTACTCGAGCATTTCTCCAGCTGGCGAGATCGCTTTCACCTAGTTCGTATATACTAATTTAATATGTTATACAACCCATTGTATATGTTTTTGCTTTCCTCAGATTGAGTTTGTAAATATTTTTCATTAAGCCCAATTACGTTGAGACCTTGACATGGTGTTGTTATACATTCATACAAACAAACGATATTGATAACGAATAACTTAAAATGTTTTTATTTGATTCTGTTACGCAAATTGCCGCATGTAAATTTGATTAAATTATAAAACATTGTAACTTAATTTAGAGGACACATCAATAAAGAACAACTAGACCACAACTATTCAGGAAAACATAAATAAGTTATAAATATTTTTTCAAATCGAATCTACAAATTTATTTTTTTGTTTTCGAAATTTCTTATTATTTGGTTTTTAAATACCCATATTGAAGTTTATTTTCGGAATTTTTGAAAACCATTTTAGTGTAGTGATGTATTTATATGCGCTTTACGAACTGCACCTTGTAAGGTTTTGGAGTGAGCGTGATTCCTGGGAGCAGTACCATCGATGGAGTCTCGCCGGCCGGAAGGACGATGCTAAAATGCTGCACGATCCGCACCAGAAACGAGAAAATGCAGGCACGGGCAAGGGCATCGCCCAGGCAACGACGTCTGCCCATGCCGAAGGGCATAAAGTATTCGTCCTTGAAGACCTTGCCAGCTGGATCGATAAACCTCTCCGGACGGAACTCCAACGGGTCCTTCCAATGCTTCTCATCCAAATGCACGGAACGCAGGCTGATCAGAATGGTGGCATTCTGGGGAATGTCGTAGCCACCCAGCTTGGTTGCCCACAAAGCTCTCCGGGGACCTGTGATCGGTGTGATGTGGAAGAAACGCTGCACCTCCATGATGAAGGCGTCCATGTAGTCAAAGGACTCGCGCCGGCTCAAGTGAGGAAATGCATCCGAACTGGCTGCAGCCACACTGGCGGTCACCTCGGCGAACAGCTTCTCTTGGACATTGGGCCGCATGGCCAGCACCATGAGGGCCAGATTGATTGTATTACTGGTGGTCTGGGAACCTGCAATAAAGAAATCCATGATGGTCATCACCAGCTGCGTCTCGTTGAAGCTGCTGCTCTCGCCGCCAGCACTTCGATCCTTCATCTCCTGGAGGTAGGCGAACACAAGATCGCTCTCCGCCTGCGACGGATCCTTTGCCAGCTGCCGTCGGTGCTCCTCGATGGTGTCCATAAAGAAGCCGTACAGCTCCGTATTCAGTTGCTGGATGAGATTGTAGCCCGTGTAATCGGGGGCGACGTGGCGCAACCAGGGAAACTGGGCAAGTAGGCCGCCACAGATGTCAAAGAGTTTGGAGCGCCGGTTCATCAGGTCGAGCAGCCGACGCAGCGTCCCATCCTCCTGGCTGGCGATCCTCTTCCCGGCTATCAGACACCACAGCACATTGAGCACACTCTGGGCCAGCCAGGTGACCGGCTCGATCGGCTGCTCCTCCGTGCGTTCCAGTTGGCCCAGCAGCTCCTCCGCCTCCAGTTCGATGTGATGCTCCATCTGACTTCGACCGTAGCCCACGTGGCGCATCTGCTTCATAGCGAAGTGACGGTGTTCGTACCACAGTTGTCCATCCGTCATGGTTATTCCCCTCCGGGTTCCCATGGTCCGGAGGCGCAGGAAGAAGTTGTCTGGCCGTCCCTCGAACACCTCCTGCAGCTGCACCTCCTTGACCATCTCGTGTCCGAGAGCAACCACCACGTACTCGCTGCCCAGTTTCAGACCCACCAGGTCACTCCGGAAGTACTTCGCCCAACGCTCGAACAGGATATGCTGGCCGCCAAGGGCACGGGCTTCCTTGCGGAACTGCCGGAAAAATTGAGGTATTAATAGTACTCATATTTAAGCAGGAACGATCTTAATCTGGTTTAAGTATTTAAGAAAATAATTGTCAGATAATGTCAGAATATCTTCCATTTTTATTTCATTAAAGATTACAGTTAACTATTCCTTATTTTTACTGAATGATAGTGTCTTTGCATACCTGTAAGGTGTTTCCCAGCCATGGAAGAAATCGAGGTCCTGTTTTGATTAAGATTTTAAAAATAAATCAATTTAAATATAATTAATACAAAA
Organism: Drosophila prostipennis; assembly: GCA_037075205.1. Lineage (NCBI taxonomy): Eukaryota > Metazoa > Arthropoda > Insecta > Diptera > Drosophilidae > Drosophila > Drosophila prostipennis. The sequence continues at coordinate 113,337 of JBAMCJ010007287.1, forward strand.
CTTTGGGATATAACTTGATAATTAACTCAGTTGGTAATAGGGTTTAAAAAGGCATAATACTGCAAATCGAACCTAGTTGTTTATACCTACTGCTAATCTAATCGCCTACACAGAAATCTGTTAGATGGTAAATCACCGAATCGAAGTAAAAACTCTATCTTGAAATCAAACCACTTACTTATTAACATTAACTATCAATACGCCACATGTGCGTCGATCTCGTAACTTCACTGCATTTCACAACGAACATAATTTAACTTTTTAAAGGTTTATTCATAGATAAATAAAAAGTTTTTTTCTGAGTGATGAAAATTCCACTTATAAGTGGTTTTCTAATAAAACTCAATTTAAATTGCCAATTTACAAATAATAAAAAATATGCCTATATACAGGAATAAGTGCAATTGCATCTATAGTCCGAATCCCAATGCAAATAAACTGCATTTGTAAGCTGAATAAATTAGCCTGACCCTTGTTATTAGCAATTGCAGACCAGTTAAGCCAGGTGTCAGAAATATGTGACGATTTTATCAATGAGATTTATTGGCATTCGAGACGTGTGCCGTCTGGTTGTCCGATGTATCTGATCACCATTACAAGTTGCTAATGAGCTGACCAAATGGTCGTGGGGCAGGTCGAGCCTATTGAAATCCATATGAATGATTCCAAGATAATTATATTCAATATTTATTAGAATTTATTTCTTTAATTCTGATTACTTCAAAATAAGAAAACTGTACCGCTGATAACAAAAATGGGTTAAGTAATTCTCCGAATTCGATACTCCTGGCTACCTGCTATTTATTTAAGCAAATATTTGCAAAGTAATTCTAAGGAAATTCGATCCTCCTTATCTACATACATACATAACGAGGCTCGAATTTCCCTAAAACATGGTCTCTCACCTGGGGGAAAATTCTTGGGACGCCGCACCGAACTGATAAGTGAGTAAATCACAAAAGCAATTAGAATCGCGCACAAAAATATGAGGGCACTCATTTCAATATATATCTTTAGTGACCACCGAAAACGAAACCGTCGTCCGAGAAAGGCTTTTGTTCAATTACAGGCTATTTAACAGGCAGCCAAATGTCGAAGCGTCCGTACGCCACGCCAGCTCTATGCCAACTAATCCGAACCCGAATCCAATGAACGAGCGAGGCAGACCCAGACAAACCCACGCGCCTGGGCTGCCGCCTTTTCATGTGGGTCTATTGATAGTGCAGGCAAAAAATAAACAATTGAAACAAAAAAGCCCGTCTCAGTTTATAAACCAAATACACTCATGTCGGTATATATGTATGTAGTCGGTATAAGTAGTTATGTGCCCAAAGAAATTCGAGCAACGATCACGTCCAAAACGTGCTTGGCTAAGAACTATTTGTTGTTCATAATTTACTGCGACCTCTCTTTTTCGACAATTCCGATCGCCAGAGAGCAATGTAGAAAACTTGATTAGCTGAAATTAAGATTGTTCCCACGATTGCAAACTGAAAGTTCGAGTCATTCTTATCTAAGCAAATCTTTTTGAAAAGTTATCCGTTAGTTTAATTGATGTAGTACAAAAAAGACGAGCTTATCATTAACTATAGAGTCTGTACATCGAGATATGGAATTTCAACCGCCGGCGCCAGCAACTCGATACGGAAGATGATCTTTGGAATGCGTACAAACTTTGGATTGTATTTGTAATATTATAAATAGAATAATAAACGTTCCCTTGGGGAACGTTCGTATGCCTTATAAGAAGACCGAGTTCTTGGCAATTATGTAATCAATCTCGCTCGTCCAGGGATTTTTAAAGGCTCGCCACTCGCTCTGCAGCTGAATGTAGCTGTTGTCCTTACACCGGAAGCGGTAGACCTGCGTGGTGACCTTTTCCGGCACCTGCATCACCATCTTATGGGACTCCATCAGGGCGGCGATGTCTTCGTTGTGGAAGTACTCGTAGAAACTGGTGCCGAGGATCTCCTGAGGAAGGAAACCGATGACGAGGGTGGCACTTCAGGGAGAAAAAAGAAATATACATTTTATTAGACATGATTATTTTAAAGGAAAAATAAAGGAATATTTTGATGAAAAGACTGATCTAAAATAGATAATTACCTAAGTAACAAGACCGAAAGGTAGTTTTAAGAATGGAAGTTATTATTTATATGAAACAATATATCTTACCGCTGGTCGATAAACAGGAACTTTCCCTCGCCGGAGTGACGCGAAATGAAGAGCACGTGCCGAATGTTCGGGTGATTGTCCAGCGAGGGGGGTAATGTGGAATTGCGTACGTTGGGAGGAATACGACCTATTGCCACCAGGCAGGATAGATTCGTAGTCTGCTCGTCGCTGTCGCCATCCTGATCCTCGTCCTTGATTGGAGTCCAAGATTTAAGATATCCTGTACATTGGATGACCCGGTATTTGTGACCCGTGCTCAGCCGGGACTTGCGCTTCGTGGAGCTTCGGGAGCTGGATGAAGTGTCGGACTCCTCCTTGATCTGGTTGTTGTTGGCGGCGCGCAGCTTCATGCGGCAGAAGAAGGAGCGCCGGGCACCAGGACACAGGCGGCACAGGCTCTGTGGAACGTCGGTCTTTACGGGCAACATGGCTGTGGGAGGAGATCTTGAAAAACATATATCAACTTCAACTTGCTGGTCACTCACTCTTAGCATCGATTAGCCTTTCCCTGGGACACTGCTCCAGCGAGGACAGTTGCTCCTTGACTTTGCCAATATCCTTCGGGTGCAGAACGTCGAACCAGCTCTGTCCCAGCAGATCAGCCTGGGTGCTGTTTAGCACACTGGACACCGAATCGGAGACGTACAGGATGCGTCCCCGGTCACAACCCACAACGAAGAGGAATCCCTCCGAGGCCTGCAGGATGATCATCTTGAGCTCCTGGTCGGAGAGGAAGCTCGGCCTGTAGTCGGATCCATTGAACGGATGCAAGCTGCCGCTGCCACGGATTCCTCTTAGATGCTGTACTGCCATCCGGAGCACCGTCAGTTTGTCCAGCTTCCGCTGCATCGCGAAGCACATGGGGATCATGGAGGACAGTTCGTTTATGTACGTGTTCATCTTGTCCCGCCGCCGTTTCTCGATCTCGCTGTGATTCTGCCTAGATGGTAGGAGTACAATGCATTTTTTAGTCAAGAAGATATAGGGATATTAGGGATATCTATATGTAAGTTTTAAAATTCCAATTCCTTACTTGCGATTTTCATCCGAGGTTCTCGCGGACTTTTCCTCGTCGAAGGTTTCATCTTCGATCTCCTCTAGATTTTCGCTGAAACGAAATCGAACAGGAATGGATTAAAAACAACCCCGTTATTTGATAAGCCAGTGGGTGGGTTTTCCATGTAACGGGCGTCAACTGTTGCTTCCTCTTCCCTTCATACTCACACACTCACCTGGACAACTTGTGTGTGTGCGTGTTTTTGCGAATTTGTGTTTGTGTGGGTGCTTAGTACATCTCGTTTTATGTAATGTGTGTAATTTGCAATGCACTTTTCAATGAATCTCACCTAAACTCTTGCACTTCCATCGCCAATCAATAACGGTTCTGTATGGCGAATTAAGCTCTTTTTGATGAAGACCCTTCGGTTTGTTTACTAACATTAACGATGCTGGCGCCCAGATAATAACATTCAAAACGAAAGTGTGTGCCGCTTTTCCTTTCGTGCATTTTCCAGCTCCAGCTTTTCCAGTAGAGGTGGAGAAAAATCGATGTATTTAAAGTATCGATAGCCCGATGTTTGGCGGGATATAATCGATTATTTTTAAGTTCGGGTCTTGCTGTCATCGAGTCTGCGCTTATCCGTAATTAAATATGATCATTTGTATATTTCTGCTTATACTTGATATTGTACAATATAATGTCATATATAAGAGCTAACACAAATCGAAACAAACACAACTAAACTATTTAAACGTCTTCCTTAACTGAATCACAGTTAAATGTGATACATTTTATCCAAGCATATCGTTATGACCTGCATGTAGCGATCCCAAAGACATCGAGTCTCCTGGTCCCTGCAAAATGTATCATACGTTTTTTAAGAAGAACACTACACATGTCTTGACAAAATCTCACCTAGATATTTCTAGATCCAAGACGCTTTGCGTTATGGAGGCCAGAAACTTATTCACTTGCTCCCTATTCCATCCATTCTGACGCCAAGGATCAATCAGTTTCTCACAGAGATCGACGAATAGATCACGCAGCTCCCGATTGCGGTGCAAATTGCAGGCAATTGTGATCAAAGCGCGCCAGTACGATCTGTAAATTTTAAGTTGCGCCATTAAATGGGAATTTTCTTCTGTGAATGGTCCTTACCGAAAATTGCCATCGAGCTCGTGAAAGGCTCGCTCCAAAAGAACGGGTTTGAGGCGCATGCAGACGAGGCTAAATACAAAAACTATTCCATATCAGAACTCTCGAAAGTATTAATCTTTCTTACTGCTTAATTTCCTTTTCCTTGTCGAGTAGACAACGCAGTTCCCTTAAATCTAGAAGAAACTCTTTGTCCATTTCGGTATCATAGTATTCCGGGCCAGTGTGCTGCAATCATTGAATTAGTTCCGCAGGGAATTAAAAGGATTAAGTCATACCTGGTAAGTGTAGGTCCAGTAGATCATGATGGTCAAGGAGCAGGTCAACAAATCGCTGAAACTTAGGTACTGCAGCTTCTTCTTGGTGGTTTCAAACCGCAGGCAGGCCAGAAAAACTATGCAGGCGTACTTTCTACAACATTCAAAGGGTTAGTTATGTGGCTAATGGAGCAAATATAGGTTTTCTACTTGGCCAGATCGGTGGATATGAAGAAATGCTGTTTGATATTGTTGGTCAGCGTGCCCGGCATCTCCTCCACGGCTTTGAATATGCGCTTCACGTTGTCAAACTGTCGGCTGTAAAGGAATATCAAGTCGATCAGAACTGTTATCTATCTATTGGCTAATCTACCCACCGAACCGACTTCAGTTTGACGCACGTCTTTTCGGCCACCTCGTCCAGATCCTTGCGGTAGCGGGATGTCAGTTTCTTTCCGAGTATTTCCCGGGCCACCACATCATCGATGGAGTAGTACTTCTCGGTGATTAGGTCACGCATATGTGGCTCCAGCTGGAAGCAAGATTGCTCCATCAGCTTTGTGGGTGCGTTGAGATAGAGCTCAATCAGGGAATAGGTGCGGTAGTGGTCCAGGACATCGGATGCAATCAGGTCGCTGGGAGCGCCCATCGAATGCCCGAAGCCCTTTTGTTTCAGATAGGACACCGCCTCGCTGGCTGGAAAGGCAAATCGGGGGAGTCATTTTTAAGGCACCCCTGTGACAGTCGGGAGAAAAAACATACAGGAGAATCCTTCGATCCATAACTGATAGATTTCGGGATCCACAAGGGTGTAGTTACTGATAAAGACATCCACATCGGCCTGAAAAGATTGAGTTTTTATCAAAGGGTGTTGAACAGCAGATGGTTAACATTTTTTACCATCTTATTTTTAGTAAGACCGTTTACTGTTTACTGGTCCAACGATATATCGATGATAGAGATGGGACATCGGCGGGGTATATATATATATGACAATAATAATTTGTTTTTTGAATTTAAATTAATAAATGGTATTATCCAACAAATTATACAGCTTAAAATGTTTAAAAAAATCTAGAGTGTTAAGGTGAAATATTTTATGAAATAAATGTTACTTTATGTGGAGTGACCTCGTATTTTTAGGTTTCCCGCGAAAATTTAATTTTTAGCTAAGTCCATTGTCCTAATCTAGTTTTTAATTTACCAAATATAACCAAATTAAACACTTACCAATTATCAGTTAAACTTTCGAATTACGAAATCCAGCGATGGGACAAAGCTAGCAAGCACGAAACCCGGCTATCGATAGGCTCCGACAGCAGGCGATAGTGCAACGCGCATGACAACTCTAGTTATCATGAGGAAGAAGAGGAGGATATCAACTTTTGGAGACGAATTTTAGTAAAGTTTAAGCTTAAAAAATGTAATTTGCAATGAACCAAGAGCTGTAAATAGGGCAATGCAACGAGAACGCGACCAGCGCGCAATTCGCATGTGAGTGGTGAGCGCGGGAAAAAACGCGCATCGCGGCGGCAGCAGCAACAGAGCAGCAACAACAACAGACCGTCCCGTCCGTCGTCAGACGTCGAATAAGATATATCGTATCCAATTGCAAGTTGCAATTCGATGAACAATTCAAGTGCATTAATATTGGGCCGAAGAATAAGTGAAAGTGAACTGGCATTGGCATAACAATACTATGGAACAGGTCGACTCCTCCACCGAGCTGCACCTGAACAGGAAAGATCTGGCCGCGCTGGCCGATGATGTTGTGAAAGAAGAGGTGATATTAGAAAGCCCGGGCCATCACCATCATCATCATCACCATCAGGTAGGGTAAAGGTAAAGGGAAAGAAGAAAAGGAGCAACAAACGAGGCGCCTTTTCGCTTTGGCGGGGTGGTTTTGGTTCCAGACTCTGTGTGGTTCTGGTTCTACGTATGAATCTGAATCCGAATCCGAAATAGAATCTGGCTCGAAAACCGCTCCGCTTCGCTCTGCGCAGTTGTGGAAAGTGGGTGGTGGGTGGCGGGTGGTTGGGTGGCCTGGGGGTGGCGCAACTTGCGCCCTACGAACGTTCCATGCGACCCACTGGGCCACAGCCATCCCCCCTCTCGCCCCCCATCCCCACCCACCTCCTCCACCCACCGCATTTGTGGCGCACAAATGTTGTGTATACCGATTTTCATTTTTCCCATGCTGTGTTGTTTACTTACATTCGAATTTTCTTCCCCGATTCCTGTGCAAATCGCATCGAATTAATTCGCAAACGCCACCAATTGGCCGCTGGACACTCACCCACATACATGTGACGAACGTGGTAATATGTGCGCTATGGTAATGCAGTTGGACACCAAGGTTCGCATGGTCACATCCTCCTCCAACGACAATAGCGGTAGCGGCGGCGCCAGCGGCGGAACGAGCGGAGCGGGCGGAGGCGGTGTGGTTTCGGTGCCCGTATCCCTGCCCATCGGATCGATGATAACCGGCACCACCTTCAATGTGATCACGCCCGACCAGCTGCCCCACTTCAAGCCGATGCTGTGCGTCGACAACAATGGCTACCTGTCCGGCAGCACGGTCAGCATGGGCAACGACCTCAAGACGATTGTCATCCAGCAGCAACAGACGCAGCCGGGCGGCGGCAATGGTGGCGCCAATAGTGCGGGCACCAATACGACCGCCACCAATACGATTGGACTGAACCACGATGGCTCCGGGAGCAATAATAGCCACGACAGCCTGGCCACCTTGGAGCACGCCGCCGGTGGAGCGAGTGGCGTTGGCGGCGGCGCCGGCGGAACGGGTGGTGGCTCCTCGGGCTGGTCGGAGAACCCGTCCACCCAGCACATGGAGGTCTTCCAGATCCGCTGCAAAACCACCTGCGCCGAACTGTACCGCAGCAAACTGGGCTCCGGCGGCCGTGGACGCTGCGTCAAGTACAAGGATAAGTGGCACACGCCCAGTGAATTCGAGCACGTGTGCGGCCGGGGCTCCAGCAAGGATTGGAAGCGCTCCATCAAGTATGGCGGCAAGTCCCTGCAGTCTCTCATAGATGAAGGCACGCTCACGCCGCACGCGACCAACTGCAGCTGCACGGTCTGCTGCGACGACGAAGCAGGTGAGTCAGGTGAGACGAACAACAATTACTATACACTGCGGCATGGCGGTCCTGGTTGATCTGGTCACAGGTCCGTCATGGCGTCACAAGTACAGGGGACTTGGGCACAACAGGAGAGCAGAATACAAGGATTTAATCAACTTAACATTGAGGGAATCCAATTGTCAACTATTTACCAAAGGGTTAAGATCCCTGACTTTTGAGAGCAGTCCCGAGTGTTACATCATCTGGAATAAACTGATTGAATTTAGTAGCACAAGCATTAATCAATATTAATTGGGATAGTTACAAATTTTAGTGAGATCCAATTAGTAATTCTTACTTTCAACATATTTTTTTCACTAACAGATGTGCATTTCAAGAAAAATCTGTTTTTTTAACGATCTTGTCAGTTAATTAAAAGCAATTCAAAATTGATTGCAATTTAAAATTGATTGCTCTTCACAACAAGTAATATATTTTTCGTTGACTGAATTGTCATTTTGACTTTTTTGTAATAGCTCATTGTTTAGTGTAAAAGCATTTTAATCATTTAATTGTTTTATCAGAGGTTAATTTGAAAGGAAACTTCATTTTAGAATCGAAAAAAACCAATTTGAGTCAGTATTCAGTTAAAACTGTCCTTGTCAATATTTTCTCCTGTTCTGCCCAGCCCAATGTGCACTTTTTCGCAAACGAAAAACATTTGTTTAACCCCCTCACACGCTCATCTTGTTTAGCTTCCGGCCCTGTCCGTCTCTTCACGCCCTACAAGCGGCGGAAGCGGAATCAAACTGATCTCGACATGGAGTCCGGACCCAAACGCAAGCGCAATACCCATCATAGTAACAACAACAACAATAATACCAATAACAACAACACAAGCGGGAGCGGAGCCAACAATTGTGTGGACGTGACGGCCGCCGCTGTGGCCGCAGCAACAGCCAGCGTGGTGGATGAGAACAACATGTTCCTGGCGGAGGAGAACATCACGTCCAAGGATGAGCCGTGGGCAGCACTTAACGACAGCCTGGACACCTCCACCGAGTTGGTCGACCAATCGCAGATGGGCAACACCTACGAACGGGAAACGTTTGTGGTGAACATCAACGATGGTTCCTCCATCGCCGTCCTGGACACCAGTCAATCGATGAAGAACATCGAACACGTCTACTGCACCATGGTCAAGGCGACCAATGACTTCAAGCGCCTGCTCAACGACATGAAGCAGTCTTACGAGCGCCGCCTCGAGGTTCTGCAGAAGGAGCGCGATGCTGCGGTCAGTGCGATGCGGGTTCAGGTGCACGCGGACATTGACGACCCGAATATATCAGGCTCCCTGCATGGCAACGAGATAATTTCGGCCAAGAAGGTACATTTTAATTAAATGCTGAGGTTAAGGTGTCCAAGAAAGCTGTTAGAAACTATCTCTCGAGCAAGTTAGTTTGGATCTGGAACTATTATTTTTCCAATCACGAATTTCCCAGCTTATGATCCTATTTTAACCATGAATATTTCCTGTTAAACGAGGTTTATCAAAAGTCATATGTAGCATTAACTACTATGAATTCTGCTTAACTTCTAAATATACTTAGATAATTATTATAAGCTTGTTCTTTGGCACCAAATCGGTAATTTATTTACTTGGACCAATATTTTCTATTTTTTGCTCCGATTTTTAAGAAATTGCTCACTAATCTATATTCTACATTTTGAATAGTGCGCCAACTGTAACCGCGAAGCATTGGCCGAGTGCTCACTGTGCCGAAAGACGCCATACTGCTCGGAGTTCTGCCAGCGGAAGGATTGGAATGCTCATCAGGTGGAGTGCACAAGGAATCCACAAACGACAACGCAACAGGTCATGCTGTTGATCGACGATCAGTCCTAAGCAACGTAACGAATTGTACATACAAATTTTACTACTAATTAATACGATTATAGGAAGTTCCCCCTAAAGTCCTTACTGAACGGTACAGGCCATCCACCTGTAGTCCACCCCCCTCCCGTTCCCCCCTTGTCTCCATTAGCATGCCTGCATCCTCTTAGACTTATGTCCTATATTAATGTAATTCTTAACGTACATATAACTATATAAAGATATATACATTTTACTATTGAACGTAGGGCAAGCCAGCAAAAAAAAGAAACAAAAACAAGCGAAACGAAAATAAAATTAATTAAAAAAAGAGAAAAATGTAGCAAGCGAAAATCAAAGCAAGTGCAAAGGCGTAGAGAATTAATTAAGCTACGATTTGAAAGTAAAGATAACTAAACCGATTACTTGTAATTCAATTTAAATTAAATTAAATTAATAATAGTTGCAAAGCGCATAGCATAACTAACAAGAGAACCCAAACATCCAGTCACCCAGCTCCCCGCACCCCATTCAAAAACACACAATCACCGACAGTGAAAAAACAACTAGAAGAAACCTAAGCGAAGATAAAAAAATTCTGAAATTACCATACATATTCGTCTATGTATACACTTTTCATTAGACTCTAAGCGCATAGTTAAACTTTTAACATTTTACCATTATAATTTATGGATACTACTGCCCGTTACAAGCATCCAATAAAGATTTCAAACAAGCAAAAACATCCACAGTACGAAGTAAACGCAATGCCGAATTCCAATTACATATATGCCGCACAGTAATCGAACCGAAATGTAAACATATAGCTGAGAATCGAAAATCAACAACTTACAGTTTGTTAGCTGTGTGTAAATGTGTCTCGTAGGGTTCTCCCCTTTCTCCCGTTTGTAAAGTTTTTGCCTACGCCCCCAGCTGATGTAACAATTCTTATAGTCTGTAGTCTCCATATGCTAATACATTTATATATGTAGTATATATATATATATATAATGATATCTTTAAACGACTAGATATATATTCCGATTCACGCACACACCCAGACACACGTACACAGAGAGAAACCACAACCGAAACACACACACACCCGTCACACATGCGACACATCGCAGATGCAAAGCAATTTACTTTCGATTTTCAGGCTCGCGCCTGAGCAAACCAATTTGAAATCTTTATTTTCATGTCTGTAATGGTTTCGGATGTTGCATTCAATTAAAACCAAACAACGCTGTTCAGATACACTGCAAAGAAAAAAACAAAACAACCATCCATTCACACAGCACGCAGAACACAAATCAAAAATCGAGCGCAAGTGCAGATAAAGAGATAGCGAGAGGAGTGCAGATGAAAAGATCAACAAAATATATACATACATTTAAATGTACAAAGCCTACCTTTTTGTCGTGTTACTTTCTGGTTTTCTCAGGCTCCCTTATATTTTATTCATTTATTTTGGGCGCCAAATTCAACACATCAATTTGGGTCAAAAACCTGAAGCTTCATATATTAACATACCTATATTGTTACACTGCTGGCAATTTTTCAACAAAAACGATGTAGGAATTTTTCCTCGCAAACATTTTCCAGTTATGTTTTATTTAAAGGGCATCCCAGTATGGTATGTTTTGTATGAAGATCAAGTTAGTAGAGAACCGATCTGACTAGCATTTTTAAAGCCTAGGTTTGACACTAATGATCCTTGTAATGTATGATCCTTGGGAATAAACTAGGGTTGTTAATAATACATATGTCAAAATAGCGATATTTTTTGTATAAAAATTGATAAAGAAATACTTGATATCATTTTATTTTTATTTGATTTGATGAAATAAGGATAAAAGGACTTCTTTGTTTTTTAACCTATAAACATCCTTAATTTAAAAAAAAAAATATCGATACGAAAGTTTTAAAAATATTTGACAACTCTAGAATAAACGGTAAATTATTTTGAGAGGTAGTTCTGAAACTTTTGCCGTAGGACCATTTTTAAAGTCGCAAGCACAGCTTTTATGTAATTGTTGTATTGACAAGGTCCTGGGGAATGGGGACATAAAACCCGCTGTAAGTACTAAGATCATTTTTTTACTCCAAATGAAACGAAGCTTTGTACTTGTATGTAATTGTTAGTTATTATGCACATGTTTCATTTATTATTGCATTTCATGTTGCTGTGTAGCATTATTATCGAATTATCAGTATGCTTACTATTATTGTATTCTATTACCAAAAATAATTTCTTAAAACTTGTTTATTCGTTTAATTTATTTATAGGTATATTATCAATTATTTTAAGTTTGCATTTTGCAACTGCTCGGGGTAGAGTGTTTGCTTGTAATTAAATTTATACTTGCCAGCGGTAACTCGGTAACTTGTTCAGTAATTCACTTTTTGCTCAAACTACAATTACGTGGAACTTAAAACTCCAGCGGGAAGAGCTACAGTAGAACGTATTAAATATATATTCGTATCCGTGGGAGAGGGTGGGGGATGTGTACATAGAACGAAACCGATATTTAAACATACTGCTGTTTATTTTGCTGTCTAGATTTGCGTTTGTTGCTATTGGCATTAGTAACTAATTTGTGTGATAGATTTTCGATCCGTTTTGCAATTGCGTTTTGAGTGTTTTGAGGTTTTACTAAGTATTAAGACTTTGTTTTATAATAAATTGATACAAAACATATACGTATAATTAACGTGCCTAAAAGTTATAACATTTCTCAATTGGCTAAATAATAAATTTATGGGTATTTTGCTGCTGCCCAATGAAGTAAACAATATATATATATAAATAATTGCCAAATGGGTCCTTAATGGGGTTCTGGTTTACAAACACAACGTTTAAACGGTTAAGTTAAGGGTTGAACAAAGCCAATGGAAGGACATGGGAGGATTAGTATAGCGTTTAACCTAACCCGAGGCGCGGGTGACGCTTTAAGCAAAACTTTTTTACATACAATACATCGTTTGTTCGCGTTATCATATTCTTCTTTTTGTTTGGAATCACAAATGTTAGCTAGTATTTAAATACACATGTAGGTAAGACATTCAAAAAGGAAAATGGGGGTTTTCGTTTAGCGTGGAGAATGCTCTTGGTGGTGATGGTGTTAGAGAGACGACGGCTGTGGTGGTGATAAAATGGGTGGCAAAGTGCGGCAACCTTCAAGCTGCTTCTGCTTCTGCTTCCGCTCCTACTCCGGATCTGGCTCTGATTCCTGCTCCAAATCCTATTCGGGACTCACTCCAAATTTCGCACCTCGAATCGCTTGTACGTGTAGTTGATAAAGACCCAGTCCTTGGCAATCTCACCGCCCTGCGGTATGGGTGCCGATGCTGTAATAGGAAATCATAAACATTTTGTCTCCCCTTTCAGTTAGAAGTATGCTTACGTATCTCCAGCGACACATCGGGAAACTCGTCGAAATTGGACGTATCGTCAATTGAGCGTACCTCAACGGGTATGGCCGCAGGACGTTCTCGTATGTGCTCCCAATCCACTCCGCGGAAGAACGGCACTGACTTCAGATCCTCGAGACCTCGCTGGGAACCCAGCCGGCGATCGGCCTCGCAGCAAAAGTTGATAATCGTCTCCTTGGCCTCCTCCGAGATGGGAATCTCGGGGGGAAATATCAGAGTCTCGCGCCAGTTCATCACCTTGCGATAGGTGTCCTGGGGATTGTCCGAGCAGAACGGGGGATAGCCCATCAGCATTTCGTACATGATGACTCCCAGGGACCACCAGTCGCAGGCGGGTCCGTAGCCAGTCTGCAGGAATACTTCGGGTGCAATGTAGTCCGGCGTTCCCACCGTGCTGTAGGCGAGGGCGCGTCGGTTTCTCTTCCACGACTCGGCACGTCGCTTCGAGTCCATCGGACTGCAGGACATAAATCGTAGATTAATTAACCATCCTAAGATGAGAATGACTTTCTTACCTGGCGCATGTGCCAATGAAATCGGATGGTTTCGCCTGTGACAAATCCCGATAAAAGTCGGTCCGATGCGACTTCTTCAAGCCAGTGCAAAGTCCGAAGTCTGAGAGCTAAATGATAATAATAAAATGGGCTTTTAGTAGTCATATCCGATATATCGCCGTTCCTGCTCACCTTGAGATGCCCTCGCGCATCCAGAAGTAAGTTATCGGGCTTGATGTCCCTGTGTATGAAACCCAGTTTGTGAATCGAGTCGATCGCCAATGCCGTCTCACTGATATAGAACTGTGTGCCCTCCTCGGATAGCGTGTCCTTCTTCATCAACAGCGTCATCATATCACCGCCAGGCAAGAACTCCATTATCAAATATAAATTGACTTGATCCTATAAAGTCAACAAAAGGATTGTTAAGCAGAAAATATTGTTGGGTATCTTAAAATCAATATTGAAAGAAATTCCCTCTAGGGGTGCCAGAATTAAAGCACCTGAAATACCTTTTATACCATTAACATCATTATAGAGTACTTTAAATATTTACCTAGAATTTAATTGTTTTGATTATATTTGTAGTTTATATTGCCAATAAATAAAGATAGAAACGTTCGTCTTATTGAAGTTCAACTGTGAACCAGAACATCCCATGAAAAACATATTAACCAGATATTATACGAACGTCTGTGCGCTGACTAAGAAAACTTTTTGCGGATACGAAGATACATATCTCCTTAAAAACTTCAGCACAATTGTTGATTTGCATAGGAAATGGAATGATAAAGTTGCGCTTAGCTTAGATCAGCGTATATTTATGTGAGGACCACATTTCGTTTAACAGAGTTTGGCATAACGTATTTGTAGGGTAATCCTGACGACTTCCCTTTTCATTTGTAAACTTGTTATCTAACCGTTTTACATGTGTGGGACTATTCATTGTAGGCAGGTACGCCTGTGGCAAGAACTTTCACCGAGAAGAAGTGGAGGAAAGAGAACCGAGAAAAACAACAACAAAGAGACAGAGAGAGAGCGAGAGAGAGAGAGAGAGAGACGTGACCATATGATTGGCAAGGCGCTTTTGGCATTTACACTTGTATTGGTTTATTGATTTTTTGTCCGTGTTTTAACACAATTCTTTTGTTATGCGCGCTGCCCGCCCCCTTTCGCACACCCACCTCCCCCCTCTGCTGTTGTTTTTGTTGTTGCAGCTGACGTTCGTCACTCACTCACCTGGAAACTGTAGTACATCTTGACCACCCACTGGTGATCGGCCTCGACGAGGACATCCCGCTCGGCGCGAACATGGGCCACCTGCTCCTTTTCGAGCATGTCCGCCTTGCGCAGCACCTTCATGGCGTACACATGTCCCGTGTCCTTCTTCTGGACCAAACGCACCTCACCGAAGGCGCCGCGACCGATGACTTTCAGGGCCTCGAAATCCTCGACGCCCAGGCGCAATCGCTTCAGCCGGAGGTACTCCGTCTCCTTTTGGGCATGCTGCAGCCGCTTCTCCTGGCGCTGCGCCTCCGACAGGCTCTCGTCCTTCAGCTGCGCCTCCAGCTTCGCGAGGCGCTGCTTCCGCTCGCCATACTGCGTCACCAGGTTGCTGTAGTAGTTCTCTAACGTCACCTTGGCCTTGGTGGCCTTGTCCAGTGTGTGGTCGCTGAATCTGATCGAGGCACCGTCCGCGTCCTGCGTTCTGCTGCTCATCATCTAAGCTGTGGTTTTCCGTTTCAGTCCTGGTCAGCTCGGTCGTCTGTGTGTGTGGTGTTTTGTGTGCTCCCTGCCCAAGGTACTGCAATGCCGATGTGTTGCGGTGTGTGTGCGGGTGTGTGGTGAGGAGTTATGCACTTGCCAAGGCACACACACTGCTTTTTTCGCCCGTTTCTTGCCTTTTTCCTCGGTAATTTGTTGAAATTCCTCCCTCTGCTGCTTCTTCTTCGAGTGCCATTCGCATTTTGCACCCCCAACAAAGCAAAGTAGGCTGCGCTTCACGGGTGGCCAATCGATAGGTTATCGATAGCTTTTAGAACAGACAGCTTTTTTTCCCGTCAATTCTGTTTTATTTTAATTGAACACACATATATTTATAATTATTAATAAAAAAGGAAGATTGCTTAAATTAATAATCCATAATTTATTACAAATTAAAATAAATTCTGTTATTATATACTCTTATTGAATTATAGCTCTTTCCATACTAAAAATGGAATAAAATTTCAGCTTTTTCCTGCCAAAAGTTAATTTTCCGCCCAAAAGCTGCCAACCCTGTCAGCTCACCAATTAGTAAATAAATAGAACCAAACTAACCGACTTGGCGGCGATTTTTCCATGTTGGGCGTAAAGCAATCAACGGACCTTATTAATTTAGTCACTCGGTGCCTGTGACAGATCCGGACAATGACCAAAGTCAGCTAATATGGCGCGAATCACGAATATCCTGGATTTGGATCCCAGTTCTATATTGTACATTCTGAAGCTTCTAAGCTTGGAGGACCAGTTGCACCTGGCACGTTGTTGTCGTCTCTTTAGGGACGCCTTCCTCCACCTTCACCGGCACCATTTCCAGGAAGTCATCGACAAGGACACGAATCTGCGGTCTCTGGAGGATTGGCACACCTTCCTGTGGCTGTGCGGCGGTCGCATCCGCACCCTGGAATCCCACTTCGACGATGATCACCCGCTGCAACTGCTCCCGCTGATCAGCAGGCACTGCTACCGACTGGAGGGCATCTCCATATTCAATGCAACTGTGGGCTCGGGTGCAACCGTTTCTGCTTAGGATGAGTTCCCTGAGGAAGGTCCACGTGCGGAACTACAAGAGCACCAGCAAGGACCTAGTCAGGGCCATAAGGATTCACCTGCCGCGCGTCACCAGTCTGAGCCTGGAGAGCTTCGATCGCAGGGAGTGTAAGGAGAACTATGAATTTCCCACTTAAACTAGACAGTTTCATGTAATACCTTTTCCCCCTTGACAGTACAAGAAGTGCGGCACTTTAGCGAGATGTTAGAACTGGGCTTGTACGACGAGGTCACCGCTTCGGAATTCGCCACCATTGTGAAGCCCATGAGACATCTTCGTTGTCTCCAGATGCGCAACGCCAAGCGCTCACTGATCACCAGCAATCTGCGGATGCTGGCCACCAACTGCCGCCAGCTGGAAAAGCTAACGTTCAACGACTGCGAGGCCGATCTGTTGGTCCTGCCGCAGTTCGCGAACCTAAAGTACCTGCAAATATACTGCCCGGAGGATCTAAAGACGCGCCTCTTCAAGGCGCTGGCCAAAAGTCAGTGCTCTACGCAGCTGGAGTACCTCATTCTGCACCGCAAGCGTTGGATTGATGAGGAGCAGGCGCAGTACATCAGTGTTTTGAAGGCGCTCCGATGGTTGGTCTGCAAGCCTCGTGACGATCTCTGTGTTCGTCACCTGTCGGAGTTGAGGCACCTGGAGTGCCTTTCGCTGCAGGCTGCTCGGGAAATCGGGGAAACGCAGCTCTCCTTGCTGGTGGCCAACAACGAGCGGCTGCGGTATCTGAACATCTGCTATTGCCTTGGCATCACAGACGCCTTCGTTCTGGACACTCTGGGAAGTTTGTCCCGACGGGCGGTTCAGCAACCTCTGGAGCTATTTGCTGCGGCCACTGACATCAGGCATGACATCATGGAGCGGGTGAGTAATCATCTTTTGGATATGCAAAGGTCCTTTGTGTGACATTTCATACCTCGTTTTTAGCTGCCCCACGATTTTCCACTGAAAATGCTCTGTCTGAACTTTGAGTGCAGCGATGGAATGACCAGCGGCGAGCATTCTTATGCCGACGAGCCTGAATTCGATCGCCAAGCTGTATGAGGCCTTGTTCGACCCACAACGAATGTTTCTTTAATCATTACCAAAAACCCAAAACTAATTAATACATCTTTATATACAGCTTTATTCGTGATCTTATCACTTTGAGTGGTATTCTTTTGTTATTGCACAACAATGTATTCAACTTTTTCACTGCATAATAAAAAACAATTTTATCCTGATTACTAAAATAATGCTGACTAAACTTAATTTTATTGTAGCTTAAGAATATTGGGTATTGGCATTAACAGAACTACTTTGGATCAATTAAGAGATTTTAATTTAAAAATGTAAATCAACTTATTCATTTAACTTCGATTCGCGCAGTCTCTTCTTTCGCGGGTCTGTTATCGAACTATCGATGACTCATCGCATTTCGCTTTCTTTTCGTCCCATCACTAATATTTATATTGTTTGTTGGCGAGCAGAAGAAAAGGAAAATTCGCTTAGAAAATCCGTGTGGAAAACGCAAATAGAGGGCCGCCAAGATGCTGTCCATGCTGCAGGAGAAGCGTCCGCTGAAGCGCACCCGCCTGGGTCCGCCGGACATCTATCCGCAGGACGCGAAGCAGCGCGAGGACGAGTTGACGCCCACGAACGTGAAGCACGGCTTCACGACGACGCCGCCGCTGTCTGATGAATTTGGGACGGCCCACAACTCGAATGTGAACGCCAGCAAGGTGAGCGCCTTCTTCAGCGGCGTCCTGGCCAAGAAGGAGGAGCTGATGACCCTGCCGGATACGGGAAGGAAGAAGCAGCAGATCAACTGCAAGGACAACTTCTGGCCCGTTTCGCCGCGACGCAAGTGCACGGTGGACGCCTGGTTCAAGGATCTGGCCGGGAACAAGCCCCTGCTCAGCCTAGCCAAACGGGCACCCTCGTTCAACAAGAAGGAGGAGATCTTCATCACCCTGTGCGAGAACCAGGTGAACATGCAGCGCGCCACCTGGTTCATCAAGCTGAGCGCCGCCTACACGCTCAGCTTCACCGAGTCCAAGAACAAGAAGCGCAGCATCTTCGACCCGGCCGCCGAGTGGACCGGCAACATGATCAAGTTCATGAAGGAGCTGCTGCCCAAGCTGCAGGAGTACTATCAGCAGAGTAAGTTCACCCTTTAGACCTTCACATGATGTCGTCTCATTATTACATCTCCTTTGTTTCAGGCCACGACAAATCTTCCTCGAATGGTAGCACTTCTGGCAGTCTGACTGCCTCCGGAAATGGTTCTGGCAGCAATGGAACCTCTGGCACCAATTCCATCAATTCGGTGTCCGGCAGCAGTGCTCCAACAAACGTAATCCCCGTGCCCAGCATGGCCAGTCCTCTGCCGCCGATCCACAGTCCAGCTAACGGCCAACAAGGAGCCCCCGGCCAGGCAGTGGGTTCTGGCGGTGTCTTGCCGGCCGCAGGAAGCCTGGGTGGAGTCGTCGGTGGGCCCGGATCTTCAGTGGTGGGCGGAGCAGCGGGCGCGGGAGCGGCAGTGCCGCCAGGCTCTACCATTTCCGGGATTGGCAGCCAGTTCGAGGACAGCCGTAACGCGCTTAAGTACTGGAAGTACTGCCATCAACTGAGCAAGTACATGTACGAGGAGTCCCTGTTGGACAGACAGGAGTTCTTAAACTGGATCCTCGACCTGCTGGACAAGATGCGCACCCAGGCGAGCTTCGACGAACCGCTTAAAAAACTGGTCCTCAGCTTCGCACTTCAGTACATGCACGACTTTGTCCAGTCAGAGCGTCTTTGCCGGAAGATGGCCTACATAGTGTCAAAGAAACTGGCTCAGCTGCTCAACACTGTAGTGGAGCAGCAGGCCATCAAGGACCTGGACGAACAAAAGTTGCAACAGGATCCCTACGAGATGGCGCTGCAGGAGCAGATGAGTTGTCCCCATCACCGGGACATTGTGCTGTATTTGAGCACGATTCTGCAGATCATAACTATCGAATGCCCCACGGCTCTGGTCTGGAGCGGAATAGCGGCCCACCGAGCACCCTCGTCGCTGTTGGGCAGTCCGCTGGACCATCTGCCGCTAGCGCCCTCTGTCCTGCCGATGCCCACGCGCTGTCCGCGAACCAACCAGGAGATCCGGCGCCAACTGCGGTCCGCCGAGTCGGACATCGTGCTGCGAACACAGCATGCAGAGCAGCGCTGGTTCGCCGCCAAGTGGCTGAGTGCCGGCAAAAACCACTACACCAGTGTGCTGGCCACACTGGACCACCTGGACACGCACTGCTTCGATCGCATGGAGCACAATAACAGCATCGACACCTTGTACGCCCATATCTTTCCCAGCCCAAGTTCCAGTCGTCGACGGGAAGAGGATCAGATGGAACCGCGTCCGGCATACGAACCCAAGCAGGACAAGGACACGGTGCGCATCCTGTGCGAGTGGGCTGTGTCCGGGCAGCGCTGGGGCGAACACAGGGCCATGGTGGTGGCCATTCTACTCGACAAGCGCCAGATCGACGTGACCAGCACGCCGGCCGATCAACAGTCCAGTGATAAGGATGACAAGGACTCCCTGGCATCGGGAGCTGGCCTGATCGATGGCCTGCCCGTGTTCCAGCACGTGTTGATGCACTTCCTCGACCACGACGCTCCCGTTTTGGATGAGCATGTGAGCAGCAACCAGCAGCGCACTGAGTTCACCAATCTTGTCCAGCTTTTCAGCGCCTTGATTCGTCACGATGTCTTTTCCCACAACGCCTACATGCATACGCTCATTTCTCGGGGAGATCTTTTGCTGGAGTCTGTGCTGGTGATCAAATCAGGAACGACGGCAACGAAAACATCGCCGCCTCCTCCGGCTCCACCACCGACGACAACGCACGGATTTGATGATGACGGATTCGGCGGGGGCCTTGACTTTAAGCACAACGACTTCGACGATTCGAATGTGGACGACGATCTGGACAAACTGGTGCAGAACATTAAGGAGAAGGGCCAACAGCACGAAGCGCCCGATAGTCCCAAGATTGGTCCTCCAGGCGATGGGGAAACCAGCTCTGGCGGTAGCATATCGCGGCACTACGTGTACACCAAGCACTTTCCCATCCCCCAGGATGATCCCAGTATGAGCAGCTACAGCAGCGAGAGCAACCAGCGCTACATTCTGCTGTTCGGAGTGGGCAAGGAGCGGGATGAGAAAAAGCACGCGGTCAAGAAGATGTCCAAGGAGATTGGCAAGCTCTTTACTAAAAAGTTTAGCATCGATGTGGCCGCCGCCGGTCATGTGAAGAAGCACTCGCGCAACGAGTTTAACTTTGAAGCTACCACATCCAAGTGCCAGCAGATGGCCTACTTTGACCAGCACGTGGTCACCGCTCAGTGTGCGGCCAATGTCCTGGAGCAGCTGAACGGATTCGCCTTGGGCAACAACAACTATCTACCGGTGCAGGAGCACGTGGCGTTCCTTTTTGACCTGATGGAGCTTGCTCTCAATATCTACAGTCTGCTGGAGCTGTGCGATAGTCTGCTGAAGGAGTTGCCCGAGGTGGAGCACCAGTTGCAGCTGAAAAAGTCGAACCTGGTGCGAAGCTATACGACCTCGTTGGCCCTCTACATTGTTAGCATCCTGCGGCGCTATCACAGTTGCCTCCTTCTTTCGCCAGAGCAAACGCTGTCTGTTTTCGAGGGAGTCTGTCGCACCATCCGTCACGTGGCCAATCCGAGCGAGTGCTCTTCGGCGGAGCGTTGTATCATCGCCTACCTGAGCGACCTACACGAGTCCTGCGTTTTGCTGCAGGGCAAGGAGCAGTCCACGGAGTACTACCAGCAACTGCAGTGCATCAAACGGTTTAAGGACATTTTCAACACCCCGGAGCAGCTAGGGTGAGTTTATATCGTATTTATCCTATATTAATAACCAAACTAACTAAGATTCCCTTTTTCATTTAGCCTGCCGCCACAGGGCTATAATCCACAGTTGCTCCAGGAGCTGTTTATGGCTCCTCGACGCGGTGGTAAACTGGATCCCCACTGGCTGGGAACGCTGCACGAGTCACCGGCAAACGTTTACAGCTTCGTGTCCAACGCCTTGATTGCCGTTTGCCGGGAGACGGACAACGAGCGACTGAACGATGTGGCTCTGGCTTGTGCCGAACTGACCGCCAGCTGTAACGTTCTGTCCGAGGAGTGGATCTACGCCCTGCAGAGCCTGTGCAGCGGCAGCAAGAGTCCGCGGTATCCACACCTGGGCGGACAGGTCGACATTGGACAGGGCAAGACTCACAACGCCCTTGCCGTCTTCGTGTGTATCCTGGTGGCCAGGCACTGTTTCTCGCTGGCGGACTTTGTGAGTAAGTTCGCCCTGCCCACGTTGGCCCGTTCGGTAAGCGCTGGTGGGGCCGAACTGAGCGTGGACGCGGAGGCGGGTGCTCGTCTCACCTGTCACTTGGTGCTGAAGCTGTTCAAGACCTTGGAGATCCCTCAACCGGGTATGTACTCGGTGAGCACGTCCCCCAATCCGCTTCATGCCGTCGGCAACGACTTTAGCATCCGATTGAGCTGCGATCGTCACCTTCTGGTGGGCGCCCACAAGACCATACCCATAGCCGCGGTGCTGGCCGTGTTGAAGGCCATTCTCATTGTCGTGGATAATGCGGCTCTAAAAACTCCATTGGCTGCTGGCAGCGGATCCTCCTCCGGTGGACTGGGCGGAGCTTTTGGAAGCGGCAAGCGCAGCGGCTTCAATACCCCTGTACATCCGGGCAGCACGCCCAAAAGCAACGAGCCCCGGCCGGCCGATCTCAGCCAGATACTGGGCACCAGCGATCTCCAGTTGGGCAGTAGTTTGACGAGCGAACCGGAAGCTTTGCAACAGCCGCCTGTGGGAGGGATGGAGCAGATCTCGCTGCTGGAGTTCGCCCAGGCGGTGCTGAAGCAGATTTGCGCCCAGGAGCACGTCTTGGAAAGATGCCTGAAGAACGCCGAGCAGCTATGCGATATGATAATCGACGAAATGCTGACCGCCAAACAGGCACAGCGGGTTCTGCACATGATCTGCTATCCGGAGGCCGAATTTAACATAATCTCCGAGCTGGATCAGCGCTCGATGATAGTGCGCATTCTGGAGAATCTGGGACAGTGGACACTGCGTATCTCGTGGCTGGATTTGCAGCTCATGTACCGCCAATCGCTGAGCAATAACGCGGAGCTGAATGTGTGGCTAGACACGGTGGCTCGTGCGGCAATCGACGTCTTTCACATGGAGGAAGTAGTCTTGCCGGGTGCTCTGAAGGCAACGCACAAGCCCAAACCGTCCACATGGCTGGTGGCTCCACTTATCGCCAAACTGACGCCGGCAGTTCAGGGCAGGATTCTGCGAGTTGCCGGCCAGGTGCTCGAGAGCATGAACTACTTCTCCAAAGTATCCAAGTCCGACTGCAATAGCTCGGGCAGTGGCGACGAGCGCGAGAAAAGCAACAGTTGTCACAGTAGCAATAGCTATGGCCTGGGAGGCGTGGCCGCTCGAAACAAGAAGATGCCGCTCAATTACCAACCATTCCTGGGCCTCATCCTCACCTGTTTGAAAGGCCAGGATGAGTATAAGGAGAACTTACTGGTTTCCCTTTACGCCCAGCTTTCGCAATGCCTGCAGTCCTTTGCAGAGGTGAGTGTTTAATAATTTTTCTAGAACTCAGCCTTATAAATTTGACTTTCAGCTGGACACAATCGGTGGTATTGATGAGCCACAGGCCCGTGAGGAGATCCTTGATGCGCTGCAGTTGCGCTTCTCGCTGGTGGGCGGCATGTTTGAGGCCATCCAAAAGAACAGCACGCCCACCACAGACTGGGCCATTCTTCTGGCTCAACTGGTCTGCCAGGGAGTGGTGGATCTCAGCTGCAATCGTGAGCTCTTCACCACCGTGGTGGACATGCTGGCCACCCTGGTGCATTCGACGCTGGTCTCTGATGACGAGAGGCACTATATGAACCTGATGAAGAAGCTGAAGAAGGAAATTGGAGAGAAAAATAACGCCTCCATACGGGTCATCCGGCAGCTGCTTCCTCTCTACAAGCAGCCCACCGAAGTAAGTGGTTTTGAGATATCTCGAATCATTTTGGAAGCTAATTGCAATTTCGTTTGGTTATTGCTTAGGTTATCGCCTGTGAGCACGCTGGAATGGACACCAAGGGCAACAAGATCTGCGACATGGACAAGAAGCAACTGCGCATATCGGACAAGCAGCGCATTAGCGTGTGGGACATACTGGAGGGACACAAGAATCCGGCGCCCCTGTCGTGGGTGTGGTTCGGGGCAGTAAAGCTGGAGCGGAAGCCTCTTACCTACGAGGAAGCTCATCGCAATCTCAAGTACCACACGCACAGTCTGGTCAAGCCGAGTAGCTACTACTATGAACCCTTGCCGCTGCCGCCTGAGGACATTGAGCCCGTGCCTGAGAAGATTTGCATTGTAAGTCCTACTGCTATCCTGCTATCCTGTTGGCCGCTCCTAAACACACATTTCTTTATTGCAGAAGGATGAAATGAAGGCGGACACGCCGTCCTCGGTGGATCAGTCGCCAAGCGCTGTCGTGGGTGGCACTGGAAGGGGCCGCGGCAAGGGAACGACCACGCGAAAACGCAAGCCCAAGAACCCGAAGACGCCGCCCGTCGTCAACACTCAGCAACAGCAGCCTCAGCTGGCGCCGCAGCCCCAACAGCCTCAGAATGTCCAGCAACAGCAAATGCAGCAGCAGCAGCAACAACAGCAGCAGCAGCACATGCAACAACAGCAAATGCAGCCCAATCCGATGGGTCAGATGCCAATGAATATGCCGGTAAGAAAAAGTATACTATTAAAACCAAAGCAACCAACGATGAGAATAAGAATGGCAGAAAAATTCAAAAGTATTAAAATCGAAATTCAGATTTTCTCAGCCTTTTTAGGTGCTAAGCCATTCTTCGCAATTCCTTCGAATTTCACCTTGAACTAAAACCAACTCTTCCACAGATGAACATGCAGCAGTTTGCACCCAATCCGAACAACATGATGCAGCAGAATGCCATGTTGCAGCAACAGCAGCAGATGCAGCAAATGGGAAACAATCCGCTGCAACAGCAGCTGAATGTGGGCGGTGGCAACGGGCAGCAGAATCCCCAGATGAACTTCATGCAGCAAGGACCGGGAGGCGGCGGAGCCGGACCGCAAGGCATGCCGGGACAGCAGCAACAGTGGCACAATGCGCCGCAACAGCAGCAACCGCAGCAGCCTTACCACAACCAATACGCTCCGCACCAGCAGAACATGCAATGTGAGTCGAATTCTAAAGATTCCAGGCGAATCCGGATTGTAATCCTTGTCGACCACCATTTTAGCAAATCGCATCGAGAGACCGCCGCTGAATTCCAACTCCAAACAGGCTCTGTCGCAGATGCTCCGTCAGCGCCAGCCATTCCAGCAACAGCAGCAGGCACAACAGGGGCCCGGTGGCGGCTTCAATCCGATGCAGCAGCAACCGCAGCCGTCCCAACAGCAGCCGGGTCCTCAGCAGCAGATGAACCCCAATCAGATGCGACAGCAACAAATGAATCCCCAGCAGAATCCCCAGACTGTGGCCGCCTTCAACGCCCTGCAGCAACAGCAACAGAGCGCCCAGCAGCAACAGATGAATCCCAACCAGCAGCAACAACAGCAATTCATGCGCGGCGGCAACATGCGACCCGGCATGGCGCCCAACCAGATGAACCAAATGAATATGGGAGGCCAGGGCATGCCGCAGAATCCGATGATGCAGCAACAGATGCCACAGAATATGGTGGGGATGGTCAATCCGAATGCCAACCAAATGATGCAGACCGGCGGAGCTCAGGGAGGCAACGGAGTGGGAGTTGGAGTTGGTGTCGGCGTGGGCGTGGGCGTTGGTGGCGCTGGCAACAACCCCAATATGGGCATGGGAGGCATGCCGCAACAGGGAATGATGCAACAGCAGCCGCAGCAACAGCCGCAACAGCAGGTCCAGTTCCAGAACTTCCAGAATCAGTACCAGCAGCAGCAGCAACAACAGCAGCAGCAGGGCATGCAGCAACAAGGCGGCGGAGCGGGCGTTGGCGTTGGCGTGGGCGTTGGCATGGCGCCCAATCAGCAGCAACAGCAGCAGGCCAACATGATGGGCAACTTCAATCCGCAGATGCAGCAGGCGAATCGCAACAATCCCGACTTCATGGCAGTCGCAGCCGCTGCCCAGCAGCAGCAGCAACAACAGCAGCAACGTGTTGTCCCCGGAGGAATGATGGCCGGCAACCGGAACCAGTACATGAACCAGGCGCCCAACGTAACCATGTCCAACATGATGGGCCCGGGACCCGGAGGGGTGGTCGGTCAGGTGCCTCCCTACGCTCGTCAGCAGTCGGCGGGAGGCGGCAAACCGGGCGTCTTGAACACCCAGCAACAGTTCCAGCAACAGCAGCAGCAGCAGCAGCAACAACAACAGCAGCTGAGGCACCAGCAAATGATGCAGATGCAGGGCATGGGCGGCGGCGCCGGCGGGGGAATGGGATCCGGGCCGCAGCAGGCGGGCGGAGCCGTTGGTGGAGGCGGCGGGGGCGGAATGGTGCCGCAGCAGCAGAGCATGAACCAGCAGCAGACGCCAAACCTGGTGGCTCAGCTCCAGCGTCAGAACATGATGGGCCAGCAGCAGTACCAACCGCCTCCGTACTAGATCGTAGACACTCTTTAGATGTAAGCCTAGTCCTAATCATTTATTTATCAGATGTATTTGCAATAAACGTACATTGAAAACAAGTTGACTTATATTTTATTGAACCTCTAGTTTCGGGTCAATTTATCATTTTAATTATAATTCATCAATATAATCAAATTAAGGATATTTAAAATGCTTAGGATGCAACAACCACGACAATTTCCATATTTTGTTCAATTTTGATAGCTTTCAATAGATTTGAAAACAAAATTAAGAAGATATTTCTATTTTGTTTTTATAAAATGCAATTTTTTTTGCATTTAAGTGGAATTTTAATATTTAATCATTTATTTAAAAATTTTTATTTAATTTTCCATTTCTGAGAAATGTGATATATTGCGTTGATAATAATAGAATGATATATAAAAACCTAAGTAAAAAATTATCTTTAAATTGTTTTAAATTATCTTAAATACATTTTATTCGAAATAAAGTTTAAATTTTAAAGAAAAGCTTTGGTTTATCACTATCGCATAACCATCGCAATTTTGCACATCTCTAATCAGCTGAGCGCCGATGGCTGCACTGGTGTGCGTGGGCGTTCGTGTACATGTGAATTAGAAATAAAACATTTTTCTAACACATATTTTTGACGTTTGGTTTAATTAAAACTAACGTTTAAACTAATTAATGGCTTAGTTTAGCTGCCGCGAGTGAGACACCTATTGGGAAACCAACGAAACTCCAGTTAATCGCTTCCGTGGCACATTTCATTCATCGATTGGGTCAAAATTCGATTCGAAGTGCTACTTTTCGCATTATTGTTTGCAAGTGCTTGGCAAGCGGACGTGTTGTTTTAGTGGGTCATAGTCACCATTTCATACATAGTTTAGTTCCAGTCCAGAAATGAGCGAGGTTCCGGAGAGCAGTAAAAAGCGTCAGAAGACGGTGAGTACTAGAAATGTGGCCCTGGCCCCAAAAACTTAAGAAACCCATGTTCTGTTCCTCCAACTCTGTTTGAACAAGTGCGCCGAAAAAGTTTGACTGCATACTATGACTATATTTAAACAGCCGTTGATTGTTTAACAATTTCTCCAGATCTCATCATTCCTCCGAATTCTACAATCATTGTTTACGTTTTTCAACTAACTATATATCATTATGTTCTTCCATATGGATGCGGAAGACACGTAACGCCAGAATTCTCCACTTAATCTTATCTTACCTTATGAGTACCTATGTTTCCTAACCCATATTCGCACTTGACTACCAAGAAGCACTAAATAGGCCAACTTTTTTATCGTATTAAGTCAATTAATAGATTATAAATACATTTAGTTTCCCTGAAAATTAAATACATATACCAGTAGTAAGCAAACATTAAAGCTTTTATAAATTGCAAGTTCGGCAGAAACATCTACACTCGGGAATAAAACTGCATGCCTTGCATTTTACTAATGCAAGAGCTGTTTTTCAAGTAGAGGTTACGAGCGATTAAAAACTGCTATTTTCCTTTAAATACATTCCAAAAAGGTCGATATACCATACAAATTTTCAAACAGTGAATCATACATTTCGCTCTTGGGAGATTAGGGGGGAACAAAATATAACATATTTTTTATTATTGCCAAAAAGAAGAGTAATCTTTCGCAGCTTCAAATAATCTTTACTGCCTTTAAACAATAAACTGATCTTCAAGTGACTTATGCAACACCGAACTATGTACTTCCTTTAAAACAACTGGTTACCGCAACAAATGTTATTGCTTTGGCTGAAACAGGTTCATATTAGAAAGAAAGTCTTCCGAGCCAACTAAAGTGGTACCAGTACACATCACAAGTCGGAGACATGAACTCGAATGGGCCACTTTGGAGCTGGCCAAAAGTAGTTGAAAACTTGGTCAACAACCCGGCATCACATCACTTGCAGGTTGAATGACCACTGTGATAACTTAAGGCAATATCTTCTTTCCGTGACATTGTTTTTTATTTATTAATCACATTTCTGAGATTCATTGACACCGAACAAAAATTTTACACGATTATTACTTCTATTATATAATTTTTAACAATTTGGGATGCATTTACTTTAATATTTGGATTTGTAATAGTAAGATACAAAATATATTTTTTTCAGTGCCATTTTCAAAAATTAGTTTTTTTGATTATTTTTTTCAACTTACTTTCTAAGCTTTTTTGAGGCTACTAATTTCCATATAGCAACATTTGGTTTTAATGGCCATTACTTTTATGTGTCATTGCATTACGTGGTAGCTTACTGGACATTACTTTAATCGTTAATAGTGATTACCTAACTATGTAATTTCATTATTGTGGTGAATGATAATTCGATTTCATTTTTGCATCTAAAGTATTATAAAATTAAACTCCGATGAATTACAAATAAGAAATAACCCTTTTTCGTTTTAATTATTGTAAGAAAAATTTTATATCATTTTATAGGAAGTGCTGACCTGTGTAGACTATTGTTAATGTGAGTTAAGTCCCAAAATGTAGTATTTGCACATACACGAAAAAGTATGTACTTAGCTGTTTAAACGACTGTTTAACTACAGTAAAAACAAAGCAAAGTTGAGTCCCACTAAGAGGCGTTTATTAGCTAAGCACCTCTATAAACAAGTTCCCATGTGGATGTGGACCACCAGTGCCTTACCGTACTGCTCCACCCAGTGGATCTCTGCCAAGTGCCAACGTAGCTGACTGGTTTTCTTCTCGGCTGCAGCCCGTGGAATTTCAGTTGCAGTTTTGAGCTTCGGCGAGAAAGTTCAGCGTTTTTAGCGGTTGACTTCGGTTCGAAAACTCTCACTTGTTTAATTATCAAAGAGTACATTGTCCGACTCCCGCTTTCTTTTCACCTGCCAAGAGTTCGTTTCGTTTGGTGGAAAAATGTTTACCCGATGTGCCAATTCGCTTGGCCACTATAATAATAATAACAATAACACTGCCTGTGCTGCTTCCCCGAAGTGTTGCCTGCCGAGCGTGGAAAAACCAGAAGATGCGGTAAGATCCATTCGGAAGAAGCATCTTTATAAGTATCCACAAGTAGAAGTAGACGTTTTGTTTCTGTGAATGGTTTTAAAGTGATATTTTTAATTGGATAAACAAAAATTCGCATTGGTTTAATAGTTCTATTATATTGTTAGGTATAATAGCTAAATAATAATACGGTAAATATATATTATTTTATGCCAATTATTGAGAATCTAGATTGGTTGACATAGCCTTTGCTATTATCTGATTCAATATATACTATTTTTTTAATTAATTCGTTTCCATTAAATAAAATACGTATTCAGAATATAGTATTTTTATGTGTTTTTGATTAGATTGATTAACATAATCTGGGTTATTATCTGATTCTATGCCTAATGTACATACATTTAATTTTCCATTAATTTATTGCGTTGTACCTGTCCAAAGGGCAACTTAAATTTCTTATCTAAATCTAAACTTTTCTAAGTCTCAATTAACTGGCAGATCTCTTTATTCGCAATTAAAATTTATAATGAATTGCTATTTCCAAAAACTTTTTCTCTTGACATTTGCCCTTTGGCCATGTTAGAACCAAAGATACAAGGGAGATAGGGAGGTAGCAGTATATCAAAAAAGGGGTAAAAAAGTCAAAGAAGAATGGGATTAATATTCAAACAAACGATGGAAAGACTGTGCAAACATTTTCCCTATATAGAACGGGACAATGTAAATGATGCGTGCGTGGATCGCCGATCGAGAGATCAGGGCGAGATGAATACGACTGACTTATAGCGATCTCTCTGCGTCTCACACTCTCTTCGGGTTTCATTCTCCAGTACCTTTAAAGCCAGAGCGCGCCATATAATACCATAAATATTATTGAAAACTTTCAGTTCGCTTTCGACGCTCGTCGCGTGTTTTTGACGAAACCCATTTCGCATCCGTGAGTTCGTTTTCAACGCAATCTGAATCGAATCCGTACCGCTATCAGTGTTCAATGTAAAAGAGTTCAGCAAAATAGACAGAGTGAAAATAGTAACTCCTATTTTAAATTGCATTTCTGAAAACTAAAAAACAATCACAAAAAAATGCCGAATCCGCCCATTGGATTTTATCCCCACATTAAGAGAAGGGTAAGGCTAGAAAGGTTAATACAAATTATATTTAGCTCAGACAACTGTTTTCGCCATAAATGTATTCGTGGAGATAAAGCACAGATAATAAAAAAGATAGAGAGACATATAACCTAAATCATTGTGCCACAAAACACTTAAATCTAAATTAACCTGCTCAGTAAGCGTAAACCAGAGATGATGGGTAGGTTTTATGCGAGTGAGATCAGCGGGAAAAGAAATACATAAAAGTGACAATCTAGTGACCCACTTCTAAGCCAGAAGTGAGAAATGCAAAATTGATAAGATAGCTGTAGAAAACTATTGCGAATATTAAATAGGATGTATTATAAAGACTACAAAAATTACGTTTTAAATTTTAAATAGTGTGATTAAACCCACAACCCAAATTGTGCGGTACTATACCTAATATTTTGATAAATATGGGATTTTCGAAAAAATAAACCAAAAATAAATGTGTAAAATCTGTATCTTAGCAATGTGCAAAATCAACCAGGAATGGCACAATATCTGCACTCACTTCACTTTGCGATAGAGACCCAGTCCCTTGGGTTTACCCATATCGCGTAATTCCATTCGCGATTCTGCACACACGAGCTCCAGCGAAAGGTCAACAAACTGAGCTTTGGAGCTCAGCACGAATATCGCCCTGGGGTCAAAGCGAACTATTTCGATGATGACTTGCCTTTGGCTCTGGATACAGCAGCTTTGACTTTGGCTTTTGTGGTTGATATAAGAGCTGAAAAGCTAAAAAGACCCGCCAAGGGGCCCGAGGCGGCATCCATCGCCATCCCAACTTGACATGAATATTAATTTATGATAATTTCGAAAGCTAAACCCGATTTGTTCTGTTCCGCTTACCTCCGTTTGCAGTGCCTACAGGTGGCGACGAATGTGACCGAGCAGAAGCACCATGTCACCCGGGAAACGCGCGGAAAAAATCTGGGCCTGTGCCGGGGCTTCCGAGGATGCACCGTGTGGCTGACTGGTAAGAGCAAAAGTCCAATATTAAAGTCTATCAATAATATATTATAATATTTAACCATGTTTATTTTTTTTAGTGTATTTTTTTTTTTTTTTTATTAAAGTCTATCATCATTTTTTAAATTAATGACAAATAATAAATATGCTTTATTCGTTACGCATAAATAATTTAATTTCGAATCTTAGGTAATTTTAATGTTTTTACAACAAAATTTGGAGTTTTCCATTTTTATAAGAATAAAAAAAACATTATTTTTGTTTAATAAACATACGTTTTTGTGAAACTTATTTTTTGTTAAATAATGAATAACTAAAAGTGAATATTTGTAACTGTTAGAATTTACATTACAGTTTCTAACGATCATACAAATTACTTATTGCAAAGTTTTCAAAATACTAAACAATGTGATCTCTTTACAGGCCTTAGTGGTGCAGGGAAGACCTCGATTGCCTTTGAGCTGGAGGCCTATCTGGTGTCTAGGGGCATTCCGGCCTACGGACTGGACGGCGACAATATCCGCACCGGACTGAACAAGAACCTCGGCTTTACGCCCGCCGAGCGGGAGGAGAACATCCGGCGGGTGGGCGAGGTGGCCAAGCTGTTCGCCGACAGCGGAGTGGTGGCCATCTGCAGCTTCGTCTCGCCCTTCGCCGACGACCGTGAGATGG
Organism: Drosophila prostipennis; assembly: GCA_037075205.1. Classification (NCBI taxonomy): domain Eukaryota; kingdom Metazoa; phylum Arthropoda; class Insecta; order Diptera; family Drosophilidae; genus Drosophila; species Drosophila prostipennis. Next base: position 145,089 of record JBAMCJ010007287.1, read on the forward strand.
CGCGCAAGATCCACAAGGATGCGGGGCTGAAGTTCTTCGAGATATTCGTGGACACTCCGCTGGACGTGTGCGAAACGCGCGACGTGAAGGGACTCTACAAGAAGGCGCGCGAGGGCGTTATCAAGGGCTTCACGGGCATCACACAGGAGTACGAACGACCCCAGCTGCCGGAGCTGGTGGTCAATACCCACGGCTATACGGTTCGCGAGTCCACGCAAAAGCTGGTGACTCTGCTCGAGCAGGAGGGCATCATTCCACGCTCGCTGCGCGATGTGGACCTACTGCCGGAGCTGTATCCCAGCGAATCCATTGCGACGGAGACACTGCGCCACGAGGCCGAGTCGCTGCAGGCCATCGAGATCAGCACCGTGGAGCTGCAGTGGGTGCAGGTACTGGCCGAGGGATGGGCCTATCCACTGCGTGGTTTCATGCGCGAGGACGAGTACCTGCAGACGCTGCACTTCAACACACTCCAGAGCGGAATGGATGGTTCGTATCGCGAGAACCACTCGGTGCCCATTGTCCTGAGCGCCAGTCAGGCGGACAAGGATCGTCTGGATGGGTCCTCGTCGCTGACGCTTAAGTACCAAGGCAAACCGGTGGCCATTCTGCGGCGGCCCGAGTTCTACTATCACCGCAAGGAGGAGCGGCTGGCCCGCCAGTTCGGCACCAGCAATCCCAATCACCCGTACAGCAAGCAGGTCTACGAGTCCGGGGATTACCTGGTCGGCGGCGATTTGGCTGTAATCGAGCGTATTCGATGGGACGACGGAATGGATCAGTATCGGCTGACTCCCAACGAGCTGAGGGACCGGTTCAAGGAGCTCAACGCCGACGCCATTTTCGCCTTCCAGTTGCGCAATCCCATCCACAATGGACATGCCCTGCTCATGCAGGATACTCGCCGCCAATTGCTCGATCGTGGCTTCAAGCAGCCGGTGCTATTGCTGCATCCCTTGGGCGGCTGGACCAAGGACGACGATGTGCCACTGGATGTGCGCATGAAGCAGCACCAGGCCGTGCTCGATGCCGGGGTCCTGCGACGCGAGGACACTGTGCTGGCCATCTTTCCCTCGCCCATGATGTACGCCGGTCCCACGGAGGTGCAGTGGCACGCCAAGGCGCGCATGAACGCCGGGGCCAACTTCTACATCGTGGGCCGCGACCCGGCGGGCATGCCGCATCCCGACAAGGAAGCCTATCCGGATGGCAACCTTTACGACGCCACCCATGGAGCGAGAGTGCTAAAAATGGCCCAGGGACTGGACAGCATGGAGGTAAGGCGTCCCTTCGAAAAGCTAAAAAATTGAAACTAAATGGGATTACTTGATTATTTACCTTATAGATCCTGCCGTTCCGAGTTGCTGCCTATGACAAAAGCGCCAGTAGAATGGCCTTCTTCGAGCCAAAGCGCAAGGATGAATTCGAGTTCATCTCGGGGACCAAGATGCGCACCCTGGCCAAGACCGGAGCCAGTCCTCCGGATGGCTTTATGGAACCGGAGGCGTGGCGCATCCTGGCCAACTATTACCAGAACCTGCCGCAGGCGTAACCCGCTGCCAACACTCGACCAGCAACGTGCAATTCCTCCTAGTTATAGCTAATGTGCTTATTATACATGTCCCCACTTAATGGCCGCTTATCACTTACCACATTGTCTGTCCATCGTTACTAACCCAAATCCGGGCATATCCCTGTGTGTGAATGTTGTGCTCCTCCTAATTAAATGTTCGTATCGTACAATCAACTTGTATCTACACTTAAGTTAACCAATTCTCTGTTTATCTTAAGCAAAATGTCGTGCAGCTATTTTGTGGACTGTTTTTTAAATATATATATAAATAATTATCTAGTATCAGCAATTACTTATTGAACTGATTGATACTTGGTCTTATATGGATTACTTATTTTAGCAATTTCATTTAGGATGAGACAATCGTTTTTATTGTGGTGGCATCAAACGAAGTTTCATTTTATTCAAAAGGCAAATGGTCGAATGGCAAACTTCGAGGCTGATAAACTTTTAAGGAAACATCTTGACTCTAACAACATGTGAAGCGGCATGGGCTGCAAATTAACCGTCTCCGAACCCAAATGTCAAATTCTCTATGACTCACCAGATTGGTTTGATCGTTTAACCGTTCAAAATTGGCAAAACAAGATCATTTCTTCAAAAAAAATTACCAAAATAATAAAATTTTCAATTTAATATTTGAAATTGTAAACCACATTTTTTTATACTAAACTTTTAAGTAGGAAAAAAAAAATATCAAATATTTTAAACCATTTTCACATTATTGAGACTTTTACTTATTTTGTGTCTCTTAACAGAACGCTAGCCACTGTTAATATTTATCAGTGTCAAAAGCTCCCCGCTACAAGACGGCCCACTATAAAACCTCCTTCAGTAAAAACCAGTTTTCATTGGTTTTGCACATGATTTATTTTATAAAATTGTATACGTTTAATCATTAATATTACAAGTAATTAATTAATATCAAATATGCAATTAGTTATCATTTAATTTCACATAATTTATTTTACTGCGCTGTGTATGTGTTCATAATTGTTTATTGCTGTCGACCGATTTTACTCGATGGACTACCTTTAATTGGTGATCTCGTCTGCAAATCTTCATTAATGATTATTTATTAGATGTAACGGTTTATTGACAGAGTCGTGTGGTGTGCGGCAAAGAACAAAATAAATAGAGTACAAACTAACCAAATGAAATGTGTGTGAAGATTAAGAAGAATAATAATATAATAAGAGCACCCTCAAACTGTGCGATACTACCACATTTATGATATAAAGTTAGGGGGAGGGATGGGACGGGTGTGGGTCGGAATTCGGGGAGTACAATTGGGGTAATTGTGCGTCTGGACATCCTCCGCATTCCTAACATAATGGCAAAAGGGTTGATAAATCGATCGAAATACACACAAGCAATTAGCAAAACAAGGGCAGGTAAACTAATCATATGCATACATAGTACATATATATTTGTTATACAAGTAATAATTTACAAATCGACAACAACCATGGCTGCTAGAGAAAATCATAATTCCGTAAATACTAAAACCTTTTCAAGAAGGACGCGGGCGGGTTGGATTGGCTGCTCTTCGCTTTACGTTATCGCTGATTCATTTTTAACTTGAGTTATATACGTATAGTTATGTATATTATCATGCCTAGGTATATTTCTTACACGCTGTCGTCATATACTTTATTTAATAACTGTTTCATAATGCAATTTGTGTTCTATTCCATTATCGAGCTTATTAGGTTAGGGAGAGCTGTTGTAGTTTAAGGTTGATTTAGATGTCGCTTGTTCGGGGTCCCGGTTGTATTCGAACCTAACAGGAGTTAAGAAAACTACTACCTCGTAGTTACCACCATAAACTACTACCACGTAGTCGTTGCCACCATGCCGCATCAGTGCCGAGCGCACGTTGCCACGTCAAAGCAGACTGCACCTGGACAACCAACTGTCCTTCGTCCGACTGTCCATCGGTTTCAGCTGATGGCCGCCCTTGGGTGGGTTGTTCGCCTCCTGTGCACGCAAGGAATATATATGGTTAGCCACTAATAAAAATCTCTTTGTTCGAATTTTCCCCCGAAGCACTCACCATCCGCTTTTCCGTTTTCGCTTTGATATCACTGGCTAGGGTGAGGAAGGCTTCTTCCACGTTGATGCTGGCTTTTGCGGAGGTCTCCATGAACTTGATGCCATACTCGATAGCCAATTGTTCGCCGCGCTCCTTTGAAACCTATGTTAGGTAGAACATTGAACAGTTATTATTCCATTGAATAGATACAGGTGCTTTGTTTAAAGAGAGTATAATAACTATAGAGAACGGACACGATTACTAATTTAACTATTTCTTAGGAATTTAAGTACAAACTTAAATGGTTTTGATATCGTATAAGAATTTGTCAACTATCAGAAACACTGGACATAATTCTAATTGGTAAGTGAGGCAATTATTAAATGTTTCATTCTTTTATTTGAACCATTCTTATATGTTGGTCAGGTAAAACGTATCAACATGATTATTCACAAGTGAAGAGGGGTTTAGGTTGGGTTAGAATTGATAAAACCACTTCGGAGTCTTAAGAATAGCCAGTGAAATCATTAATTTCCTTTCGACTTACCTGTCGCTTATCGGTCAATTCGCACTTGTTGCCCAGCAGCATTTTCTCGACGTCGGCGGAGGCGTTCTCCTCGATGTTCCGTATCCAGTTTTTGATGTTCTCGAAGGACTTCTCCTGGGTTATGTCATATACCAGCATAATGCCCATGGCACCTCTGTAATAGGCCGTGGTGATTGTGCGAAAACGCTCCTGGCCGGCAGTGTCCCTGTAAAGATGTGGAATATTTTAATAAAAAGAAATCCCAGATTTACTTTCTTCTTATCACTTACCATATTTGCAGCTTTATTTTCTTGTTATCTAATTCAATTGTTCTAATTTTAAAATCGATACCTGCAAAGAGAAAACAGATGAGCATACACACACACACACGCTAATTAATTTGAATAATTTGGCAAGTGGCTGAACCTGTTTGCTCGGAACCCATGACGTCACATTAAAAGGAGGGACAAAGAGGGGAACAGAAATCAACAAACCACGCAATTGATTTAAACAATGTCGTTAAGTAAATGCCCCAAAATTGGAAGTGTCGCAAGGAAAACGTGCCAAAAACGAAAATAAACAATTATTAGACACGAGCTGGGATGGGAATCGTTCGACTTTTGTGTTTACAAGTACGGGAAGTACAATGTTCTCGACAAAAATGCTAGGTGAAGGGAATACAGTAGATTAAAGTACTCATAAATTATGCTTATTCTGTCATTAAAGACTATTTTGATTTCCCGGGTTAATTGAATTATTCTTGTAGCCTCAAGCCTCTTCACGTAGTTCGTGATATGAACGTTTTACTGTATTTTTACTGGGTCTCTGGGCTTTTTACGACACTCCCGGACTCGTCGTAAGCCTCGTATCAGAACAATCCGGCTTCTTCGGTGATAAGAGCAGCGAAAGTACAAAGACTGTGGATGAGTCGATCACTTATTTCTGTTCGCTTTCCTATGCGGGTGTGAATCTGTAGCCGAGATAGCGATTCACATCCGTATGGCCATGTTTAGGGTCTGTTCTTTACGGGTAAATCTTTATAAATACGAGAAATCAAACTAAGGGGGGATAGCCCCTCCCTGGAAAACAACAATAATTATGACAAATACTCGGGGCCAGCGAAAAGAAAAGAGGAGAACGTTGGCACATGAGTCACTCACTGGGCCTGAAGCTCGAATTCCGAATGAGTTCATGCGAACCAAGGCGTCAACATTAATTACAAGTCGCCAATGATGATGGCAGATTCCCGACACCGCACTCACCTATTGTGGATATAAACGTAGTGTTGAAGGCGTCCTCGGAGAACCGGAACAGGATGCAGGTCTTGCCCACTCCCGAATCGCCGATCAGGAGCAGTTTGAACAGATAGTCGTAGGTCTTGGCCATTTTGCGGTAGGATCACAGGGGTTCGTTCGTCACTTATCTGCCCGATGATAATGGGTTTTGGGGGTTAGGGTAAGGGTTAAGGTAATGCTGTAGTCGTCGCCTCCTCGCCTTAATCTGAAGTGACTTCCACTCCCTCGATTCCGATTCTTCGCTAATAACACTAATCACGAGTAATCCCCATGCGTGCCGTTGAATATGTATTCCTAGACGTAACCGCAAAAGTTCGCAATCGAATCGTATATTTTTTCCTTCTTCTCTGCTCAGCTCTTTTGGGTGTGTGTGTTTTGTGTTTTCGATTTCGGAGCCGTGTCAAAAATGGCGACGTAGTTTTAAGACTTTTTTGTCTGCTCCCGAGATTCGGTTTTCACGCGGCGGCGGCTTTTCCGGTGGGAAAATGCAAGGGCCCTCGCTTCGCAGTGCAAGAGTGCGTCGGTTTGTTGTGTTTGGGACGTGGAAATTAACTTAATTACTGCTTTCTAATTACGCCCGTACAAAAAATATGATTGCCAGCGGTGTTGGTCAACGATTGGTTGCCCTGGCATTCGAGTGCCTATCGATAGGCTATCGATAGCTTGCCGATAGCTATCGGGGAAGAGGAAAACAAACAGCTGTTACGTACAGTGTTGCAAAGCGATCGCTTGACAAGAAACAGAAGAAAATAGCACAAGACAAGAGCCAAAAAGACAGGTGTATAATTATATATTGTCCTGATCCTGTTTGCACCTGATCCCTGACCGACCGCGACTGTTGAGTGAAGTGAAGAACCAATGTGAACAGTGGCGTCGCCAGACGCAGCAGCAGCAGCAGCAGCCGCAGGAGGAGCCCCAGAATCCATCGCAGCTGCACCCCCGCAAACAAAAAATTCTGGGCCATGGGCACCAAGGAGTCCAAACACTCCAATAGCATCAGCTACGAGGATTCGGTGAAGCGCGGTGAGTGTCCTCCTGTTGGAATTCTTTAAGTCAGTGCCTCCCGTGGGCAGTGGAAAATGGGTCACTGCTAATCAAGAAAAGCAGAACCCCCGCAAAAGCAACACCAACAACACAGGCAGGTGCAATCGATTCCATTGTTGATGCGCTTCTGACCAGCACTTCCTCCGCCCCCTGACCCACTGCTCCTCCTGATCCTGGATTTCGTTCTCCCGTAGTTTTTTGCTAATTAATTTTTGCCATTCCAGTGCGCCTTTACTTTGTTTGTGTTTGTGGGCTGTGTGTGTGTGTGCATGGGTATTTGCGTCGCCGCCGCCAGTGACGTCACAATAGAAAAGCTTAGCGAAGGGGGTGGTTTGGCGGGTGGCAGTGGGAGGTGGGCGCTGGGTGGCTGGGTGGCTGGGAGACAACAAAGCAGCGACGCACAGAGAAACAGTTAAGTAGCCAGTGCAGTAGTGCAAGTTCATGCTTAGGGTGACTGGAATGCGCGGATGCGGATGTCGTTGCGGATGCGGTTCATTTCAAGTTCACCATATCATTCCAGTGTTCATTTCAATACAATTATTTTGCAAAAAGGCTTTCTATAAAAGTATTTGATAAAGAAATTTCTTTGAAATTCATAATTAGTTAAAGTTCTATATTTGAACTCTACATTCTGCTTGTCGTTCCCGAGTTCATTTCGTACTTAAGTGCATAGACATTCTGAATAGCATTTTAAAAAGAAATCACTTTCAAGTGCATTTTCAGGCGATTGGGCAAATACAGTGTTACCTCCCAAGCTTCACTTTCTGATTCTTTCTTTCTAAATGTAATTTCAATAACAAGTTTCATATTAATATTTCTCTCGTAAAAAATAAAAAAACTGTTATCCTTAAAAGCAACACCTAAATATACATATATAGTTAAAAAAGAAGAATAAGCTTTTTAGGTTCGAAGTCTTAAGGTTCGTCCGGTCACTTTTACTGATTTCCCAATGCTTTATAATAATAGTAAACCCCCTATATCAATTGTTAATCGTCAAAGAAGTTAAGATTATTTTAGCCAACGGGAACCCGTTAATTTCCACCCCGTCACCCCATTCCCAATGACGTTTAGCGTTGGCAGTGCTTTTCACTTACTTTATTTCCCATTCCCTTTGCGCTGGCATTCATCTCACTACTGGTGTTGTTATGGTTATGGTTGCTGATTTGCGGCCAGGCAGCCAGAGTTAAGAAAACGAATGTCGCTGATAAGGCCCTCCGCCAACCCACCTGACCACCCCCTGAAACCCACCTTCTCGGGAGTGGGGCGTGCGACCAGGTGCGTGTGTTTCTTATTAGCCACTCCGACCGGTTCCAATAAAACCAAGCCAACGGAGAAATTCGAGAAAAGAGGGGGAAAATAAGTGCTGGCATGCAAGTGCGGCAGTCAGAAATCTCGGAACCCAGTTGCAGTTGAAGTTCAATAAAATTCCGTTTCCGTGACGTCGCATAAATCCCCCTGCAATATTGCCCAATTAATTGCGGAATGTATTTTCACGCCCCGCTGGCGCTTATCATTATCAGTTGACTCTGTTCTCAACCTGATCGCTGAAATTAAAATGGTTTATTTATTGTCAATTAAGTGACAGTTCTTGTGGGTTTTTATTTCCTACGTTAATTAGTCAACGTTATGAATTGTAAACAAAGGTTAATGAATGAAAATCTTCGATTTAATAATTACTATCAATGTATGTTGTATGTACATAATTTAGTCGCTTTATTTATTGCTTTATAGAAATAACTTTGAAATTAGTAACATGATTAATTTAAAAAAATCTGAAATATTTCTTACATGATGAATGGACCTTTCCTTCTCTTTCCGTTTTATGACTTAAATGCGATACGATTTTTAATTGTCGTGGGATGTGTGTGTTTGTGTGTGATTATAAACATATGGACGTGCACTTGTGATTCCTCGCAGAATGATTCACAATCATTCGAAACAGACGAAAAATATCATGGTAGTAGACTTTGGGATACCCATTCCGCAAAGCCCTACCTTTAAATATGTTGCATACCTAAAAGGCGTTTGCTTAGCGTTTATAAAGATCTGAAATATCTAGTATCAAATTTTATAAGTTTGTTAAATCTGTAATGAAAGGGGCATATGGAAATGAAGAATATTTATAATTTATCAAATAGGAAACGATTTTGACCTATTATTGCACTCATTCGATATACACCTGTACACTTCGAGCAAGGGGTGAAAAAATCAATTATAGATAATGGCTAATTAGGTAACAGCGACACTTAATCCCATAAGTGATGGAATAGATAAATAATTTCAGAAATTATGTTTATTGCTGTTATTAACGAGTGCAGCAAGTGTATTTGAATTATTTTTGGGTGTTTGATTTTTACACCAATAATCGGTTCATTGTTGACGTCACGTTGGTTGGTGTGAAACGAGCACGTAAATCGTATTAAATACGGGGGCTCCCAATCAAGTCGGCTATTAATTAGAGGCATTCGGGATAATCCCTACCACAAGCGTTACTCATCCACCTGTTTTCATTCCAGTAAGCGATGTGGAGCTTCGACGCCTTAGGGATGCCTTCAAAAAGTCGGCGGGCGTGGGCCGGAACTTCCTCAGCCGGAACGCCTTCCAGCAGGATGTGCTCTGCGAGGGAGTGCCGCCGAAGATCACGGACATGCTATATACAGCCTGTGGTGGCACCCAGCGCGGCATCTCCTTCAACGACCTGCTCTGCGGCCTGGTCCTGATCACTCGGGGCACCCAGGGTGAGAAAACCAAGTGAGTATGCCATCAAATCCCAGGTAAAACTGCGAATAATTAACTATCTCCCTTTGTTCCATCCAGATTCCTGTGGAACCTCTACTGCAATGATGCCGGCACCTTTATCATCAAGTCCGACTATGTGCGCAACGTCAATCTGCCTCCCTTCGAGAGCGTATCCTTGTTCGCCCAGAGCGAACGCGTCAATTTCGAGCAGTTCCAGGACTGGATAATAAAGCATCGCAATGCCACGGTCCTCTCCAAGTGGCTGCTGTCCGACAACTGTGTCAGTCTCACCTCGGAGCTGGAGACTCCAACGTTCTACCAGAGCCTCGCTGGAGTGACGCATCTGGAGGAGAAGGTGGGTCTATGCATCGGTGGCTAATCATTTCTTGAGAAATGTATTTTAACGTGTGTTTTCACACTTGTTTGCTTATCCGCCACCCTAAATTACCCAAGCCTTCTGTTATTCCATTCTATTGGTCAGTCAACATTAACTCCTCAAATCTTCCATTGCAGGACATTGGCGATCTGGAGAAGGAGTTTTGGCGGTTGAAAAACACTTCGCAAAACGGCCAAATCGACCTGCAGTTCCTGGGGCCCCTGATCAGCCCACCCATACCAAAGAATGCGCTAGCAGGACTATTTAACGCCTTCGATGAGAACCGCGACGGACACATCGACTTCAAGGAGCTGTGCTGCGGAGTCAGTGCCGCCTGCCGGGGACCAGGTGTAGAAAGAACACGATGTGAGCACTGATTGTCCAACAAAAAACTATCTCTTATAAACTCTTACCTTTATGTACACACAGTTTGCTTCAAAATCTTCGATGTGGATCGAGATGGAGTTCTTAGTCACGAGGAGACGCTTCAGATGATCAACGTTTTGCTGTTGGTGGCCAAGGAGAACCGCGAGGCGCAGCAGTACAAGGACCTGACCAAGCAACTGGTCATAAGCGATCTCCTGGAGTTTGGCCAGCGTAGGAGTCCGGATGGGACGCCCAGCAAACTAACCCGCGACAATGTCTCGCTCACCGCCGAGGATTTTATGCTGTGGAACGTGCAGTGCGACCTGAGGCTTATGCAGCCCCTACTGGACCTCATCTTCGAGCTCTGCCACATCGTCTTTGGCCTGTGGCCGCAGTGCAAGCACATGGAGAACGATATTGTCCGCGGATGGCTGAGACGCGAGGAACGCCGGCCGTACCGCGTCGGTCAATTCTGGTATTTGATAACGCGCGACTGGTGGCTCGGTTGGATGCAATACACCCAGCATACGGCGCACACCTGCGACTATTGCAAGCGCACTGCCAGCCAGCGAACCGCTGTTGATGAGGCGCTTGTCTGCGATGAGAGCTTCAACACCCACAGCCTGGAGCAGCACGACAGCTACTCACTGGGCTCTGGCACAGGATCGGCATCCGGTTCCGGGTCGGCGAGCAGTGGCATCTCGGCTGGAAGGCACTGCGGACCGGTGCGACCGGGACCCATCGACAACAGCAATCTGATTACAGCCAATCCGTTCCGAAATGTGCGCACTCTCACCGGCGAGGGTGGTCACCTCAAGCGGGATACGCCACTGGTACAGAACCACGACTTCGAACTGGTTCCCAAGTCCTTGTGGAAGGCCCTGAATCGGTGGTATGGCGACAATCTGCCACTGCCACGACAGGTAAGCAAGCAATCGTAAGCAAACTTAACATAATAATCATTTAACTTAATTCTCACCTCACGCTAGGTTATCCAACCGCCCAACTCGGACGTGGAACTTGAGCTGTACCCGCTGAACATGCGAATCCTGCTCCACCAGGCCCAGCCATCCCAGTCAGGCGTTGGCGGTGGCACTCAACTGGGCAGCTGGGGCTCCACCGTGAGCGGTGGCTACGGGGTCCTGGCCTCGGGAGGCGGATATGCGGCCATCGCGGCAAGCAGTGTGCTTCAACCGCCGAAACGATACCTCGCCTATACGGCTGCCTTCAGTCGACTGGCCACGGTGCGCCAAGTGGGCGAGTTCCTGTGCGAGCAGCTTCGTCTCAAATCGGAGGACATCCGGTTGTGGCACGTTCCGCAGCTGGACAACGGTGCCATATTGCTCGAAGAGGATGCCATGTGCCTGAAGGAGCTGCTTATCCGGGACAACGACCAGTTGCTGCTGGAGATTCGCAACAAAGATTTGACTTGGCCAGAGGAACTCGGCTCCCTGGCCAGCGCTCAGAGTGGCCAAGGGGTGGGAACACCGGGCGACCGGCGTCGCCTCACGCGCAGCTCAATTATGTCGGTACACGCGCCGGGAGCCACTGGGCTGCACAACCTGGGGAACACCTGCTTCATGAACGCCGCCCTCCAGGTGCTGTTCAATACCCAGCCGCTGGCCCAATATTTTCAGCGAGAGATGCATCGCTTTGAGGTGAATGCGGCCAACAAACTGGGCACTCGGGGCCAGCTGGCCATGCGCTATGCGGAGCTGCTCAAGGAGGTTTGGACGGCCACGACGCGCTCGGTGGCGCCGCTCAAGCTGCGCTTTTGCGTCAACAAGCACGCGCCACAGTTCGCCGGCGGAGGTCAGCACGATTCGCAGGAGCTGCTCGAGTGGCTGCTAGACGCACTGCACGAGGATCTCAACCGCGTGATGGAGAAGCCGTACAGCGAGCTGAAGGACTCCAACGGTCGCCCCGACAAAATAGTCGCCGCCGAGGCCTGGTCGCAGCACCACGCTCGCAACCAGTCCATCATCATCGACCTGTTCTACGGTCAGCTGAAGTCAAAGGTCAGCTGTCTGGGTTGTGGACACGAGTCGGTGCGCTTCGATCCATTTAGCCTGCTTAGCTTGCCGCTGCCAGTGGAGAACTACGTTTACTTGGAGGTCTTGGGTGAGTTATAAACTAATCTATAAACTTGCCTGAACTTACGACAAATTTTAATTTAACTAAATCTTATCTTTTAGTAATCCTCTTGGATGGAAGCGTGCCCATCAAATATGGCTTTCGCCTGAACTCTGAGTGCAAGTACTCGCATTTGAAGCACAAGTTGGCCACGCTGTGCTCCCTGCAGCCAAATCTGATGCTCGTCTGCGAGCTTTGGAACTCACAAATACGCCAAGTCCTGGCCGACGAGGAGAAGCTTCGCACGCAGAGCGCCAAGGAGCTGTACGTCTATCAGCTGCCCGAGCAGAGTGTGCGGACGCGATCCAACTCAGTGCTCAGCATGCACATCGAGCAGGGTCTCAAGGACATTCAGCGCAGTTCCGGTAAGTCACTTGATGGGATCATACTATGAATACTATATTTAATTCACATATTTACACTCGCTTTCAGCTCTCATCACCAGCGCCCAGGATTCGCTTTCCTCGCTGAGCACTCTGCAAACCTCTAGCCACCGAGCCTCGTCTCGAGTCCTCTGCAACGGCCATGTCTCTGGCCTGGAGGTCGAAGTCGAGCCGGAGGTGGGTGCGGATGTTTCGCACTACAACAACAGCAGCAGCGGCAGCAATAATTACAATCCCATCGTTAGCACTTTCAGCGGAAACGGAAGCGGGGACAACCAAGTGCACGAACTGCTGCCAGATGAGGCCGGAAAGGTAAGCCGGTGCTTTGGAAAGCGAGAGTGCATGCCCCACAGCCTATTTTGCTTCAAGGTATGGCTTCTAAACTATATTAACATACACGTATTTAATATCATAGATTTACGCCCCAGTTCTTTGGGGCCAATCGAATTCTAAACTCAATCTAAAATTCAGAGCGTCAGAACTTCAGAACTTCCCTTGCCTAGGATAGCGAGCTTGCTCCTCAGCGGCGAATGTGCTGCACAGATATCGTCGGGTCGTCCACGATTGCGAACGCGAAATTAGAATCCGCTAAAGATTCCGACTCCGTCTGCTTCTTGAGTGTCACTTTACAAGCGTTTAATCTAAATATATTAAATACCACTATGTTAAATGAACAGTTGCCGTCTGCTGCGTGGTTTGTGGGCTTCCCTCTTAACTACTCAAAACTACTAGCAAACTCTGTATATTCTCCTTACTCTCGTACTCGCACACTGTTTCCAAATTGATATCAATTATTTGTAATCTATATCTCCTTCTACTAATCATTTAATTTCTTGCTGGCCTCTTTCTATAACTAATGTAAATTTTTTGCTTACAACATATGAACAACTTTTCGAATCACTTCTTTGCTATCCTTGAATCTTTGTTGTTGTTGGTTATCAAGTTGGAAGTTTGTGAATTATAATTTATCTAGTAGTTTTTAGTCATTCTCATAGCTTTGCAATTCCACATTAATGGCGATTCATGTTACCCATATCTTGTGTTTGTTTTTTTTTTTAGAAAATTCAGAGTATCCTAATTAGTTATGTTTTTAGGTAGAATTTTAAAAACATAACGTAAATGCTCAAAATACATATTCAATTATTTTTCTAAATCTGTAGAAAAATCTTATATATTTTTAAATATTTGAGCCCTAACTTTGTAAAATTTTGGTAAGGTTCCATATTATAAGTGCTTAAATTCTAAAATTTATTTTTATTCAAATTTCAAAACAAAATAATAACAATAATGAAGAAAGCCTACATCCCTCGAAATCTGTATAAAAACTAAATCATTTTTATTTGATAACTACAGTTTCACTTTCCACCGACCTCGCGGAATAACCGAGTTAATTAAACCACCTGCCATTAAAATGTTGTAAATTTATATGTAGATTTTGAATTTTAGCGTTTACCCTATAGATATTTTGTACATTTACTAGTAGATTGATCCTTGGTTAATTGAGTTCCCAAAGCTTTAATACACAACTACACCCAACACGCCCCTGAAAAACTAACCGCAAGCCCAGCACAACCAAGTCTAATTCCCAATCTCGGTGCAGGAGTCGCTCATTCTGAGCTCCAGCCCGGAGAACACTTTCATGCACGGCGCGGCTGCCCAGCAGAAGCGCGTGTCCTCCGCCAAGTTGCTGCACACGGAGAGCAACACCAGCTCCATGTCGTACACCAATCATTCGGGCGAAAACTCGATGGAGAGCTCGCTGACGGAACCGATTCCAATGGCGGAACTGGCGCCGGTGGGTAGCCGTCACGGAAGCAACAGCGATGATTGCTCCTTCCGGATGTCGCCGAACGATTCCAGTGGCCTGAGTACGGGCAACACGCTGGGCGCCAGCTTGGATGTGGACGAACAGGCGGAGGAGGGCAACGAGGAGGAGCACGATCAGCCGGATCAGATAACCACCTCGCAGCCGGAGACCAGCAGTGGCGTCTACTCCCGCCGCTCCTCGCAGCCGCCGCACAAGGCGGGCAAGTATCTGGTGGCCGTGCATCGAAAGATAACCCGTCACGACAGCTACTTCCTATCCTACCACAAGACGCGGCCCAGTCTCTTCGGGGTCCCGCTGCTCATTCCCAACAGTGAGGGCGGCACCCACAAGGATTTGTACTGCGCCGTGTGGCTGCAGGTGAGCAGGCTGCTCAGTCCTCTGCCAGCCACTACGGAGCAGGCAAATCATGCCGCCGATTGGTAAGTATCTTAAATCTTGTATATTTTATACCTCTATACATCTATACAGTCTCATTCCTTTGCAGTGATGACAGCCTGGGCTACGATTTTCCCTTCACGTTGCGTGCCGTCAAGGCAGATGGACTAACCTGCGCCATTTGCCCCTGGTCGAGCTTCTGTCGCGGATGCGAGATCCGCTGCAACAATGACTATGTACTCCAGGGAGCCCTGCCGCCCATCAATGCCGTGGCCAGTGAGTAGATTTTTAAAACAGTTGCATGATTTTACCACTTCAAAACTAACATATTTTAAAACTTTGAAATATTACTATTTCAGGTAACACATCAACGCCAAAAATGAACGCTAAATTCCCATCGCTTCCCAATCTGGAGGCTAAACGGACGCCAGAGTATACCGCCTCGTTGTCGTACACACCGACAACCAAATATTTTGAAGACTTTACCATTGCCATCGACTGGGATCCGACTGCCCTGCATTTGCGCTACCAAAGCACCTTGGAGCGTGTATGTAGAAAGCCCATAAACGGCTGATCAGAATAATCATTTCCATCTTTATTTAGCTTTGGGTGGATCACGAGACCATTGCCATAAGTCGGCGGGAGCAAGTGGAGCCCGTGGACCTGAATCATTGCCTGCGCGCCTTCACCTCCGAGGAGAAACTGGAGCAGTGGTATCACTGCAGCCACTGCAAGGGCAAGAAACCCGCCACCAAGAAGCTGCAGATCTGGAAGCTGCCTCCGATATTGGTGAGCTGCAACTCCCCACTGAATGCACTTATGCCAATCGTCGTATAACAATCATCTCTATTTCTTAGATTGTCCACTTGAAGCGGTTTAACTGCGTCAACGGCAAGTGGGTAAAGTCACAGAAGGTGGTTCACTTCCCCTTCGATGACTTCGACCCCACGCCATATCTGGCCTCGGTGCCCCAGGAGACGATACTGCGGCACAAGGAGCTGCTGGAACTGAAGAAGGATGCTGATTTGCCAATGGCAAGCAACGAAGTTGTTAGCGAGTTGGACGAGATCGATGCACCCGTCAAGCAGGATAAGGAGGAGCTTCCGAAGCAAACGGTTACATCTTCGGCCACCGCGCCACCAGCGCCCACCAGCAATATCCTGCGTCAGAGCAAGACCATCAATTCTGTGCGACGACAACGCCTCATCTCGACGAGTCTCACCAAAACGCCCATCGTGGATGGCGAGTTCGAGGATTATCACCAGCACCGACTCAAACCAGAAGTGGATGAGTTCGATCCCAGATACCGACTCTATGCCGTTGTGGTTCGTTCAACCTAAAATTCGCATCTTGACTTGATTGTAATAACTTTCCATTTGCAGTCTCACTCGGGCATGCTGAATGGGGGTCACTACATTTCCTATGCATCGAATGCAACGGGATCCTGGTACTGCTACAACGACAGCTCCTGCCGCGAAATATCACAGAAGCCGGTCATCGATCCGAGTGCTGCATATTTGCTGTTCTACGAACGCAAGGGCCTGGACTACGAACCGTATCTCCCGAACATCGAGGGACGGACGCTGCCCAATGCCTCTGGTGTGCCACTCGAGGTGGACGAGACCGAGGGAGAGCTGAAGAAGATGTGCTCAATTTCCTAACTGATGTCCACTCCTTGGTACCGTGGGCATCTTGGCTATGAAAATTATATTTCCCTTTCTTCCCCGATCTGTTCTAGAGAGTTTGTGTATTGTTTCGCACCGCGTATGTTTTGTTATTTACTATTCTAAGCTGATTTTGATTTTCTGCAATAGTTGTTTAGCCCCTAATTAGTTTTAAGCCTACTTCTCTTTTCTTTGCCGCGAATTGTGTAATGCATGTAATATACAATATTCAAGTTTAGCTTGTAAATAATACGTTAATTGGTTGGCCAACGTGAAGTTTTGTTTGTTACGTCGAACAAATTCCTTCTCAATATTTTCTTGTTGTTTTGTTTTTGTTGTATATAATTTTAAAATTGTAATTGTATTAGGCCGAGAGGGCCAGATTATTATTATTTATGCCAGACCATGTCGGGAAATTCCATTTAATTTGTAACTATTACTGTAAATAACAAGCGAAAGTGAAACCCGAACGGCGAAGCGTTGTAGACAGTTTGATATTAATCATTGAACAGCAATATCAAGGTGTTACGAATTTCATCCCAAGAACTCGCAGACTATTGTTGCTCTACTCATACGTATTTAAATGTATTGATTGGCTTTGTGTGACGCACCGAGCGGATTCGGTTCGAAATTAGTATTGCGCTTATCAGATATAACTTCAATATGTCTAATGATTATGTATTTGATATTTACAAATTATATATATACACCCGCAGATATATATATCTATATGTATACAGAACTTAACTAATTTATATTAATATACATGAACATGATGATATATTCGAAACGAAAAGCTATGAATAAATCAACTTTTATCGCTTGAATCAATCGCATTTTTAATAAAGCTGAGATTTTGAAACCTAAATGTTTGCAAAATTGAATCTTGCAGATGTATACCTCTAAAGATTACTTTTTATTAAGCACTCCCAAAACCCAAATAAAATATTGTCCTTTTTTTGCAATGGAATTCAATACATTTATATTTTGTATCTAGATTATGTAATCACATAGTAAAGAAGTAAATAAGGACTATTATACTTGTCGTAAGTGAATTGATCGCGAGTTGTGTTCTGCTGAGATCCGCCCCAGGAGCAGAATCCGAAGCCTGGCAACACCAAACTCGCCATTCGTCAAGTGTCAAACCTTTTTTAATTAATTATTTGTGTGAACGCGACATGGGTCGTTTTTTTTTTGTTATCGGGATTTCATTGCAAATGATTATGATAAATATAAGTTGTGGGTGTGCGGGTGTGTTTTTGTGTAGAAATTTTAATTCTTAGCTTGAGTAAAGTATATTTGCATGGAATACGAATGCTCTTAACATAGATATTGAGGAGGTGCCTAGACGCCGGAATTATTCGATAGCTGGCCGGGCACCGAGAACTGTGGCCGGAAGTTGGCAAAGTTGCCAGCCGGTCCGCTGGTGAATGCTGGCAATGTTGTGCCCTGGAATCCAGCCGGGAATTGTGCCATTAATTGAGCTGCAAAAGAATAAAAAATATTAATTTAAAAGTCAAGTATTTTAAAGTAAATATCTCTCAAATAAAAACATAAAGAAACTCACCAGCATTAGAGGCATTACCGGCGGTGGCCGCCAGGCGGGAGAGAATCGATCGCTCGGACATCTGGAGCCGCTGGGCCACCGGCGGGATGCGGGCCAGCGTGGCTGGCAGCCGGGACACATCGCTCTTCATGTCCGAGAGCAGCTCTTCGAGCTGATTGAGCACCTTGTGCAGTACCGCGTTGGCGGGCTTGTTGCCGGCCAGCGATTCCTTGCTGAGATGCTGATGGGACTCGGCCAGGCATTCGACCTCAGCGAAACGGGCGTTCAGCGACATTGCTGGATGGCTGGGATCCTGGGCGAGATTAAGGTAGGCCGCGCGGCGCAGCTGCTCCTCGATAACCAGCGCCTGTTCCAGCAGCTTGAAGCGGCGGGCCAGGAACTTGTTCTTGATTTCCAGGAAGTTGCCTTTGCCGACATCCATCTTGAAGGGTTCGTTGATGATCGCGAACCGGATATCGTTCTGGATGTCCTGCCAGCGTCCATAGCCGTGGGTCACGATTCCGGCCAGCAGCCAGTAGTCATGGCGACGGTGCCAGATCTCGTATTCCCTGCCGGGTACCGCTGCCTTCTCCTCGTTGAGCCACAAGGTGTGCAGTTCTGTGAATCCGCCATCGGCGATGTTAAACATGAATTTGCGCTTCAGGACCTCCAAACTGTCCTCCACTCCTTTGCCAGTGGCTCCAGTTGCAGCGGCAGCAGCAGCGGCCGCCGCCTTGTGATCCTTGGGTGAACTGGCACTGGGCTTCTCTAGCTCACCGTCCTCCTTGACAATCATTACATCGTCATCGTCGTCGTCGATAACTGTTGTCGTTGGTATTGGCTTCTTGTCCTCGACCTTCTCCTTATCCTTTTCCTTCTCTTCGGTCTTGGGCTCTTCCTTTAGCTCCGGGTCCTTGGCCTCTTCCTTGGGCTCTGTCTTGGCCAACTCGGTTTTCACATCCGCCTCGCTTGGCTTTGTGTCGCCGCTGGAGGTCTCCTCCGCCGCTTGCTCCTGCTTGACATCCCCGGGCTTCTTGTCCTCCTCAGCCTCTTGTTCTTGCTTCACCTCGCTCTTCTCAGACGTGGCCTTTTCCTTATCCTTATCCTTTTCCTTCTCCTTTTCAGAATCCTTGTCCTTTTCTTCGCCCTTCTCGGATGCTGGTGCCGGACTCGGTGCCGCACTGGTGGCTGGAGTGGCGCTGTTGCTGGTAGTAGCGCTCTTGTCGACGGCAGCGGCGGGAGCAGCTTCCAGTGCCGCCACATCCTGCTTCAGAGCTGATCGCACCGGTTCGCATGGCTTGAGGATTAGCTCCGGCATGCTGTAGTAACCGTTAATATGCTCGAATTCCTGTACCTTCTTGCGAATAAGCGACATCACACCGATCCGGGTGAGCACATGCTGGCGGGAAAGTCCCTCGCGCGGCACACCATCGGCAAAGGTCTCCGCATTGTCCGCTCCCGGCTCACAGAGATGGCGCATAAACAGCGAAACGTAGGCCTTGAAGTTGCGCTCGGATTTGCCACGCAAGTCACGGACCAACCACTGCGAGTTGAAGGCATCCTGCGGGGGCATTCCGTAACGCATGATGGCATTGAGGAAACTCTTACGTTGGCGGGCATTGAAGCCGAGCACCTCGATGTTTCCACCCACGCGGGCCAGAAGGGGAGGCAATGGACGATCGTCGCGTCGCTCCAATCGCCTCTTGGCCTTCCGCTCGCCTCCATTCTGGTCATCGAAGTCGTCGTCGCCGCCATCCTCATCGGAGCCAGCTGAATACTCCGAGTTATATTCACTGCCGTTGTCCTGCCAGTTGGAATCATCTCGCGTGGTATCGGCAGCCACAACGCCGCCATCCGTGTAGTTGACCTGTTTGCGTACTCGCTTGCCCTTGCCCAGGCTGCGACCCACATCCTCCTGGTGCTGTTCGTAGTGATGGCGCAGGAGTTTCACCCAGTACGCCGGATCAGAGTTCTCCGCGTCCTGTTTGATGATCTCCGTCTCCTCCTCCTCCTCCTCTTCCTTGGTGGCATAAGAAGCCACTTTAAACGAGGACAGATACTCGTTGGCCCAGGACTCCTTCTCTTCAATGCCGCGATTGGTTCGGTCCAGCAGCTCGGCTACCGCCTTGTCATCGTAGTGAATAGCCTCCTCCTTGTCGTCCTCCTTGAACAGATCCTCGGTACCGAAACGAAGGATATCGTCCAGCTCTTGCTTGGTAAAGTTTGCACCTTTTCCGCCCATTCCCGGGCGCACCACAAGATGGGTCAGCATCATCTTTCGCTTGGCCACTTGGGTAACGCGCTCCTCCACCGAATTGCGAGTCACAAATCGATAGATCATAACCTTATTGGCCTGTCCGATACGATGGGCTCGGGAGAAGGCCTGAATATCGTTATGCGGATTCCAATCGGAGTCGTAAATGATGACAGTGTCGGCTGTGGCCAAGTTAATACCCAATCCACCGGCACGGGTACTCAGCAGGAAGACAAACTGCTGCGCTCCGGGAGCATTGAACCTATCAATGGCTTCCTGACGCAATGTGCCTGTGATTCCTCCGTCAATCCTCTCGTACTTGTACTGCTCGCCCTCGAGGAAGTCCTCGAGAATGTCCAACATCTTGGTCATCTGCGAAAAGATCAGCACTCGATGGTTTTGCGACTTCAGCTGCTTCAGCATCTTGGAGAGCAGGACCAGCTTGCCGGCGGCCTTGGTCAGCGAATTGATCTCGTAGAGACCACCGGCAGAGGTGGTTGCCTCCTCGGCGGCCGAGGGGAAGAGATACGGATGGTTGCAGCACTTCTTCAGGTCCATCATGATGTTGATCAGTGAACAGGAGCCGCCGCCGCTCTTCGAATTCAAAGCCTCGTAGTTCTTGGTCAAGATGAACTTGTAGAATTTCTTCTGCATTGCCGACAGCTCGACGCGCACAATAAACTCCGACTTGGAGGGCATGTTCTTCAGCACATCCGTCTTCAAACGACGCAGCATGTGCGGTCCAAGCATCTCGTGCAGGCGCTTAACCTGCTCCTCCTTGGAAACGTCAGCGAATTCGCCCTGGAACGCCTGCAAATCATTGAACTTGTCGCGACTCAAGAAGTTGAGCAGATGGAACAGCTCCTCGAGGTTGTTCTGCAGCGGTGTGCCGGTCAGCAGGAGCTTGTAGGCAATGCCGTAGCTGTTCAGTATCCGGAAGAACTTGCTCTGGTTGCTCTTCAATCGATGGGCCTCGTCCACCACCAGCACAGCCCAATCGATGCTGCCCAAACAGGCGGCGTCCATGGAGATCAGCTCGTAGCTGGTGAGCAGCACATTGAACTTGTACTGGGTGGTCCGCAATCGCGAAACCTTGCTACCACGAATGGCGCCCTCCTCGAAGCTCAACTCGTTCTCACGTATAACAGCCCTAGAGTCCTTGTCGCCGATATAGGTGATGCAATAAAAGTCCGGAGCCCACAGCTCAAACTCACGCTCCCAATTGACGAGAGTGGAGAGTGGCACGGCCACGAGGAAGGGTCCGCGGCAATGGCCCTCCTTGTACAGGGAGTACAAAAATGTCACCGTCTGAATGGTTTTACCCAGACCCATTTCGTCGGCCAGAATGGTGTCGATGCCCTGGCCCCAGCTGTAGCGCAACCAGTTGATGCCCTCGATCTGGTAGGGATGCAACTGCATGCCAGTGCCCTCCAAGAAGGCTGGCTGATCCTCGTACTTCTTCTTCAGGTCTGTGGTGGGTTTATCTGGCGGCGGTGTATAGTGCTTCACCGGCCGATCCTCATCGTCTTCCACCTTGAGCTTGGACTTGCGACCCTTCTTGCTCTTCTTGCTGCGCGACTGCGTGGTCTCCGAGGTGCAAACCGCACGCAGATCCTGATAGTAGTCAATGGCCTGCCGTAGGCCCTGGATGTCATCGCCCTCTTCCTCCCACGTCGACTTATCGTAGGGCAACTCGCGCCACTTCACCAGATACATGGTGCTGCCGTCTCGCGCCGTACGATGGTTGATTACGCGCTGGACGATGAGCCACTCCGGCTTGACGCCATTCTTGTAGAATTTCTCCTCCAGCAGCTCGGTGTCGTCGTCGGCCTTCATGCCAACCTTGTCCTTGTGCCGCTGAATACGCTTGAAACGCGTGTCCGCCTCATCCAGCGACTCCTCGAACTTGGGCGGTTCCTCCATGTCGTACTTGCGCTGGAACGAGCGAATCATCAGGGGATGGTGAACGTCCAATTGCACCTCCGGCACCCATTCGCAGTGCCAGTAGGACATGTTGTGCCACTTGATGAAATATTCGCGCACCCGAGCGTTACTGCTCTTCGATCCCTTCGATGTGGAGGGTCCGTCCTCGCTGGCACGCACTGCCCAGCGCCAGGTGATGATCTTCTCTGCCTTGCCGGTGAGCGGCGGGCAACTGCAGCGTGGACAGCGCCAATCGCCATCCGGTATGGTATCCAATGGCGGATTCAAGCAGAACGTGTGGTAAGCAGAGGGACAGGAGTCGCAGCATAGCAACTCCCCGCCATCCTTGCACACCCGACAGAATTCCTGATGCTCGTCATCATCCTCTTCCTCGGCGGCACCTCCATCCGCCTCGCAATGCGGGCACGACCACTTGCCCTCTGGCGGCTCATCCAACTCGGGTTCCAGGCACACCAAATGATAGGCCCGCGGGCAGGTGTCGCACAAGATGATCTCGCCGCCCTGCTGGCAAACCTCACAATAGTCCTGGTGCTCATGTTCGCCATCCTCCCCCTCCGGGAAGTTTTTGGTCTTCTTGAGTTTGTTTTTCTTCTTGAACTTGTTGCCAATCTTGGTCTTGGCCTTCTTGCGCACCACCGGAGCACCAGATGCATCCTCCTGGGCAGCCGGTGTCGAGTCAGCCTTGTCAGCTTTGTCCGCCTTGGAGGAGGCTGGGGCCTCCTTCTCATCGGCACTGTCATCCGATTTCTGGAGCATGCGTTCAAACTCAAGATCCGAATCGCGCTCGGATGCACCGCTGGCTTCTTGCTCCTCGTCCGAACTGTCCCGCTTACGCTTGCCCAGCAGCTTGATCTTCAGGGTGGGGACCTTGGCAGAGGGACGTCGTCCCTTCTTGCCACGTCCACTGCGCTTGCGGCGCGGCTTCTTTTCCTCCTCCTCTTCCTCTTCTTCCTCCTCCACGACCTCCTCGTAAATATCGTCGGGTTTTTCGTTGCGCGAAGAGCGCGAGGATCGCGGTTCCTCCGGCTCATCGTCGGCCCCACTGCGTGCCTGGCCAGCGGAAGTGCCGGATCCCGCGGCACCGCCCTCCTGCTGAATATGCGGATTGCTCTCGCAGAACTCACGCCACTTGGCTGCCACCAGCATCATGAGCTTTGGTGCCGCAATCTTGGGGTTCTCCTTCTGCAGAATGGGTCGCACATGCTGCATGAAAGCCTTGTAGGTAGTAAGGCTCTGCAGCTCCTCCTCACTGTACTCGATCTCCACATCGCACACGCTGAAGGCCGAGCAGACGTCTTCAACAGAGGGCATACCTTAAATGGGTGAAAAACAGTTATGAGAAACTTGTAGTTTATAAATGCCTAATTAGGTAAGAAATTGAATTTAAATCGGATCATTCGTTAAAAAGTTAGGCCTGATCAAAGTTTATACATATCTCCATCTCCCTCGCACTCCCTTTAGCCGAGTGATTGAACTCGAAACCTGATACTAACCCGATTGTTGGATCTCTCTAGTTAATCCTTTATATTCCATAGTACAATTATAAATGGTTGTATCTTTGGGTTATATAATAATGTAGCTGGGGCTTTCGAAGAAATCTTTTAAAATTGAGTGAATGATTGTAATTTTATAAATTCCGGGGAAATGATATAGGAAAAGTTTGCATTGAAAATATCTAAAATACTTTATGAGGGCAGCTATCGACTACATTCGACTCTTTTCTTCTTACCAGATGATGCTGACTCCTTCTCCTTGGCGGCCTGCTTCTCCTCCTTGCGCTTCCGACCGCGCTTCGAGGTGCTGGGATACTCCACCTCCTCGTCGTGCTGGACAAAGTCGCTGTCCTCCTCGCTTTCGTTCTTCTTGCGCTTCTTCTTCTTGCGTCCCTTCTCCTCGCCCTTCCTGGTCTTGCGCTTCTTTCCCTTCTTCTTCTTGCGATTATCCTCCGGATCGTAGTCGTCATCCTCGTCGTTCTATTAGCATAATTCAGTTTTAGGGTGATTACCATTTCTATATATGGAAGATATGTTTATAGGGTATAGAGGAACTACTTACATTCGGTTTCAGAGGAGCATCGGAATCGTTGGACAGCTCCGCCGCAGGTGCCTCCTCCTGGGCCTCTTCTTCTTCTAAACGGGGAGCAAAAAATTAAGGAATACTTTTGATTAGTTTCATCCTAAACATAGATATAGATCGCTTTGGTTGGGCGACCTGGAATTACCGTGAGTCATGTTCAAGGAGCTTCGATCGATCAAAATTCGGTGGGCAAAAAAGGGGGCAGGAACGAAAACCGAAAAAATAAAACCAATGGCAACGTTTTTTTTCGATTCAATATTTTATTTGATTCTATTTTTTGCTTTTTTTGTCAAGTTTTTCTTTCTTTCTTCTTTTGTTGTTTGTGGTCTTAATAATTACTAGTATATAACAATATCTCTTTTTTTGTAAGATTTTTCATTCTGCTGGTCTTGTCAGCGGTTTTGCTCTTAGATTTACAATAATAATAATAATATTTTTCTCATGTCTCTTGATCTGGTTTACTCTTCTTCTTTTCTCGGCTTACACAATCATTAATCGTTAATAAGTTCCTTTTCAATTGCTGTGTTAGTTCATGTGTGTGTTTGTCTGTGTTTGGTGTGTGTTTTTTGTTTTTCGTGGGTGTGTCATATGCGGTTTATTTATGTATGAGGGCGTGGCATTTATATAAAACTAGTAAGTTTCTTTTGTTGCTTATCAAATGTCAATGTTGTATATATATATTATGTATATATTTAGTGTTTTTTTTAGTTGTATATAAATTGTATATATGATTTTGTTTTTGTTGTTGTAATTGCTACGAATCGATTTTAAACGCTTGATTTTTTGCAACTTGATCTCAATGTTTCATTTGATTTTCCCTTTCGTTTGTTTTCATCCCCCTACTACTTAAATATCATATATAAAAAATATTGCAACGAAATAGCTAAAATTTCATGGTTTTATTCAATTTCGTGTTAGTTCTTAACCTTCTTCTTTGTTTTGTTTTCCTTTGCTTATGTTTCGTTTCGTCTTCCTATCTTCATTTTGGACACTAGAGTTTCAGCAAATAATTTGATAATTTTTAAGCGACTTTATCATCTCTCCACTCCTCCTATTTTGCTTGTATTTCATTTAGTTTGTTTTTATTATAATTTTACTTAAGGAAGCTTTCGTAACACGCTTAGAGTTGTCCTAAAACTAAAAGCAAACAACTTAAGGGGCCGCCATAGCTGTGATACAACCATTAAGTATATCATTTCTATTAGTCCTCTCATAGTTTTGAGCAATAACTAGTCCAAAGCCGCAAAAGTAATATAAATAAAGTCTCTGTCTTCGGTCAGTACGGAAAATGTCGCTATTTTTTATTTTTCGATACGGTTTTCAGATTGGAAAGGTACGGTAATGGTACTGCTGGTGTTGGCTAAAAAATAAACGCTACGTACGCGAAACAAAAACCTGTGTATTATTAAAACACAAAAATATATAACAAATTAACTAGTTATCGATAAAACAGAAGAATTTTTTCTACACAAGCCGTTTAAAAGTTCAGTCTATTGTTTAGAGGCACGCCCGCATGCAACACCACCGAAGGGAAATATAATTTACACACTCTTTTGCATATTTAATTGGGGTTGCAACGACAGAAGTGGTTAAAGTACTAAGCTGGTTGTAAATAGAGCAGCGGGAGCAAGTTCAAATTGCGTGCCACCGCTTCATCGTTTACAAAAAAAAACTTGTATAAATGGAAGTTTTTCTGTTCAATGTAGTTCTAAAATAAAGTTTGCAGAAGAAATATTTGTAATAGAACTATAGTTAAAAAAAAAACTAAACAATGGCCACGGAGTGTCTTCACTTTCGGACAAAATATATATTATAATATTTTGAAACTGTATATTTTTTACCCTTACGAATTCAAAGTTTTATAAATGGAAAGTGGATTTTTCGAAATATCTTGTTAAAAGATTATGTCCAAACTAAAGTCAATTTACTTCCCCAACAGTATGCAAATGATTTTTAAGTTTGTTTCTGTGGTGCTCTCTTTTTCTCTCAGTGTGTCTGTCTGTCTGTTTGTCGGTTACGGTACTCAATTGTGGTCGTCGTAGGCCTAGGCAAACATTGGCTCAATATCAGTTAACTCTACTCGCACCCAGTCCCGATCCCAATCCCAAGACCCACTATATATCCTGGATCCAGGACCTTGGGCACGTGCAGTCGGCAGCAGCGAGGACACTTTGTGCTGGCCCACCCGCTCGCTTTATCTCTCTCAATCTCTCTCTTTCTATACACAAATCTAAAACAAAAGCTATGCCCAAAAATGCAAAAAATTTGTCGATGAGTGTACGGTGTGTGTAGGGTGTGTGTGATATTTTTTGTTTTTGTGGATTTTTCTTGTGTGAGGTGTGAGTGTTTGCCGTTTGTAACAAATGTTAAACAAAAATCAAGAATAAAAATAAGAAGAGTCTAGATTAAAAACGAAAAACATACACGCTATATTTAAAAGTTGATAATAATAATATAATAATAATAATAATTATTACACACAAAACGCAAGGAAAAACATGTGTTTCCGTTTTCATTTAGTTACTTAAGCTGCTCAATATGCTCAACAAAAAATTAAGTCTACAACTCGTCTATAATTTTTTTTGCTTTCGCCGTTTTTAAAAATATTGATTTTGTTTCCTCCTCATCTCGTCTTCTTCTGGCTTGTTGTTGTTGTTATGTATATATAGTTCATATATGTATTATATATATATGTAGAAATCGGTGGCAGCAGAACTGGCCTGCCGCCTACCCTCGTTTTTTTATGTAATAAAAATTATTTTACGCGAAAGTTTGTATTTTTTGTTTAGTTTTTGTTAACATAATTTCAACATTTTTTTGAAGGTTTTTCTTGCTTGTAGTACAATTTCTTTTAGAACTTTTTGTTGGTGTTTTTGTCGGTTTTCTTGATTTGTTTGTTGTTTTTTTTTTGCGTTTTTACTATAATAGTTTGTAGTATTTATAATAGTTTCTTGCTTGTTTTGCCTTTTTACATTGGGGATCAGCGGATGGTCATCGAAGTAGTCCCAGCAGGATCAGTAGCGTGCCTCATCATCATCGGTATTGGAGTTGGAATCATCGCAGTCCTCGTCGTCATCATCGTTCGAGTCCGAGCTGTCCGAACTGTCATCCGAATCACTCACATTCTGCTGATGTTGCTGTTGCTGCTGTAAATGATGTTGCTGCTGTGGATGATGATGCTGCTGTTGCTGCTGCTGCTGCTGGGGATGGTGGCGTTGCTTCGGTTGCTTCTGTTCTATCGTCTCAACAGCGTGGTGTTGCCTCCTCTGCTGCTCGGCTAACCTGGCCGCTGCCACAGCTGGATCCGGAACTGGAGGCGCAGCCACTTCCGCGGGAGCCACCACCACCGGAGCCGCCGTCGTGGCACTCATTAAAGTCTTGTCATAATCCATCACCAGCTGCTTGATGTGCGCCAGCTTGGCGTGCAGATAATCAAACCGCTGCTTGTCCTCACCAATGGTGCGATCGTTGTTGATCCGCTCGTATTCGCACACAATCTGCCGCTTGATGTGATCGTAGTCCCCGTATCCGTTGTCACAGCGCCTGGCGCTCTCCAGACGCTCGGATAGGTCCTGGAAACGATTGCGCACATCCTCCACGCGCGTCAGCAGCTTGCGGTACTCATCGTAGTCGCTCTCGAATTCAGTCTTGTAGCGCCGCCGCACCTCCAGCGTCTGGATGGGCACGTATTGGCTGAAGTCGTAGCGGGGCATGGAGGATGAGTCCGCATCGGCGGTGGCATGGGCATAGGCATGGGCGGCCGCAGCCAACTGTTGCGTGGGCGACGGATGCTTGGCCTGCTGATGGTAATGATTATGCTGCGGCTGCTGCTGCTGTTGCGCCTGCTGCTGTTGATGTTGCTGCTGCTGCTGCTGCTGTTGATGCTTCTGCTGCTGTTTTTGTTGCTGGTTCTGCTGCTGGAGGGACGATCGCGGTTTTGGGGAGGCAGAGGACGAGCTCGAGGGTGGCGGCACCTGCTGATAGCCAGAGTTAGAGGCACTGGAACTCCTCTGCCGCTGGCCGTTCGATCCACCACTGGGACCACTACTACTCGTCCTTTTCTTGCTGTTGGAGGCCGCATGTTGCGTGTTATTGCTGTTGTACGACGAGCTATAGTCGCTCTGCTGGGGCGGCATGCGCTGCTTGCTGGATCCGGAACTGGAAGCCGATGCAGAAGCGGCAGCGGGCACAAAACTGGCCGCCAACTTCGGCGGCGTCGTCGAAGAGGATGCGGAGGCGGATGAGGATTTGTTGCTGCTGCTGCTTCGGTTCGACGACATCGCCGCCGATGTCCGCTGTCGATCCTGTTGCGTCTCGTAGCCACTGGAGCTGCTCGAATTGCTGCCAGTGGAGTTGCGCTTATCCTTGTTGCTGCCTCCATTGCTGGTCCCCGCCAATGAGGAGCTGCCTCTTCTACTACTACTGCTGCTCCTCGGATGATGTTGCTGCTGCTGCTGCTGTTGTTGTTGTTGCTGCTCAATCGACTGCTGCGTGGCCGCTGCCGTCGAGCTCATAAACTCTTCCATGTTGTCCAGCACATTGTAGCTGAGGTCACTAGTGCTGTGATCATCCAACGGACCCGGCTGTCGTTGCGGCGGTGTATATCGATTCCGACTGGAGGCGGAGGAGCCCAGGGACATCGATACCGGAGCGGAGGAGTACGACGTGCCCGAGGGCGGAGTGTCCTTCTTGTAGTGACTGATGCGCTGTTTCTTAGGCTGAACAGTGCTGAACATAGTCTCGTCGTACTCGAGGCTGGTCCGCTTCATGCCCCCACCGCCTGCTCCACCTCCGCCGACCCCGCCCGGACCGCCATTGCTCGAGGGCGGCGGCGGACTGCCCGTGTGCGTCGATGTGGGACTCTGGCCGGACGTCGAACTGCCCGCATCCGAGCTCATCGGCGGCGTCAGGTTCTGCGGCTTGCGACGCTTCAACTGCTGCACTTCCTGCTCGCTGAAAAACGGCCAGTTCTCGTCCACATCGTTCCACATCTGGCGACGCAGATTGTACGTGTTGTGCGCCATGGTGCTGATGTCCATGAGTATGTTGGTGATCTGGTTACGCTCCCGATCCCGTATGCCCTCGTTCTTCAGCCGCGCAAAAAGCTCTGGCTTCTTGAAGGCCTTGAGGGCCAGCAGATGGATGAGCCGTTCGCGTATGTTGCGCCTGGACACATCCGACATCTTGTTGCCGCCCGACGACTTGTTATTGGCACTCCTGGAGGACGAGGAGGAGGAGTTGGAGTTGGAGGAGGTTAGGCCTCCGCTTGGCATCTTGTTGCGTGAGGAGATGGCTGATGCTGATGATGCTGGCACACCTGATGATGCTGTTGCTGCTGCTGCTGCTGGCATGGCGTCCCTTGGCGAGCTGCCGCTCAGGTTATTGTAGCCCTGCGAGATGCCGTTGGCGAATGTGGAAGCTAGCGAGGAGGCTGCACCGCCACCATAGCGACCACCAATGCCAGAGCCATTGACTGTGCCGCTGGCGCCCAGCGTGCTGGGATTGGGCGAACGCGAGGCAAACGCGTTGGAGGAGCTGCTGGATCCTACGCCTAGGCCATTAAATGGCGATGAACCTAACTTACGACTATGGTTGTTGCTATTAAAACTATTGCTGCTGCTGCTGTTGTTGTTGCTGCTGTTGTTGTTGTTGTTCCCACTGTTGTTGCTGTTGCTGTGATGATGAAATGCCGTCGTCGTCAAACCGGAGTTAGAGGAGTTGGAGGAGGAGAAGGCTGAGAAGGCTGAGGCGGTGGAGGCGGATACGGAGGACATTGAGGGTTGGACTGCAGATGGCGGCTTCTTCACCTTACGCCCGATATCCGACTGATTCGGTTTAATCTCCCTGATGCACTTGCTCTTCTCCGTCTCCTCGGCAATGGCCATTTTTGTGCGTGTCGTATCGTAGACATCGTCATTGGCATGGATTCGCATTCGCAGGGTGACCGCTCCGAGGACTCCGAGGTTCTGTTGCTGCTGCTGAACGCACTCCAGCGTTCCCTCCATATTGTTGATGGTGAAGCCGAATTTACGTCCACCACCACCTCCTCCTCCTCCGGGCGCGTCGCCGCCATTGCCATTAGCATTAGGGATGCCATTAGCATCCGTCGCTGGTCGCGGGAACTGGATGACGCCCGTGTTGCCCACAAATTGGATCTTGGCCCGCTGGCCGGGCTGCAGGCGCTTGGCGTTGTCATCGCGCTGATATTCCTCGATCGCACGGAACGCAGAATCGGTGAGCTTGACGATGATGTACTCCTTGCTATCATCGGTGTAACGGTGGCTCTGGGACATTCCATAATTGCCGGTCGATAGTGCATTGGGCAGGCATTTCGTTGACGCAATCGAATTGGTCATAACGTGCGCGCAGCTAGCCGCCAATTAGATAGCAATTAGATAGCCCCTCGATCGTTCCCGGATAATGGATAATGTGGATAATGGGACCAGTTGTTGGAAGGTGGTTGGAAGGCTGGAAGGTTGCTCTTTCTTGGTTGGTTGGGCCAGCTTGGAAATCGTGGAAGGGGCGCCTGGTTTGCTTGGAAGGTGGTGCTCGTGGTCTCTCGTGGAAAAAGGACGGGAAGTACGGGAAGCACTCGTTGCGGAAGTAGTCAATCCTGGAAGCTGCCACTGGAAAGTTCCTCTCTCCTGCTTCCGTTATTTAGTTGCTGATGTTGTTGATTCTGTGCAAATATTGCTTGATTTTAGTATGTTGTAATCGTAACTGAAATTTACGTTGTTGCTAAGACGTGACACACATGCACAGTGCTCTCTTTTGCTCGGGCACACACAAACACTAACTATAAAGGCTCTCGATTATTAGTTTTTTTAAGCTAAGCTTACACAAAAATCTTTTTGTTTAACGAATGCAGACTCTCTTTGTATTTGCCGTAAGAATTTCACTTCCGTATGGCAAAGGCAACCGTTTTTAAATTTTACACTTTCAAAAAGTCATATACTCTCTCTCTCTCTTTCTTGCTTGATTGGATTGCTTGCTCTTGCTTTGTATGTGTGTTGCTTGCAAATAACACAATTTCTTTTGTTAAATAATATGGTATTTTAATTGGGTTAAGGTAGGCATGTATGTTTGCTCTCTTGTCCCTGTTTTTGTTGCTTTTAAATGTTACTGAGCGAGGGAGACGGGGGGAGGCTTTTTGCTACGACTACTGCTCTCCTCTCTCCCCGTTGTTGCGTTTTTTCTTGCTGTTTTTAGTTGAAAGTGCCGCAAGCAGCGACTCCTGCGCCAGGTGTCAATATGTGTGTGCGTGCGTCTGTCGCGTGCGCTCTCTCGCTCGCACTCGCCAGTTTGTCTGGATGATGTTTGTATGTAAGAGAGCACCTCAGGTCATAAGCAAAATCAAAGACAGCAATCAATGCTCTGCTCTGCTCGCACACGTCCGTGACTGGCCTCGCGCTCTCTCACTCGCTCACACGACGATCGCAGCGAGCGCGTTGAAGCGAGACAACTGCTGGTTTGATTGGCTTCTCCGCGACTTGTTGTTGTTGTTGCTGCTGGCTGCTTGATCTTTTTTTCCTTTTCGCTTTTTCGCTAAAAATCATCTGTGTTTGTACGCTGATTTTTATATATTTTACTGGCACTGGCTCAGCTTATTATATTTTTTAGTTGCACATAGATACATAAGTACGTTTTGGTCTATCGCAGTGTGCACAGGCATACGCACACATTTACAACCAGGCACTGAAACGTTTCTTTGCACACGCACACGAAATTTCAATTTCAGCACTTGAAATATTGTTAATTTTAATGCCTTTTAACCACTTTTAGTGCTGCGATTGTATTGAGTGGCAGGCATATACACACACACACACGCATACGCTTTACGCGTTCGAGACACTTTTACTCAAGACATTTTTGGTTAAGTGGATTTTTTGTACTTTCATTCGGAACAGTTCTGAATTTATGATTTTAACTTCCACTTTGTATTGAATGTGTGTTTTTTAAGTGCAGTTTAGTTGCCTTCTCTTCTTTTGTAGTGCGTCTGTGTGTGCCAAGGTATCTTAATCAACGTACAAAAGGTATCTGCTAAATGAAATCGAAACGAGTTGCTTTCAAGTGGTTGCCAGTCGCTAGCTGTTGTTGTTTTTGCTGCTGCTGCTACTGCTGCTGCTCTCTTTGCACTCGTTTATTACAAGTGAGAGAGCGGAAGTAGCGAGTGGGGATCACCACCACTTCTCTCTTAGCCACTCTCTTGCACTCGGACTCTCTCGCTTCTTTGGTATGTACGTGCCTTGTATCACTTGCCGTATTTTTAGTTGTTTTTGTTTTTGCCAGTCAAGCAAAGCAAAGCAGAAATGAAAACAAGTTTGCAATATTATAATGTGCGCACTTGGCACTCGTCAATCTCTTCGTTTTGGCTCTCTTTTAGCGCGCATGTGTGTTGTTTGTGATCTGGGCACGTCTTAGCAAATGTTACAGGGGAAAAAACGTTAGCTTACTTTTGGTTGTGTGAGTTTGTTTTTAGCTGGAAACTGCAGGCGGCACTATAAAAAATAGTTCAGCTTAGTGGCGAATAAACAAGCAAACAGGCACGGGCGTACTTACAATTGATTATGTATTCTACTAAAAAACAGATTGCTTTTGCTGTTGGAACAGCTGTTTTGCCACCTGTATGCCCCCACACCACGTCACACGTAGTAGATTGTGCTGCTCTTCCTCTCTCTCCGCTCTCTTTCTCGCTGCAGCGAAAAAGTTCCAACAAAACAGAAAAAAAAACAGCGCGACTGCAACAACAACTGTGTGCCAGTCGCAATCAGCTGTTTTGCGCTCACTCGCTCTGCTCTCTCACCCAGCAGTGTTGGGAAGTGCGACTTATCGATTGGATGGTCTGGAGTTATCGGTCGATCGATAAAGGAAGTTACAGCGAAAATGAGCTTTAAATTTGGACGTTGACTTCTGGTTGCTGCAAAGTTGTGACCAATTTTAGTATAAATTCACGTTTATGGCTTTATTTTGCATACTTGTGGATTGATTGTTGCTTTTCAGTGTGCGAGCGCGTGTGTGTGTATTGCTGATTTCTGCTCCGTTGCCGTGTTGCTGCTGACTTATTTTCACTCTACACTTTGGTAATGAAAAAAAGGAAAACACTTTACTTTAGTATTTTATTTGCTTTGCACTTGAGATAGTTTTTTCCACTCTCCCATTCCACCGCGAAACCGTTACTTGTGCGTTTTTCTCTATTTTGTTGTTTGTTTTGCGTTACGCGGATCGCGATCATACGTTTTTTGCGCTCAGCTGTTTTGTGTTTACGTTACTCGCTCTCGTCTCTCGTTGCTCTCCCACTCTCTCCCGCTCTCACATATTCAAGGTTCTCTTAGCAAAGAGAGCGCGAGTGCAGAGCACGCGACATTCGCTCCGTCATATTTTTGCCCCGTTGCTGTTTTTGGTATTTTTTGTTCACTTTTGACATTTTTGCATACGAAAATTTTCCGCTTTCAGGTAGATTTACCGTAGCGCAGATCTTCTAACTCTTAAATGCGAGTGTGTTGGTTGGTATGTGTGTGCGCGAGTTTGTTTTGAGTGTTCGCATTTTCGTCGTGCCTGTTTTTCTGCCTTTACCGTTTTTTATTTTTTGCCTGGCTTATCTCGGTTCTGTTTGTTTTTTCGCTAGGAATTTGAGCCGCACACAAACACAGTAACACGTGCGTATATGTATGTACGTAAGGTAAGCGAAGTGTACTTTTGTATTCCACAATGAAACTATATTTCTATTTCGTTTTTCCCAACTGTCAGTGGTTAAACTAAGGTAAAAACAGTCAAGGGCGCGCACCTGCCCGTGGGTGGGAGCGAGAAGGCAGTTAACAGCCACTGGCCAAACAAAAGGGAGCGAAAAGATAGGAATGTCATCTTGGGTCGTAGGAAAAACCCAGATCACTCGGACGAGAAAAGGAAGCCCATAAATGAGGTTTAGGAAAAAGTCATTCAAACCCTTACTTTGCCAAGGTTAAACCTCTGGGTTCATTAATACACACAACTTGTGATCACAAATATACAAACTGACGACTCTGTTTTAAAACTATAGAATCCTCAGGATCATAACATATGAAATTGAAAACATTAATAAAATCTCTATTAAAAGGACAACCAGTATTTTAATATTTAGTCGTAAAATTTGTTAAAATAATTTTAAAAAAACGACCCATTTTATATCTCAAAGGTTTAAACTTGCTATTAAATATTTAAACCAAAACCGCATATAGATTTTGCTTTAATTCTTTAAATACAATTCGGGTCCTATTTTCTTTCCCTCAAGTGTAAATACAATGCTGTCCCTGGACGGTCTGTATTTGTGAACGCCGCCTCGGTAACAAAAAATTCGCCGTCAACTTTAAACAAATTAGCTGAAATATATTCAACTGTGCATATAAAACAACAAAGAGTCTCAGCGCAGCCACCAAGCAACCATAATACAATTTCAAGTTTCGTTTTTGTTCAAATAGCATTGAGGAAAAACGCCGAAAGGCCAATGCACTGATACAACTCAAAGTGAGGTGAGCAGAGGGATGGGAATGGGAATGGGTGGAGGAAGAGGAATAGGAAGAGGCGGCACAGGGTCAGGGTGCAAAGGACAGGCAAAAGGAAATGCGAGGACTTCGACAACAGCTGGCCGCAGGAAACAGGAGCCATCAACCGCTAAGAATCCAGAGAAAAGGAAAACAATGAACAAGTAGGAAGTGCACGATCCAGACTTCCAGATACTCAGTAATCAGTAAAGAGCAGAAATCTAAAGATTATAGAAAATAATCTTAATAGGATCTTCAAATGTTCAAAGTCAGCATGACACACTTGGTCATATATTTTGACATAAATCAAAATATTTAAAAACTGTGTACAATCTCAGAAGGGAATTTTGAAAACCTGACAAGTACGTCTTTATAGATTAGATTGTTCCGATTTCAGAAGTGTATTTTGTTTCTAATAAAATTATTGAGAGAAAAGAGTTTAGAGATTAACTAATTACTAACTCTTTGAATGAAACGATGTTGTATAAACGTATTTCAAGATCATTTAAACATCAGATTCGTTATTCGTTGTAAAATCGATTTGATTTTGATAAATGTCTTTAAATGGCTTAATCCAAATCAACATACCCTCACTGGCTGCGAGGTGAAATAAGTGGAAACTTTTTGAAAAAGATGGAAGAAAAACGTGTGCAATGGAATGCTTAAGAGAAAAGACAAACGCATACGCTCACGAACGTGAACACGCTTCCCTAAACCCGCCGTACAATCCATTCCCCTAGGTGCATGCACAAATGTATGTAAAAATGTATAATCTCACGGGTGGAAAATAGATGACACACTCGTCGCTGTGGTTCTACATACTTATACATATATATAGGTATGTATATATTCGTAGACCGATGCAGCTGTCAGCTGTGCACGAGCAGTTTTCTTTGTGCTACACTTCTTTACAACAACGAGTGATAACAATGCCCAATGAGGAAATGGGGCAAGAACAACAAGAAAATCATCGGGGACGGGCCTCTCAGCTATGTTTGTATATACACAGCACACAGCACATCCACAGGGTAAATGTTGTTGGAAATCTTTGCAGAACACCAGGGTTGCCACCTACAATCGCTTACAAATACCAGAACGATCGATCGATACAAACTGACCGACGAGGGATGGACCATGAAAAGAAAAGCGAGGATTTGCTATCAAAATATGTGAAATATGATCTTCTTATCGAGCAAGTGGAGAAAAGTCTTGTAAAAATACCTATAAACACAGCGATTGTAAGGAAAAATATTATTGCAGAAATCAGTACTTTCCAGAAGTAACTAGTATCACATTTAAGCCTTAAATTTTGAAGAATCGCCATATTATCTTATCATAGACAATATTTTAGGTACATTAATGCAGACGTCAGTGAATCGGCATCGCTAAGACTGCCTTGACTAGCTCATTTTTAAAACAGTTGGAGCAACTTTACAAAGAATACTAACATTCAGATTTCTAAGAAAATAATTAAATTCAAGCGAAATGAAGTAAACATGTAGTAGATTTAATGTAGGGTTCTTATCAAGAAAAGCCAAGTCTTTCGAATTAACATTCAACCTTGTTTTATAATCTTTATTAATACAAGATCGTGGTAGACTAAAATTACTGTATTAAAATAATATAACAATTACCCAGCGAAAGCAATAAAAAAGCTATAATATAATGGTCTGGGACCGAATCATTTAAATGTTTTTAAAAATGTGTTCTTTCCTAGGAAATGGGAAAACATTTTCATCTACAAAACTAAATCCAAGGAAAACGTTCGAAAGTGAAAATGGGAACTGGTCTGATTGCAGTCCAAACTAATTAACAGACTTTGCACCTACTAAAAACGAAAAAAAGGAAAGAAATACAAGTGTGCTTGAAATGCAACCGACTGAGAGCAATAACGACCATACATATACATAAGTAATCGGCGAAGTAAATACGGGGTGTGCGAGTGTGCGGAGTGAATAATCAATTGCCGGAGCAGCCGCGATAATGGTGGCAAACCGAGTGGGGCTCGGGATCTGGGGATCGGACCGTTGGGGGACTTATGGGGCAGCGATTCCGGGCAAACCGACGCACGCCTTATTGGTAATTGCCCACACGGGAATCCCAATCCCAAATACCTTGGACATTGTACGATCAAGCATACAAACATATGTAATTCGTATTGTTTTTCCCCCATTGTGGTGCATTTCCAATATTGAGAGAGCGCTGAGAGAGGCAAAACTCATACCCACATCTCTATTTTATATAATAAAATGGCAATATTTTAAATTTTATCTTCGGCGCTGGTCTATTTATAGTCCGAGAAAAAGACAACAAAAACGCCAGAGAAGGCACCCACAACACAAATGCTCTCTCGACGCCAGTATTTATTTGTTCGAGTGTGTGAGTCACACATCAAGTGGGAAATATTTCACGATAAAAAGTAAAAATAAAAAGGTGCTAAATGCCGTCGTACCTCACTCGAAGTTCAGATGCCGTTTGTCGGGGTTAATTCCCAACAGTGCTGCACCGATTGTTGATTCCGTTTATCGAAATAATCGGGCGAAAAAATCATCGAAATAATGGCATTTGAAAAGTTTCTATCGAACGAATAAAATTTGAAGCAAATCGTAAGTCTCGAAAGCTTAAAATCTGTTATCGAACCCAACAATGTGAACTTTAAACGATCTTATTGTGCAATCAACTAAGTTAACTACAACAATTACTGGTCTATAAAATGTCATGAATTATAAATCTGACGTAAACACATTAAGCGTTCTCCCTAAATGGTTCTCAAGAAAGCCATTATTTTTCATGTGGGAAATACTAAGCGTGTTTCGAGGGTGCAATTAATTTTGTTTTCTGAAACAATCAAACCTATGATGCACACAATCCGTCCTAAGCTTATCTGAAGGCACTGAACTCTACATCGCCAGCAGCCACAAAAGATATATCGAAAAAAAAATAAGCAGAATAAGGCACATATAAAAAAAAGTGCGTACATTGAACTTGTAGCCCGTTCAAATTCTCGATGCAGAATGACAAATACAAAAAGGAGCTAACGGCTAAAGAATCGAAACTGTTCGTTCAACGACCGATC
Organism: Drosophila prostipennis; assembly: GCA_037075205.1. Lineage (NCBI taxonomy): Eukaryota > Metazoa > Arthropoda > Insecta > Diptera > Drosophilidae > Drosophila > Drosophila prostipennis. Next base: position 182,839 of record JBAMCJ010007287.1, read on the forward strand.
ATTGCATAATTCAGAATCGGTTGTTTATAGCTAAAAAGTGAAACGGAAATGCGTAAAGCTCTCAATACTGATATGTGTATAAAGAGTTGCGAGTGATTCGGATCGGAAAAACATTGACCGTGAATTGGCACAAATTGAAATTTCAACATACGCCGACATAGGCAATCCAAGATTAGATTAGGGACTTGTACTCGTATGTGGGCTTATTTACGTGACGACCTTATCTCTGGGCGGGAAGAAAAAAACAAAAGAAACAGCAGCGACCACACGAAATCGATGGATAAAGAAAGCTTTTAGCAGCTGTTTGAAGTCTAGAAAATCGGATTCAAACAAAACGAGAAACCATTTTAAAATGTGTTTTCTACGAAGCTTGTATTAATGAGCCTGGCCTCTCTCCCGTAGAATCTGGTTTTTTCGGTCCAGCCAACAAACGAAAACAAATGAACACACGACAATAAAAAGCAATTTAAATTTAATCAGAAAAACACACGAAGAGGAGGATATGAAAACAAAACTACCGGCACACGTTTTCAGTGCTTTTACGTAGCCTGTGGCAGTAACAGGTTTTCTGTTAATATTAGAATCCGGACTAGGGTGTATAGAAATTCACCAATTGGACAGTTAATAAATGGTATGTAAAAAAGATTCATATGCGACTGGAAGACAAGCAAATGGGTCACTTTAATATAAAACACCTACTGGTGGGTTGTATTGCAGAATTATCGAAACTTTGTAATTAAAAGATATGTAACCTGAATCTTTTGTTATCATACTTAACATGAAAAGGTATGTAATTCTTAGACAAGTTGTTATTAAATCATAAATGTCCTCCATTATTTATTTGGTATTTACTATTTTGTAATGGCTTTAGGCATCTGCAAAGTCAAAAGTAAGAATTCATCTGTGGCCTCAAAAAAAAAATCCCCGAAAATGCTTCTCGTTGCTAACTGGTCTTCGCTAATCGCTTGGCTCTATTCAATTTAAATAATAATTAGTCGACTTCATTTTCAAAAAAAGACAAAAATAAATAAATAAATAAAGCACTTTGGAAGTGGCGCCGAGGCAAAACTTAAATAAATTTCGAATAAAAACTTTTTATATGTGGTTTCGTAACGACAAGTCGGCAACTGCGATGTCTTCAGCACAAATACATATGCATGCTAATCAACGCAAAGCAAAAAAAGCAAAAAACACCAACAAACAACACCCAAAAAGCCCGAAACACTGGAAAACCCGATACGAAACATGGCCAACTCAAGTGGCGAAGTGGTGGTGGATTGGATGAGTGGGGTGGTGGTGTTGCGACTAGAAGGCTTAGCCAGTCGAGAAAGAAACACAACCAGACCAGAGATTCGGATTCGAATTCGGACTCGGATTCCGATTCGATACGATCCGAACCGCGACGAGAGTGAGCGGCGCTGGTGGCTCAAAACGTTCGCTTCGAAAACTTGTCTTCCCAGATTCAATTTGGATTTCTTCTTCTTATTGGAGCAGCAGCAAGACGAGACTGACAACAACACCAAAATACAAAACATGAAAGGAGGGCCCACGAAAGCCGAAGTTTTTAATACACTTGACATTTTCTTTGGAAAAACACTCGAGATTGGAATACCACAAACAGAAACGTTTCAGTTTTATTCATTGTCCCAGTTTAACAGTTAAAAATAAGTCTTTGATAACAATATCAGAAAAGTGCGGTTACAGGAGAATACAAAATATTTTCTTAAGCTGAATCCAAAACAAAAAACTAAAAGATAATAGTATGTAATGCTGTTTAAGAACTAAAATGTTCGAAAAATCCCATTATTACACTTCATATCCACCCCTTTATACCCCATTTCAGGGTATAAATTAAAAAAGAAACAACAGCCAGTAAGCAACAGTGTTGGCAATTTGGAACTGGACTACAAACGGACTTGAAAGAAACCAAATAACAACAATAACAACCACCAACGGAGCGAGTCTCGACTGCTGACTGGTATTTCCCTCTCTGGGTTGTTATGAATCTGTTGTATTTGCTGTTGTAGCCGCTGTCTTTCACTATAAAAAATGAATATACATTTTGTATATATAGTATATGCGTACAAATAAACATACACAACACATGGACGGACACACTTTTAAGCGTATCTGAATCTGAGGCTATATCTTTTAAAATTACTGAAGGTCAGTCAAATTGAGCGTACAATCAACTTTTTAATATTTCATTAAACCAATTTTACTGCTGCTTTATTGGATGTATTAGAGTTATGAGCTTCGTTTGCAATTGTATTTAAGTTTGATCTTCAAAAATTAATTATATATAATTACAAACAGTTTAATGATGTAATTCATAGGACTTTATAAAATAAAACATTTTTAAAAGTGCTTTGAAATAACAACTTTAATGACTTCAAATGCAAATGCAGCCAAGATATAGCTTCGAAAATCTGTACAAATTAACACTTGCTCGCTTGCTTTCGCTTCCTTTCTCTCTCTCTACCCAATTAGTAGGTTACTAATTGAACTTCCGCAGAATACTCCACTTCTATGACAGCCTATTGTGTGTCATACACACAACCAAACATAAAAAGTAGCTTTGGAAGCGTCGGCTTTGGCCATCACCTTGCCTTGTCTATATGCCGGAGTTTCCGGTGTCTGTTGCCATTTTATTTAGCCAAAAAATAAGCCAAATCAGAGCAGTAGGCAATGGTTCCAAAAAAAAACGTAACAAGCTTTGCATATAAATAGAACCTAAAGTAAGCTTAAGAAAAAAGAACCTCGGGGGAGCCCCAGTTCCATTAATAACAAACAATTTGGGTAAGATAAAGCTCTACAAAATTTGACGTTTTACTCTGCATTACTGAATTAATCATTAAAAAATGTATTAAATATATTCATTAAATGTGTCACCAGTCAGTTAATATCAGTTTTAAGTAATAAGTAAATATATTATTAAAACGTATGGATCATGGATTTTTAAATAGATGTAACAACAATAAAACTTTTTCAATTTGCAAACAACTAATTAATATTAAATGTTTTTAATTAGATTTCTTATTGGGGCAGTAGCAATCGTTTAAGTCTCGATTTATGTTGCGGTTGGTTTTCTTATCAAGTACAATTTTTGTACCATCGAAACGAAAGACCGAGTTGGAGGAAAAACAACAAAATCAGCACTCGCGTTGCGCTTTTGTTGAGTTGAGTGCACAAAACCCAAAACCCAACCCACAAACGAGCCATAAAAAGCCTCGCGCGGTATGCATGTGAAAAATAAAAGATACGAAAAATTATATAAACATTATAGGCGAGCGTGAGTATGACTAAACCGACCGCAAGCAACAACTACACATACTTATAACTACCGCCGCAAAAGCGAGAGCAACAGCAACAACAACTACAACTGTAGCAATATGTAACAAGTCGGGTGGCAACAACTATAGCAACAACTACAACAACAACTACATATAACAACGAAAACGAGGGCTTGCTGTCAACTACATACTTTTGTTTCTGTCTCTTGGGTTGGTAATTTTAATGTCGGTTTTTTGGGTTTTATTTTCTGGTTTCTCAGCTATGCGAAACTATGCCAAAGTTAACGACAGATTACAATAATCACAAATATACATGTGCGGTCAAGAAGCTATCTCTAAAATTCTACTTTATTGTAATCCGTCATGTTTAAAAGTAAATTTGCTTTAAATTTGGAAAGCAACAATTGAATATTAAAAAGTTGTAGTCCTTACTTAAGTAATATTGAAAACCAAAGTATCGCAATATTTATAAACGTCAAACTATGAATCACTCTTTTTAAGAGCTTTCTTTAATTACTCAACGTTTCTGATATTTGTGTACGTCCTTTGCGGAACTACATCTGAAACATCCGCAAATTCAAAACAATGAATCACCCAAACCATTTTTGTTATTTTTAAGTTTCTGAAAATATATAAAATCAAGCTTAGACCACATCATAATTCATCAAAAAGCTATTCTGTGTTGTACTAAGTAGATGTAATCTATATAAATATTTTAGAACTTGAACTGTGTTTTCAGTTTACTATAGAAAATTTTTTTTGTTTAATAATTTTCAAAATATTTTTCGTCAGAGAAATTTTGAATGATATGTTCTAAAACTCTGAACGCCACTGTGAAAACAAACACACAAACAAACAGTGGGCGCTGGCAATGTCGTTGGCAACAATTATGCACCTTGTTGGCAATGCTGAGCTTATAAGCTGTCGCTTTGGCTTAGCGAGCGACTAATTGGCTAATTAGACAACAGTGAAGCGCAAAAAGAACCGATTGAAGCGATAATTTCGATTACATTTGCTAATACGATAAAAGAACAGGAACGACACAAATCTGCTGGCACAAATACGCGTGTTTTGGCATGGAAATGACACAAATAGATTCGCGTGCTGTTATTTTTTTTTGTTTTTCTCTTTACACACCCAGAAAACATAATTGTTACCATAAACCTATTTTCGGTGACAATCGAAGCACAAATTTGGTTTTGCTGTGGGCCGCAAGCGGAACCCGATAACAATTACAAAACTATTGAACCAATTAAGTTAAGGCTATTAAAACAACAATAACAACTCTGTTTTTTGCGGCAGAAACGAAACAACAACAACAACAACAAGAGAGCTGCGAGAGAGCTAAAGAGAAACAGAAACGGAAACCACAATGGCGACCGATGGCCAGCGAAAAACACTACGAAACGAAACGAGACAAAAACGAAACGAAACATTTGCTATATGACCATTTATGTTTCGGCATTTTCGCTGCGTAAACATTTCCATATGCAAATATTAATGACCTTCACTTTCACCTCCCGTGCTAAATAGCATTGAAATGCAGAAGGGACTACCGTATGATGATCAGAGGTATAATAAAGAAATACAATTTTAAGAAATCAGTGGGTATGTTTAGTACGATATTAGCAAATATTCGAATTAGAACGAACAAAAAATATATAAAGTCAACAAGGATACTGGCAACAATTTAGAAATATATGTAACGACATAATTTTAATGTAAATATCATTACATCGATCGCTCATTTTCTAATAGTTTGACAACCCTAACATAGACTCATATGTTGACTCCCTCCCACACACAAAACCAAATTATCGATAAAAGTGATCAGTTCAACAGTTGATAAGCTTCGATTAATTTTCACATTCCCATACAAGTACATTGAATGATTTAAAAATAAATTAACTCGTACACAATCTGGTGCATGTGTATTTGTTTGCGGTGGCGGTGACTCCAAAAAAACAACAAATATCAATTGCTGCCTGGTTTTTGTCACAGTGTGCGGGAGCGATGTGCTTGCATGTGTGTACGAATAATCTGAAACAAATAGCACTAGCAACAACTGAAGCGCGGCCTTCTCTCCGAGCGACAACAAGACAATTACTGTAAATAGGTAAAATAACAAGACAACCAGCAGTTGCACAAATATTAAAAAGCACACAGACAGCCGCGTACGGTGCCAAAGGTATTACGGTAATCAATGTCAAATGCTGCCGATTTCGTGTGTGTGTTTGTGTACTCCAACCGAAAACAACAAAAACAACACCTTTGGAAGAGCGACACACACGCTCCCATCCAAAAGCAAAAAAGAGAGAGAACGATAGAGCGAGACAGCGTGCAAGATACGCGTCAAATGTCAAAATCGAAAAAGAACAACAAAAACCACAATCGACCTAGTGTTGTTCTATTTGAGAGAGCGATTTTCGAACGAAATGAACGTATTGAAAGCTAAGATAATATTTACTTTTCCTATTTGTGTTTCATAGTTTTGTGGATTTTAAGCGCAAGTAAACTTTTCGAAATGCCATCACACATGCATATATATATATGTATATATACATATATACATGGCGGATATAAAAAAGCACCACTTGTTGTTGGCTTTATTGAATGCAGTGCGTGCGAGCGGGATGGCATGATGTAGTTCGCCAAAGCAAGGTAAGATCGCCACCAATACACCGGCAAATGCAGCTCACACACACATAATATACTTTCACTTCTTGTATTGAATTTTTGATTTTATTTGTGCTGGCGCCACGTTGTTGTTGTTAGATATAGGGTTTTTAGCCAGTTTTATGCAGTCGGCAACAGCGAAGCTATTTGTTGGGAAAATGAAATTGGAAGGGGCTTTTCAGAAGTCAAAAGGGAAAACAAGAATGTTCAGTTCATCAGAATAAAAATTCGGTTCCAAAATTTATTTAAACATTGTTGGTATTTATTACTGATTTTAAATAAAATTTCTTACTGTGCACGTAGGCAAAGTACAAACATACGTCACTGCGGATACCTTCCTCTCCCTCTCACACCCTTTTATTATTGCATTACTGCATAAATAGTGGCACCATACATACTCCCCTCTCTCTTTAGCCTTTTGCAATTTATGCAATGTCGCATTACTTGCCATTGTTTACTTGGAAATTAGTGTGCAGTTTTAAAGTAAACACTTTCATCAACTGCTGAACAATGTAAATGATAGAAAATTGCTGGCACAACCGGCAAATGGTGAAATCAAAGAGAAATGGACAAGAACAGACGTATGCTGACGTCACAAATGTAAGAGGAGAGATGAGAGCGAGTTTAGCATCCTACCGATATATCGAAGGATAACGGCAGCGGGCACAAATCCAATTAGAATGAACAGGGGGAGGGAGGCAAGTGTTAAAATTAGACACTGAAAGTTGCTCCCACGCTCATTCTCTAGGATAACTTCCACACGCACGCACGCCATATACATATACATACACACGCCCACAGTGCAACAGCGTCGAACGGAAAAAAGAGAGGCGAAAATGGGGGCAGGGACAGAAGAGAGAAGAGCCGTGTAGACAGAAGAGGAACAGCTGCGAACGAATTAACATAAATTGTATGCGAAAATGGGGTGGATAATTCCGTTTTTTGTTACACGGTGGCGGCATATTGTTTATCGGTTTTCGTACAAACTACTACATTCCAGCAATTTCCTTGCAAGAGACAGGCACCCCCACTCCCACTGTCACCCTCTCATTTCCACTACTCTTCTTCTTCTTCGTCTTACTTGTGTGTTGGCATATTTTGGTTAACTCGTTAAAAAAGGCTATTCTTTGGTTAATTTGCAGGCACTTAGTATGATTGTATTCTGGTTACGATTATTTTTTTGTTTTTTCTTAAATTAATTAAGACGCGTCGGGGTTTTGGGGTTTTTTTTTCGTTGGAGCGACAGAGACGGGGCGACGGCGACGATTTGCTAGAGCGCGCGTGCATAACACGCACACATACAGAGACGCATCTACGCGAGAGAGTGGAGAAATCAATCAAGAGAGCACATTGGCGAAGGGGGAGTGGAAAAAAATCACATATGTATGTGCGTCAGTGGAAGTGCGACAAGATTTTCCACAATATTCCACGCATCTTTGTTTCGTTTCTTTACATATGCACATTATTGCTTCGTTTTCTTTTCGCTTTGCTTTCTTACACAATATACATATGTATATTTGTGGTAATTTCAGGTTTTTAATTTTGCACACACTTTTCTTTTTTGTTGGATATATTACGCACTGGATTTCTGGATTTACACTGGCAATCGATTGGCGGTGGCGAGTAATGCACGTATTCCCCTTAATTAACAGTTTTCGCTACAATTAATAGTGTAATCTGTTTAACAAAAACTCAAATCACGTCATGGCTGCCACGTCCAAGCAACAATGAATGTAAATGGTGGCAGACAAGGCTGGCTGGGGATTGTCGCCGAGCCCTGAAAGGGGCACATTTTTTAGGGGTCGTACGGTCACACTGCCACTCGGCAAACGGTCACACCAGTGGGCGAACAATATTGAAATTCTTATATTCTAACAACAGTTTGTCAGTACTCAGGTGAGCTTACATACCTTATCTACTAAAAATCTTAGATTGTAACTTAATTCTAAACAATTTGCAGCGTTTCCCGCTTTTATTTGCCAACCAAAACAACCGTGCAAAACAGATGTTTTGCTGTGCGAGCGGGACGGCTATATGGCCTGCATTCGCGAATCAAGAGAACACAAAAATGCAATAATAAATATGTGTGGAATGGAGGAGGCGCAAAAGGCCCGAAAAAACGCGCCACACATGTAAAAATTTCACCAATAGCTGTAATGGTTAAGGGTTTCAACGGTCATAATGGGACCGTTGGCCAATTGGCATTATCAGCAAACAATAAACAAAAGGAGAGGGACGTAGCACGCTGCGCGGCATTGCGGCTCTTGAACATGACCACGGTTCTGGGCCGACAAACCAAATTTTTTCACGCCGACTTTTGGCCGACTAAAACAATGCACTCACCCTGAAAGTTATCGTCATTCTCTTCCTCCGATGCCATTGTAGCAGTCGAATGCAACTTTTACGCTATTTAAGCACACGAAATTGGCTTAATTTCCACAACAAATAATTAAGCACACACAGACACGACGAGAAAAAAATAGACAGTTGTAAGCGGCTTCAACAAATATGGCGGAGCGGAGAGCGACAGAAAAAAGTGAGAGAATCAGGGTTGCTCGCCGATAAAACGAGGCAAAACGGTCCCACTGGCCGAATGACAACCCTGTTTTTGACCCGATTTAACCACCCTGTCCTCGCTCGTCTCGAAGATTTTTTCACCGAAAATATACAATTTGTGTGTTTTCTTTTGCCAATTGCTGATTTAAACAATCGAGGAATGTGCCAAGCCGTTGGTAAATAACCTTTGCTTTTTAGTCCGACCCATTTAATTGCGAATTATGTCGTCCATTATCACGCGCAAGGATGGCGAAGTCGACGACCGTAAATTGTCCAAAAAGCGCGCTGCCGCCTCAGATTCCGGAGGTGGTGGTAGCGCCATCGAGGCGCCCAAGAAATCCCGCTTCGATGTCCTGGATAAGAATGGCGGTGGCGGTGGCGGCGGCGGCGGCGGTAGTGGTGACCCGAAAGAGGATGCGGCTATATCCGCCTCGCTGAGCTCCACGCAGATCAAGCTGATGATGGCCCATGCCCAGCGGGAGATCGAGGAGCGCAAGCGGGCACTGAGCAATCTGCGGGACAAGGATCCTCTGCTGGCGTCGGTGCCCTCGATCGGCATGCCCGTGGCCCTGGCCACCCAGGCGCTGTCCAAGAAACCCACGCCCGAGGACTCGGAGAAGGCCAGGAAGATCGCCGAGCTGCAGGCCCAGATCAGGGCCAAGCTCACCGGCAATTTGGCCAACTTGATTCAACCCACAGCAGTGGCAGCCGCAGCTGCAGCCGCTGCCCAGGCGCAGGAGCGGCCGAAGCCGCTGATCCTGGACGAGGAGGGACGCACTGTGGACAAGAGCGGACGAACCATCAACATTCCCACGGTGACACCCACGCTCAAGGCCAACATTCGCGCCAAGAAGCGCGAGGTGTTCCAGCGCACAACGGGCTTGGGTGAACGCGGTGAGTCCGCCACTTCTGCCCAGGATGAAGCGATCAAGTACTTTGACGACCGCATCGCCCTAAAGCCTACCGTTAGGAACAAGAGAACACTGAGGTTCCACGAGCCCGGCAAATTCCAGCAGCTGGCCGAACGGATGCGCATGAAGAGCCAGCTGGAGCGGTTGCAGAATGAGATCTCGCAAATCGCCCGGAAGACGGGCATCTCGTCGGCCACCAAGCTGGCACTGATCGCTCCCAAGCAGGATATGCCCGACGATGTACCAGCCATGGAGTGGTGGGATTCAGTCATACTCACCCAGGATCTGGAGACGTTGGACGAAGCTAGCGGTAAGATAAGCATTCGCCAGACGGCCATAAGCAACCTCATAGAGCACCCCACACAAATGAAACCGCCAAGTAAGTAAACAACTACAGGTTTTCTCAACAAGAAGTAACATCTATCTCTTTTAGATGAGCCCATGAAGCCTGTATATCTGCCCGTATTCCTCACCAAGAAGGAGCGCAAGAAGCTGCGTCGCCAGAACCGTCGGGAGGCCTGGAAGGAGGAGCAGGAGAAGATCCGCCTGGGTTTGGTGGCCCCACCGGAGCCCAAGCTGCGCATATCCAACCTCATGCGTGTTCTCGGCTCGGAGGCCGTGCAGGATCCCACCAAAATGGAGCAGCATGTTCGCGAGCAGATGGCCAAGCGGCAGAAGGCGCACGAGGATGCCAACAATGCGCGCAAGCTGACCAGCGAGCAGAAGAGCGAAAAGAAGCAGCGCAAGCTCAAGGAGGACACCAGCTGCGGAGTGCATGTGAGCGTGTATCGCATTCGCGATCTGCAGGATAACCAGAGCAAGAAGTTCAAGGTGGAGACCAATGCCAAGCAGCTGCAGATGACCGGCAGTGTGGTGCTGTTCCGCGATTGCTGTGTGGTCGTCGTGGAGGGTGGCCCCAAGCAGCAGAAAAAGTATCGCAGACTTATGCTGACGCGCATCAAGTGGGAGGAGGACTTGGCCAAGGGCAACGACGGCCAGGACGTCCCCAACTCCTGCGTGCTCGTCTGGGAAGGAACTAGTCAGCGCCGGCACTTTGGCGAGATCAAGTTTAAGATCTTTCCCATGGAGAAGATGGCCCGCGAGTTCTTCCAGAAACACCAGGTTGAACACTACTGGGATTTGGCCTATTCAGGGGCTGTCCTAGAGGCTTCCACGGATCAGCAGTAGAAGGGCGTTGGCTATGCCTCAAAAAGCATTTTAGGATTTACTAGGTTATCTACCGTACTAAAAATTCACTTTCGAAAAGACAAAAGTCTGAATTGATGTTTTGAAGCGCTACGCACTTGATATGTTATCTTTCTCGGAGCTTTTCGGAACCTTTTGGAAGTGCAAAAAATTTGAATAAACGTTTCTCCAGGACTCTACATAGTTTGTGGTATCACTAATTACTTTTTTAAAGATCTGAATCCTTTTCGAAACCTCTTTACTTTGTGCCCACCTTTCATGAATCTATAAAACCCATGTTTTTTTAAAGATGGTTTATTTTGGCCCAATATTACTGCCTCTTAACGTAAGGATCTTCCTTGATGTTGGACTGTATAAACTCGTCCAAACCTTGCTTCTTCAGCTTATCGATGATTTCCCCCAACCGCTGATCCTCCAGAGCGCTCTCGGCCTTCTCGCGCAGATCCAGTTCGTGCTGCTCCTTGACCCGCTTGGTCAGGACGCCTCTGACCAGTTGTCGCAGCGATTTGTTGATGGCCAGCGTGTAGTCCAGCAGCTTGACGTAGGTATCTGGACTCAGGTATCCACACTGCTGGCACTGGGCAATCTGTTCGAAGGTGTCCATGCTGGCGGTGATAATCAGACCATGCTCCTGGACGGACGCGGGGCTGGAGATGTTGCTGTTGCTGCGACGCTTCAGCAGCAGCTCCTCCACCTTGGCGCTGGGATTGAGAAAGACGTGATCCCGATAGATGCATGCCGTGGAGGCTGTAATTAAGTCGTAGGTGGATATGCCGCACTCCACCAACGCTACGCCGCAACAATTGATGGCCGTGCTGAGCAGGCAACCATCATCGTCCAGAATGAGCACCCGTATGTCCAGCTGAAAGTTGAGGAACTCCGTCCGGCAAACAACCGGCTCCATTGCCTTGGTCAGCATGCTGCCCAGGTGGCGCTCCCGTTCCGGCACCGATTCCAGATCCCCCGTGGCAAAGGCAGCAAAGTTCACATAGCAATTGAGCACGCCCATGTTCATCCGTCGCGCGCTGGCGCGGATTAGCTCCTTTGGCGGGGCCACAATGGCCAGGACCTTGGTGTTTCCGTACTCCATGTACGCGGAACCCCTCACGGTGGTCAGAACGCCGGCGCGAATGACTGTAAATAGATATTTTTATTAAACACTTGGCACTAGTTAAAGATTTGTTAAACCAACAGGTGTTTCTGGGTTCCAATTTGGTGGGCTCCTTCGCCGGCTTGTCTAGACTCTCGAAGAAATCCTCGCCGTCCTGCGGCGTTGTGTAGAGCTCCTCCTCAATGGAGGCGCCATCGAGCAGGCTGTTTTTGGTCTGGGTCACCCTTAACATTATATTTGACGGGCCTTTTAAATGAATTCAAAACAAAATAATCAACAACAAACTAAATTCACATGTGGGCCAAAAAATATGGGCTTACTTATTTTGTTTGAAATACTGGTCTGGTATTTTTACTTAAATTTTAGTATATTTCTTTTTAAAATACCATTAACGCACTCGGGCACTTGGCAACACTACCAGTCACACCAATATCGATATATCGATATCAGAACGAAATGGTCCGATAGATAACAATGTTTAGAGAATTTTGGGTTAATATGTGATGATTTTAAACGACGCACAACAAACGAGCAAGTAAACGAGTCGAACACCAAGAGGTCAGCGCCAGGAGGCCCCCGGAGAGGTAATCCCAAGGAGTAAAGAACCATATAAGACCACTTACAAAAAATCCGTGGCCTGCTGACGTTTTTGGTCTTTGCCCAGGACTTCGGTTGATAGTAATTATAGAACAATTAAAACTAACCTCGACCCCCCTGGGTTTTTCCTGGGACATTTGCAGGCCGCGCGGAAGACCACGTCAACGATCTCGCTAATAGAACCCCGAACACATTAAACACACCCACCCGCACACAGAATGTATTGCCTACAATGCCTGTTACCCGTATTACTGATACCGAAGCCCACGAATCCGGCTCTCATGGAAACCCACGTGATGTTCATAGTACTCTACCTGGTTGGGTTCTTCCTGGAGCGAAAACCCTGCACCATCTGCAGCTTGGTGTTCCTCACAGCTGTCTCGCTAATATGCTACAGTGGGGTCGGAAACTGCATCTTTTGGGGCAATTGCGAGGGTCACCAGTGTGAGAATGGCTAGAAGATCATCTCCCGGTATCCCCAGAAAAAACCCCCATAGTCATAGGCAACGAAGAGATGAAGTGCTAATAATTATAATAACTACCTTATTATGGAATTACGTTCGCGTTGTTACAGCTTTACATCCTAGAGAAAGAAAAAAAAACAGAAGAGCAGGCGGAGAAAGGATAAAGGATAAAACTTGAGTAAATCGGTGAAATCAGTGATACAAGTGATGAGTGAGTCCGACCAGGAACAAAGATTGTGTGTTTAGATCCATTACATTATTTCCAGCTCCGTATATGTTTCCTTCATAATTCTTTTGGTTATGAAATGTAATTGTAATCAAGCGTGTGTTTTGTTTTTAAGGCTTAGACGAATTTAGTTTTAACGAGAGAAAGCGCTGCGAAAACGTATTGTACATCACCCACCCAAAAGCCCTTATCCCTAAAATCAAAAAGAACCCCCCATCTAACCCACTTGTCAATGCAACTTACGATTAGTCATACTATATTATACACGAGGTAATTGTAAAGAAAATTAAGAAAAACCAACAAATTCACTGCGCATCCTTGCTGAGCCAAAGGAAGCCGCTGACATCGGTTGTTATTACCCTGTCTTGTGCACGTGCAAAATCTGTATATACAAGCATATAACTTACACTGATCAAAATATATATTATATACATAAACTGTAAACGAGAGACAAGCACAAAAATGTAAAAAAACGAGGAAAATGCAGAAGATGAAAGTATATACAAATAAAATTGTTCGATTTTTGCGAATTTGTATGATTTGAGCGGTATCTAAAAACGGAAGTGCGTGGAGGCGTAATAAAATAAAATTTAAATAAAATTATTATGTATTTTTTATAGGCGGGGAACCGAAGAATTGATGAATATATTTTTAATTATATTCCAAACAGGGAAAAGACTACATTGTACAACTTCTGTAAAGTCAAGGAAAATTGCTAAGGTGTCAAATCGATATTGCAGGATTTTCTTTAAATAGTTTTACCAAATATTTAATACTCCCCTTAAATAAAAATGAACTTTTGTTTGATTTCCAATTATCCACAATTTTATTCGCTTTAAAATGTGTGTGTGTATATAGTATATATATTTATATAAAATGTACAAATTTCTCTTTGCTGTCGTTGGTTTTGGAATTTGATTATATCAAGATCAGATCAGCTTCAGCATCGTTCTTAATTTACTAACAACTACACATGACAATTAATTAATTAAAAATACGATAATAATTTATGTACAAAAATTTCCATCGGATTTATTTGTGTGAATGTGAAAACAAAACTGTAGACAATTCAAAAAAACTGAAAGAAAAAAACACTTGGAAAACTTTCACAATTTTCTTTTTCACAGGAGAATATTTTTTGTTTCCATATTGTTAATTGGAATGTTATAGACAAAAGTTTTAGAAGAAAGCCGAAAGGGAATATTTAAAACTTTTCGATATAGTTTTAGTGTTTATGTCTTTTTTTAAAGCTGCTTTAATATCAAAACAAATCGAGACGACTCGGTTACAATTCAATAGATTCTTCGGGTTTAGTTGGGGACCTGATGACTCCTTCTCCTAGTTCTTCTCGTTCTATCCTCTCGTCGAGATTCGATTCGCACAGCAGCAATCACAGGCGTGGTCTTCTTGTTACTTAAACGGAACGAGGCTGAACGACTGTAAAGGGAAGATATATGATTTATTCATTAATCAATAAACTTGATAATAGGTACTAATCATTTTATATATTTCTTTTTTAGTTTATTTATATCTTTTCCTAAGATTAATTACATTTGTCAGCATCAATTAATGGTATATTAACTCTAAAATCTGGTTTTAAAATTAATTCAAGTTTTTGAAATATTTCTAGTTAAACAAAAAATGATGAAGAGATAAAAAAATATACATTCTAATGACTTGATATCAAGATCTCTAAATTGTAAAATTGATTGATAAATATTTATAGCATTAATTAAATTAAGTGATGGACATTAATAATTTATTATCCGGTTTGAAACGTAATAATATTTTCTTTCATCTTTAATTTACTAAAAAACATGGATGAAATCCAAAGAATGAGTACTCACAGTGAGGTCGCTGGGACTCCTCGGGGACAGCAGCTCCTCCCTCCATGGCCTGCATCATGGGCACGGGAATGCGGACGGGCTGGGCCAGACTGCGGCCATAGACCATGCGTCCGAAGGGCAGCTGGGGCTGATCGGGCATGGGCGGGGTCATGGTATCACGTGGCTGCTCCGGCAGGGGCTGCAGGATCAGTCGCTGGATGCGCATCTGGGGCACCTGCTGTTCCTGCTGCTGCTGCTGCTCCTGTCGCTGCTCCTGGCTGACCTCCTGCTGCTGATCCTCCTGCTGATGCTGCTCGGGCTGGACGGTCTGCTGCTGCTGCTGCCCGGTGGTTTGTGCCTCGGTGGTGGACTGTTCGCCGGAGGCGGAGACATCCTCCTCACTGCCCTCACTGGACTCGGCTCCCTCCTCGGCGGCCAGGCGGCGCAGCTCGTCGGTGATGCGGTCCTCGGCCATGCGCTGAATGTTCTTCAGATCCTCGGCGGTGATGCCCACACGCTGCAGGGCCATTCCGAAGGGCATGGGCTGGATCTGGATCTGGGGAGTGTCACGCTGTTCCTGTCGCTGCTGCATCTCCTGGCGGTGCTGCATCTCCTGGCGCTGCTGCATCTCCTGGCGCTGCTGCATCTCCTGGCGCTGCTGCATCTCCTGGCGCTGCTGCAACTCACGGAAGGGGATCTGGACGGGCACATCGTCGGCCACATGGATCTCGCGGAAGGGGATCTGCTGCATGTGAATGCGCACGGTCTGGACCTTGGGCATCTGCGACTCCTCGGAGGACTCCATGCGCGGGGCCTGCATCACCTGTGGCGGCATGGGCGGACGCATGGGCAGCTGTTGGAATGGCGGAGGCAGCTGGCGGATGATAATGGGTCCCTGCTGCTGTTGGTGGGGCAACTGCTGGTGCATCTGCATGGCCGGGGGCATCATTCGCTGGGGCATGTGGGTCAATGGCATCTGGTCGGGAATGCGTCCAAAGGGAATGGGCACACGCTGGAAGGGAATGAACATGGGCCTCAGGGGCTCGCTATCCTCATCGGAGTCCTCCTCCTCCTGCTCCCGCTGGCGCTTGGCCTCCTTCTCTTCCTTGTCCTTCTCGTCGCCGCCGTCGCAGAAGATCGAGATACGCTCGCCGGTGATGCGGGCCTTCTTGGGATCCGTGGTCAGGTTGACTCCGAACGGCAGGGCCACCGTCTTCGAGGGCGAGTCGACAATCTCCTCGGCGTGCTTGCGCTCCACCACACAGTTCATGCGAGATCTGTAGGGAATGGGAATGATTTCATAAGGATTAGGATTGGCTGTAGGATGTCTAACCTATGGTATAACATAAAACATGATCGGAAAAAATTCAAGATCAAATGTTCTCATTTTGAGATTCTGTCTGCTCACTTATTCGAGAAGAAATGTTCTTGAAATCAAGGCAAAAGCTCTCTCTCAAGTTTTTTAAAGTGATTAAGGGATCCTAATGTAAAGTTGAGAGTTATTTCGTTTTGGTTTTTTAGTGATACTATATACTATTTGTTATTAAGCTAATTATATAACTTATCCTTACTTCTTGTTGTTGCGCAGAATAGCGGCAGCCAGGTCACTCAAGTCCAGCTCGAGGGGCATTTTGCCGGGATACTTCTGCAGCTCATCGGTCTCATCGCTGTCGGAGTAGGAGTTATCCTTGTCGGAGTGCTCCTCGGCATCCTGGGTGGCTTCAGCCTTGCGACTCTCTGGCTCCAGGTTCTGCAGTTCGGAGTCATCGGTCGATCCAGCAGCTCCTCCCAGCAGGGGTTCAGCACGGGGAAGTTCCTAGAAATATGAAATAGTTTTTATATAAAAAAATACTTTAAAGTTTAAACATTAATTAATTCTTTAAATATATCTTAAAATACCATTCAAAATGGTATATTCTTTCCCTACTTTTTCCTTCTTTATAGCACCTATAAAAAATCGTAAAATTGTTTTTAGCTTACGCCATTTTTAAGCAGATTAAAATTGAAGTTACCACTTTTAGTCTTAGATCATGTTGTGTGATTTTATATCCCCCAATTTCCCATAGTTTTGTATCGCAAAATTGACAAAAGTTGTTTTGGTCTCTCAACTGAAACTGAGCGTCGGTCTTGAAGTTGGTTTTCGTTATTTTTTCTTGACTGCTTTTAGCTGGTTTTCTTGCCAGCTCTTCGTGCTGGAAACAATGAGGGGCACAGACTCGACCCGGTGGCAGTCATCGCAGTCAATTGCCCGGCGGAGATGTGACCCCAACCTACATACGACCGAAACACACAAAAAGTAAAATGCCATCGGAATAAACTTGTTGTTGCTGCGGCTCGAGAAGTCTAAACAAAACAGCAGCGAAACGGCAAAGGCAAAATTACATAATCGCCGACTCGAACAAATGGTTATATACCGAGTGGTTGAGTGGATCGTGGCTAAGCAAAAATCATGCCCAGCCGCAATGGCCGCCGCAGAAATAAACAAACGAAAAATAAATTTAAATTATACGAGCCTCATTAATGCCGAGCCGCGAACGAGGGGGAGTTGGGCGGAGCCAAAGCGGGATAGGGGTGATTTCGGATAATGTTTTATATATCCGGTTTGTGGATGGCTTATTTTGCAGGTCACCGTGTACTTGACAAAAGAGGTTGACATTGAACCAAGACGAGTTCTCTTCGGATTTCCTCTAGATGCTTGAGTTATGTATTTTGTTTTAAAGATTCTCCAATGATTCTTAGTATAGGAAGCTTTGATAGAGCTGAAAGTTATGTACTTCCCCTTCACTTTAAATAAAGAAAATAAATAAAAACAAGACAGAACGCTATAGTCGGGTTGGTGTCCCGACTATCTGAATACCCGTCACTCAGCTAAAGGGAGTGCAAGGGAGATGGAGATAAAAACTTTGATCAGGCTTAACTTTTTAACGAATGGACTGATTTAAAGAATTTCTTCTACATTTGGATAAACACAACAAAACTGCATTTATACTTATCCAAAATCTTTAAAAATGTGGGCGCCAAACACATTTTAGTATCGTCTGTGGGCGATTATGGACGATTGTGGGCGTTAGCGGGGGCGTGGCGCTCGGCTGAAATAAACTTGCGGTGCGTAGGAAGCCCAAGAATATGTGTTGGTAATCCCAACTTTTTAGCTTTTGTAGTTTCCGAGATCACAGCGTTCATACAGACAGACAGACGGACAGACGGACATGGCTAGATCGACTCCGGCTAGTGATCCTAATCAAGAATATATATTCTTTATAGGGTCGGAAACGCTTCCATCTCCCTGTTACATACTTTTCATATTCATATTATTCATTCATATATTGTTTGTATCCCACATCTTAAATTATAATACTTCTATATACCTTTCACTTTAAACGCAACTTAACAGAGTGGCAAATTAAACCAAAAATTTCCACAGCTTCTCAGAAAAGCCGCAGATCTCCAGCTAAAACCTGTCTATATGCAAAATGGACCCAAAACTGAGTCAATCTTGAGTCATGTGCTCCCCGGCCAGGTGACACACAACCCGCAAAATTTCACTTTAAAATCATATGTGTAAGAGGAAAACAGCCACAAAAAAAAAAGAAATAAGGCAGAAAAAAACTGAAATCGAAACCAAACCCAACCAGTTCAGCAAACAAGTTCGCTTGATTTGATTGTTTATTTTTCGCATTCGTAGTTGCTTTTCAAGGCCAGGCGCGTCTGGAGATAAGATCTATTATAATACAATGAGAACATTTGTCTGCCCCTAATTTGTTTATTGCGCGGGACATGTGGGGAATCGACTCGAGTCGCATTAAGATGACAATTAAATGATTACAAATTGAACGCTCTGTGCAATTAAAATGACAGACAACCGTCCGAAAGGCAGACGGTAGGCCTTTAATTTGCAAAACTTTTATTTATAGCCCCCGAGTGACTGACGCACGTCAATCGTCGTCGGCTGCAATTGTAATTCTAGAGGCGGCTCACGGCAATTTCTTTAGGGAAATCATCCATAAAAAAAAACCATTTGCCTAGCCGGCATAATAAGTTTTTCCTCTCCGCCTTCTGTCCAAGTGCCAAACGATTTTGCACAACAGGAGATAAATTATATTTACCTATATGCTGGCTGCCAGTATGTCGGTACATTACATAATCGTCAGGCCAAAAAGCATTTGCTTTGTCAAAAAAAAAGAGAAAAAACAAAGTACGACAAACAAACAGAAAAAAACGAAAGACTCAAGCGCGCAACTTGCCTTAAATGGCAAACAGTCAACGGCAATGGCCAAATCCAAATCCACAATGGTCGGTCTTTGGTCTCTCGGCTGCTGATGGCTTTTTGTTGGATGCTTGGGATGTTTGCCTGAAAGGTTGTTCAGTTGCTTATATTTTTTTTGGTTGGTACCAATCGGCGCCAGCCGGCAAAAGAAACCAACGAAAAAACAGACAGAAAAAACCGAAAAAATGACAGCAAAATTGCATTATGGCCCGGCTGTTGCAAGCGATGGCCACGTGAGAAGATCTTCATCAGCAGGAGATATTAACGCAAACGGAGGTGTATGAAATTGCATTTCGGGAGGTGGAGGATTTATTAACTGCATTTGGATTCTGGGAAAAAACCATTAAGGCGGAGAGGTCTTTAAAAGGCAGAGCATTGACTCCAATTGATATTCTTAAGAAAGCGAAATATGTAATACTTAAAGAAATATCATCTCATAATGGTTCATAATCAGATTGGTTCATATGTAAACTTCCAAATTAATTAAAATAATAATAAATTGGAATCAAATTTTGGGGCACTTTGGGGTCGTTTATTGTTTTAATTTGTACCTCACACGTGTCTCCTAATTGTTTCCGAATTCATTTGATTTTTCTAGATTTTTATGTCAATCCGTTCTGGGAGGAATTTGCTACTGACCATTTTTTATTGTTCCAATTATATTAGTTTAGATATGTAATTTACAGCACTACAACAATGGTTCATTAAGCTGGCTATGCAATTATTGGTAGCTTTCACTCTTATCCATTAAATCGCAGCACAATCAAATTAATTGGGCTCATATATTCCAATAATGAGCCTTTATAAAAAGGTGTATTTTTTAGGAGGGTTTGGCTTTTTAGGTGATCGCTGATCACATAACAATTGCATTCAATTCAATAGGGAAAAAATCACTTTCACGATTTTTTGGAACCATCTCTAGTTGCAGCTGCTCTTTCAGCTGATGATCTCTGGCATTTCGGATGCCCCAGCAGCAGCAACACAGCAGCAACATCAGCAACAGCAGCAGCAACAGCAACAGCAGCAACAATTGCTGCGCCCACGCCCGCTTGAGTGGATTTCGGTTGTATCTTTGTATGTGGCTTGCAACATGCTTTTTGCTGCCGTTGTACGTACTACCGAATGCTGCTTTCACTTTGTCTGGCATTTGATTCGCAATTGTTTGCTCTCTGGTTATTATGTCGCAAGCTCCAAAAGCGAACTCCACCATTTTGGTGTCCACTTAAGCGTCAAATTATGGGAATTTCGCTTGATTGAATTTATCGTTGCATTCGCTGGGCTTTGCTCGTTCATTCGTTTACATAAGCCATCTGCACATCGGGTTGAATAACCTGATCACCGATCAGTGATCAAACAGCATTATAAACTCTATGGATAATTTGTTTCATTTTGCACTTTCCATATCGGCTAATTGAATATTGATGACACGAATGCAAATGATTGGACCGTAAGTCATTAAATTTGAATTATGCTCTTTGCCCAGTCATCCAGTCGTCCAATCATCAATCAGCCTTTTTATATCCATAGTTTTATGGTGTGTCTATAAAGCTGTTTTCTGTTTTTTTTTAACGTATAATGGCCATTTGGTTACGCTTACATGCGTGAAATTTCTCAAGGAAGCAAACAATTGAACAGTTTTTTTGTTTCTGTTACATGTGAATATGCGAAATTGCTTTAGAGGTGCTTATTCAATCACTTTTGATCGAATTGGCAGTTATGTGGCAAGATTTGTATATAAAGAAATGTCTAGGAAACGTTTAAGCGATATTTGCCAATAATTGTTTCAGTGATTTACAGCCAGTTAAAAGTTGAGTGAAATTCAATTAAGTTTTCATTTAAACTTGTCAATTTTTACAATTATACAAGTATTTTAAATCTGCAACTCAGCAAATAAATTTATATTATTTTAATGTATATATTTAAAATTACAAAAAACACTTTTAAAATCGGTACAAAGTCATTAAAGTTTCCAGTAAAATCTAAACAATTCTCTCCCAAGGAAGTTTCTACTAATTGAGCTAAAATAAATACATCGGACATATCATATTTCGGGTATAAACAGTGCCTGTCACAAGTCTGCGATTCCACCGAACTAATAGCGCGTGCAGTCAACAACATTTCAGGGAAATTACACCGAGTCCACACGAACGGCGAATATTTTTCGGCTACCACAGATTATACCTACATTTTCCGGTAATTATATTTAATTTGGCTTAATATTCGAACTTTTTTTTATTTATTTTGGGAGTTCACTTCAGTCCGTGGCGTGTGCAGCCAAACGATGCGAACCATTATTACCCAACTATGTAATTTTAAGGCCCAGGGACCGAACACACGATACCGATCTGCCATAGCAACGTATCATTGAAGCACAACGGATTGTACAGATTGGTATATCGGTTTCAATATGCGTTTTTTCTCGACTCACCTTGCCCACCTGCTGCAGGGTTTCGAGCATTAGCTCCTTTTCCAGCACCGAATCGAGGGCCTGAACCTGATCGCAGGAGGCCTTGGCCTGCAGATAGGACGAGGCCAGGATGAAGGAGCCCAGAATGAAGGACGACACGATGATGGTGAAGGCGGTGATCTTGGCGATTTTCACCGAATTCGCCTGCCGCTTGTAGGCCTAGAAAATACAGAAAATTGGATTAGCTAAGGTGGTTTTATCAATGCAGATATTAGATTTAGTTTTGTGGGTTTGCAATTTAATATTTCTACGTGCTCTTTTGTCAATGACCTCTTTGTGTGTCGCTTTTTTTTGGTTTGGGGGTCAGGTAAAAGCGCCGACCTTACTCTACAAAATACAAAATACTCTTTAACGTGGCCAAGCACGTTTTCCCCTTCAAAATGTTGAAGTTGCAGTTAAAGTTTGAATAAAAAGTGCTGGGTGCGAAAAGAGTTTGTGTGTGACATGATAGTTTATTTAGAGCTTGAAAATTATCGATATTTTCGATATTTTGAGAATATATGACAAAATCTATGTTTTGAATTTAAATATCGAGAAATAGAAAACTTTAGACATTTTTTCAAGCCCTAGTTCTAGGATAGGCATGCAATTTCTTTAGTAACTGTGTTATCAATATGTTTTTAAGTGTGAATGATTCCAAAGTAGTACACATTTTTCTAGGTGAAAGAGGTGACTCGAGCTAAGTCGTTAAAAAGCTCAACAGTCAGCTAAAAGATGCGACATGAGGTAATAAACAATAGGTGATTGTTGAAGGTTTTTTGGCAAGTGTTCATAAAAATGCTTTAATCAACTTAACTGCGTCTTAGATCATCGCAAATATTTGCCATGCCAGCAGAGTTAGTCCGTGACTAATGTGTATGTACAGAGCTTTCGGCGTAAGGTGCAAAAATTTACAAGTGGATGCAAAAAGCCGCAAGACTAGGAATAGGTATACATTGATGTGAATTCCGCATTTGGGATCTTCGATTGCATAACAGGAAACCCACCGCAACATTGAGGAAATGGCAAGCCCAAGAGAAAACTGAAGACGAAGAGTCTCTCAAAAGTGTGGGTGCAGTCAGGTGAGGCCGCTTTTTCTCGGTTATATGTATATCTATATCTTCTTTTTTTTCGAAATGTGCAATGTTTTTTGTTAACACCTTTACGTGCGTGGCTGGCGTGGCCCCAAAATGCAGTTGCGAAAGTGAGTTGTGAGTGAGCTGCGATCGGAGTGAGTGATCATCATCATCAACACCAGGCAAAGTGAAGTGGAAGTGAATGGATCGCCTGGCACTCTATTTTACTCTACTCTACTTGATGAGGTTTTAATTTTTTTTTGTGAGGTTTTTTGTGCAGACAAAAGACTTGAGCGACAAACCTGATGATTAAAGTTAAAAAATCCCATCTGTGGTTGGTTTTGAGTGTTGTTTTTGTGTGGTGGCGGGTGCGGGGAAATAGAGAAAATTTCATATTGTCAATCACGGTTTCGGGTTCGGTTTGAGTTTGGGATTTGGTTTTTTGCATTCACATTTTTGTTCAACCAACGAAAGAAAAACGATTTTTGTGGTTTTTGTTTCGAGTGTTGTGCACATACACACACACACACACATTAAGGGAAAAGTACATAAAAACAAGAGAAGACAAAAAGTTAATGTGTGGGGTCGCTTAATAATACTTGAGGTAAAAAACCTAACACTTACGACTCAAAAGGTAAATACTGCACAAAAGGGAAAGCTTTTGGCCAAGGGTCGATTTGTGAAGGCTAAGACAGAGCTATTGACGTATTGACGTAACGTATTGATTGATGGACTGAGTTATTAGAAAGGTCAGACTATCATATCGAAGTCATTGGCTTGGATTAAAGTCATTGGGATCTATTAAATGTAAAAAAGTAGCTATCTATTTTTATTCATCAAAAAGACAATGTAAAAATATTTTTTTATTGAGTAAATAGTAATGATGATAATTACTTTTACTGATTTACTGATTTTAAGCACTGCGTTTTATGCCTAATGGGGTTTCCTAATGGCTTGGTTTACAGTCATTAAGATCCATTAAAAGCGCTTAAAATTCAACAAAAACTGGTAATTATACAAATACTTTATTTTCATTTTCCATAAACAGTGAATCAAATAAGTTATTGCCTTTCTGTATGTATTTTTTAGCTAATCTTCGAACTTCACTTTTAATCAAACTTTATACTTCGCCTTAATAAAAGTGGGCACTTCAATTGAGCCTGTTAGATAACTATTTGCTTTCACTGTGCCGCTGGTAAGGCGATAATAATGGGAGGGGAAAACCCTCGCGTGAATGGTACCGCACAAATCATTTTATGGCTGATGCGGATGCTGACGGTTGAATGCCAAATACAAAAAGTACAGTGCAATTTATGCAAATTTTTATTTTAATTTAACCCACACAGACACAAGATTACACCCAGATATCTAATAATTTTTCATATATTTATATATACATGATATTTATGGTATGGCAGGGAAAACAAGTTGAACGAGTCAAAGTACCCAGTGGTGGCGCAGTCCATATAGATATGGTGTTTGTTTAGGGTTCGCGTTATTAGCGTGTCGTGACTATAGCGTTAGAGCTCTCCGAGATTCGGATTGAGGCGGATTTCTATTTGTCCAACCATATCGGATACACAGATCCATTCACACCTTGCCGAGAAATGAGCTATGGGTATGGGTATGGGGTATGGGTAAATCTTGTATCTTGCAGATACGAACGACTTTGGACTATCCCAGGGAAATGTCAGGCCGCAGAAAAATTGTCAAAGCCGGTCACGTTGCATGCGATTCCCTCTCGGCTGTCAGACAATAATAATTTTTAAAATTGCACATTAATGGGGGGTTTTGCAAATTGCTTATGCATGCGATGCAGACTGATTTGGTGAAAATGCAGCTCACGTTTGCAGCTGCGTGCAGACAAAAGTCCGCATTGCGCATACGCTCTGTGGTCCGTCAGCGGATGCAATAAGTCAAAGGGTGACCCTGGCATTTTCTAACCCACTTGGCTGCTGGCCAATCAACGTTCAGCGGGTCAGCTAAGCTGTAGATCAAAATGTACATACATCACTCTGGGTTTTTTCCCTTAGAAAAAAAGATAAAAACTATAAAAAATATATATTATATGAAAACTGATCTTTTAAGGACTTTTTCTCATAGTATCTTAGGTACAGGATTTTTCTAGATATTATACCTTTGTTAAAGAAAAAAAATTTAAACTCATTGATTGTAATTCCCTTTCCTGATCATCAAGTTAGTTTCGGTTCAAACCCGTAATTAGAGCTACCATTTTGCGAACAAAATGTGGAATTGGGTTGCAATTAGTTTCGCATTTGTCACACACAAAGAGAGTGGGTCTAGCTTAATCGGGGCTTCACTGTACTCACCGGTGGCGGTTCGCTGGCGGTGCTGTAGACCTCGCTAGCCGCATAGTCGGGCTTCATTTGCACGGTAGCCATCGAGACGGTATCCTTCTCGGTCATCTATAGCACTACAAAATATTGGGGAACAATCGGTTAACTCTCGGGAACTCAGAATCCGTTATGGTGTAGAAATCCAAGCAAGGATAACTGATGTCAAAAACAGTTTGTATTTAAATTTCAATCAATCTGGCACAGTTTTGTACACTTTCTTTCATCACTTTTCACTTGCTTTAGTTTTTTTTCCAAGCGTCTTGTTTTTTATTTTCCTTCACTTACGTAGAGGATTTTCCAAAAATTCGACAAAAAGTAAAAGGAGTTTTGTTGTACGTATTTTTTGGTTTTTTTTTCTGCGGGTTTGTCGGTTTGAAAAAGTTGCCTGACCAACTTTTCAGCAGGGGGGATTTTTGGCCTCTGGAAACTTTGGAATACTACGTCTTTGTTGTACGACTGCCACTCGCCGTCTGAAGCCACAAACGCGTTTCGTTTCAGATTTACCAGATTTAAAACTTTTTTCAAACCAACTGCGACTGCGACTGCGGCAGAGCGGTTTCGTCTCTCACCGACACAGACAAACTAAAACCGACAGAGACAGCTGCACGATCGACACAAAGCGAAAATACGAAAGAAAAACAAAAGTTAAACTAAAAAAAACACAAAAAAAACAATCAACAATAACACACTCAAGCTGGCTGGCTGGCTTACAAATACATTTGCACTTTGTTCCAGAGAGTTCGGGTACAGTAATCACTCACGAATGACGGTTCGTTGGTTGCATTTCATATTTGGCTTATGGCTTAACTCGTATATATATTAAAAAACAAATAAAAAATAAAGCAACAACTGATTTATATTTTTGATAGAACTAACCGATAAAAGGTGAGATGTTAAATAGGAAAATAAAAAATTGTGTTATTTTACAACCTACAAACAATTTAAATCTTATTTATTCCAAATAAAAACGTTTTATAATTGTTATGAATCCTGATAATTTGTAAAATCCAAATCAAAGGCATATTTTTTAACTCCTTGCTTAAACAAGTAAAATAGTATTTTAAATATTATCGTTATTATTATTTAATTTAAGTGCTTATGTAATAATAATACATTTTAAAAAAACCTAGACAATTTCCCAATGAATAAAAAGTTTAATTTTCTCTATACTATTGAAGTTATTATTTATATACATTTTTTTTAGCTAATAACAAAGTCCAGTTTACCGAGTGATGACTGTCTGTATGGAAGCCGAGCTCAGGTAGAGAAAAAGCTTTCGGCTGCTGTGGACCCTATAATTCAGCTACACACGTGATTGTGCGTTGACGCTTAGCAATTAGCCGAATGCGAATTAGATTGAATTTAAAAATAAAATTATATTAAATGATTTAATGGCTTGTGTACACACACGACTATTTTTAGAGCCTTTGTTATTTGACAATTGTGGCATTCTCCCCGCCCCGTCAAACGATTCGCCAGGCATTCCCTCAATTAGACGCAGCTAATGTAGTTTAAAACCAGAACCAAGCATAAGTTATGCCCCCGAATGTAGGGTATATTTAAATAGGGTATGGTGAAAAAGCTCTCGCGACACACATTAAAAATTAAAGGTACTCGCACAAGCACACACATAAATTAACAACCGGAGTGGAGCTCGTATAACTTGCTCCCCGACTTAAAAGTTGTTGGCTGCAGCTCAGTTGTTGTTGCACCACTTTGAGTTGCTTACGAAAAGGAACATTAAGTTTTTTGTAGTATTTCTTAGCTTTTTTTGTTGTTGTTGTAATTTTTCCATTGTGATTGTAGCTGGCCAAAGCATTGCACTTGCCCAAACACAGACGCAGAATACCAGGGTAGTATTCGTTTTATATACTGTACCCACTACTTATGCTATATAGTCAGCGTTCATCTTGATTGCTCGAACAGCTGCAGCCGCCTGCTGTTTGCTTAGATTGTCCATTATTTTGAACAATTCTGGAAATTGCTTTAAATACAAAAAAAAATAGGAATGATAAGACTTCCAATGATCTGCTTTGAAATAGTTCTGTTAGTCCGACATTGCTCATACGCCATGTTGGTCGGGAACCAGTTTTTTGCCTCTTCCTTCCTGCCTCTTGATTTTGTTTTGGTCTCTTACTTCTCCACCGCTTTGTATCATGCTAGATGCTCGTTTATTATCTATTTTGGTGACCCAACACTGGACCCGCCTCAGGTATTATGTAAGCCGAAGATCTGTTTTTTCGACTCTCTTCGTTAATTGCATAATTCCTAGGGTTTATGATTAAAATGTCACAAGCCAACGAACCAACGGACGACCCACGACATAAAAAACCGAGCTTCAAGTTGGTCAAACTCCGAGCTCAAGTGATTAGTCAATAAAGCGAAGTGGCTTTCTTTGTTTATGTTTATGCAACCCGAAAGTGGAGTTGGGGCATAAACAGCATCCCTCTAATTGCGATCATCCCACAGCTAATCCCATGGCATCTATTTACATTTTCTTTCTCTTGTTGCTACCACATTATTAATTATTGTTTTTCTTTTGGGTCCCCTAATTTGCATGGCACAATGAACAACCAAATTAATTTCTCATTGCATCACTGATTGTGCGATCCAATTGCAAATGCGGTTTGGAGAGGTGAAGTAAGTGGGTAACGGGTTGGTTTCCAATCTTCCAGATTACTTTCCAGCAGTCGTCCAGAAGCCCAACAAAACAGCATTCTAATCATCTGGAAATTCCCAGAAGAAACCTACCTTCCATAAACTGATGATCTTCCACTTTTTGCACAATCAAATGACACATATTTAGTACATATTATTTACTAACAACAAAGTTTTATTGTTAATTACGTTCTTTCGCTAGAATAAACATTTTTTGATTTCTTCATGATTAAAAAAACGTGTAATAATCGTAATCTCTAGTTATCAATTCTTGAAAGAATTTAATATAGAGATCGTATGATATACAGTGTCAAAAGAAAAAAAATCTATGAATTGATTGTGCACAATCTTAAAATATTTTAGAGCGTATTTACGATTTGTTAATTTAAATAAGGTGATAATAACACGTTGGTCATCATAATTTTAGTACAGCCCACGAAATTAATATTTTACTCATCCATAATAAAATATTATACAAGTTGTCGCTCAAAGTCATCAAAATAAACTAACAAGTAATACTACTAATACTTCTTAGATTATACAAATCTCAATGGAATTAATTTGTAACTATTTGTTACTAAAGTTAAATAGATTAATAATAATAATATGGTCAGATTTTTAATGTTATGTTCCTAAAAAATAACCTAAAAGCTATTAAATTCTTTAAATAGAATTTCTAGAAATATTTTAATAAAAATTCACAGGAAATGTGTTTTGAACGCTGTAAAATGAAACAAAATCAGATATGCGCATATATGAATGTATATAAACATCTGTATCATTTGCTTAAGGGTTCGGGGCTGTCAAGTTTTACGATCGGGGTTTTTTCGCCGACTATAAAACCCCTTATACTAAAGCTAAGCTAAATGGAAAAATAAGAGAGAAAGATGCGCTTAGCTTGACTCGCAAATTGGCACCCGGCTTTGGATTTTGGCTCCGTCTCCGGCTGGAACTACTACTACTGCGACTTTATTCGGGGAGTTCACAGGGGGATTACGGGGGATGGAGATGCCGTGAGCTGCGAGGTACCAAGCGGCGAACTGGCACCGTCTTAGGCCTGGGAATTGTGTAAAATGAATACAGAAAAAAACGGAGAAAAAACACACATAAAACACAAACTAAAAACGAGAAAAATGAATGCAAAAAAAAAGCAAATTCAATGCAGGTATCGGACGGATACATGCGAGTATCTCAGAAATACAATGCGCCAGTGCCTAATAACCGAACACAAGTTGATTTTGAGTGTCTATGTGAAAAATAAAATCAAAACAAATCACAAAAAGCTCATAAATAATAGCCACACAAAAAATGAACAACGGCAGCGACAACAACAAAGGTTTTCGGTCGTTAGCGCAGTTCGCCATTTTGGCTTGGCTAAAATTAGCTAATAACGATAAAAAATGGTAAACAAGAAAACCAAAATAAACTGAACAAGAGAGAACGCTATAGTTGGGTTGGTGTCCCGACTATCTTATACCCGTCACTCGGCTAAAGGGAGTGCGAGGGAGATGGAGATATAAACTTTGATCAGCTATAACTTCTTAACGAATGGTCCGATTTAAAAAATTTCTTCAACATTTCGATAGGTATTGATAAGCATAACAAAACTGCATTTTTACTTTTCCGAAATATTTAAATTTTTAAAATCGTATATAAGCTATTGTGGGCGTTAGAGGGGGCGTGGCACCTTCTGGAAATAAACTTGCGCTGCGTAGGAACTCCAAGAATCTTCATGCCAAATACCAATCCTCTAGCTTTTATAGTTTCCGAGATCTCAGCGTTCATACAGACAGACAGACAGACGGACAGACGGACAGACGGACAGACGGACATGGCTATATCGACTCGGCTAGTGACCCTGATCAAGAATATATATACTTTATGGGGTCGGAAATGCTTCCTTCTAGCTGTTACATACTTTTGCACGAATACAATATACCCTTTTACTCTACGAGTAACGGGTATAAAAAGTTACGAGCATATGAAAAGCAAGAGGAAATAAAAAATCAAGCTGTGTATTTTAATGTTTTCGACTGTTCAGAAAATATTACAGTTATTTTTTAATTTTTTTAAAGGTTTTTAACTTTATATATTTTATTTTGTGATTAAAACGAATGATAATGCATTTTCAAAGCTTAAAAATAAACTATCTCTTAAATTCATACTTAGTTATTAACCCCATTAAAAAATCCTATAAAATTATACACAATTTGCTTCAGATTCCACTTCATTTGCTTACAACTTTTCCCCACTCAATTAGTGATCCCAACTTCCTAGACCCGTAGCAAATATTTCTATCGCATTCAATGTGAGTTGGTCACGGGAGAGTGAACGAAGCAGTAATTACAATTGGATTTCAAATGCTTCAACGATTGTCGAGGGGATTTTATTTAATTTTTCATACGTGTACCTGTAGAAATATATATACTGTATACTGTGTGCTCTCGGAGAAACTGCGTTCTAAGAATTGAGCATCTTTGCCCCGCTTTTTGTGCCTGCCATATTGGAACGAACGTGCGACCGACCGATTAGCACCTCATCGTTAGAAACTAAGCTCATCCGGAGTTACCTGTCTGAAAAACAGTCCCGCAACCCTTTGGAGGTGCGCATGCGATGAAAGCATGCCCAAATAAATTAAGCCAATTTGGACAGGAACAATAGGAGTTTTTTGTATGCCTAGCAGTCCGTAAATTGACAGAGATCTTCATTCGTGTTGTTCGTGCTTTCCTCTCTGTTTCCCTAAATATGCCAATTAGCGACGCTCACAGGTGTGTGTACCAGTGGGTATATAGAAATTCATAAATTAACATGGACATAAACGGATATTGTTATGGGTTCTGGTACCCTCACAGAGGTTATCACCAATTTTGGACATCCAGTCTACATCTTAAAGATTTGTACTGAAGCAAGGATGAACATTTTAACTTTTATTCAAAGACGAAAGAGGTATATGATAATTATTACTATTATTTTTAGAAGCCTTTTTCGAATTAGTAAAACCAGCACAAATCTTGGTTTTTAAATTATCCGAAAGTTTATTTGCAGGAACTTGTTTTACTATCTGGGGTGTCACAGAAACCGGCGACGGATTTGGGTACGGTTGGTTTGCAAACCAACCCATCGAAACCGTAGGTGTCACAGAATCTATAGCGTTTTCTAGGAGTTTCGGAGTAAATTTGCTCTGATTTTCGGAACATTTGCTTCAATGCCTACTATTCGGTTGGTTTAAAACCGTGTACTTGATTTTCAAACGGTTTCTGTGACACCGAGAATTGCTTTTGGGGGGAAATTTGGTTGGAAGAGATTTCCGTATAAGAAAATAGACAAAGAAACGATTGGATTTCTAGTCGCGATTCCCTAATTCTAAATCCATAATTGATTTAGATTCTGGCCCTGAAAAAAACCGTAAAATTATTATGAGAATGACTAAAAAGATGCTGATTCTTAGAGTATATACTCCGTCGACTATACCATTCATATCTTTCGCTCCTCAAAAATCATTTTTCATTTACATTGTACCCCATTGCAATTATCACATTTTTCGAATGCGGATTCGTAAGTTTTCTAGTTCAGCGAGAGATCGCTGCGAATGTCAATGACTCGTCATTGCTGTAAGCTTTTTGGATTGGAACTGCCGCTGGCCGGAGCATTTACCGCTCTCATTTGTCAACGCCGGCAAAACAGCCGCAAGTACAACTAAGTACATACAAAAGAGCCGCCCTCAATGCCCACGGAGCGTTGCGCTTTTAACGCTTCTCAGGTATTAATTGCCGACCAGATCACGAAAATATGTATATGCTAGCAGAAGAAAAAATTAACTACATTTGTAGCCTCACATATTTGGCTTAATGCGGCATTTAAAAATGTTAATTGAATTGAGTTACGGGTAAGGAGGAAGCTGATTTGTGGGTGTTCATTGCTTAGGAAAGTGATTTATGAAAGTTTTGGAAGTGAAAATAGAGAATTCTTAAGGAAATGCAAAGATACAGATGTAGTGAACCAAATTATTAAAGAGAAAATAAAATGATTAATGCTCATAATTATTATAAATTATTTGAAATTCATCGTTACACCTCTTTTTTCTGGAAGATGTTTCTTCCATTTATCTTGTTAGCCACTAAAGCTTTTGTCTCTCACCTTTGCGTGTTTATCCCCTTCTGATCTTCAGGACAAAGCAGCCCCAAAGTACTTTGCTGTCCAAGGTTTTCGCACCCAGGTGCCAAAACCGAGAAGTCTCGTGGTCGCAAAGTCAAAGCCCTTCTCGAAGACCCGCAGTGATGAGATACAATGAGTTTTCAAGTCAAGCGTTGTTCGGGGACATCCGAGTTGATTTTTCGACATTCTCAAACAATGGTGGCACTTTTTTGCGCCTTGTTTTTCATTGCGCATTCACTTAGCAGTTGGAGATTTTCAAAATGAGATAACACCTTACATTTTGGGGATGGGTTTTTTTTGTGTATATTTTGGGCGATCTTTTGCCATCAAGCGACATGACAAAGCTGAGAAGAAAACGATGGAAAATTCGTTTAAAATGCAAGAGATTATACTGGGCGTAATGATGGGGAAAAAAGTGAGGAAGGTTATTGTGGGGCGCCACAAATTAATTTGCACCTTTCGCCTCTGCCGCAGCGACGTCGGCGTCAGCAGGCGGTGAAAGTTGCACATGCAAATCTACAAAAGAAAGAAAAGCTGCGAACGCTGTCGGCAATTAAAGGCAACTTTGTTGCACTGAGATGCAAATTTAACATAACTGTTTTCCTGAAGGCGCGTTTAAACAATACAAATGGCCATTTAATGAATATTAATCTAATTTTATTTCATTGTATTTGCATTATGTATTTATCATTATTTCTATTGTAATGAATAATGTTTTAAATGATTTTAATCTTTAAAATAATAGCTAAGCTAAATAATAGCTAGTCCCATTTTAAATATTATATCTATTGTCATTCTAAATCTATTTTAAATGATTTTAAAGTATTAATCTTTAATCTTTTACGGTTTTAAATGATTTTAAAGAATAATAGCTCTAACGCTAATGGCCCATTTTAAAAATTTAAAACATTTTCATTAAAATATATACAATTTTCTTTCAGTGCTCAGTTGCAGTATAACGTGACTGGAAATAGTGCAGCATCCAGAGCGAGCTCTTTTCATTTTTTGATGCATCTCAAAAGGCCGGAGGAAAACTTTTATCTATTTTCTTTTAATCTCCCTTAGCCGGCGGGCAATGTCATAATCTCTGCGAAACTGGGGGCTTTCCACGATTCGGTTGACTTATGTGCGGATCCATTGTACATAATAAATATGAAAACATATTTAGTGACTGTATATGTGTGTTTAGCGGGCACAACGGTAATCGTAATTTGTCATTTATTTGCACTTCGCATTTGAGTGATCGCCGCTCGGCATCAGGAGGAAGCGGAAATAAGTGCAGACTGCAGCAGGTGCATTTGGGTGTTTGATTGCACTTCACACAGTTACTGAAACTCTTCGTGCATGTAAAAGTCAGTTGTTAAGTCAACATTAGCGAGTCACATTTGAAATCGAGTTCAAAATCCCGTAACGTCTCTGGCAATATGGCAACGCTTAAATTGCATTCGACTTATCGATAGTCTATGCTATCTTCAAAGAATTTGCAATTAATCTTAAAAAACCGTTAAAACGAAACCCCAAAAAAAGTTACAAATTTATTTAACGGTGCATTTTGGGTTCTTACAATTTTTCTTATAAAACTAAAATTAAGTTTTTAGGAAAAGTAAAAGTAAGGACATGAACCACAATGTAAAATACTCAGCCTTGACATAAACCATATTTACGTAAAATTTAAAGAATAACTTATTTTTAGAGCGGAAATTAAAATTCGGTTAAAAACATAAAACTTAGTTATCTCTCTTATAAAAAAATTTCGAGTTTTTAATTTTAATCGATACGCTGCCAAAAACAGCCTGGAAAAACTATGGAATGATGAGGGGACTGGAACTTTTGACATTTCTCTTTGGCGCCTTGTAACGGAACTTTTCCAGTGACTCCCCAACTAGCCAACCTGAAATAGCACTTTTCGCGTGGCGAGACCAAAAAATATTAAAAAGAAGGTCCCGTGGAAGATTTTAATTTGTATACCCCGATTTTAGCACTGCAAGGAATCACACAAATAAAATGGTAAGATTAAAATGTTTCCGTTACTTAAGTTTCAAAAAATATAAAGAGTGGGAAGTAAAACTGAACAAAAGTGAATAAAGAAAATTAGAACCACCGTATCTCGGTATATTATTTTTTTGTTCAAACTTTTTTCTGTTATTGCAAATGAAAAGGAGACAAATGAAATGATCTTCAATTCTAAATTTGCATGGAATTTGAATTTTTAGAATCCTTTTATATCTTATGCTGTTTTTTTTTGACTGGTCCCGTTTTATAAACGAATGCAAAAATTTGTATCCATGACGATCTTAAGATCTAAAACAATATAATAATAATATTCAAATACAACAAAGTATAAAACATTAATTTAAATTACTATTTATTTAATAAAATGTTTTTTTTTAAGTAAGTAAAGTATTTGGTATATTGAAGATGCAACATAACCTAACTTTAAGCAATGGCGTATTTCGAACTCATTTCATTTTTTACATATCTTCTGACAGCGCGAAGTGGTCTCCATCCAGATTGGCCAGTGCGGCATCCAGATCGGCAATGCCTGCTGGGAACTGTACCTCCTGGAGCACGGCATCAACCTGGACGGCAGCCTGAAGACCAAGGAGGAGCTGACGGCCAGCGGGAGTAGTGCCAGTGTGGGTCACGACACCTCCGCCAATGATGCACGAACCTTTTTCACGGAGAC
This sequence comes from Drosophila prostipennis, assembly GCA_037075205.1. NCBI lineage: Eukaryota > Metazoa > Arthropoda > Insecta > Diptera > Drosophilidae > Drosophila > Drosophila prostipennis. The sequence continues at coordinate 217,350 of JBAMCJ010007287.1, forward strand.
CGGCAATGGCAAACAGGTGCCCCGCTCGATTTTCGTCGATCTGGAACCGACGGTCATCGATGACGTGAGGAATGGCTGCATGAAGGATCTCTACCATCCGGAGCAACTGATCTCCGGAAAGGAGGATGCGGCGAACAATTATGCCCGAGGTCGTTACTCGATTGGCAAGGAGGTGATCGATAGGGTGACCTCGAGGCTGCAGAAGATCGCCGAGCAGTGCGATAGCCTGCAGGGATTCCTTATCTTTCACTCGTTGGGCGGCGGTACCGGCTCGGGATTCACCTCCCTGCTGGTGGAGCGACTATCGACCGATTATAGCAAGAAGTGCAAGCTGGACTTTGCCGTTTATCCCTCGCCCAAGGTCTCCACTGCTGTGGTCGAACCATACAATGGCCTGCTGACCACCCACTCGACCATGGATCACTCGGACTGTGTGTTCATGGTGGACAATGAGGCCATCTACGATATATGTAACAATAGCTTGGGCGTGGACAGGCCAGCCTATAGCAATCTGAATCGTTTGATTGCCCAAATAGTGAGTTCCACAACCGCCTCATTGCGTTTCAGTGGCTCGATGAATGTGGATCTCAACGAGTTCCAAACGAATCTGGTGCCCTTCCCCAGGATCCACTTTCCCCTGGTCGCCTACGCACCGCTAATGTCCGCCGAGAGATCGGCCCACGAGCAGCATGCCATTACCACTTTGACCAATGCCTGCTTCGAGTCCTCCAATATGATGGTCAAGTGTGATCCTCGTCAGGGTAAATTCATGGCCTGCTGCATGCTTTACAGGGGCGATGTGGTGCCCAAGGATGTGAATGCAGCCGTATCGGCCATCAAGTCCAAGCGGCACATCCAGTTCGTGGACTGGTGTCCCACTGGATTCAAGATTGGCATCAACTACGAGAGGCCAGCCTATGTGCCGGGTGGAGATTTGGCCAAGACCTCGAGGGCCTGCTGCATGCTGTCCAACACGACTGCCATTTCGGTGGCCTTCTCGAATCTGTCCTACAAGTTCGATCTGATGTTCAAGAAGCGGGCCTTCGTCCATTGGTACGTGGGCGAGGGCATGGAGGAGGGCGAGTTCACTGAGGCGCGGGAGAATATCGCCGTCCTGGAGCGGGACTTCGAGGAGGTCGGTCTGGACAACGCCGAGGAGGGCGGTGACGAGGACTTTGATGAATTTTGAGAACACATAACAGTTCCCAGGCCCAGTCACTCCAATATCCAATCCATATATGTAAATAATAAAGCAACAAAGAGTTAAACTTACCATGATTTTTATTGGGTTAGGGGGATGTTGCGCTCATACCCTTTAACTAATGATATCAGAGCTTTAAAAATAACTTAAGCCAATCTTTGGACGAACTGGGAAACACCTTACTTAGAAGGATTTTAGTGAACCAGTAAATATATACTTTTTAAAGATTAGAAAGATTGAATTAGAAAAAGCAGGAAGAATAAACCATCATAGATTAATTGAAAACCCAAAGTCCATGTTTTCGTGTTATTTCATAAGTTGAATGTTCATAACATCCGTTAAAACTTCACTTAAAATCAAATTATTCGAGAGCTAAAATAAAAACACATTAGCATTAGTTTTCTGTAATATTTTTTTGTATTTTTTCTTTAGTTTTTTGTTGTTGTGTTTGTTGTTTATTATTTTTTAACGCCTATTCGCTATGTTCTTTTCAATTGTATTTTTTTGTTTTACTTAATTTTACTAGATTTTATTTTGAACTTGCAAGTATTTTGCGTTTTTTTTTCTTCATGAACTTACAATAAAGAATCATCAAAAAGTTTTTGCACAGTGTAAAATTACAATATTTTTGTTTGTGTGAGTGTATGTTTTGGGTGTATGTATGCGTGTGATTTGGGTGTACGTGTATATCTTCTACGGTGTTAATCTATAAATCTAAATTTCTCTCTAAGAGCAGGCCAATGTTTACACCAATCAACTGGGAATTATCGTTCGTGTTAACTTTTAAAATCAGAGAACGGCAAAAGTTTCTTTAAACAAAGATCCTACTATACAAGGGAAAGGCATTGCATTTGTGTACTTTTTGTTTTGTTTTTGTTTGTTTGTGTATATTGTTTAGTGTTATCTTTAGTTTTCTATTTAGTATAATTACATAATGACGATTTCCCATCTACTGAGTTTGCATTTGCTTTAATTACAATAGTTAATCCATAAAAAATATATAACGATGATGATGGCAAAGTATGTTGTTTCAAATTGTTGTGGTTGTGGTTGTTGGTTGTTGGTTGCATTACAAAGTGCTGTTAAAGTTGTGTTGGCGGTAGCTTGCTAACGGTGTTCTGGTTTCTGTTGTAAACGTTTGCTGATTTAACTGCCGCTTTTCGGTTTAATATGGAACATTTGAGAAGAGATACGACACACTTTCGCCGTTGTGTGTCCGTCTGACGGCCTCGGCGAACATCATCGAGACATCAATACACTGAGGGGAGGAAAAATATGAATCATTAATTCGTTTCGAAAAATATTAGATCCCATTCCGTTTATCATTTCCCAGAATTTATTTAAGACCCACCTGGATTTTCGGGCAATCCCGCATGTGTCCATCCTGTGGTATGGTATTGGTCACCACCACTGCCTCAAAACAGGCATTATTGATCCGCGAAATCGCCGGACCCGAGAAAATGCCATGCGTCAGAATGGCATACACCTGATTGAAAGCCAAAATGAATTATAAAAAAACGGGAAATCAAATAGGAATAAACCGAACCCACCTTGGTGGCTCCGGCCTCCACCAATCGATCGGCGGCATGCACAATCGTGCCGCATGTGTCGGCCATATCGTCGACCAGGATGGCAATCTTGTCCTTCACATCGCCCACCAGAACCATGGAGGCCACTTCGTTGGCCTTCTTGCGCTCCTTGTGTATCAGGGCGAACTCCACATTCAGCCGATCGGCAATCGAAGTTACACTGAAAGGAGTACATTTAAATTAGCATTGTACGATAAGGGAAATGAAGACCAAAACCTACCGCTTGGCTCCGCCAGCATCGGGCGACACAATGATCGAGTTCTTCCACTCGGGAATGTTCTCCTTGATCCACTTGAGTACCGCTGGCTCGGCATAGAGATTATCAACTGGTATATCGAAGAAGCCCTGGAAACGATGAGAGAGTTCTCAAATTGGTTAAACATAAAGTAGTCGTTGCCAGACTTCAACTGAATGTCAGGCACTAACAACCCGTATATCGAACATTACAGTTTTGAACACATACGAAATCAAGTCTCCAAGACAAATTGAAAACAAAAGTTAAAAGTCAGATAAAATCCTAAACAAGAAGTTATATATTTCTACAAAATGTCCCAACCGCAACCCCAATCCCCTAACCAAGTTATAAATATAGATGAGCAGCAGGACGACCTGAAACAGTGGCTAAAGGAGCAGCGCATCATCCTGGACGTGCGTACTCGTCGTGTTTTCTCCGATGTTTTGCCAGTGGCCAAGATTATCAAGCAATGCCACCCGCGTCTGGTGGATCTCCACAATTATTCGCCCAAGACCAGTGTGGTGCTGAAGCTAAACAACTGGGAGACCTTCAACAACAAGGTCCTGAAGAAGTTGGGCATCAATGTGCCACGCTCTGGGCTGGAGCAACTGGCTTCGGCCGCACCAGGAGCTATTGAGGCGCTATTCCGGGAACTGATTGCAGTGACCAAGTGTGGAGGCCCCCGGCCAAGTCCCATGCTGAATGTCTCGCCAACGCGTTCCCACAAGAGCGAGGTGGTCAAGCAGGTGTCCAATAATAAGGATTCCCTCCTGAGACGCACCCTCAAACGGTCCCTCACCCAAGTGATCGAGCGTTCCTCCTCCTGCTCTAATCGGCTACCCAAAGTCCACACCATGGAAGTGGAGGTCCTTGTCAACGGACAGAACAAGAAGGTGCCCAAGAAACTGGTGGAGTACGAACACTACGCAAAAGCTGTCCGCGAGAGTGCCGAAAAGTCCAGCTACATTAGTTCCATCATCCAAAAGACCGACTATCTGGAGAGTATCATCGCCGTTAAGGATGAGCGCATCTCTGAGCTAATGGATCAACTGGGCAAACTGTCGGTGAGCATTCTTTCAATGCGACCCTTGCTCAGCGATAACAATATCGACGACGATACTAGGATCAGTACAAATTCCCATACCCATATTAACGACGCCTCCGAGCCGCTCCTCACCTAACTTTGGATATAGTGTGTTCCCGAGGATCCTGCGGGATGTCATCCCAGTTCGTAACCCCAAAAGTGAAGCTCGATTAGGTCCTTGGGTCTGAGCTGAACTCCCGATCGATCCTTCTATACATCAACTTTCCACTGAATCAAAAAAAAACTGCATGTTGGATATATCCCTACCATATATTTTGTATTTTCATTTGCATTTTTCTTTGGCTTTACCTTAATAAAGAAAACGAAATTCTTCCGTCGTTCGAAAGGAAAATTACATTTTCTTTATCGTAATTAGTTCGCTGATAAATGAAATCGAGGTACGATAGGAAAAACGCTTAGAAGGCTTTGCAAATATAACGATATCAAAGATAACTATAAGAAACTGGTGGTTTCATAGGAGTTGTTTTTTTTCTTGCCCAAGGAATTTTTTACAAGTTACAGTTTTTCTATGTAGTTGTGAATAAAAACTCTTTATAAGTTTATAAGTTTTTCCGCTTTTAAATATTATGTATTTATAACCGTTACTCGTAGATTAATTATACCCGTTACTCGTAGGAGATTGACATTCTTGATTGATTGACATGTCTGGCGCCCACATCTTTCAAGATTTCGGAAAAGTAAAAATGCAGTTTTCTTTCGTTTATCAATACCTATCGAAATGTAGAAGAAATTTTTTAAATCGGACCATTTGTAAAAAAGTTATGTGCGATCAAAGTTTTATATATCTATCTCCCTCGCACTCCTTTTAGCTGGGTAATCTGATAGGCGGGAAACCCGACTATAGCTTTCCCTCTTGTTAAATTTAAGTTTATCTTAAGCAGACTTACCTGAATCTGTGAGGCATGCAGATCCATGGTTATGATGTGATCGGCTCCAGCCACGGACAGCATGTTGGCCACCAATTTGGCCGAGATGGGCGCACGACTCTGTGCATTGGCCAGCGTAGAAAGAAATGCAACGAAAGGTTTCCATTAGCGCAACTAGTAGTCAGGTTGTTAATTCAGTTCTTATGGCTAGGCATTATATGAGGAGTAAACCATGGAAATCAAAATCGAACATGGACACACATATGTATAGACAGAAATCAACAAAGAGGTTAACGTTCCAATAGATTGCATATGGAGGTACATAGTTCAAAGACAGAAAAGAGATTCAGTTGCGACAACACAAAGGACGAAATGGTGATTTGGTGCAGCACCCCGGAAATAATGAGCTGAGATCGCGAAAATGAGATATATACCCAGGTGATAAAGTGCAACGCCAGTTAGAGATAAACAATTACAGATAGGTCGGTTAATACGCAAACAAGTGCAAAGAAAATTGAACAATTTTTGATTTTTTTTTGCATTTTCCGTTTTGTTTTTCATTGGATGTTTGTGGTTTATTTGGATTCCAAACTGATCAGAGAACAAGGCATGCAAAACATCGGTCGGATATAGAAGTGTGTTTAGGTTGGTTTGGGGAAAGATCATCGTCTCAAAAGAAAACAAAGAACGCAACAAAGCAAAAGGCTTAAGACAAAAATAATCTAAAGCAAAATGTTCTTTTTTTTTTTAGTCCCGCAGCAGCATTAAAAATATCAATGCCTGGGATACAGGAACTAACCGAACTACTCACAGTATATTGTTTGGCTGAAAACTCCTAAGCTCAACAGAATTCGAATTTTGTTTGTTTTATATTTTGGGTAATTTGATGCAATATAGAGACAAAGAGTATAAAAAGAAAAAGAAGAAAACACAAAATGTTCAGAATAGTTTAGAGTTTAAAATTAAAATTAATGTGGTCGGGAGTCACAGTGTAACATAAGTTAAAGGTAACAAAGTCGTAATCCGTATTTCAAAAGAAGGTGTTAGTCAAGTGGGGACGGTGGGGGGTGGAATTCAATTCAAATCAGGTTGCAGTGCCAATTCAAGTACATTTTCAAATCATACTATATGTTTTCCTTCCATTTCAGCTGATTACCTTGAATGTCAAGAAACTCATTTACAGATTACAGAAATGAAAAATATTTGTGCATTTCGCACACTTGACCCCCAGGGTTCAACGTCTATATGTACATAAATGTACGTATACCCCCCATTGCCGTTCCGATCGTCTGACGTCACAGAGGATTATCTAGCAACGGAAAAACTTAATCAAGTGGATTGAAAAACATTTTTAAGCCCCGAAAGGAGGCTGTTGTCAGGGCCCGATAAGACAAGAACAAAAGTGCAAGACGACAACAATCAACACAAACAAACAGCAATCGAAACAACACAAACAATAATATTTATTAGCGGTCCATTGTAAAAAATAGATTAATAAATGTAAATTTTATATTCCGTATACTCTTTTTTTTCTTTTGGTTGCAATGAAGAGCCGCTGAAACAAAACAAACACAGGCAACGAAAATATGTGGAAAATTTTGTTGTATTTTATATTTTTTACCAATTAGTATCATTGCATTTTTACCGAATTTTTGGGGTTAGCCAAGAATTTGTTTCATTATTATTAGTTTATGAGCAGGGAAGGAGGGATTTAGGAAGGGGGACATGCAAGATAGACAAAAAGCAACTTTTCTCTAGAGAAACGAGAAACTTGTTAAGCCAGACGCCAAAAATTTCCTTCGTGTGTTATGAGTTTCTGAGGATGAGGTTGCCATTTTGATATTCCCTTCCAGCTTTTTTAGTGTTTTGGTTTTTGATTGAAAGAAAATTAATAAAGAATTTCCCATTAGATATATAGAAGAACATAAAGTGTGAATTGGGTGAGCGTTTAGTGGTTGAAAAGGTACAAGGTAAATACCCTAAATTTCCAATCGTAGTTTTTCTTGGCTAGTTTCTTGCTTTCCGCATTATCCTCACTGCCTGCCAACTTCACGGAGAAAGAGAGACAGAGGTCGATAGAGAAACGGAGAAAGAGAGAGAATAACACCAGGGCACACACACACACGCGCGGTAGAGGGAGATAGTTGTAGGAGGGCGAGAAAGAGATAGCGAGCATGGCGTGGGAATAAATAATAATAAAAGTATTTAATCACAAACGGCAGAATAAGCAAAATATAGATATGTTTATCGCTAGTTAATTTAAACAAATTTTCCACATTTTCCAATTGCGTGCGTTTTTACATTTTTTTTTGCGTTTCTCCAGCTTAGCTTCGTTGCAAACTTTTTTTTATTTAAGAAAATCAAACTCAACTTGATTAACAAAATGCATTAGAAACACACAGACACACACAGAAAAAGAGAAGTATATATAGGATAAATTAATCGATTATATAGCAATCAACGATCGAGCTAAACGTTGGGGAAAAACATTTGGGGGAAAAGTTTACGCTTTTCGTTTCCACTTTTCCCCAATTAAAACAGAGTGTGTGGGCTTTGAGTTGGAGTTATAGTCGGATTATCTAGAATTAATTGTTTACATTGCTTTTCTTTGCACGCAGAATCCGAGAAAGGGATCCTTACAATAATACCGTGGGATTTTCGGCGGCCGGATCGTGTTGAGGCAAACCTACCTTATCTTTTTTGTCTTGGCGGGCATATGGAAAGCAAGGAATCACAGCTGTAACACGAGAGGCTGAGGCGATTTTGCACGCATTGATCATGATCAGCAGCTCCATCAAGTTATCGTTGATCTCGCCGGATCCCGACTGCACGATGTACACATCCTCGCCGCGCACCGATTCCCCAATTTCCACACTGCAAAAAACAGAGAGAGCGGGGGTCAGTTGTTAGGCAGGATGGGGGGTGCACTGTGGGAAAATAACGGCCAGGTTTGACCAAGAATGTAATATCAACATATCAACGACAGATCACAGAAAACTTGAGCACCATTGAAGGACTACTAATACCATTGCCAGAAATCAATTGTATCTATAAATTAAAAATAACTTCAGTTTTAAAATCAATATTCTCTATTACATATGCAAAAAAGCCATATCATCAATTTGGTTATCATATAATACACATTTTTTTTCTCTGTTAACCATCTTATATATTTTCCTCCCTGAGATTATAGGAAATTTCCATTGTTTGTCTCCAGCTCGCATTTCTTGGCAACACTTCTCAAATTCGCAAGTTCCCAAAGTATCCTGTTCGCCACCCTCCCTTTAATTATTGATATTCTAAACAAGACACAAGACACGCCCCTCCTTGCAACGCCACATTTGTTGACCTTTGACGACGCCCAAAAGAAACTGCAAGCCAACGCAATCTAATCGAAAAGTTCGCTAATGCTCTCGCACACACACATGGCGTATGCGCAATATTTGCACTGACAACTGACGCCGACGCCGCTTCGTTTATTATATTGTTTACATTTTGTTTTGTTTTGGTTTCGGTTCGGTTCGGTTTGGGTTCCGAGCTCAGTTGGCAACTTGAACTATAGGTTTTCGATACCCTCGATGTGTGAAGGCGGAAATAAATTAGAAAATAAACCAGAGCATACGAAAATAATGTAATTCTATTATATTAGATGTTTTTGTTTTCATTTAGGATTTATAAAAATAATAAGAAACCTAAGAAATATTAAATTGAGTATTAAATTAACAAATATACATCTTTAATCAAAGATGCTATACAAAATCTATTAAATAGGTGAAGCCTCTAACGTTAGATTCCTTAAAACAACCAATTTCACTCAATAAAACCCTGGTTCAACTAATTCTCACTCTGTTCGTTGTTTTTTTGTGTACTCATGGTTATTTTGGCTTTTGTTTTTCCATTGAAGGTTAATTCAATTACATAGCGTTCCGAGCATCGGCCCTCAACCGACTATCGATTGAGCGACCTGTGCCAATGTGGCCGGTAATTAATTTGTCCAATATTTAGGGGCTATCTTCATTATATACAAATTCGTGGAAGTAAACGCTTGTCGGCGATTTCGTGACACGATTTTGTGTTTTTCTTTATCAAAAAAAAAAACGAAAATTCTATTTACTTGGATTTTTTTGGTTCTTTTGATAAAAATCTCTCAGGAGAGGTATATATGTACATTTCTTATCTCGGCTCCGGTCAGATCTTTATTGTTGAGGCAGCTAAATGCAGCGATTTCATCAACCTTGGCCGGATGCATTTTGGCATTAAATCATGCATTTTTGAACAGATTGCCGGGGCTGCAAAAACACTTTCACCGTTTTGCCACCATGACATTGTTAGCATGCCGGGAAATCTTCGGAAAATCGAAGGGAAACCCGGGGTGCAGGGGTAGGGGAAAAAGGTGTGCTGGTCGTACGGGAGACTTGCGACAGTTGGCAATTGGCCAAAATTGCCAACAGCTAGCAACAGTTCAGCAGCTGTTTCTTTGGCCGACCATCAAATAGAACATTTCTGCTAGAATTCATTTCGTTTTCCTTTGTTTTTTACGTATTTTTATCTCTTTCCTCGTTCGCAGTTCTGCCTGCTCATGTGATAATGTAAACCGAAAAATAAAATGAAAAAACGAAAAAACAGTTCAACTTCTAATTGAAATCACCAGTTTCACACTTTTTTGTATTTTGTTTGTTTAATTTCAAAGTTGTTTGTTCAGAACATTCTTTTGCTCTTTTACGGTTCTGTTATCAAATGGAATTTGTAGAAACTAGTTAGAATAAATACCATAAGTTCGGAAGTTGTTTTTAAAAAATAGCGTTTTAAAGTTTTATTTAAACACCACATATTTTGGGTCTAGTTATCTTTATAAAAGTACTTTAGCAGCAGCCCTCTGTAAAAATAAAAACTGTTGCCAATTGTCTACCACCAAGCTTATCTCAGTCTAGCGGAATCTAAATCGCTTTCGCTTAGTTTCAGTTGATTTATACATATTTACGCTCCTTATCACTTTTAACTCGGGCCCCTTTCAAAAGCTCGTTGATACCCAACGACCTCACAAGACAAACACGCAAATTCCTTATCGATCAAACTTTAGAGTCGAAAAAACGCCTAGTAATTGACATTTTCAGTGGGTGGTGTGTGTGGTGGTTTGTATTGGGGGTGGCGAGAAACAGCTTAGAATTGCGTGTGGAAAAACCTTCAAAATTGGAAATTTAAGCCCACTTTGGGGCTATTGAAAAATTATTATGAATTGCCAATGGAATTAGTCGTGGCCTTTGGCAAAGGTCATTTCTGGCTTTTCTTAGTTTGCAGTCATATAACTTTATGGCCTCGCATTAATTACCTAATCGGTTTACAAAAATATCAATTATTTTTATTAAGACATTTTATATTCCGGTCAATTTATTGTTTGCATAAATTTAATATTTTTGAATCTGTAAATTCTAAATTTCAAATATGAATTATTCACTTAACTCACGTGTGACCTAAAAAACGAAACTTTTTTCTTTTATTTTTTTTTTCTTTGTCATGGTCTGCTCTTATCAACCATTATCAAGAAATTGAGCAAAAACAAATTTGTGTCAGAATTAATATACATAAGTTTTCATTCGTTTAATTTTTCGTGATGTCATCTGAGCTTGAAGGGCCCTTCAATTGAGTATAATCTTAACTTAAGCTTGATCTCTAGCCCAGACGCCCCAACGACAAAAACAACAACAGAATCATTATCATCATCGCCTTTCGTTCGCTACTATCAATAAAAGCAATCTAGACAAAGTAAGAAACAAATAAAAGCAAAGGCTGACCCGTTACACCAGCCCCAACAATAACAACAACTAGTGTAAATTGGAGCAAAAAGAGCGCATTTAACTGTCAATAGGATACTCTGGCTGCTGTTCGAGAGAATACCAGAAAAAGCCAGAGAGAGAGCAAGACGGCCAACAAAAACAAAGCCGACAAGTGCAAACAGAAATATTGAAACAACAACAAAAGTGGAGCAACAACCACTATGCACACGTGGGGGCATGATGGAACTATACAAGGTGGTCTCGTCAGCTCTGCTGAGACCACTTTAAATATGTTCTACCATCTCTGTCTCTCTTCGAGCGAATACCAGAAATGCCAGATAGGTAGATAGAGACTAGCACAAATAACGTCCTACAAGAGCAAGGCAGAACTCTCGCGACGAGATCACCTGTGTAGTAGCATCCACTAAGCATGCGTGGGGGTCTGACGTTTAGTGAGAGAGAGAGAGATGGACAGGTCTCCTAAGAGAGTCCCAATGCACAATGTGCGGGGGCGTCACTGCCGCAGTCGACGTCGACGTCGCAACGTCTGCCGACTCTTGATGTGGCGCTCTCCTGTCATTCTCACCTAAGAGAGAGTTCTCCCACTCTCAGCCCAGCCAGCAAATGAAAAACGTGACAGCGTCGTGTTGTGGTTCTCTACTCGCAGGCATTTAATACCCTGCAATAGGGTATGCCTGATTTTGAAAGGGTTTACCTTACTTAATTTACATTGCGAAGAATATTTTTAATGGTTTAATGATTATTTCCCGAATTTCTGTTTTTCATTTTAGATTTTTACATTTGTACATTTTGGGAAAATGTAGCTGACAAATTTATAGATGTTTAATTTATGTAATTTAAAAGTATGGATTCATAACTTTACATTTAAGAACTTGTAAAGCATTTATTTTAAGAATAGCAAATCCAAGTAATCCAAAATAAACTAATATATAATAAAGGGCTTCGACGATTACAGAAGGGTATCTGCGCTTCGGCTAAGCCTCTCCCTTTTTTCTTTCCGCTGCTTCGTATCGTGGTGTTTGTGCGAGCATAACAAAAACACACGCACACCGTCAAAGCGCGTATCATGTCAAAAAGCTTAGCGCTTATAACCTCTATTTTCGTTTCGGTTTCTTCCGTTGCCTCGTCTCTTTCACCTTTTCACCGCCTCCAATTGTTTGCTAATGGGGCTTTTGTTTAATTTTATTAAAATCAAGAAAAAGAAAACTTGATAACGAAAAACCAGGAATGGGTGGGGGAAAACCATGGGCGCCTTTATTTATTATTTGTTGTTGTTGCATCAGCAGCTGACTGGCTGGTCTTGCGCGTGTGTGAGTGCGTGCGAGAGAGAGAGAGAGCAATAGAAAGAGAGGGAAGCAAAAAGCGTGCAAGCCGCAAGTCTAGACATACAAACATACACTAACACACAGCTGCTAATTTAATTAAAAATATAAAATAAAAATAATTTTCGTTGGTTTTTTCGGTTTCCCTTGGATCTTTTTAATTTTTTAAAATTAAATTTAAATTCGGTGAAAATTGCACGCGACATTGGCCGAGCTTTGTGTGCATGTGTTCGTGTGTCTCTCTCACCAGCACTATACACACACACGAACGCACGGCTATAGCGACAAAGACGGTGTACAGTCCACTTGTTAAATCAATAAAAATAAAAAGAAATCAAGCCAAAGGTAGCCCACAAGATTCGGAAAAATCATCCAGTTTTGGGTAATCGAAATTCTCATTGATTTCCAAGTCCGATTGCGGCACCGAAACGCCAGCAACCTTCAGCGAATGTCAAGGACCCATAGAGCACATGTGTTTGAACAAACCGTTTTTGAAAACCAATTAGCACACTTTGAAACACACTGGGATTAACACTTGTTGGTCGCACAATAGAGGCGAATCTCTCGCAGGACTCTCTACTCACCAGGTCTCCAAATTGCTGAACTTCTTCGTAACCACCTTGCCGAGATCGATTCCCAGGCGATCGACGATCCGCTGGGCCAGGTCCGGATGCGAGGTGCCCGAAAACACTTTGATGTTCGGCATTCTGGAGTGGATTAAATTTAGACAACCAGCCTGTTTCTCCAAATTGTCTCGGATCAAACTTCTAGCGCGTATCGGATTAGCAGAGCGAACTGGCATCCCACAACCTACGAGTAGAAGTTTTTATTATAAATTTTTTCGCCAAAAGTGGGGGCAGCGACGTCGCCGCCTTATCGGTGTGCTCGCGCGAGCGTAAGAGAGAGCGCCGTTCGCTCTTTAAGAGAGCAGTGGTGCGCATCTCGCTCTTTTGGGCTCTCTTTAGCCCAAAGCCACCCCAATCTCCAGACCATGTGATTTTCCTACGTGTTATTTCTCCAGGGAACTAAAAAGCTATCGATGTCGATTTCGGTTTTTTGAGGCAGTTCGATAGGCTTTAATAATATAAATATTTCAATCATTTTTATTTTTTAAATGGGTTTTATCATTTTTTACGGAGCTAATAATTTAACATTTTTAACAAGATAAGTTTACATTGAAAATAATTTTTTGTATTGAAAAAGGAACCCTAAATTTTGTAAATATTTAATTTATCTAAAAACTAAAAAAATATAATATATTGTTTTGTTCTTTATTTTGAATATTTTGGTTTTTAAGAAATTATATCTCACAAAGAATGCCATATTCGCTTTTCTATTATGAAACATTTTATTGCTAATTTTTTTTATCATTTTTATGGGTAACAAGATAGCTGAGTAATATTTTCCTAATATGTATGAATGAAAATAGAAAAATTGTTTTTCCACTGTTTCTATTTAATTGGTAAAAGATTTATTACCATCCCAGTGCAACTTATAGATTTTCAAACATAAAAAATATGCTGGCATGCCAACAGGCGCGCGCCAAATGAAAAGCTTTTGAGACGAGCTAAACAGCTGTTCCACGGATGTCCCAAGGTGGCCATGAAAATCGCACACACACTCGACGGACAGCAGAAAGGAAAGAATGTGAGTTCTAGGATATAATCTACGCACCATCACCATTCTGCTCGTTCTCGTTGCATTTCTTATCGGGCATTATTCACTAATCAACTCCCGAGATCAAGGTGCTGCGACAGGTAAGCGGCGACTGAGAAGAGTGCTGTTTTTTTAGCGTCCCGTCTAACAACAAGTCGCACTCACAGCTGTTTTTCCCCAGGCTAACTGAAAAGTGCACTGTTTTTGCGACAATTGGGGATTGAGATTAGCAGCAGCAGAGCGCCGCATCTGGCGAAATTGAGCGAGCAAATGGAACTGAGCGCCGCACAACATGGCGTATGCGTCCATTACACATACGCACCGGTGCACACACACATTCAGTGCGATAGAGAGGGAGAGAGCTTCAGAGAGAGGCCAAGGATGAAGATGCGCAGTGGCAGTTGATGCCACTAAAACAGCTTTCGGGATGCCACAAATACAGTGCTCCTCTCTTTTTTGAAATCAGCTGTTTTCAGTAGGCAATTTCCATTGAATTTTAAATACGTCATATTGCAGTTTTAGATATTTAAAAGCCTATTGACTGCCACACTGGCCGAAAATTGATATCAATTATTAAAAAAAATGCTATTCAAGAAATAAAATTGATTAAACAAAAACTGGTTTTACATGTCAAAACAGAATGAGCCAAAACATCAAGATTTAAATTAAAAATGTGGCCAATAGAACTTGCAGGTAAGCTTATCTTAGTTCATGATGTTGAATTTTTATTTAATTTATCATTATATTATAACTATAAGCCGCTTCTTTATAAATTTTGAAATTTATTGTTAAGGTCAAGATATTATAAAAATCTAGGATCTAAGACATTAATAAATCTTCGTATTTTCTTTTTTTAAATATTAATTACAAAAATAGCCATTGTTTTTTTCGGTGCATCTTTGCTTTATACGGATTTCAATTAGTTCTGGAACAATTGTTGCTCCGCAAACATTTATACAATTGATTTCAGCAGGAATGTTTTCTTTTCTAGACTGCCAAAGTCTCAGACCCGGGGTACAGTTTTTTCTTTTCATTCCACGGGGGCTCGTCTTTGCTTTTCCTGCCCCTGAGATGCTATCTTGTTGTTTGTGCAACTGTACCTGGGATGCTGAACAAAAGAACGTCGCTGAAAACACTGCGATTTGTTAAATTGTTTTTGCGTGCCGAAGTCTAAATATAAACGAACTAATGCCAAATGCTGACGTACTCTTCTCCGTGTTTTATCCCTAAAAACTGACGCAAATGGCGTTGCAAGTGGGGCGTACGTAGAAAATAATGAAAGTGGGGATCGCGGGGTGGTGAGGCGGAAACCACGTGCCGAATGCGACGCACGTTTTGAGTCGAGACGAAAACAAGGGCACGCACACACGATATCGAAAACAGGAATAATACAATACTCAGGACTTACTTGAAACATGTGCAGTTAAAAAGTGTCGCAAGAACTTTCAAACTATAGACTATTAATCACTATGCGATGCGGATTGTTGGACACGTTGGTCAAATGAATATTGACGGTTGTAGTTTTTGATTCCGCTTGCATGCAGCCGCTTCTCAGAAAATGCAAAAGCTGAATGAATCACAGAATGCTTTCGATTCGAATTTGAGCGAGGGAAGTTGAGTTTCTGGAGTTGTGGTGTGCGAGAACAAGAGATAACGAGAAGGAAGGCTAACTTCCACAAGTCGAAGGTTCCACACCCTTAAAGAATACAAAAATGTGTATACATAAGTGACACATGTACCTACGAATTGAAATATAAATAAATGTTTTGCAGAATTATACATTTTTTATGATCAAAGAAATTTTGTCTAACCGCTTTAGAGGTCCCTAGACTTTTATTCAAATTAATTTTTATACAAATTCGTTAGCCAATCTTCTTTAAAAACCACCAAAATATGGACATTCTAATTAAATTTAAATTATAATCCGATTTGGAGATCTTTCTAAAATCGTGTAACTAAAAACTTTCATCATACCAATGCAACTTCATTTCCTATACTAATGCGTTTAAGATACATACATATGTAGATCTTTTATAAGGTAGGAGATTCTTCTGTGTTGCATACTTCTTGTCAAAATTACAATATCCTTTGAAAGGGTATATCAAGGAGAGCAGAAGAGTGGAAGAGCGTTGGATAGAGAGGCAGAGAGAGCCGGCACTTTTGTTTGTATCGGTCACTCGTTTTGTTTTGGGGCGAAACGAAAGAGCGGCGCAAAAAGGGGAGCACAAACACGTGTGGCCAACAGGCAAAAGCAAAAGAGTCCAAGAATGGCGACACTCTTCCATTTGAATTTTATCTCCAAATGTTTGTTGGGTTATTTTTCTTATCCAAAAATTGTTGCTGTATTGCTCTCAAAACTTCCCCACACGCTTTTGCTGACACGTTTTATTTGTCTCGATCGCCATTTGTGCGAAACGTGAATTTCGGCAGTAAAACAGAATGACGAGTTGGAGGTTTTCTGGGGCGGGGAGCATACCCTATAAGTAGGTCGTCAAAGGTGCATTAAAATCCTTTTTTTAACTTCAAGTATCTTTATTTGCAGTTAATATTTTTCAAAATGATACAAAAAACTAGATAAAATAATTAAAAACCTTTATACAAAATAAAAGACTTTCTAAAAGACCTTATATACCCAGCTGAACCCATTATAAACACAAGATCGTATGGCGCATAATTAATGCTTGTCTATTATTTTCGGACTGTTGCCAAGAGAGGCCTACGCCTTAGAAGAATAAACTTCTTATTTTTGTTTATAAGAAGCAAAACTAGTTTCAAATTTCCGACCGCAGACAAGGTAGGTGAGCGTAATAGAACCATATTACTGAGGTCACAAGAACTTCGATTATTATGAATTCTGTGTATTCGGTGTTCAAGATCAGAGGCGCAGTGGAAAATAACCTTAGTTCTGTGCCAATGAAAAGCTGCGGCTGATTGATGCGATGGTATAGGGGTTCTGTGTGGGGAATTTTAGAGCTTATTAAGATAAATCTTTAAAAGTAAATCTAGCTAACGGGCTCTTTATAATTTATTTATAATAGAGTTAGTTTATCTAGAAGAGCTGGCCATGAATTCTAACACTATGGCGGTGGAGATTCCTTTGAGTTGTGCCCCAGTTTCTCAGCTGCCTTCCTCAGGAAAGGATCCGTCTTGTGAAGGCGGAAAATCGAAACAAGTGGAAGATGGTCTCGGTGTTCCACCGTCAACAAACATTATGGGTTTTTCAGTGGAACCCTTCGAAGAAGGACAGCAACCCATTGTCTCTCAACCTGGATTAGGTGCTGTAATGGCACTAGATGGATTACCTAAGGACTGGAAAACTATAATACCAAACTGTTCACGTGGATTGGAGTACCTGGCGACCATCGACCAGCTTTTGGTTAAGCAGAAGGTCGAAATTTTCGAGGCCATCACTGGTTTTGAGACCAACAACCGGTACTCCATCCAAAATGCCTTGGGACAAAAGGTGTTTTACGCAGTAGAGGACACAAACTGTTGCACTCGTAACTGCTGCCTCGAAAGACCCTTCCACATGAAGATTTTCGACAACTATCTCAAGGAAGAGGTGATCCACCTGCACCGTCCCCTGGGCTGCTCCTGTATCTGTTGTCCCTGCTGCCTGGACAGCATTGAAATATCCGCTCCACACGGGAACGTCATCGGTAGAATCCAGGAGGAGTGGTCCATTTGCCGACCCTGCTTCCGCATCCTCAACCAAAGTGGAGATCTCGTACTGCGCATCGACTCAGCTTGCTGCAATGCCAACTTTAATGTGTGTTTGCTCTTAACAATAGTTTTTTCTGATAAATATTTATTTTCATTTTTCATCAGGTGCTATCTCTGAGTGGTGAAGTGGTCGGCAGGATCACGAAACAGTGGTCAGGACTTGGTCGTGAATTGTTCACGGATGCAGATATGTTTGGCTTAACCTTTCAAATGAACATGGACGTTAACCTAAAGGCAGTTCTACTAGGCGCAACATTCCTGATCGATTTTATGTTCTTTGAAAAGCAATGTGATTGCTGTCTCAGGTCTTTCAATTGTTGCCTTGGTTGCCTTAACAAAGCATAGGAAAGGCCCGATTTCAAAGAAATGTACTTGCTTGCGAGTACTTATCTAAAAGTGGATAAGACTGAAACCTCAGAAGACTGAAACCTGATTCGAAGTTTATCTCTGTCCTTTGTTTACAAACTTAATAGCAATATTTATTGTCAAGTTGGCAGGAAATTCATAAATGTATTGGAAAGATTCGTTGTTACATATATGTACTTTTGTTATTTAATAATGCTTATTATAAAAATGTTCATAAAAACCTTTTCTAATAAAATATGTATATTGGTCAAAAATAGTTTTATGTTGTAATCTAGTCAGGATTGTGAATGTAGGTAATTGTGCTAGGTATTATAGAATTCACTTTACTTTTGAAGTCGATGACGACTGTTCGCGCCGATTTACAGAACCCTTTGCGATACGCCAATCGATAGGGGAGCTTTCAGAATTTTTGGACATGCGGCGCGCTGGTCATACTAAAAAACAAAAAAAACAAAGAAAACTGAAAACAAAAGAAACTGAAGCAAAACTTAATATATTGAATTAAATATGCTCATCTATACATTTTTTTTTACGACTGCCTAGCGCTTCTTTTTCATTAGTCGATGTTTGAAAAAATACATCGATGTATCGCCGTTCTTAAAAACATCGATGATATCGAAAGTTACCTCGATGTTTTTGCATCTCTACTAAAAAACAAAAAAAAATAGCACTGGCAAAATAATCGTTCTGAGCGCTGTAAAAAGTCATTTCTAGGAAATTGTTATTTGTTATTTGTTGTGTGCTGGTCGAGCTCGTTGCTTCAATTATTTCGAAAGCCAAGCGAGAGGACCGACCTTGGAGGCCACCAACCAGTCGGAATTTACGCAACGCACCACAAAATCCGCAAAATTGCACAGGGCCAACAACAAAAACAGAGGGAGAACAGAGAAGAGGAGAGGCGGAGACAGGAGAACGTAGAACGGAGAGAACAGAGAAGAGAGCCCGAGGAACAGAAGAAACATCATGGCGAACATGGCGGTGTCGCGGATCAAGAGGGAGTTCAAGGAGGTGATGCGCAGCGAGGAGGTGAGTTTCGGGGACCAAGGACGAAGGACACTTACCCGCTCCCTTGGTGTCGCCAGCTGCACCACCACCGCCACCACCCTTAACTGTGGTGCAGGGGATGGGGTCCATGTCCACGGACTTTGGTTCCATTTTTTGGCGCGCTTCTTGGTTCCGTGTTAATTTGCTATAATATCGATACGCCGAGTTAAATGTAAACACCACCCGCACGATTTGTATTAATTTTATTTATTCGTACTCCCTGACAGATCGTCCAGTGTTCCATCAAAATCGAACTGGTCAACGACAGTTGGACAGAGCTGCGCGGCGAGATCGCCGGACCGCCCGACACGCCCTACGAGGGCGGTAAGTTCGTCCTGGAGATCAAGGTGCCCGAGACATATCCCTTCAATCCGCCAAAGGTAAGAATGTACTATGGATATAGCATGGAGATCTCAGAGAACCTCCGGACATCAAGAAACTATATTTTTGGTATTATAGTAAATCCAACTAGTTTGCTAAAAATTATAATTGACAACTATTATTATTGTTATTATTATTGATAACCACAAAATCCCTATTTCCTCAAGAAATAGTTTAAATTAGTATATAGCCAATTGGAGTAATCAATTAGAGCTATAAAATTCATAAATTTTTCAGAAAACCTCGATGGTAGTTTTTAAGTACTTGATTTTGTACATTTTTTAGAATTTTTGGATATTACATTTTACCTTTACAATAAATAAGTAAGATTAAATTAAAGAAATTCTCATAAAAACATAAGGTAAAATAGCAGCATTGCATTTAAACGAAAAAATGGTGTTGATAGATAACTTTAGCAACCATAAAAAAGGTACTTTTGAAACGATTAATGATTCAACTGAATTTTGAAGGAGATTACAAGAAATAACTGATACACTTTCTTTAGAATTATTGAGTTATAAGCTAGAGGAGGTTTTTGTTTTAAAAAGCTAAAATTTTTCTTTAAATCGGGAACCTAATTCTTTTGTGACTCGTTATTAGGTTCGTTTTATAACGCGCATCTGGCACCCGAACATTTCGTCGGTGACAGGCGCCATTTGCCTGGACATCTTAAAGGACAATTGGGCCGCGGCGATGACGCTGCGCACTGTTCTGCTGTCCCTGCAGGCGCTCCTGGCCGCTGCCGAGCCAGACGATCCGCAGGACGCTGTGGTGGCATATCAGTTCAAGGACAAGTACGACCTGTTCCTGCTGACCGCCAAGCACTGGACGAACGCATATGCCGGCGGTCCGCACACCTTTCCCGATTGTGATTCAAAGATCCAACGTCTCAAGGACATGGGCATCGACGAGCATGAGGCGCGCGCCGTGCTCTCCAAGGAGAACTGGAATCTGGAAAAGGCCACGGAGGGCCTGTTCAGTTAGCTTGCCCCAGCCACACCACCATCAGTACCATTCACGGCGGCGGCAGCACCAAGAACACCGGCAACTTCAGCATCAACCTTTCAGATCGGCAATCACGCTAAATTCTAGTAACCCCACACTCACACAAAATACTTTTCGAAAATTTTTGTCAACAAAATGGCATTGCCCTGTAACTATATCCATTGTGTATTCTGTTTTCTATTTTTATGATTATCGTGCACCTTTTGCCGCTGGGTGGGTAACCAAAAGGTCGAACCTTAGGACATGCCCGCTCCCCATCAAGCATGTGTTATGCAGTTGCATTTATTTGCAGAACCTTTCTTAAACAATACTGTTTTTTCCATTTCAACCATAATTTATACCACAAAAAGAAAATGGTTTAAACAATTCAATGTGAAAATGGGAAGTGTATAACAAATCGAAGTCTTTGTAAATTGCGTTAAGTTAATAAATAAATAAACAAATATTAAGAAATGCTTAATGAGAAGTTCTGATTTTGTTGAGAGGCTAATCACTTAAAATATTTATTGGTTAAATTTGACCTAGACTGAGTAGCTTGAAAACGTAGTTTATCCTAGCTTGAGTATTGTACATTGTTATAATGTCAATGCCAAAATCTAAACAAAATCCCAATTCTTGGTCATTTAAAAACTAAATTTCTGCTAATCAAATAGAAAAATTAATATAAAAAGAAAAATTCATTTACAATATGCAATACAATTGTTTATATATTTCTCTACATTTTCAATTAATTAATTTGTTCTACATATTCAAAGGAATATTTATGATTTGCGCTAAATATTTGACTAGGACATTTGGTGACTAAATATTTGGTCTACGATCGCTGCTGGTGAATGCAATTAACTCTTCAAAAACGAATTTCTACTTGTGCTTTTGCTTAGACATGACGGAAACGGAGGATCCACCAGTCGTAATGGCAGATCCGAGACAGGTGTTGCTGCTCTGGGGCACTGAGAGACCAGTGGCATTGGTTCCCTGGATGTTGTGATGGCTGTGCCGCTGCTTAAGCATCTCCTTCCACTCGGTCTCGAGCCGGACATAGGAGCCACCGAGCGGTTGAGCGTTTTGGACTAAACACTGATCCGTTCCGGTCTTTTTGGTAACATAATTTGCCACCTGCTTCATGATCTTCTCCTCGAAATCTCGCTGGTGATCCTGGTTGCTGCGGGCCGACAGCTCCCCGGACCAAAAACGACCCGATACATCGGTGGGACTGAAAAAGTAAACAGTACGTATGTATTTTTTATTGATTTGCTGATCATGCTCATCTTACCGCTTTCGTGATTTTTTTCCACGCGCTTTCCTAGGCGGTGGACGATGCTCCGACTCGCAACCGTCGCTGCTTGAGCTGTAATCCTCATCATCATCGTGAACGTTGCGCATGCGCGGACGCAGGCAACGGGCATCATCCTCGCTGGTGGACGTCGTCTCGGAATCGGTGCTGGTGTCCATTTGGTAGCGAGATCCGCGCATCCGACGGCTCACCCGGTGGTTGGTTACTGGAGAACAGAGATTAGGACCGAACACATCGCCCAGTAACCATCTACCCACCTCTCTTCAGGACACTGTCCATGCAGAGCTGCGGCAGAAGTCCTTGCCGACATCTCTGGGGAGTCAGTGAGATTCCCTGCCAACTGGGGCTGATCTCGCCGGCGGCTGCCAGTTCCTGGATCCTCAGTGGTGGCTGCTCGCACAAAGCATAGTTCTCGCCCACCAACTGGGCTATGGCCAGGATGGCACGCTCACGATCCGTCTCCACCAGGACACTGTGCTCACGGAACTGGCAGCCCTAAGAAAATAAGGAATTTACAGAAGTTACCTAGGAACTGTCATGAGGTTTATACAAACATTTGGTCCCGGCAGCGTCTCGTAGCGGAAGGCCTGTTGACCGCAGCAGGAAAAGCGCCCAGCGGGTCCGGCATTGCCCACGGGTCCCAGGAAGTTGGGTGTCTCCGGATGGAAGCGACACCAGTGCATCTGGTAGACCGGGAAATGCGCCTCGCAAGTGCAGCAGTAGAGATAATGGCAGTGGCCCCACAACTTCCAGTACACCTTCCGCCAGGACTTGAGCTCCTTGAACAGCTGGACGATGTAGACATTCAGATCCCAGTTGGTATCGCGCACATGGTGGCTCATCAATTGGCCCCAGCGATTCAGCCGTATATTGCTGGGCACGCAGCTTACGTAGGATTTCATCGTGTTGGTCACGCAATTGAAGCAGCGGGAGCATCGAAACAATCCGGACATGCTATAGAAATGTCCCCTCAGTGCCTCCGGATCTGGTTCGCTAAGGGACTGAATCAACTTGGTCCACAGACGAGGTGTCACCCTCTCCTTTTTATCCCTCACCATCTCCAGCTCCAGATTGGTGAACATGGCCGCCAGTCGCGTGACCAAGGCATCATTGAGACACGAGAGATTCGTGGATGTGCGGACCACTTCGCTGAGATGAGCGTGACAGAAGGCCAGACACTCGAGCAGCAGAGGTTCCATCTGCAGAAAACTGGCGGATACCAAAATGGGCACCACATTGTTGCCATCCAACTGGGGCCCGGTGCTCTGGGTGGAGACTGGCAGATCCTGGCTCTGGGCACTGTGCTTGATCCACTTCATCAGCCAGTCGAAGATGAGAATGTCGCAGTGCACCGAAATGTCCATCTCCTCCAACCTTTGACCAGCAGTCACGTCCGCAAAGTATCCCATCTTGGTCACCAGCAAATGTTGCGGGCAGGTGAAGTCCTTCGAGGTGTTTTTCACCTCGTCGCAGACGTGGATCACCACCTCTGGTCTAACGTGATGAAGCATGTTAGTTAAATTGAATTTATAACTTGTCATACAATGTCCTAAATGGAATACATACATACATATATCCTATAAACTTTAACTTTAACAAGAAAGGAAGCTAGCTTCGGCAAGCCGAAGCTTATATACCCTTGCAGATAATTCCTATTAATCACTAATTTTCCGATTGTTCCTATGGCAGCTATAAATGCATATAGTAGTTCAGATATTGATCAAATTAAAATCGAAATTCGAAAACATTTAGAAAGAGTCATATCCCAAAGTAGAAGAGAATACAATAAAGACCAACGAAGCAATAATTTATTTCATATTATATTCCCAACAATTTTCCGATCGTTCCTATGGCAGCTATATGATATAGTCGTCCGATTTTGAAAAAAATTTATTCGAAATTCAGAATTAGATAAAAAATGGCATTTCCAAAAGAAGGATGTTATAGGTTCAAAAACACCCAAGATATAATTTTTTTACATTTTGTTACCCGATTATTCCTATGGGAGCTATAGGATATAGTTGGCCGATCCGGCTGGTTCCGACTTATATACTACCTGCAATAGATATAAGACTTTTGGGAAAGTTTTATCCCGATAGCTTTAAAACTGAGAGACTAGTTTGCGTAGAAACAGACGGACGGACAGACGGACGGACAGACGGACGGACAGACGGACAGACGGACAGACGGACAGACGGACAGACGGACATGGCTAGATCGACTCGTCTAGTCATGCTGATCAAGAATATATATACTTTATAGGGTCGGAAACGTCTCCTTCACTGCGTTGCAAACTTCTGACTGAAATCATAATACCCTCTGCAAGGGTATAAAAATATTATTGTTTTTACTTACAAAAGAAATTCTAAATGAAAAATAAAAATAAATAAATTATATATTTTTTTACTTAATCTTAATTGTCTTTAAAAGCGTAAGTAAACAGGACATAACAAGAGAAAACGCTATAGTCGGGTGCCCCGACTATCAGATACCCGTTACTCAGCTAAAGGGAGTGCGAGGGAGATGGAGATATAAACTTTGATCAGGCATAACTTTTTAACGAATGATCCGATTTAAAAAATGTCTTCTACATTTCGATAGGTATTGATAAACACAATAAAACTGCATTTTTACTTTTCCGAAATATTTAAATTTTTAAAATCGTATATAAGCGATTGTGGGCGTTAGAGGGGGCGTGGCACCCTTTTGAAAACAATCTTGCGCTGCGTAGGAAGCCCAAGAATATGTGTTGGTAATCCGAACTTTCCAGCTTTTGTAGTTTCCGAGATCTCAGCGTTCATACAGAAAGACAGACGGACATGGTCCTGATCAAGAATATATATACTTTATAGGGTCGGAAATGCTTCCTTCTACCTGTTACATACATTTGCACGAAAACAATATACCCTTTTACGCTACGAGTAACGGGTATAGTTATTTAATAAAAAATCAAACAGTTTCCCAATAAATAAAGGATACTTACTCCTTTCTCTCCTGTCTAGCATGCTTGCTGTCCTTAACCAGCAGCAGTGATTTGCGTCTGCCGGCGTTTAATCCAGATGGCTTGGGAATTGGCTCCTTGATCATCGCCCGCACCATACTGTTGGGCATCGGATCTGGGTGCAGTGCATCTCCTCCGGAATGAGACTGAAGGCAAGGAGCAGAGGGAGTAGCTGCAGGCAAAGGCCCATGGGAGTGGCCCAGCTCCATTAAAGATTTCGAGGCTCCTGAGGGAAGAGGAGCCGCCGGTGGGACAGGATTCGGAGTGGGAGTGGGCGATGTCTGGGCAAGAAGCTCCTTCGGTGGCTGGAGCTGCTTGGGCTTAGTCTTGCCAGTCTGCAGCTGTGTGGGCATGGGAACCGGGCATATGAAGGACAACACCGAATCGAGGACACCCTCATTTATGGCCGCATCCAGTTGCTCGCCCAGTTTGGGATGCAATCCCCGATAGGTGGACTCTGGACGGGATGAGCGGCTGTGGTGGCTGTGTCCCGAACGCAGTACACTAGATTTCGCTTCCTGCAGCAAACGACTCTCGTCCGTGTGACGAATACTGGAATTCCGGGAGGGACGTCGAAGTCCGAGAAGTGAGTTGACCAGCGGATTGTCCGCCAGTTGGGCAAAATCAAACTCGTCCTTTTTGAAATTTCTCTTGGTTGCGGCGGAGGACGCACTGCCCTCCATCGGCGGCACCGGCTCCCTAGTGTGTGGTTTCCCCATATCGGCCTTCGCTATCATATCGTTCACATGACAGGACAGTTTCAAAAACTCTAGGAACTCGTTCAAACTGATTTGAAAATCGGCGCCATTCCCGGAATCGATGGATTTCTGGGAGGGAGCCGTTTGCGGTTCCTCCGGCTGGCCAGCCGAGGCTCCCTCGTCGGAGCCCGATTTCTGCATCCTGGCCAATGCACAAATCAATGGAAACTGGCTAATATTGATTGATTTTTACGTTACTCCTGGCAACAGTGCAGTTATGTAGATAAAAAAAGAAAAACAATGCAACTGGTGACCCCAATCGATTTCTTCAAGCCATCAAATTCCGAAGTCATAGTCATTACTTCATTATAAAATAACGTTTTTTTTTAAGTAAACCCAATATTTGAGCCATGATTTGGCTTAAAATAAAACCGAGATTTAAATGCTCAATTGATCTTTTCATTTGTAATTTAAAGTTAACTTTATATATCAATATTTATTTCTTAAATGAAGCTTAACAAATTATTTATTCACTGTTCTACCTGTTTGAATTTTCCAATCAGATCGCTGAGTAACGAAAATACGTGAAGTGCAATAAAAACGTAACGAATACGTAACGGCTTTCTGGTTCTCAAATAGGAAAGCGCGGTCGATAACCGATTGAAAATGGCCGAGTGAGACCGTAGCGACATCGCACATATCGATATTAAATACTATCGATGTTATATACATATATAAAATATACATATATCAAAACATATATATACACAAATTCATTGATTTTGTCAACGTAAAACATACAGCGGAGCAGTTAAATCTGTATGCAGTTAAATAGCACGGCTAACTGAATTGGAAACGCTGGAGCGGCACAAGTGCGGCGGCAATGCGAACGGACTGAAGACAGAAGCCCCGAAGCGAAGGCTTTTCACCTGGGCCGCTGTCCAATCAGAACGCTGCTCCCAATCAGAACTGGGGGCTGGGGGTGGGCAAAGAAATCCGGATACGGGGGGCAGTAGCGAGAAAAAACACACAAGCTAAAAACGAGACGAGCGTGGAATAGCAATAGCAACGATGGCAAAATGACCGGGGATCTGAGACTACGGACCACGGACCACTAGTAGCGGATACGGCCGTAAAATGCCCCGGAACACTTGCAGGCCAAGTGAATGCGCTGCTAGCCAGGATGAGCCGGAGGCGAGTGCGAATAACAACAATAACAATGACAACCACAACACCAACAATAACGAGGGCATCATCAAGCAGGAACTGGAGGCGGCTCCGCCGGTTTGCCACCGGAAATCGGAGCGCCGGAGAGTGGCCCGCGATATCTTCCTGGTCTTCGAGGAGCAGACCACCCGGCGCCGGGGGAAGGGTGCACGGGGCAAGGCCACCAGGGCCAAGCAAAAGTTCGGACACCTGAAGGTGGCCAATACGCCGCGTATCAATAAGAATGTGCTGCGCGAAATCAAAACGGAACCAAAGTGCAGCTCGGAAGCAGTTACGCCGGCTGCTGCTGCTGCCCCAGCTATCATACCCATTCCCGCACTGAATCCCCTCATTTCGCCACAAATAACCCCGCCCAATCCTGTTCGGCCGGTGGAGGAGGCGGAGGAGGAGCAGCAGCCAGCCAAACCCTTGCCGCGAGTGGCGGCCGTGAAATTGGAAACCAAAACAACAGTCACATCCATAGCCAATGCATCCAATGTGGCGGCTCCCAAGCGGATCAGTCCCAAGCCCAAGGCTCAACCTGTTCTGGCGGCGGCGGAGGAGGTGCTGGCAGCAACTCCTGCCACTGTTCCTGCCCCTTGCAAGCCCGTCTCCGCACCCGCGACCTCGCCCACGACGCCCAGCGTCAATCCCATCTTCCTGTGGGTCAAACAGGACGATACCCGCATTGTGGAGGTGCGCTGCGAGGATTACGACAAGCGGAACAGGATACGCCTGACCAAGACGACCAATGGCTGGCGCTCCATGCCGCGCACAGATGCTTCCTCAACTAGGATAGTCAAATTCTTCCACGGCTCCGCCGCCCCCCTGATGAAGGTCAAGCGCGAGCAGCACCTACAGCGACTGGAGGAGGAGGAGGAGGAGCAACAGCAGCAGGACCAGGAGCTCGAACAGGCCGAGGATCGCGAGCGGGAGCAGCAGGAACAGGCGGAGCAGCAGTTGCCCTCCATCGGGCAGTCTCTGTTACAGGATTGGGATGACAGTGCCACGCAATTGCCGGACGAGATCGAGGAGGAGGAAGAGGAGGGGCAGGAGATTGATTCTGCATTGCAACAGAATGGCCACCTGACCACCGTGCTCGAGGACGTGGTGGTTCTGCCACCTGCCCAAGAGCCGGAGATGGCGCCCACGCCCTGTTTCGATGGCTTACTGGACAGCGAGGAGACCAATGCCTCCACCAAGGCCACCAAGACCAATACGCCCACATATCAGAGCTCCACGCCCTCGCCGCTGCAAATGCAGCTGTGTCCCAAAACGGGTCTGTTTCTGCCCAAAGGAGATCTTGCCCTGGTTCAGCTCCCCGAAGATGAAGATGTCCTGCCGGGGGAGGAAGAGGACAAGCCACTGAGTGGCAGCGATACTGTGGAGTGTTTCGATGCGAATACCAAGAATCTGAAGGACCTGCTGGACGATGCCGATGATCTGCTGCAGAACTGTAGCAGTGATAATGGCAGCAGTGGAGCCGATCTGCTCGACTCCCTGGTCAAGCGCAGCTGCGAAGATAATCTCGTCCAGGAGGCAAGCACTGGCAGCGGTAACAATCCGCAGAACTCCTCATCCTCCGGCGACGAACTGAGTTCCTTCTGTGTGCCCGATCTCGACAAGCACCTGCCCAGCATTCTCAACATGGACAACGACGACGCGCCCAAGTGTCTGTCCTTCAATGAGGCGGGTGAGATCGAGGGCTTGAACGGGGAGCTCTTCCTGGGCATCGAGGCCTTCGAGAAGCAACAGGAGGCTGTGGCCACCGAGCCGGAGCCCCAGCCGCCCACTCCAGCGACCGTTGAACTGACCCAAACCCCTACGCCCACACCGACGCCTGAGAAGGAGAAGGACAAGTCCATCGGAGTCGATGAGACGCCCAAGGATCTGAGCTACAAGAAGCGCGAGGAGGTGTGTCCACCATCGGAATCGCGCAGTCAGTGTGCGGTGACCTCCAGTTCGGATATACTCAAGTCGCCGGATCGGGATCTCCAGGTGCCGGCCAACTCCATACCTGCCGAGGTGGAGACCACCTCGGAAACCATTAAAAATCTCATACTAGAGCAGTTCCTCAAGCTGAACAACAATCCCCAGCAGGCGGAGCCCATGGATCTGGGCAAGGCTGGCCGCGAGGGGAAACTCGAAACGGTCGTCATCGACGACGAGGAGGAGGACGAGTCCAGTCAGCCGCTGAAGAAGCGACCCAAGGCCGCCATCAAGATGGACAAGGATCCGGACGCACTCACCCAACTGAAGATGCTTATCAGCAATCCGCAGTGGAAGGTCCCAGACCCGATACTCGTGCCAAAGGATCGCCTCGGAGCGGTGCTGGCCTCTCCGGCCCGAGAGATTCCGTTGCTGCTCACGACCAGGCCGGAGTTACGTCTTCCCGAGGCCTTTGCCTATCCGGAGATCATCCAGAATCCCAACATTTTGGTGGTCACCATGGAGCAGCTGGAGGCCATCCTCAAAACGGAATCGGAACAGGCGGCCAAGGCGACGAAAGACCCAGATCCGGTGATCTTGGTGCCAAGCAAACCCAGGAGTCCCAGTCCAAAGCAGACGCAGCCCAAACCTGTGCTCGTTCAACCCAATCCGCCAGCTGCTGCTCCGGTTGCACCCACACCTCCTTCGCCGGCGGATTCCAGTCTCTCAACGGATCTTAATGCCACCACCCTGGCATTGCTCCAGCAGATGCTGTGGCTACCCTACTTTGGCCAGTTGTCCCAGGAGTTTTTCAAGACCATCAAAGATCCGATGGGACTGCAAAGGAAGTTCATGAGTAATCTGCTGCCGCTGTACAACAGCCAATTTGGACTGCAGCATCTGGACGAGCTGTACAAGCAGTGTATGAAACAAAAGCCTACGGAGGAGCCACAACAGCCCAAGGTACCCACTCCAGTGCCTCCTCCGGCGGCAGCCCCTCCACCTCCTACCCAAAGTACGGCGAGCGGATCGAATGCCTTTAATGGCTTCACCAATCCCGTCGAGCTGGCCCTCATGCAGAAGCTGCTGCAGCCGCAATTGCCGCAGTTCCTCAACTGGGAGGCAGCCAAGGAGGCATCATCATCATCCTTATCTTCAGCCGCCGCCACCGCCTCCTCACATCATCATCATCAAGAGCACAAGCGACCAAGAAGGGAAACCGAAACGGAGGCCATTAGCAACTTCGCCAAATCCAAGCTGTCATCCGGTGTTCCAAGTGCACCTGGTGCTCCACCCTCCGCTGCGACTGCCCCAGTGGCCAACAACACGCCAACGGCACCAGCCCCGGCGGAGCACAAACCCAGACTGACCATTAAATCGCTCTCGAATCTGCTGGAACCAGAGGCGAACGTGGTACCCCTGCTCAACGTGCCCTTCGACGGAATGCGAGGGCGTCCTTCCATGCACAAGGCGATGCCGGATCAGGCCAAGGGTGACGCTGGAACTGGACGCACCCTACGCTCCAGCAAAGCCTGCGTCACCTATAATCCCCTCGAGCAGGCCAAGCAGCAGATGCACCCAGCCGCCGGGCAGCAACGGAAGCGGGGCAACATGCTCGCCCAGGATGTCCAGCAGCAACAACAACAGCAGCAACATCTCGCGGAGGCCGCGGCGGCAGCCGGAATGGATGCCAACTCAGCGCTCTGGCATCCTTTATTCGGAAGGTGAGCATTTTATTGTAAAAGAAGGATGTAGAACTGTTGAAACCGTGCACTTGCAGTCTATTTAAAGTTTATTATTATATTATGTGTAACCAGAATGATCTTCCCGACGGGAAGTTCCCGTAGCACTCTGTTCATATTTATAGTGTACACATTCATAACCTAACTGAATTCATAGCATAATATTAATCGCACTGTGACTAATCCAAATGTAAATAGAGCGATAATAGAGCGATTAAATCATAGCCCTTATTAATTTAAACCCATTCTCTTTCAGCAATCCCAAACAGGGCTACAACAGCCCCTGGCAGTGGACCACGGTGACGGCCTCTGGCGAATGACAGTCAAGCCGGGCTCAAAAGGAGCCAGCACCTGCGACGGGAACAAGGACGGCCAGCTACGAGGAGCAGCAGCAGCAGCAGCAGGACTACAGCAACTATCATGCCTCGGCCAAGCAACAGCAGCAGCAACCACAACTTCCAGCAACCAACAATCAAAACCACAGCAACAATAGTAGCAATAAATTTTGTTATCCTTCGGCGGCGGCCATGGAGAATATGTTCCAGAACAATCAGATGGCGGCCGCCGCCGCAGCTCGTGAATCGCTGTTAAATTCTTATCTGTATCAGAAAGAAGGCGAAGCCAACTACATGTCGGAGCAGAGCTACTGGCAGCAGCAGCAACAGCAGCACCAACATCAACAGCAACACCAACAGCAGCAGCAACATCAGCAGCAGCAACACCAACAGCAACACCAACAGCAGCAGCAACACAAGCAACTTCAGCAACAGCAACAGTGGAGCGGCAACAACGGCAGCAACAACCAAAGGAGCAACAACTACGCCAACAACTATGCGGCGGCAGCAGCGGCCTCCATGTACATGCAACACTTCAATCCCTACATGCAACAGAAGGCGGCGCTGCTGGCGGAGAAGGCCGCCCAGGCGGCGGTCCAAAACAGCAACGGGAGCAATAAGCACGGCCGCTTCGGCGGGGACTATGGCTAGAGTCCACTGGGTTCACGGTTCAGCTAACCGGATCCGCAACACTTGCATATTAACATAAACATATAGGAATATATAATAATAACTATATATTTAGAGGCATCGTATAGGCCGTTTTACCGCCAGGAATTGGTAAAGGATAAACCATGATTTTCCTTTAATTTAATACACAGGAACAGCAACAACAAGGTAACCGGAAAGCAACAAACAATAATTTATAAACAACAAGCAAGGAGGAAAACAAAAACAGAAAGCAGAAAACAAAAAAAACTTAAATTGAATTAGTAAAAATTTGTTATTGGTAGTTTGTTAACAAAAAAGAAAGCAAAGATGAAAAAGAGAAAAAAAAACACGATAAGTAAACAAAAATTAATGTAGTAGAGCGACGAGAAAGCGAAAGGCAAAAGAAAAACCTAATTATTGTATTATTGTTAACCAAAATCTATTATTATTATTATCTCAAGCTGCGTTATATTATTATTATTAACTCGTGTGTCTGTATATAGCGTTTTTATCTAGATGTATTACACTTAGTGATCCCCGCCCCGATCCCCATCCCAAGATCCCAGCCCCACTACCCACCCCATCGCCAGGACAATCCTCGGACCCTCGACCCTTACCAAAAAACAAACAAAAACCGCAGCGCTAAAAGGCAAACAACCAATTTTGTATTCATTCCGAAATGTGTTTTCTTTTTTGTTTTTACTAGTTATTACGCTGATTATTTATGAACACGATGGAAATGAAAATGGAAATCCCTAACATGTGCAATCTAACATTTATGTTCTAGATACAAAAACCAAACACAAGAATCACAAAACTTATTAACGCGAAAATGGCAAAGCAAAAAGCATGAACATGAAAATGGAAAAATAAAGAGAACCCTTTTAGAGAATTTCGCTGATAAAGGCAACAGAATAGCAAATCGCACCCGTCTTTTACTATGAAGATTATTCTGGGCGGCTAAAGAATTTGGTGCGGATATACACAGATGCTTTTGTATAAATATAGTTATATTTGCTTTTCAAGTTCAGTGTATAATAGGCATATAAAAGTTAATTTCTGTATAAATACGCAACTTTTAACTTACAAACAACATTATGTAATATTTTCTTGTTTAACATTTAGTTAGAACCACGCTTAAAGTAAGAGTTCCTTTCTAGAGGCATTTGAAATGCGCGCGTGCGAATGTTTTTAGCTATATCTGTGTGTTTACTGTGGAAGTGTGTGCCCGGTGTGGTTTCCTTGTTTCTTTGTGCTCCCAGCCGATCTCCAGCGACAAGTCAACGGTGCAAACTACTCGATCTGACGGCTGGCCTCCTGCAGACGCATCACCACGCCCTGGTAGAATTTAATCTGTTCAGCAAGGAAATTTTTAAGCGTGTGCTTCAAATGCGTATCCCGCTCGCTTTTAAAGTGGGTCAGCTCGGCAAGAACCGTGTACGAGACCACATCCGTGCGCCGGTTCACGTCGCTCAGCTGGTTATTATTCATTTTGCCCTCGCCGGCCAAGCGCTCGCAGTCCTTCCGCTTCTGTAAGGCACCCTTGTGCGTGGAGAAGATGTCCGGAAAGCAGTTGAGAACGCCCCTTTTGAAAAGAACGAAAATTAGATAATGGCTCGAGATCATTCGATGTACAAACAGGGAGGGGAAGTTACCAAATTTTCAATAAAGGTCAACAAACGTGTGAAAGAAGAATCTAAAATAAACTATTGGCAACCAATCGATTTTTCTTGCGAAAGTGTAGGTTAAATTAAACAAAAGGCACTTGTACATTTACCTCAAAACAATGGCAATTTCTAGAAAACAATGTTTAATGCTTAAATGTAAACAATTTGAACAATAACATTCGATGTGTTTATTTAAAAAAATATGGTTTTCTTCTACGAGTGGGTATTCTATAAAAAAGCTACGACAATTAGTCATAAATAAAAACTATGAATACCACTTGGCAACGAAATAACGAAATTTCCCAATTAGTTGTCATCTTTCCATTACGAGTCATAGAAAGTTACAAGACCTTTTAAAAACGTAGGTCACCAACTCACCTGTAGATATGCAGTCGATCAGAGAGGGGGATCCAATCCTGTTTTGGCTGTTCGCCAAATGCCTGGCCAATACCAATAAAGATGCCCCCGATGCGGCCGACGCTCTCGGAGAGCGGAACCGCGTTCCGGGTGGGCGCACGCCGTTCGTCAATGGCCAATGCCTTGGCCAGGTCGGAAAGTCCGTCACCGATGCGCTGGAACTCCTTTTTACTCTGCGTCATGGAGCGCTTGGCCATGTCGTTGGAAATATTGTTCAGGTTGCGTACGGACACATCCATGCTGTGGATGAACTGTGTGCCTAGTTCCATTTGGGCGTCCACCTTCGACTGCAGAAGATTCTTGTCCGGCGGCGAGATGGCCAGACAGTAGTTGACGCCCATGTAGGGATCCCGTTCCGCCTTGCGCTTGCCCGACTTCCATATCTTCTCGTCGCGACAGGTCAGGAAATGGTACCAGACCTCACACTTGGAGATCACCGGATGACGGCACACCCAGTCGACGAACTCCTGCAGCTGCACCCGCCGATGCTCCACGAATTGCTCTTCATAGCGGCCGGAGATCTGCTTGTCCGGCAGCGGTGGCACCGGAATCAGGCAGAACTTGTCCACCAAACGCTCGTGCAGCCAGTCGAAGTGCTTGTAGCGACGCGACACCTAACGAAAGGGAAACCCAGATTAGATATGACCAATTAATTGTGAAATGTGACACAGAAAGAGTAGCTCGGAGCGAGGGGTCGGCGGTTGGTGCTGAGTCATTGCTCGCGGCGGTGCGCAAGCAGAAGCAATCATCCAAGTGGCGTTGGCTACCAGTTGGTCAGAATTGCCCCAACAAAGAAGAATTTTAAGTGCTTTTACGACGCTGTAATGCACTACTTATTTTTATATCTCTTTGAAAAGAAAAATGGAAAAAACTTTGCTTTTAAAAATAGTAACGTATAGTTTTGAAAAATGCTTGTGTTTCAGAAATAATTTTAAAATTCGATTATATTAATTTTTTTGAGACTGAAGATTTTTTATCAAAGTACGCTGTACAATTAAAATAAAAAAAAGAATAAATAAAATATTATAAAAAATAACAAAATTAATCATATTTCCATAGACATAACGAAGAGTCAAACTAAACTGAGAAGTAGATATACTGTCCAATTGAATTTAATGCACAGAAAGGTCATTTTGGGTCGATTCAGTTGGGAAAAGTTGTCCGGCAATTAGTGCGGAGTTTCAATAAACAAAGGATTGGTCTTTTCTTCCGTTCCGGCAACGCTTTGTCTTCCCGAAAGCACATGACCCAGCCCAAATTACCCTTGGCAGAGGGTAGAGAACACACACATATTATCAACAAAGCGCTGCACCCGTAGTTACACACTCATACGGCGGGGAGCTTTATCGTATTGTGTTGTTAATCACGGCGATATCAGCGGAGCCAACTTACGGATATGTTGTTGAAGCTAGGCGTCAGTTGGTAGGCGATGAACGTCTTCATCCCCTTGAATTTGGACTCCTTTTTGGGGCTGGCCACCACCACGGAGTAGGGCGAATGGTTCTGCGTCCACTGGTAGATGGAGTCCTCCACAGGTGTAATGTAGGCCATCTCGCATTCGGGTATCTTCTCCTTGGTGCTGGACAAACCGAGTATGTACGAGTCGGAGCTCTTTGCAAACATGCCCTTCTTCACGGTCCCGGCAGCACCCGTTCCTCCGGCCACGGAGGCCAGCGATTGGGTGTCATCACTGGGGGCGATGGGTAGGTGTTTGTTATCGTAGTCACTGGTGGAATGCGAAAGTCCCCCAGCACGAGCCGCCTGGCCAGCGGTCTTCTGACCGCCGGGTCCAATCTCCGAGTAGGTTTCGTTGTCATCGCTCCAGTCGTCCTCGTCGTCCCAGTTGCTCCCATCGTCGTCGGCCGTCTGATCGTAACGCGGCAGCGGGGGCGAAGCAAAGGGATCGGGAACCTGCGGCACCGACGCCGTTCCACTGGCACTCAGCTTCTGGGCCTCCGCCGCCGACATCACCTCCACGTAGGCCGCCGGGAAGAGGCCGATCTGGCCCCGGGCGTTCTTGCCCTCCCACCAGCCCTCACCCACGTCGCTCCGCGTCACCGAGAGCACATCGCCCGTGGCGATCGAGAGCTCCGAGGAGCCCGGCTCCCCGCTAAAGTCGTACATGGCGCGCACGTACGAGGTCATCTTAGTCCTCTCCTGGTCGTTTCGTTCCTTAGGCGAATTCCAATCCCGTGTCCACAGGGGCCATAAACAGGCAAGGCAAAGCAAAAAATAACCACTGAATTTCGTCTGAATCACCAAAAGTGTGTGACCGTTTTGGAGATTGCGAAACTATATCGAAATTTACTTCTTTGATTTGATAAAAGTGCAGTACTGCAAACGGGGGATTCCTGTAACTCATAAAAGTCGAAATTCGTTGGTTTCAAAAAGACCTTGTTTTGAATATGTGTATTCATGGCCGACTATATTTTTTAGAAACGTTTATCCAATTTTTTGTTATGAATGGACGCTATATCAGGGGGACTTGATAAACTAGAGAAATAACGATATATTTGGTATTTTTCAATGGAAAACCAGTGTTTTTTTATTATGATTTAAGTTTACTAAGTAATTTATTTTTGCAAAGGATATTCCTAAGGATTTGCGTTTAAAAGCACAATTTAATGCATTTTATGTAATGATTTTATAAAATTACACAAGATGATTTTTATTAAACACATAATCTTATTCAAATATAACAAAACGGAAAAAATTAAAGACAGAAAAATGGATTTTTTCTAATTTCTTCTCAAATCTTTTGAGGTATAAAAAATGAATAATAAGAATAAATATATGGGGTATTCCCTAAACTGTTAAAATTCGAAAACTTTAAGTTTCGGTCAGCTGTGTATCGGGCTTGTATTA
The DNA here is from genome assembly GCA_037075205.1 of Drosophila prostipennis. Taxonomy (NCBI): domain Eukaryota; kingdom Metazoa; phylum Arthropoda; class Insecta; order Diptera; family Drosophilidae; genus Drosophila; species Drosophila prostipennis. The sequence goes on from JBAMCJ010007287.1 coordinate 253,443, forward strand.
TTAAATTATTAATCAATTAAGATAGTCCTTAAAAATAAATATTAAATTATACGCGATGTTAGATCCGAAAAATGTATCGACTAATCGCTGTTTTAAAATTCAACATAATCAACTGTGGCTCCTTGAGTCTATTGTGGATTTTTTGTTGGATTTTTAACGATTCAGCAATCCAACAGTTTAGGCAATCCCCAAATTATTTCGAATAATTTAATAGTTTTTATTGCTGCAGTCACAGGTGGAACGGTCACGGAAATAATTCGAAGGAATCGCCCTATTAATCCCAAACACGGCTCAGCTGGCGATGTATCGGGATGCATCGGGTATCGAGTTGGCATGAAAAATCTGGTCTTCGTGTCGTGTTGTTCATTCCTTAATTGCGCGTTGCTTTAATTTGTGGGAGCCAAATCGAAGCTCGGCGACATCGCCAGTTGTGCAATACTCGATTCCAGCGGTATCTGTAAATCCCCCACCACTTGGAAAACACTCTTTTGGGCCGCATACTTGCAGATACTTCACTTTGTCGTTGTCGAGATTCTATTATATTCTTAACGACCACAATGAATCGGCAGGCGAAATTCCTAGTCTTGTGCCTGTTTGTGGGGCTCTTCTCGGCGAATTTGTGCGACGAAGGTGAGTCTTTGATCAAATTAAATCGAATTGAAATTAAATTGAAAACACGGAACACTCATTTCTCAATTATGCACTCACACAATATTGCACCAGTGCATGCGTACGTGTGCGCAAACACTTTCGAGTATGTGTGTGTGTGGGGGGTTTCTAAATGCCAATTCCTATATTGAATATCAATTCTCCGGCCATTTTCTCTTGCTCCGATTGGGGGTAATACTCTCCCCGCAAGAATAATCTGAAACTTTCCAAAAATCAAACCTTAAAATATACGTGAGTCAGTTCCGTTTACTTTACCGTATTTTCTTATTTGGCCATCTCTTGTAATAACAGAGTTTTAACCTAATTTCTGTGACACATATTTTTTTCGTCATCATCATCTCCGCTTTCTTTAAAGTAAAATATTTACAATATAACTGCTTAAACTATTTATGGATTAAATATTTACAAAGATTAATTTGTCCTGACCGAAAATACATATTTGTTTACAAGTGAACCCTTTCTTTTTTCATTACCTCATTTGTAAAGATAAATATTTGTTTTGCATCGTTTTTTCGAGTTCCCATTCCTTGAAATTAAGTGAATGACATTTGTTGTCCTCTTATCGTGGTTAACAATTTCGCAGTCTTTAAGTATTTGGTGACACATCGGAACACTTCTTATCTTTGCTGATTACTTACCAAGCCCAGTTCAAAATCCCATCGCATTCGATAAATATAAATTCTTACTTATTTTTATTTCCATTTCGAATTAAATAATTGAGTGATTTTTATTTCTCAGAAATTTAAACTTTTAATGAGTCGTTAAAAATGTTGCGGTAAACAAAAAGGTTCAACTACAAAAATGTAGTAAACCAAAATATAATCTGCTAAAAAACATTGGACACGTGTAATAGAGAATTGTCAAGTTATTCCTCAATTTGACTAATTAAAACTTAATGATAAGGATGCGAGAGTACCACCAAATTAATCAATGTCTACTTCCTAATTCATTAGAAAAAGTTAAGTTAGTATTGACAGTATTGACAAGACTAGAGATAGTAAAATATTCCTCGGAAGTTGACTCCAAACATAGATAACCATTTTCTTACGTATGCATTTTATTTGTCCCCTTAGCGGCAGTAACTGCATCCAAAGATGACACTACCACCACCGTCACCACTGCGCCGCCGGATACCACGACTTCGACCACACCGGCGACCACACCGTCGACCACCACAACCGAGAAGACAACTACGACTTCGACCACCACACCAGAAACTACGACTAAGCAGACCACAACTGAAAAGCCCACAACTACTACTCCGGCCAGCACCACCACCACTCCGGCCAGCACCACTACTCCGGCAAGCACAACCACTACCACCCCGCCCACAACGAGCAGTACTTCGACCACTCCGTCTCCGAATGTGACCACAACTACGCCGCCGCCACATACGTCGACCACTCCGGCGCCGAAGCCAGTGCCATGCGGCCATTTCGACGGATCCTCGTTCATCGGCGGGATCGTGCTGACCCTGGGCCTGCTGGCCATCGGACTGGTGGCCTATAAGTTCTACAAGGCCCGCAACGAGCGCAACTACCACACCCTTTGAGCCGCCACAGCCTTTACGTCGGCCTTCAATGCGGCAGCCGGAGCGACGGCGGCAAGCAGCAGTGCCGCATCCACGGATGCGGAACGTGTGCGGTTCGTCCAGCCTTCGATACCGCTAAGGTCGCCGCCGACGCAGCCGCCACCACCACCACCCAACCAAGTGGGCGGCAGTGGGGGCGGGGCGGCGGCAGCTCCACAAAACTGCTCGCCATCGGCCCGGGATCGGCTGCTGCACACGTAATTTAAACGCGGGGAACAACACAATATTACCCAATATAACTGCTATCCAAAGAGATCCCCGGTTCCCAACAACACACAGAAAACAGTCAAGTAAAGTCAGTTTGAAAATTTTACGATAACCCCCAGAGCCGATTTAATGCGGACCCAGATTGTAGGAGCAGGCTCTAGATTCTTGAATACTTTCCTTATCAGTCACATGACCCACACACTCTGAAAAAAAAACACCACAAATATTTAACTTTTTATGCATTGCATCCATATGTAAGGGTACGTTTTTTGCAAACATCAGTTTATCAGCAACTTGAGCGGATGTTCAACGCCTTATAGAGGAGTCCGCGGAGCCTGTCCAAGGGCGACCATGAACAGAGAAATGAGTAATGAGATCCAAACGAAACGAAACGAGAGGAGTAAGAACAAATAACAGCAAATATGTGAGACTGCTTGATAGCGAGAAAGTGAACAGAACAGAAAATGGAAAGCGGCTGGCGACGGCTTTGTTTCTGGAATTCATAGAGCTACGAAAAGGAAATATAAATTTTGATTATATTTACACAATTTTGAATAACTAAAATCAATTCATTCTAGAAACTAAGAATATTTACTACCTAAACCGAGCTATACAAAATGGAAACGCGTTTCAATTTCCTCATTTAATGTGCATTTTTTTTCCATCATAAAAATTAACGTTTGCTGCGTTTCCCCGGTCTTCGCCCCACTTATCTATCGATTCTCCCCGCCCCGCTCATCTCGGGGTCTGTAGTATTGCAAAAAATCAATAGAGTGACTCACGATGCACAGCAACAGGATTTACGGATTGTGGTGCACGGTGGATATGCGTTTATATGCAATATAAACAAGTATACGCCGATGAGCAGATTGCAACCTGAGGAAGCCCCATGTTAATGCATATACGCAAATGTTGAATATTTTGTACTAGAATTGAAACTATACATATGAATTACTTTTACCTACCCGCGCTTACTGTTGGATAAAAATACACCTTTTAAGCTACAAATTGATCACATGAACCCGTCAAGTTTACGCAAATGAACACTCTGTGCACATGAAAATCTCATAAGTATATAAGCTAAAGTAACCAATCAATGTATATCCAGTAAATCACTCAGCCGGCTTACTAAAAATATATATATGAATATATCTATGTCTGTATATCGTGTACGATAATAAATATTTTAAAAAATTAAATACTGCACTGACTTTTTGTGGAAGTTATAGAGAGTTTAATATTGAAAACTTTTTAATCCCAGTACTCTGTTTTACACCTAATTAATTGTCAATCAAAAATGGTTAATTTTATTTAAATTATGAAACATAAACTACTTTCTATTCCGCGCTTAGTTTCTTTAATTTTTTAGGTGTCTTAAGACTAATGGCCTTTTCCTTGGGCGTTTTTCTTTTCAGGTTTTCTTTCGGTTTCTGTTGAATGCTTGATTCTAGTTTCTTGCTTTTGGGGGCTTCCCCTTTTTCCGCCTTTGGCTTCTCGTTATCTTTTGACTTGAACTTCGGGCTTTTCTTCTCGGGGGATTTCCCATTCGCGGCCTTTCGCTTGAGCTTATCTTTTGGTCTCCGCTTTTTCTGAGTGTTGAAGCGCAGTATCAGTGGCGTGCCCGCCAGACTGAGTTTTTGTTTGATGACCTTGCGTGCATCGTGGGTGGTTGGCAGGGTAACTGTAGCCGCACTGGAGTCGCGGAATTTGCCCTTGCCCGGCCGTATTTGAATGTCCACCGCCTCTTGGAACAGCTGCCGCACCTGTGCCACCGAACTGGTCTTGGGCAGATTGGTAATGACCACGGACGAGGTGAAGTTGCCCTTGGTCAGCACCTTCTTGGTGGCGCGCTTCATCAGGGACTTGGTGCGCTTGTTCTCCACGGATGTCTGCTTGCGGTTCACCAGATCGTTGACAAAATCATCGGAATCGGTCTTGGGCAGGGACACAAATATACCCTTGTACTCGTCCTTTTCGGTGGAGGCCTTGATGTCCTCAAATGCTTGATCGCGATCCTCCTTGGACTTGAAGTCCACCAGGCAGAAACGGGCGTGCTTCTGGCGGGGCTTCGTGGACTTCAGAACCAGTGGATGCAGGGCTTTTACCTTGGCATTGAATTCATCCAAATCCAGAGGCAGTTTCTGGGGAAAACGGACGTACAGCCGGGTGCCCTTCAGTTGCTCGTACTTGGTGTGGATCTTCTGGTCGATTATCTCCGCCCGGGTTTTGGGCTCGGGCTTGACATCCTCGTCCTCTTCATCATCCTCATCGGATTCGGTGGCACTGGCGGCAAGATCCAGTTCGGAATTATCAGAATCCTCCTCTTCTGAGTCCTCCGCCAGTAGTTCCTGCTCGTCCGAGTCCTCGGCCTGCAGTTCCTCGTCGTCGGTTGCCTCGGAGTCTCCTGACAGCAGTTCCTCCTCCTCGGATGCGCTTTCCACCTGCTTTTTCTTCATGTTTTATCGGGAAATTAAACTGTTTAACTTTTTAAATGTTAAAACACGTTCGCACGTGTAATAGAGGTGGAGGAACATCGATGGAGACACCGATAAACCGATTTTTATATAAATCGAACATCGATGTTTCTCCAGGTTAGCTAGAATCAGTGATGCGCACTACTGCTTAAAAAATCTAGTTAAAATAAATGCTATAAAAATATTTTTGGATTTAAAAAAAATATATCAGAAAATAATGAAAAATAAATATTCTCCTTAAGTTCAATAAATGCACTTAGTTAAGAGTGGCCTGACTTGTAATTTTTATTTAAAGGCCAAATCTGGCTAGAACTTGCAACATCACTAACAGTTGTCTTTTATTTACCTTTATTTTAGACAGCAACATGGCAATGGGAGATCCTTATTTTTGGAATGATTTTGAATTAAAACAGCCGCCTTTGGTGACCTTGCAAGTAGAGGACACGGGTTTTGGTAAGTAGCAACCATTCGCAATCAAATATATCAATATTTCAAAGGTTCCGGCATTCCAAACAGCCAAAAATGTGTTCGTGGTCATCAACAGGTTCCTGCAACAGTTGTCCGAACCGGAGGCCAAGGATTTCGAGGAGACGGCGGCGTTGATTGGACGACTGATGGCGCGCAGGAAGAACTCCTTCCGAAATATGCCAGGATTCCGGGCTGTTTGTAAACTGAATTCCGCCCTGTGCCGCCTGCTCCGTTTGGATTTGGCCAGGGATCTGCAGCAGTTCCGCGGAGCTCTGCCCGATGTGTGCGATGACGAACTGGGCGGAGCTCTGCCCACGCGGAGTAGCTTCGAGTTTATTTTGGTGCGAGTCCTCGGATTCTATCATCTCCACGAGCGGATCAGGGAATGCTGCCTCGCGGTGGCCACCTACTTCACAAAAGTCCTGCGCAACAACTTCTTCATGGACTTTACCACCCTGCTGATCGCCGCCACTGCCAAGATCTACAAGCTGAGTTCCCTGCAGGCCAGCAAAAGTGTCAGTCTATACAATAAGCTGCGCCCGCAGGTAGCCAACTTTCCGCTGGTGGATAGGCACAAGTTCCTGGCGGAAAGTCAAGAGCTTCCTGCCAAATTGGAGCCCGTTAAGAGCACACCAACTCAAACCAAGGCAGCCAACACACCTGATTTAATGCTGAACGCCAAAAAGGTTGTCACCAAAGTGGAAAAAGCCAAACTAGAGGCCAAATCCGATGTGGGCACTGTTATAGCCAGGAAGGAAACACCCGCTCAAGATGCAACCAAAATCAAATTCAATGAGGAGCTTCTGGCCACTGTGGCGGATGCAAAGCAGTTTATTGCCCGCGAGTCTAAGGCCAGAAAGCAGAATCCTCCTCCAGACAGTTGCTTCACCAAGAAAATACCCAAGCACGAGTGGCTAGCTGCGCAGACGCTGTTCCAGCGCAAACTGTCAAAGGATCCGGCAAAGGCATTAAGCATATTTCGCAAGTTTATTGTTAGTAAAATAAAGTAACTTCACATGAGTCAAGGGATAACGATATAGACACTTAACTTGACATTAAATTATACACGGGTTACCATGCCATCAGCCAGCTGCAGACTCTTAAGAGCAAGAATTCGTCTTTGTGGATGAGGATTGCTTGTCTAAGAGGGGATAAATAACTATAAGAACACTTTCTTTTTGTATTATATCAATACCCACCTTGACAAACTTTTTAAAATTCTTACGCCCGCTGTACTTGCTCACAGAATCCTCAAGAGAAGCATCCACATCATCCGCTTGGGAACGATTCACTATATTTAGGTTGCACATGCGCACCTGTATGCTGTCCTTCATAGCGGCCAGCCACTTCTCCTCGTCGGGATCTGCTTTAATAGAGGCTTCCAGCTTAACTTCCGCATCAGCCTCGGATTTGATATCATCGTGTAGCCTGCTACACGATAACCAACCACTGGTATCAACTTTTTTTGGCAGCTCCTTCCGCTGCACTACTATGTATTTGGATTTATTCTTCTGTCCCACTTCGGGTAGAAACGGTTCGGTCAGCACGGAGTCCTGGTCAATAGCATCACTCGGCCTTTCGGAGTTGAAGTTGAACAAGCCATCGGTGGAGTCCTCATTGTTCTCCTCTTGCTGCTGCTTCTTATTTTTCTTTTTGCTGTCCGCAAAGTTAAAGAGATTCTCGCAATCGTCGCTATCGCTTTCGTTTAGCAGTTCCAGGCGCAAACGTTTACGGGGCTGGGTCTGCGACTGAGACTCCAGTTGGGAAGGCATCGATGTGGGGGGTGGCTGTGATTTCTCCAGGAAGTTAATCACACTGATTCTGCCAGGCGGCTTGCCCTTGGCCGCTGACTTTGGCTTAGCAGCAGTATCCGCTGCCTTCTGGGGAGTTTTCCGGAATTGAAAGAGGCCCTCATTATCGTCTTCGTCATCCAAAGCCACAGATAGAACAGGGCGTTTTGGTGGCACCGGCAACTTTTCCGGCGGTTGGTTTGTAATATTCGTAGCCACTGATTTGGCATTGAGACGAGGTGATATCCTGGTGACAACTAAGACTTCTGGCTTCTTTTTGGCGGCAGAAGGGGCGTCGTTCACTGCAGCCGATGATTCTTTTGGCTCCTGGGAATTTTCATTCTCCTCATCCGAAGAATCCACACAATAGACTCGTTTGCCCCTACTTGGCAAGTGTTTATTTGGTGGTCGTACAGATTTCTCTTCACAGACAGCCTTGCTCCGTCTTGTCATATGTTGTTTTGGAGCAGGCTTTGCAGGTTCCTCGTCATCAGACGAGTCCAGCAGTATGTCATTCTTGGCTTTACTGTTTATTTCCTCGGCGATCACTGGTCTGGCTCGCTTCGATGGAATATTACCTGGTGCTTTTACAGGTTCCTCGTCTTCAGACGAGTCCTGCAATATGTCATTCTTGGCTTTTATGTTTAGTTTTTCGGAGAGCACTGGTTTGGCTCGCTTCGATGCAGTAGCTTCCTTCTCCTCATCTGAGGAGTCGACTGTAATGGCATGACTCCGCTTACGCATGGAACTTGTGGACGCTTGAGGTGCCGAAACGGGCACAGAGGCCTCCTTCTCCATATCGCATGCATCCGACTCGGGCACCACTAGTTCTGAAAGGGCTGTGCCACTGGATTGGGGCGCACTTCGTTCCGTGTTGGGCACAATGATCGAAGAGTTGAAGGCCATCGAGGAAGTTACAGACTCCGTGGTGGGCAATGAATCGCCTAAGACGATCTTGTGCGCTGGGTTGCAGAACTCTTTGGTGGAGCAATGTATCAAGGCCATGCCAATCTCGTACTCCTGTATAATGCGTCGTCCACCCTGCTCCAATATATCTAAAGAAATTGTATTTTTTACATGATTCTAGAGACTTGTTAATTAATTCCGAGCCTACCTTGTATACTATTAATTGATTCAGTGGCCTGAGACTGAGTTGAAGGCACATACTGTATGACTATCACATCACTCTTGGTTAGGAATGTTTTGCGCACACCCGAATTGATATTCTTGCAGGCTGCCCCGGCTTTCTGCACCACTGATCCGTACATTTCAAAGTGTTTCCGATTCATGAAGACAAACGTCTTGCCGGCGAACAGACGGGTTCGTTCGGGTCGCCAGGTGACATCCATATTGGTGGGCTGGTAGTCCTCTGGCTGGGGCCATCCCTCCTTGACATGGATGCTCTGCGCCGACTGGAGCAACTTTCTCCAATAGCCGAAAGTCACGATCGGTTTGTTCTCCAGCATGGCGTGCAGTAGTTTCACGGTCACCGAGGCTTCGTTCATGGTGAGATGCGAGCACTCATCGGTCCAGTTTGGACTCACAGTTCCGCCCATGGGTTCGAGTATCTCTGCAAGTTCCTGGATCTCAGGACGCGTCAAGGCAGAGACAGTGGTGACCAAGTTCAGACGGGTCACCTGCCAAATGCTCAAGTTTGCGCCAAATCGCACCCGAGTCCCAACAGGCACCGGCGTCATTAGCTTGGCCGAGACTTTCCGGGGCTTCTGAGAGTTTTTGGGGAAAATGAAGGTACCATATCTGGAGCCAAGGTCCTCTATTTGCAGGCAATCATCCTCCTCCCCGCCCGTCAGGTGAATTTTCACATGATTGCGACTTATACTTAGATCCTGCGCAACAATCAAATCAGTGGCCAGGCGACCGACGGTGTAAACCTTTTTAGCGGGCAACAAGACAAACTTTTCTTCATCTGCGGGAAGAATTTGAAATGTTATTAAACAATAAATCTAGCTATTTGAGCCAATTAACTTGCCATTCGTCAGAACAAACATAATTTCAAAACAAACACAAATGAAAGAATAACACTAATTTCACAAATCCAAGTTATGCAGAGTGACCGTAGCTATCGCACAGGTCAAAAATAACTACACAGAGAAAACAACCGATGATATGTGAACATAAATTTAAAATAGGTGTAATTTTTTTATTAAAGTCTTATTTTTTAAAAGAGCGAAAGAAGAAAAGTTTGTTTATAGTTTTAGGTTTTTTAATAAAAATGATAGCCTAATGCAATTTCTGGGGAACCCCCTAATAATTATTAATGTGGAATACCCCAATCGTAAAACTATCGTCAAGTGACCAACTATCGATGCACGAAATATAACCGTTCCCGCCGAATGGCAAAACTGACAAGAAGAAGCATTTGCAGCCGGTTTGTTTTTGTGTCGTTTTGCTTAGATCCATTAAAAACTGATTAATCCGGATTTTCCACCGATAAATGTGAGTGAGGACACCTTCAACAATGGCTCACCTGACCGGCACCCGCGTCAGCACTTTCAATGAGAGCTTCCTGAACGAGAATGAGCACGACTCGAATGCCGTGCTCATGGAACTGGACAAAGGATTGCGGAGCGCCAAGCAGGGAATCCAGTGCGAGGCGATCGTCCGCTTTCCGCGGCTCTTCGAGAAGTATCCCTTTCCCATCCTCATCAACTCGTCGTTCATCAAACTGGCCGAGTTCTTTGTCAGCGGGTCGAATCTCCTGCGTTTCTGGGTGCTCCGCGTCTGCCAGCAAAGCGAGAATCACCTGGACAAGATTCTCAACATCGACAACTTTGTGCGCCGCATCTTCATGGTGATGCACTCCAACGATCCGGTGGCACGGGCCCTGCTCCTGCGCACTCTGGGCGCCGTTTCCCGTGTGATTCCCGAGAAGCAACAGGTCCATCATGCCATCCGACGTGCCCTGGATAGCCACGATACCGTGGAGGTGGAGGCGGCCATCTACGCCAGCAGCTGCTTCGCTGCGCAGTCCAGTTCGTTTGCCATCAGCATGTGCGCCAAGATTTCGGACATGATCGAATCGCTGCAGGTGCCGGTGCCGATGAAGCTGCTCCTGATTCCCGTGCTGCGGCACATGCATCACGAAGCCACCACAGCGGCGCTGGTCAGCAGGCTGTGCATGGATCTGCTGCCCAAGTATCCGGCCCAGAGCTTCGTTGTGGCCATTATAGACACCCTCACGCAGTTGTCTTCCCGCACCCTGGTGGGTGTTCCTGGTCAGCTGGATGTGCTGCTGGATTTTATGCAGGACTTAAGAACTCCCGTGCGAATTCAGGTGCTGCGTTCTTTCAACGAATTGGCCGGCCGGCAGAGTGTTCATGCCTGGCCCAAACCGGTCATTGGAGCTCTCATTGGTCGATTCGAGCTGTGTGCCAACTCCCAGGAGCAGTTCCTCTTTCTTTCCATCCTGCTGAAGCTCAGCGAGTGCCCACTTACCTGCCAGCAATTGCTTCGCGACCATCGCGCGGCTATGCTCCATCTTTGCATCCAGTGCATCAGCAAGCTGGATGACTACACCACCGCCACTCAGGCCATGGCCGTGCTCTCTGTTTTAGTGGCCTTTGGCCTGAAAAAGGAGGCCAGCGGTGAGCAGGTTGAGGACATTCTGCACATGGTCAACCTTCACATGGAGGGACTGCTTCTCTGCACGGCCAAGCGGCCGGAGTGCACCCGGGATTTGCGTAGGGTGCTGACTTACGGTATAAGAATCACTCAAGCAAACGCTGAATTTGGAACCTCCTTCATCGAAATCGTCACCAATACCCTGGGTGATAAGGTGGCCTATCCGCCAGCCAATGCGGAACTGATGTGTGAGGCACTGGTTGGTCTCTGTGAGCATTTCCAGTTGCGCAAGTACGCGTTCTCAACCGCAGAAGAATTAATAGGAGATGATAGCGCCATGGACACGGATGAACCGCACCCGCCCAAGGTAACTATTGGTTTGAGAAATTCCTAAACAAATTAGCTAACATTTGTAAATTCTAGGTAAATCCCATGCTGGCCCGCTTGCCGCTCATCCTGCACAAGCTAAACACCATAATCGACCAAGAGAGCTGCGAGCAGCAGTTGCGCACCGTGGAGATCTTGAGTGCCTTGGTGCTTCAGACCACCATGGGCTGTTATCTGCCGCAGAAGGTTGTGCAGTGTTTTGAAAAGTGTCTCGGCAGGCTCAATTGCTGGACTCTCTACAGGATTGCACGCACTGCCAGTCGATATGGTCACCACTATGTGGCTGCGCACATTTACACGAAAGTCTCCCAGATAGTCATAAGCGATCATATGCACTATTTCCTGGTGGCTCTGTCTCAGATCTCGCAGGCGGAGTGCATTCTTAATTACGGATTGGAGTACACGTACATGCGAGACAATTATGCACCGAAAGCGGCTCCTGAACCTTTGATGCCGCTCATGAAGCGTCTGGAAACGGCCAGCAATCTCTATCAGCAAGCCCTCGCCAGTCTGCGGGCCTGCTCCTCGCCCCAGCATCCGTGCACCTTTCAACTGGAGTATCTAAAGATTAGGGCACAGTTTCTGCAGACCCTTCACCTGGCGGTGACCGTGAAGAATGCCCAGGTGATTGTGCCACCACCGGCGATAGCTGGCAGTTTGGCCCAAAACTCACGGGATTACCTACAGAAGTTCGGGCATGTCACAAATCAGCTGCGCAAGCTGGTCAAGGCGCTGAAGGCATGTGAGGAGACCTATGCTAGACTCTACAAATCATCCTTTGATGCGGACCATGTGACTCTGGAGTTTCTGGAGGTGGCTGAATTCCAATGTGCTCTTTTTGCCCACATCATCGAGTCGATTTGCTATGCCACTCCACCGGAACCACCTGTTTTTCTAACCACTGGCGATCACCCGGAGACGCGCTACTTCGCCGCCAGTTGCCAGCGCATGGAGCAGATGCAAAAGAACCTTCCCCAGGAGTCGGCCAACGCCAAGACGATTAGCAATCGACATCTGGACGTAATCATTGCACAGATCGAGATAATAACGAAAACTCCGCTGTGTTTGCCGCGCTACTTCTTCCAGATTCTGCAGTCCACGCAGATCAAGCTGTCGGTGAGTCCGCAGCCCAGGAGTGCCACCGAACCCGTGAATGTCCAGTCGGGTAGCAACCTGGTGATTAAGGTGGAGGGTGTCCTGCAGCATTTCAGCAAGCAGCAGAAGCACTTCCGGCGCGTGGAGTCCGTACAATTAAGCCTCACCTCGCAGCTGATCACGCCGCCACCCCGATCCTCCCAAGACCTTCCCAAACCGGCAGCCAACGACACTGTGACCCTGAACCAGATTGTGAAGCCGCAGCGCGATTTCCTCTCCGGCAGCTTCCTGCTGCCCATCTCCAGTGGCGGGCACTTTCAGGTGACGTTGGAGACATTCGTGGTGGACGAGAACGGTATAACCTGGTGCACCGGTCCCAAATCCTCGATGGTGGTGCGAGTGCTGGAGGATCCAACCAAACAGGGAGCACCGGCGCCGAGTACTTCCCAGGCGGTAGGCCAGACGAGGAGGTTTTAAGTCTTAAGATTGAATATTTTCTGAGATATTCTTGTAAATTAAACATTTATTCTACAAACTGTACAAATTTAATTCTGTTTAAAAGGAGATCCAGCTAAAATCAATTCATTTTCTTTAAAAAATAACGTATTTTTGTTCAACAAACGGATTGCTCTGTGAGGAGTGTGTATCCGCTATGTCGGCGGGTTGTGGTATTTGCTGCGTCAGCGAAGACACCCTCCTGGCATTTCCACCATTTATGGAAGATTTGCGGTATAATTGAACGACCATTCCGCGGTCACACTGCATGATTTGTTTTTATTAATTTTTGGCGAATAAATTGGGACAAATGAGGCATCATTGCGGGCGATGCGAATTGTGACCAGCGGGCAGCAGCAGCGGCATGCGACACCGACACCAGCGGAGCAGCACCACCTGGCCAGCGTTGTAAGGGACTCCCCCGATAGCGACGGATTCCGCTTGAAAGCGAGACCCAAAACGAAAACCAAAAAGCAGCGGATCACCCGCAGTCGAGCAAGTGGTTCCTACACAGCGACACCCCCTCCTCACCCACCCTCCTCCCTGCTCCGCTCCACCTCAATGTAAATTTTAATTGAAGCCAATTGAGCGCGCACACCCGAAAACACGCACCAAAACGAAGCCGTAATCAAACCGAAACCCTCGACCGGAGAAGGCTCCGTTGGACAAGATTCCGCACTTAACCTGTTCGGGCGACGGCGGTGGCGGCGGTTGTGGTGCAATAAATGGACATAATTGCTCTAATTGGACAGAGCAGCAGCAGCAGCAGCAGTGGCAGTGGGATCGTCAGTGGGATCGGAGGAGCAACAGCACCAGCAGCAGCAGCGGCGGCACCACCTGCACCTGCACCCTCACCAACCCCCCGGACAATAGGATGGCACAATTCACACTGTGAGTATATATCTTTTTGGTTATCAGTCGGCAGTCGGCTGGGGCTGCAGCACATGGATTTCCTGCCTTTGCTGGCGGCCCCCCTGTCAATGGAAGCTTTTGTTTATCTATTGACGGCGCTTGGCGGTATTATGCAAGTGGAATCGGTGGTCGGGTTTCAGTCGAGGCGGGGGGACTAATACATTTAGATCGTGGAGCATTACCATACCAATACGGGCATTACAGCTACAACAAACACAGTGCGCCGCCCAGTAGCGACAGTCGCGTGGACTGCGAACACGTACCGCTGTGCTCCATTAACGACGTGCAGCTAAGGTTCCTGGTGCCCGACGATCTGACGGAGGTGAGTAGGTCGCTCTACCAGTTGATAATTGATAATCCTTCCTGATTCATCACACCCCAAAAACAGGTGCGGCAGCTGTGCCAAGAATGGTTTCCAATCGACTATCCACTATCATGGTATGAGGATATTACCTCAAGCACGCGCTTCTTTGCGCTGGCAGCTGTATATAATCTGGCCATAATTGGTTTAATCGTTGCCGAAATCAAACCCTATCGAAATGTGAACAAGGAGGTAATAGCCAATATGAGTGATAGTGATGAGTTGTACACCAGGCTGAGCGGTTTTCCAATGCAGGACAAGGGCATCCTGCCGGACTCGATGGGTCGTTCCGCCGACGTCGGCTACATACTGTCGCTGGGCGTCCATCGTTCGCACAGACGCAATGGCATCGGATCGCTGCTGCTGGACGCGCTAATGAACCACCTGACAACGGCCGAGCGGCACTCGGTGAAGGCGATCTTCCTGCACACGCTGACCACCAACCAACCTGCCATATTTTTCTACGAGAAGAGAAGGTATCCGGCCTCGAAGGGGTTTCCCTTTGCGTGTCCTGGGTCTATTAATCGAGTGTCCCCTTTTTTTCGCTTTCAGATTCACGCTACACTCATTCCTGCCCTACTACTACAATATACGGGGCAAGGGCAAGGACGGATTCACCTATGTGAACTACATAAACGGCGGCCATCCACCCTGGACACTATTATATCCTTTTTCCAAATGCCTATACGGGCTGGCTTGTCTTGCTTTTCTCTTTATGATTTCGCTGTACTTTTGGTTGCCCTCTTAACTCTCTACCGCACAGATCACATCAAGCACTACGCGTCCAAGGTGCGGCACACCAGCAGCCTGTGTGCCTGGGTGGCCGGTCGAGTCCAGCTGGTGGTGCGGTGGTTCTACCACAAGCTGCTCACCCGCTTCAACTTCATCGAGTAGATCGCGACCAGGCGGATTGCAGCACAACTGGCCAGACATCCGCATCCTTCCGAGACGCAAGCACTACGATGGCGATTGTCACCGCATTATGTCATCCCGTCGAGCATAAACAAACAAACACAAACATTTATATGTACACTTGCACCCACTCACCATACAGACACACCTTCATTATAAATGTTAGGCAACACCTCAGCAGAATCATTACGTTTTTATACAGAAGAAGAGAAAAAGATCTAGCAAAGAACAACATCAAGGGTATAAGTTGAAAGTTGTAACATAATTCGATAAGTGTATTATTACGTTTTAAAAGATATCTATCTGTTCACCGCTGTAAATAGTCTTACGATGTTTTGTTTGAACTGCTGTAGCCGAGTGATTTGGAATATCCCCCTTTTTCTGTTTTCAATGCAGTGCCCCCGTAGCCCGTGTGTATGTTTTTCTTACCTTTTAAGTTCCACGCACAAGAAAGTCATTTAGTTTAGCGACAACCAACAACAAAGATGCTCATGCTTTAATGCTTAATTTATGAAATCTGCACGTAAATAGCTTTGAACTGAGAAACGAATTAATGTTATATGGCAAAACCAGTTGAATACCCAAAACCAACCTCTAAAAGGATAACCATTTGAAATCAAACTCTGTTCGCTGTTTCTATAGTATTTTGTAAAAGTATTTTAATGCATATTGTTTCGCAGCTAATTCTGATTACTTTAGGCACAATTTATCTAGCGAATTGTAATATTTTTTAAAATAAAAACTTGTAAAGTTACGACGAGGTTTTTTTTGGTTTTAGTCCTAAGAATTGTATAACGGCTTTAAATTTGGCTGTCACAATGGACTTTTATTTATTCCACTAATAGATAATACACCTCTTTAAACAGTTTAATCTTAAAGTTTAAAAACTAATTTATTTGCGACATAGTGAAAACTGCCAAACACTCGATTATTTAAAATTACGATCTTTAAAGTTAAGTTCAAAACAAAAATTGTTCAAGACACAGAAAGTTAAAGATAAAAATAAAAGTTATAAACCAACTTAATCCGCTTATTTAACTATTTTCTTATGGTTAAGAAATTTGAAATTAGCGCTTTGCTCAACAGAACAAAAAACTCGAACAAAACAGGCCCACAGGGTGATCTCTGTAAAACAGGGCTGCCACAGTCCAAAGCTAACTGCTGATCTGGCAACGCTCGCCTAACCTGTCACTATTGTGAACTAGCAATTTCGGTGCAATTTAGTAGCATAAATTCGTCGCAACTGCCTGGAAAATGTTCTCGAGAGCCGCTCTTCTAACAGGTAAACCCCCATAACCGTGCAAAAAGATGGCCAGCTAATCCGTGGGCCCAAAACTGACCAGGGGCAAGTGAAAATCCGCCCGCAAATGACCGTGAAAAATGTTACGGCATTGCAAAGTCGTCGGACATCGTGGTTTATGTAATCACCCAACTTCAGTGTATACGTCAAAAAAAGCATAATTTTCGCAAATCAACAAGAGTGCCAAAGGTAAAACTAATTGGAACGTGCATTTGCAGCCCAGCGCCCCTTGACGGTGGCCGCCACCCGGTCGGCCGCCGCTGCCGCCGCTCCCGGCGGTGCCATCGAGCGCCGCCAGCGCCCCGAGCATCCCGGCAAGGTCCGTCTGGGATTCCTGCCCGAGGAGTGGTTCCAGTTCTTCTACAACAAGACTGGTGTCACCGGCCCCTACACCTTCGGCGTGGGCCTGATCACCTATCTGTGCTCCAAGGAGATCTACGTCATGGAGCATGAGTACTACAGCGGCCTGTCCCTCGGCATCATGGCCGTCATCGCCGTCAAGAAGCTCGGCCCAGTCATCGCCAAGTGGGCTGATGGCGAGATCGATGTGAGTATGACCCAAGAAGCCAAAGATAGAGAGGTCCCCATTAAAAGATCAGAAATCAAGACAGGGGTAATATCTCTGGAAAACCTTTAGTTAAAACATTTAAACTTTTAACTTTAAAGCCTGTTAAGTCCACTTAAAAGAGTTCCTTAAAGGAATAGAGCCTACAAGCAATTTTTTTTTTAAATTTAAAAAAGTTCTTATCTTAAGTTTTCCTAAAATCCTATTAATGCTAGAAATATTGTTAGAAGATTTTAAAAAATATGAACAGCTTAAGAATAAACACAATCGGAGGTGACACAGATAGCTCTTGCATGAAGGTTTATTACAGTTCCTCTCAAATCCGAAAAAAATTATTTCACTCCCAAAAAACTTTTTGTACAATTTTTTTTATTGTCAATTCATTAGAATTACATTTTTAGTTTTATCTACTTTGTTTGGTAATTTTGGAAACAAAAATTTGTTGGACCTTTTGACACGCCCCCGTAACCCCCATCATAAACCTACTCTAATAACTTCCAATTTCCATCACAGAAAATCGAATCCGAGTGGAAGGAGGGCCGCGAGGCTGAGCTGAAGGTCCTCTCCGACGCCATCGAGGCCGAGAAGAAGGAGCAGTGGCGCGCCGACGGTGCCCTGCTGCTGATGGAGGCCAAGAAGGAGAACATTGCCTTGCAGCTGGAGGCCGCATTCCGTGAGCGTGCCATGAATGTCTACTCGGAGGTGAAGCGCCGTCTCGACTACCAGGTGGAGTGCCGCCATGTCGAGCGTCGTCTGAGCCAGAAGCACATGGTCAACTGGATCACCAGCAACGTGCTGTCCAGCATCTCGCCCCAGCAGGAGAAGGAGACCCTCAACAAGTGCATCGCCGATCTGAGCGCTCTGGCCCTGCGCGTCAAGTCTGCCTAAACGATTCGAGTTTTAGTTGTTTAATTGTAAATTAAAACCCATTCGAGACGCTGGAACCATGAATACACCCGCAAGATGATAAATCGATCCAATATATCTTCAAAATGTCCGTGTCTGAAAAGATCTTTTTTGTGCAATATTGCGTTATATTTAAAATGTTGTGTTTAAACTTAAGACTGCTTTTTGTGGATCACTTTGGTGTGACTTAGGGTTTTCGGTGTAGCAGATCGTAAGGCTAAAACGGTGGAATGATAAGAAAGTCGGTATCTTTTAGGGATTTTAAAATGTGGCACCTTTTTTTTATTTAGGAAATAGTTTAGTTACAAATTAATTACTTCACAAATCAGTCTTGTGCTGCACTTGCATCGTCTTCAAAGGCATCCGCCTCCACCTGCTCTCCCTGGAAATCGCCGAGAATTCCGAGGCGACGTACAGTTTGCAGATTTTGGATACAGTAATCCACATTGGTCACTATGCACAGGGGTCGTTCACCCTTATAGTAACCTGTATTGTCGCGGAGATAGACAACATCCCTGGTGGCCAACCAATGTTGCAGCTTTACAAAGCAAGGACACTGCCAAGGATTACCTTCGATGGCCACGCGTTTCAGGTTCGGAAAGCTCACATTAACCTTGGACAGAAAGGTGAGGCGATTGTTATCCACCAAGATCTCCTGTACGCTACTGAGGCTTTCCAGCACATCCAGATTGATCTCCTCCAGCAGATTGTGACCCAAATGCAGCTTCTGAAGGCGCCGCATGGGCGCAAACATCCGCACATCCAAGGACTTTATTTCGTTGTGACCCAGCTTTAGGTATTCCATAAATGGTAGCGATGAGAAGACTAATGGATGCAGTTGTTTTATATGATTGCCATTCAAATTGAGCCTCCGCATGCGTGGCAAAGTGTTGCTTCCGAAGATCTGCTCTTCCAGGAACTCTAGGTTATTGTAGGACAGATCCAGAGTATCCAAGTTCAGCAGGGCAGCAAAGGTGCCCGACCTTATTTCTAGGATGGCATTATACTGCATGTACAGCTTTCGTAGCGAGCCCAAGCCCACAAAGTGACCAGGACTAAGGCTGGCAATGCTGTTCCTGGACACATCAAGCACTTGTAGCCTGGCCAGTACCCGGAATTGGTTGTCGAACAGCAGGCGGATGCGATTCCCGGACAGATCTAGTTGCTGCAAATGCAACACGAAATTCTGTACAGCTCCAAAGACATTGGGACGAAGTGCATCTAGTGCGTTCCGTGAGAGGTTAAGTATTCGCAGCTGGGAGAGTGGCTGAAAGGTTTCCTGGCCTATGGAGCTCAACCTGTTCCCGCTGAGCTGCAGTTCCAACAGACCGTGGAGGCCGCGAAAGGCGTTCACGTCCAACTGAAAGGAAGATTTTTGTTGAATTTGTTGTTTTCTTGTAAATTCAGTGTGTTCACAATTTCGTTTTTAAAATTATTGCATTTTGAATTTCTATTTAAAAATCTCACGCTTAATTTTGAATTTATATTATAGTTTGTTCCTCTTTATTGCCCTCAGTTTAAATATCATAAAAAATTGTTTACAGAATGATTTTTCAAGTGTGAGATAAGATGTTTGCAAATATTTTGATCAGCTTTAAAATTAGAAACCATTTTCTCATTCTCTCTCAAATTTTACTATTGTCTATATAGCTTTTCAATTCTAAATTCTAGCTTCATAAAGAAATGTCATTTTACAACCCGGCAAAAGGTATAGATCACCATGACCAATTTAACATCGGAAATGTAAACCTCACTAAGCACAAAGTAACCATAGAAGTTCGATGCGGTTAACTGAAATCAAAATAAAGCTGAGCTGATCAATAGATTCCGACTGAGCTTACACAAAGTGAACATATTAATCTTGAATTCAGAAGCAATTTATCATTTACATTTGATCATGATCAACTTACCTGTGCCAGTTGATTGTTATTTAAGATCAACTCCTGCAACTGTGGACAGACCCCAAAGGTGGCATTAACCAAGCGATTGTGGCCCAGTTCCAGGCGATTGAGCAGCGGCATGTGGGGCAGATCGCATTGCCTCAGGGCATTGTGCGAAAAGTTCGCATAAATCAACTTCCTCAGATTGCCAAAAAAGTCCCGGTCCAGAAGCTCCATTTGATTGTGACTAAAATCGAGCCGCTGAAGCGCTGACTCAACCGCAAAGTGGTTGCCCTTTATGTCAACCAGACCACAGCCACTGAGGTTCAGGTACCGCAGATTGGGCAGAATGGAAAAGCCGCTGGTATGAAGGTTTATTGGGGCTGCTGCTGTTAAGTCCAGTTCCACTAAGTTGGCCAAGTGATCTGCATTCTCGCCTGAAAAGTTTTACATTCCAAAATTGTACGGATTTAGATTTATACCCGTTACTCGTTGAGTAAAAGTGTATATTGTATTCGAGCAAAAGTATGTAACAGCTAGAAGGAAGCATTTCCGACCCTATAAAGTATATATATTCTTGATTCTTGAAAATTAAAAATGCAGTTTTGTTGTGCATATCAATACCTATCGAAATGTAGAAGAAATTTTTGAAATCCGACCATTCGTTAAAAAGTTATGGCTGATCAAGGTTTATATCTCCATCTCCCTTGCACTCCCTTTAGCTGAGTAACGTTTATCTGATAGTCGGGGCTCCCGAATATAGCGTTCTCTCTTGTTTTTTTTTGTAGATAGGGATTCGAACTCTATTTATATTTAATCTACTCTGTAGTGACGGGATTAGCTTCGTTGCATACTTTTTGAATACCCAATTTTTTTTTAAATAAAAGGTAATTCTCTCCCTATTACCAGACCTTACCTGAGCCCACCTCCAGTTCCGTTTGGACATTCCGTATAGAGAGCGTGTGCCAGTTTTCTGCTCCCAAATCCACCAGATCCTGCAGGGAAGCGATCTCGTTGCACTGGAAATTCCGCCAGCCGATGGGCTCGCAGAGATCGGCTCCGTTCGATAGGGGAAATCCCCCGTGGAAGAGCCACAGCAAAAGCGGCAGAACCCAATTGGCAGTCAGCAACATTCCTGCTCCAGAGTTCGGCCTCAACTGAGGATCCGCGAACAGCAGCAGAATGCGAATGAAAATGCAAATTCCAGTTTGCACAGAGGGGGGGATAGAATGCCAAGCCGGTTTGGGGCGTCATCAATGGGATCTTGACCAGGGGCCGGCCACTCAACAGCTGTGAAATGCCTCCAAATCAAACACACACTTGTTTATCTTTCTCTATTGATAGGTACTTTCTATAACTCTTTAATAGTGGTTTACATACAGTATACGTTATATAATATCGGTTAATTACTTGACGCGCGATTATTGTGCTCTTGGAGAAAAAATATTATGTTTTGCTTCTACAGATTCCTCATTCAGCAAGAGTGGTTTAGACATTTATCATAGCTCGTATTATACAAATTACAGGAAAATATTAAACCGAGAAAAACTCACTAACTTAGACTAAAACTTAGGAAAAAAACGAGTAACAATCAAAAATTATCTAGAATCTAGTTTAGATTATACATATTTAAAGAGTATAGACCATTGAACGCACTTATTTGCGTTTTGTGCTTATGGATGTTTTACTTGGAGGCTCTTAAAAATGCTCAGATTGGCGGATATTAAATATTCGGCTAACAAATTGTTGTTTGGAAGCCAAAACTAAGCCAGAAAAATACTATTAAATTTAGTTAAACATTATATTGAAGCAATGGATATACATATATGGAGATATTTAAAGTTCATTTCTTACAAGCAAATATTTTACTAAACTGCTTTTCAAGAGCTCTTGGCTAAGATGCAAATATATATATCGCTTAAATTAATTTAGATCTTGTACTAGGTCTATTTTCACAATAATGGATTCTGTGTTTAGAGCGTTTTTCCCAGAAGACTTGCGACGGCAAATTAGATGGTTTTGATAACTGAAAACTGGTATCTAAATCAGACTATAGTTACGGTTGGGTTTGTCATCTTGTTGCTGTTGTACAACGGCTGATAATGGGCACTCGATCCGTTCTTAACACTCTGACAGCCATTGGGATAGCGCATTTTGACCACGTTTGGATTTTGGGCTAGCGAAGATGTCGATGAGGAGGAGGACGATGACGAAGATAGCGATCCGGTAGATGATTTATTCTGCAGGGGCAGTGCCTCCCCGATCAGCGTTATCCTTACGGGCTTGTAGGCGTTGCCATTGGGCAGGGTCGGGGTGGTTTCCCATCCGATGGAGGAGCGTCTGGGGGTGTCGGGAAAAGCAGCCGCCAGCTGCTGATTATAGTTGGTCAGCGTGGTCGAAATGATGGTGTGCCGGCGGGTCTGGCTGAGAGCTGGACAGGATTTCTCCTGCTGCTGCTGATGCTGATGCTTCTCGTTGTGGCTGCTCTGGTGGTGGCGGATTATCGTGGTGGCTGCCAGCGTGGAGTCGTGCACGTGGAGCGTCGGAAAGTGCGTGGTATAACTGGTATATTCGGGCTTACTTCTGCGAACAGAGAAATAAGGATTAGTGGGAAGTTCCGGAAGAGTGTATTAATTTCTATAAAGGAACCATTAGCTTTGTCCATGCCATATAAGATTATCAGTTTTCTAGAGAAGATGGGAAAGGATATCAAGTATCAGTTTAATCAGTAATTTCTAGTTTTGAATCGCCAAAATGTGGAATATTTATTTTTTAATTTAATTGCAATTTTCTGATAATTCATTTAAAGCAATCTTAATAAAATTGTAAATAGGATTCAAGCGGCATACATATTACAAAAAAATCCCCAAGTATGAATGGGGATTTATTCCGCTGAATAAATGTTCTTGTCACCCAATAAGAATGTTTTATGATTCATGACTCATCTGAATCATCAAGGTTTTACTTTACTTTCGACCCATCCCATCTTCTCGACGTGTTCTGGGTTATTTTTTTAGTTTGCATTACCTTGGGACTCTATTTAATTGCCGCATGCAATTAAAACGTTTCACAAACAGTGTTAAATTTTCAGTGACAAATTAGTAACGTTCTTAGAGCTAAAGTTCGTAACTTGGATATCTTAGATATCTATTTTTAAAGCTTATGCACGTATCATTTAGGTAGGGTTATAGGTTGGTAAATGCTTTCGGGAACTAAGTTTCTCAAGTGCAAGAGTTACAATTATCCATACAGTTATAGCTTAGGTGTAGTATACATATAAGATTGATGGCACAGAGCACAATGATGGCTAGGATGAAATCACAAAATAGTACCTGTTGCTCCCCAAATTGTAGTCTAAATAGCGGATTGTTAAAGATAAGAGAGGTGTGTGTGTTCGTGTTTGTTCCATGGGAGCATTTCAGAGGCGGGTGTGGAAGAAAGAAATTTAGATGGGTTAATCGGGGCGAGATCTGGTCTATTGTTAGACGATTCAAAAAATGCAAATTCCACCTCCTGTTGCTGCTGCCGAGGAGCTGAGGCTGCAGATTTCAGCTTTCAGCTCTAGCTACTGCAGAATCGGCCCTAATTAGACTGCTCCAATTGCAATTTGCTGCCATTAACGTCAAGAGCCGGCAAAAAGTGGCCAACTGATTTGCATGCCAGCGGAGCGTGAAGCCAGCTGAAACCGATTCCAGCAGCAACTGCCGCCAGCAACTTGCAACTTGCAACACCAACTGGCCAACAGCAACTACACACAAAAAATCAAATTATATTGATACAAAAAAATCTTTGAAAAATCTATTCGATTTATTATAAGGTTACTTATTAAATTTGAGAT
This sequence comes from Drosophila prostipennis, assembly GCA_037075205.1. NCBI lineage: Eukaryota > Metazoa > Arthropoda > Insecta > Diptera > Drosophilidae > Drosophila > Drosophila prostipennis. The sequence goes on from JBAMCJ010007287.1 coordinate 276,875, forward strand.
TAAATTAAATAAATTTCTATAATTTTCTAAACAATTCTTGTACGAGTTTTTCTGTTAAAAAATAAACATTTTCGTTTTAGTGCCCTTTTTGATTTTACTATAAAAATTCTAATGTTAGTAATAACATTTTTTCCGAGTGTATAAACATTAACAAGCAGCAACAGGCGGCATCGTTTTGTATTAGTTTTGTTAGTTTGCGGCCGCACAGCTGCGGTTGATGAAAAGCCCCCAAAATTACAAGTATTACACAAAATTACCGAAACACAAAACAAAAATGCAGAAAAAATACAGATAAATAATGCAGTATAGGAGTAAAGTATATGGCCGAAATTGAAACAAACATGAAAGTTTGCCTACCTGGACAAACCCTCCGCACCAATGGCAAGTGGTCGTGTCTGTGAAAGTGGAATCGGAATTGAAATAGTCGATAGCTTTCGGTTAGTCAATGTTGTGCAAACACATATGATCGGCAAGAGATATATACACATGGCCCGGGGGCCGAACTTACCCGCTCCGTTTGGGTGGCCATGCTGATGAGCTCCTTGCCCGGATCCCCGCCGGATCCATTCGAAGCCTTCTGCCTCTTCTCGGCCTCCAATTGCTCGATGAGATCACGCTGCAGGCGGATGGTGCGATCACGATCGTCCACTTGACCCTGGATGAGGGGGGGATTGGATAAGGGGATCGGGAGGTGAGACCAGAGATCAGTAAATGTCAGTTCACTCTTGTGGAGCCAGAGAGTGTGAAAATCATATCTATATGGGTAAAACGCTATCTTGGCTTAGTTTTTGCTTTTTAAGACAGTCATGCTTTGATTACTTTATATAAGTGCTTCGTTTTTTTGGTTTACGAAATTAAGAAGCCAATTCGGTTTTCCTCAATCAAAGCATATTTTTTACACAACAGCTAAAGATGAATATAACTCTTTAAAGTTTATACTATGTATTATGTAGGTGTTTGATCAACTTGTTTGTAAAAAAAATTGTAATCAAATGAGCAGATGAAATTTTGGAAATATTTTATTTATTGAAAAAATAAAAATTAAAGCTTTTTTTATACATTTTTCATCAAAAATATACCCGATTTGCTACTTCCATATCATTTTCAAAATAAAAATGTAATAACAGGTTTTATTTTAAGGTCAAAGATTTCTTTCTGCCCTTTTGATTCATAGTAAACTTTCTTTATCGGATTATAGGGTTGTTGTATGATCTGTGTTCTATGGCAAGTCAAAGTGCAAAATGAACTTTTGATATATTACATATCAACACGATGTAATTGATATAAAATGTATATGTATGTGTTGTTTTCAAAGATAGATTTACAATAAGCATATAAGGTATAGTATTCTTCATGATTGGATATGTTACATGCTACACAGAGTAAGATTCCATGTATCTAATAAACATTAAAGAACAACAGCGAGAGTAAGAATGCGATAGAAATATCTTGTCCTGCTCCGAATCGTTCGGTTTGTGAGACCCAGTTTTTGTGTTCTCCCGGCTTACGAGCAAACGAAATGCAAAAAACGTGCAAATACCTGAAGGTAAACCACCTGTCTACGTAGATCCGATAGCTCCTGGAGCGGGTCCTCCGTCGTGGACGATGTGAGACTGGCCAGATCGATGTCATTCAGCTGCTTGCTGTCCAATCCGCAGGCGGCGAACAGCTGGACGTTGTCGTTCTCGAAAGGATTGAGCGTTTCCGTCTGCGGATAGGTAATAAAAACCAGTGGGTTACTTTCCATTCATCGCTACTCCTACAGAAAGAGCCTGGGGCACAAGTAAATAAGTTCGAACGCAAAGGCGGCGACGTACCCGCTTTAAATCAAAATCTGGCTCCTAGGAGTTGTGCAAGTGAATGGTGAGTGTGAGTGATGGGTGTGCCATGGAAATGTAAGGAAAGAAAAGCGCAGTTGAAAGGAAAAATTATGATTGTACTTAAAATAGTAATTTCGACTTAAATAAACAATCTTTTATTTATTTTAATTTTTACGACGAAATATCAATTTACAGAATACATATAAAAAAATATAAAAACCGACTGAAAGAGGATATAAAATATTAAATCAAATATCTCGTTAAATTGTTGGCAATTTTACTGATATTTAAATTTAAGTAATATGCAAGTTAGTAATAAATAATAACTTTAATGGCCATTTTCTCGTCCGTTTGTTAAATTTAAAGAAGGGTTAAAACCTTGAAATCGTATGGGAGATCAGAGTTTTAACCATACTTAAAATTTAACTGGAAGACGAGAAAACGGCCCTAAGAAAGTTAAAATGTATTATTTTCCGTTCAGATTTAGAAAATTTACAAATTACTTGAGGGTATAACTTGAAATACTAATTAAATGTATATTATAATTTATTTATGTTTTGTGTATACCCCCATGTTTAGACACCACTTACCTCCTGGAGTATTCGCCGCAGTCGCAGCAGCTGCTTCTTGAACTGCAGCACATCCTGGATCATGGCATTGCGGAAGGACTTGTCATACAACATCAGATCGTCCGACGAGCTGTGCAGCTCGCCCCCGCACCTGTGGCCGGTTGCTCCGGATGCACTTGCTCCTCCTCCTCCTGCTCCTCCTCCAGCTCCGCCGCCCAATCCCAATCCCAGGTGCTGCTGCTGCAGGTGCCGCTGGCGGGGCAAACTGGCCGTGGAGCCGGACGAGGTCCTTGAGTTGGCCGTGCTTCTCTTCCGGGCAGCAGCGGCCGCCGAAGCTCCGCCGCTGTGGGTGGACCTTAAGCTATTATCCGAATCGTTGCCGGTGAGCTGTTGGTCCTGGAGACGCGAGCGGTTCAGCAATCTGGTGGCACGGGCGGGCAACTGGGCGCTGAAAGAAAAGCAACATTTTATTATAAATTAAATTAGAGTTAATCGCACAACTGAGAATAACTAATTCATAATTAGATAGAAATATCCAAGAGTGCCTGTGATATGTTTCGTTGGCCTGCGGCGCACTGCTGGCCATAAAGGTCGCATAGTGGTAGTGGATATGCCGCTGTTTGATGGTCATCGGTGAGCTGGTTCGCTGCTGGCTCCCCAGGAATCTGTTTTCCGACGTCTTCAGGTCGGTCCGGACTCTTCGCACTCCGCTGGGCGAGGATTTGCTGGCGGATTTGCTCGCCTCCGACATCTTCCAAGCTGACAAATCGAATTTCCTTGGGTCGCTGCTTGGTCCCTAATGCTCCATGTTGTTGCTCTGCGACAATGACACAATCGCGTCATGCGCAGACCACCAACAGCTGTGTGGAGACTTTGTAGAAAAATGTTGTGCGACCCCAAGTACACTTAACCAATTTGTGTTGCGGTTTAACAAAAAATCGAATTATTTTAATAATTTTGTTTTAATTTCCAATAGGAAAAATGGGTTAAGTTTCCTAATTTCACAGTTTTAAATTGAAAAATGCATTCATTCATTCAAAGTTATTTAAAATTTTGATTTTGATCTAGTTTATTATACTTAAGCCAGCCATCCCAAAAATTTATTTAATAACAGAACAAAACTAAAAAAATGTATATTTTAAAAAATGTATATTTTAAAAAATGTATATTTTTAAAAATTTATATTTTAAAGACTTCATTACCAATTCTTAAGAATTGGTATAAGAAATCCAAAATTTTATTTTTGAACTAATGTGAAAATCTGTCTTTACGAAATGTGTTAATATCAATTTTCCGAATGCGAAACTTGTTATATTACAATATTTAATTTTCCTATTAGGTTCTTCCTAAATTATTTCTATTTAAATAACCAAATTTGCCAAGTGTAACCTCCAGCGTAGGGGTGAGTTTTGCAATTATTTAGCCAGTTTCAATTAACGTGGTCGCAGGGAAAGTGAAATGCCATTGATTAGGGCTGGCCAAAGGAGCTCCGTCCGGCAGTTGTCAATGGGCAATTAAGATGGGCGGTGGGGTCAGGTGGCGGGACAGGTAACCTGCACGACATGAATGCTGGAAATAAATCCACAGACGCGGCTGCCTTTCAGCTGGATGGTGAAAGTCAACTGTTGCGTGTTGCAGTCACCCAAATGCAGGGGGAATCAAAGGGGGAGGAGGGCTCTTACACATGCGCGGTGTTCAAAATTGTACGCCATAATTTAAACAAACTGTTGAAAAACGTATTAAAAGCAAACAAAAGAAAAAATCATTCAAAAGTAGTTAGCTCATTTGATTATTCACGGTTGTATCCAAAGGTTAATGCCTAATGGATTTTGGGTCCACTATAATACCCGCAATTATGGCGATATTTCGGTTAGTGGATCCATTACGACAAAGAAAATTAATTCGAGCATCTCACGGACTTTGTGAGACTTTCCTCCGGCCAACTTAATTATTCGAGTTCAGATGGTTAAGTTCCAAGAGTAATTGGCCCCAGGGAACTGGCACAGCGGCAATTTGAATATTTGAATCTGCGAACTTTGTTTATGGCCGCATTAAGATGATCGCGAATTGCACGAAATGGACTGTGAACAATTTTCAGCTCATCTGGAGCGGCGATGAAAGTACGAAAATATCTTTTATTGTTCCGGCGTCCCCTTCTATTTTCACCGTTAGCTGGGCTTGTCGGCGCTATAAAGGTTCTCAGCACTCTTTCATTTTAATTAATAATAAATTCCCTGCTGCGATGGTTTTGATTGCAATTGGTAGGAATGATCGGTCATGCTGATAAAATTTGATTTATCTGCTAAGTAATTTAGGTAATTTTGTTTATGTTCCAATTTGGATGGTTAACTTGATAAGAAACGTGTCTTAAAATTTGAGCTTTTTCGTACTTAAACTTCAGCCAAATCAAATGAACTTCGTCGAAACTTTTTAACTGAGATATTAATTGAAATTAAATATTTAAGTATCTTTTTGGATTCCTATTAATTGAACATAATTTTTATACCCGTTACTCGTAGAGTAAAAGGGTATATTGTATTCGTGCAAAAGTATGTAACAGCTAGAAGGAAGCTTTTCCGACCCTATAAAGTATATATATTCTTGATCAGGATCACTAGCCGAGTCGATCTAGCCATGTCCGTCTGTCCGTCTGTCCGTCTGTCCGTCTGTCCGTCCGGATGAACGCTGAGATCTCGGAAACTACAATAGCTAGAATATTGGGATTACCAACACATATTCTTGGGCTTCCTACGCAGCGCAAGTTTATTTCAGGCGACCGCCACGCCCCCTCTAACGCCCACAATCGCCCATTGTCGCCCACAAACCATACTAAAATGTGCCTGGCGCCCACATTTTCAAATATTTCTGATAAGTATAAATGCAATTTTGTTGCGTTTAGTTATACCTATCGAAATGCAGAAGAAATTTTTTAAATCGGACCATTCGTTAAAAAGTTAAGCCTGATCAAAGTTTACACATATATCCATCTCCCTCGCACTCCCTTTAGCTGAGTTACAACCTTTAGTCGGGACACCAACCCGACTACAGAGCACTCCCTTTAGCCGAGTGACGGGTATTAGATAGTCGGGACACCAACCCGACTATAGCGTTCTCTCTTGTTTTTTCTTTTAATTAATTAAACCCATACTGTTTAACTTCTAATAACTAGATTTGGGTAATTTGTGAAACAACCAAACCGAAGCCAAAAGTTCAAATGGATTCACTCGAGTGTTTCTAAACAAAAAGCAATTAAATTGTACATTATGTCCAAACCATAAAACACAAAATACACTTTCCCAAATCCCATAGACAACCACTGAGCTAGCAAAATTCCACATGTTTGTGAGTTTTGCACGCCAACTTTATGCGGTTTTTGTACTATGAATATGAATGCAGAAATCGGGCCCGAAGAGATCCACCGAAATCAAAACAATACGAGTACTTTGCACAACTCAATTCAGCGAAACTCAGCAGGCGGCAGTGCCGGATATTTCGTACTCCAAACCGAAAACAAACCGATTGTCAGACGACAAAATGCCTGTCATTGCAACAAGTGCAGCAAATGGATGTATATGAATGTGTATATAAGGCGATATCAGTAGCGGAGTAGAAAAGGGGGTACATTTAACGATATTTATAGTATTATTTCTGTGAATTACTCTGAGAAATTGTTGATTGGTTGATTGTAAGTTTCACGAAGAATCTTTGGAATCTCGGCTTACAGAAAAATTTCAAACTTTTATAGGGCTTTTATGTGATTTAAAAAGTTTAAATTTGGATATATGTATTATTAAATTTTTTTTACCGATATTTCTTTTTATATCTTATACGATTATAATTTTTATCTTATAATCTCTTTAACCCTTTTAAATATAAGTAAATGTCAATGAAACCTAAAGATTTACATGGAAATTCAGAAATAAGATCTAGATAAGACGGTAAAAGTATTTCGTATGCGAGTTTTTTAAGTTACGTGATGACCGTTCAAGCACATAATTTCTATTTCTGATGATAAGGTTTTCCACAAAGTGAGCACAGAGCCCCCGAAGTTTGCCCCATGGCTACGCACCTGCTTTTCAGCTACCTTTCTACACATTTAGTACAAATGTGCCTCATTTGTGACTCCACACGCGCCACTGCCAACGGCAACTGTCGCTAACTTGGCTCACTTGGTTAGCTGCAACAGTTAGCAGTCAACATCCAACAATGACAAGTAATCACAATCATATTGCGATCCATGGAGTAGAGGCGTTGACATGCACTACTCGAACTTCACTTCCCAACGGTACTTATCAATTTGTGCGGCAAAGCGTCATTTGTCATAGAGTCGGAGACCTTTTGGGGCTGCACATATAAAGATATGGTGGTAGTACCTATATAGGAAGGGGAAGTGGAAATGGAAAGGCAGCTTCATTAGAGGCTTCGGGAAGGGGGCGCGAGCTGCAAGCCACGCAAGTAATGGTAATGGCCATAAAAAATAAAGAAATAAGCAACATTCTCACACGGCCGCCTCTGATGAGAATCCGGTGTGTATCTCGCATGCCCAGAGTTCTCAGTTCTCCACGCAGAGAAAAACTAGACTTAAGCCAAGAGATCAAAATTTCAGTTTAAATTGTAAACTAAATATAATAAACCTGAAGATTGAATAGTTTCTGATGTTAAAATAAAAATTTTCTTACTCTTAAGGGTCAAGATTTCTTATATTTTGAGCACATATATCATTTGAGAACATATCTAAAAAGTTTTTCCTATTCCTTATCAAATATCTGATCTCAAAAATTTTTTAGAATTTTATCCTCTCATTTTTTACAATTTTGTGCATTATAACGATAGGTTTTTTGAAGTGTGTGAGCCGAGGATGATGATCAACGATGGTTAAGATGGGGATATGCCCAGAGACAGTGTTTGGGGCTGGGGAATTCGGAGTTGGGGAGCACTTTCGAGGCAGACAGGTAGATAGGATGGAAGGTAGCAGCAGAGGGCAGCAGCAGCAGCAGCAGTTATCTGTATCTGTATTTGCACTCGATGGTATGTTGGTAGTTTGTGTGGCAAACATTCTGTTGAATTATGCATGGCGATGGAGATGGGAACCCGTACTCGTATCCGTAACCAAAACCTGAACGCGTCGCAAATGCAACTGAACTTGAAGTGGCTGAAAAGCCATAAAAGGGGGGCACCTCGACCCCCTCGACCCCCGATGCCCCCTAGTTGTCTGCCCCTTTCTTTATGTGCCTGATATCTGTAATTGTTACGTTTATGGCATCAAATTCCAAAAGATTTTCCAAACGTTGCCTGCATTTGCATGTGACACACTTTCCGTCCATTGTGATAGGCCTACCCCGTCTTTCTTTCTTTTAGGTTTTTGTTGCTGTTGCTGTTGTTTTTGCCCCCGGTTACATATCGAATTACGGAAAGCTAAGAGCGGAAATCATCACCCACTTTGGCTACCACTTGGCTAAGGTTTCTGGGCTTTCGGTAGCTTCTGTCTGCCTTTGTTAGCCCTGTCAGATTGTGCCGACAATTCGTTTCGTAAGTACGCATTGAACTACAGTTCTCAACTACAGTGGGAATTCAGTAACTCAGTATAAATGCTTTAAATATTGTATAAAAATCCATTAAATTCTTTGTGATCTATTGAAGAAATTTATGATCCATTGCCAAACAAAATTTGATAAATAATGATTTGTATAAACGTTTTCAAAAAGTTTACTAACATCGATCTAATCACTGGTGTTTTGTTCCTCTTTCCATGAATGATTCACATTAAATGCTAGTTCATTTAGTTTAATAGTTATAGCTTTTGAATATTCCAGTTATAGAAGTCCCACCGTACTTCTCTCACTCACTTGATTCTGCGGGTCTAGGCCAAATGCGAAATGTATCCCAGGCAAAACGCTCGTTTCATTGACACTTGTGCCCGCGGCTTTTGTCTTTTGTTATGAACGCTGGTCGTTCGATGGCGTCGGAGTTGGCGTTTGGACCGCCTATATGTTGCTGTATCTGTATCTGAATCTGAAGCTTTGGATGGGTAGGCAGTATCTGTATCTGTGGCATGGAAGAGGCACCAGTGCGTATCACTGGAGGCGACGACTGCCTGCGGTCACTGGCTCTTGCTTTTGGTTATTTTGGTGTTTTTGTGGGTTTCTTTTTTTGCCTCGTTTATTAACAACGCAATTTTATTGGACTACGCAATAGCTCCCACGCGCTTTTCAAACAACGAGTCTTGCACAATTTACCAATTTACAATTGCCTTTATTGGCAGCACTCTTTAAACCGATATTGCTGATGGAATGATATTGGATTACGAATATAATTTATTATTTCGCTTGGCTAACCGCACACAGCTCTCATAAACCGAACCGCACGCTTTGAGATCTTGTTTAATACTGGAGCCGAAATCGAAGTTGGAGCCACCGCTTAAGTGGTGATGGAGTGGTATGATATGGTAATGGAACAGTACAGTGGGTTGCTCGGAGGGTTTTAATGGTAAATTATAAAATGGGAAGAGCTTAGGAATAGGTACCAAATATTTGAGCTTCGAAAAATAAGTTAAGTATTCCAATCGAACTGTTGCAGATTAATCTATATTTAATCTAGTTCGATAAGCAAGATTATTCCTAAGAACTACAAAATTCTTTATCAATAATTATATTTTATTTTGTGAACCTATTATTTATAAGATAAATATTAAACCAAGAACCAAATAAAAGAGAACCCTTTACCTATAATTTCTTTTAACTTAAATAACCCAATAATCATTAGCAAACTCTTTGAAAAGCCCACTGTAATTGGTTGCTGTTGTTACCAATGTTTCGCTTTTCCAACGTTCCCGCCAGCAACAGCAACATCAGCAGCAGCAACACCGCTTACACGAGCAACATGAACGGCTGGCAGTGGTAAGAATGTTGCTGGTGGGTCGAAAGAGATGGTCGTGTGGGTCTGGGCCGTTTTTGTGTGTGGCACAGCCGTTAGACGATGCCAGCCAGGCTGAAAGAATGGAAGAAAGCCAGATCTCTTGGTGGCGGGGCAGACAAGAGCAATAGCCATAATATTTATGCACCCGGAATGCCGAGATGGGGATCACAATGCGGCTTTTGTTGCATCCGCGTGAGCGGGTTAACTGAGAGGCAATAATAACTCAGATTGAGTGGGCTTATTCAGCACTTTCTGAGGAAGGGGTGAAGGGAGGGGGCCACTATTATATCTTTATGACTCACACTCATTCACTGGCCAAGCGGGTAAGCCAGTCAGTCTCAAGGTTAATCCACAAGTGCGGTTTTGCATGTGACTGGTGGGCTTTTGAAGTATCTGCAGCTGGCTGCTTGCAGATTGGCCTTCTAATCTTGCCTGCAGTCGAAACAGAAAAGAAAAAAGACGAAAAGGAAAGCCAATGTCCCGACGCAGGCGCATCTATCGGATCCATCGAGTGACAGGTTAAACCGCAACAACACATTTAGCCATGGCCAGCGGCATTTTGCAGTTATTTGGCTGTTGGCTGCGAAACAGGTTCACATATATTCACCAGTCTTTGTGTAGAGGCAGACAATTGATTTTTCCTAGCAATAAAGTTTTTCCCAACTTTTGGTTACAGCCAGAAACGACTCCATCGATGTTGATGTCGTGCCGTTGCCGGTTGTTGTTGCTGTTGCTAGTGTTGCTGTTGCTAGTGTTGCTGTTGCTGGTGTTGCCTATGCTGTTGCCGTTGTGACTGTTGCTAGTTCGTTGCCATGACAAAAGAATGCGGCACTCGCCATCAAGTCTCCGGCCAAAGTCAAAATGTTATCTTAACTACGACCACGATTTGGCCAAAAAGCCAAGACCCAGTCTGGAGCTCCCATAGATAGAGACGGGATTGCCACACAGAGAATAAAAACTTAGAAATGATATTGCATGGAATTCTTGAAGATACAAAAGATGATCTTTTGACTATTAATAGTTGGATACAAAATATTTGAGAAATATGGAACACAGGAAGGAATAGAACATTGCTAAAAAGGCAAACGAAATAATATACAAAATATAATTCGGAATAAACCTAACCTAACCTTAACCTAAGGTTAAATATGTTGTTTTACTTGTTCAAAGCTGTAATTATTCTTAGTTGACTTTATGGGGATGTCTCTCCATTATTAGGGATATTTAGGGTTTAAAAAGCTTTTAAGCATTTAAATTATCATGATTTTTACAAGAATATAAATGGTTCCAATAAAATGTTAAACTGGAATGCTAGGAAATGCTGATGTTAGGCTTTTGGCGGATATAATAATTTGAATATTTAATATTTTTTTCGGTGCAAAAGAAAAGAGAGGTGGTGGTGGGAGGCATAGACAATTGGAAATGCCAAGTGCCGTTGCCGTTGGTCGCGTCTTTGGCTTTGGCTTCGCCCAGAATGCACAAGGCCCACACAGAGTTGTTGTTGTTTTTGTTGTTGTTGTTGGCTGCAGCATTTTGGGCCATAAACATGCCCCAATGGCTCTCCCCTTCTCTTTCTGGTAGCCGGCGCTAAAACACGGCAATTGGGACCGACAACGGGAACTGCAATGGGAATGTCGGATGGATGGATGGATGGATGGAGACGCCAATGGGTTCGCCAATGGACTAAAAGTAACCTTTGGCAACTGCACCAGCATAAGGGCAAACACAGACCAAACCCGTGAGTTCCAACCTGTCCCTGTGCTTCGCTGTCCTGTCCTGTCCCACCGATGTCTGTCTAATTTTGGGCTAATTTCAATTTCCATTTCCATTTACCCTTAAAATAAAAGTGGGCGGGGCGGCGGCGGTGAAGGGAATGGGGAAGGGCGTGCCAAAGCTGTGAGCTGGCCGAAGTAAATTGCATTTGATTAACCCCAGAGCGCCCTTTGGCAAACAAGCGAGCAAACAAACAAGCAAACACGTGAGATTTTCAGGCTGTTTGTTTTGGTAGCTAAATAAATTGATGAATATTCCTGGATAAGCTTGGCAATTTAAATTAACACTAGAGTGTACAGGGGTTTTTTTATTGAAACCATTTAGTCATGGATATGCTCCATTATAAAAAGCATTATTTCCATAATTAGGGCCGTTTTCTCGTCTGTTTGTTAAATTTAAAGTAGGTTTAAAACCTTGAAGAGATTTAACCCTGCTTTAAATTTAACAGGTTGTCGAGAAAACAGCCCTTATTAGATTTTTTCCGAATAGATTTTATGATAATACTATAAGAAAAGTTTCTAATAGTTTTTATTTTATATGTTTTTTTTTAACAATTTTTTATAATTGAATTGTAATGAGTTAGGTCCTTACTTTCCTATTATTATATTGTGTAACTATTTATTTTATTTTATTTATTGCTCAGAAACTGCCTTTCTAGGGCTAACTTGAGTAATCTTCTACCGGCCGGCGGAAATTTGTCTAGCGGCCAAAGAGAGAGGAAGGCTGCGCTAAAAAGAGGGAGAGGCTGCTGATTGATTTGCAGCACCTCAAGTGGAATTGGGTTGCAGGGGAGCAGGGGCAAACTGCCGGGAAAATGCACTTAATAATATTCCAACAGTCGCTGGCCGACTGCCAAGTGCAACTGCTAATAAAACCAAATCAAAGGCGATTCAAAGAGCCACCGCCATCGATGCCACATTTCTGACCCGATGCATCCAATTCAATTAGCTTTGGATGGGTGAGGGGAATCGAAATTATTCCGAAAGCCAGAGATCGCTTTTAGCAGATAAATTTGAGGGCGTGAAACCATATTTCTAGTGGTTGAGATGCCGAGTTACGTGAGACCAGGCAGTTAGATAGCATGAACTTTTGACCTATTTAACCAACCCTATAATCAATTCCATTACAATTCCTTAAATGTATTATCTTCTCTTCCAAAAATTGTATAATCACTTCTTGTAGATATTTTACATTGTAATTATTAAATTTGTATCTAAAAAAAGTACTTTCAAACTCACCTTATTCTCTCCCTTGGTCCTCCGCGCTGCCTCCTTCCTCGCAACAAGGTGTTGAGCTCCTTCATCACATCACTGCCCCTGCGTTCCAGCTCCGAAAGAAGTTCCGCCTCGGTCTCCGCCTGCATGGGATCAATGTCCTGACCACCTCGGCCGATCTTGTGAAGATCCGAGCCACTGCGACTGCGTCCCGTGGCATTTGCCATGTGATCAATGGAGTCCACACTGCTATTCATATCGAAATCCATCATCAAGTCATCGGAGCAGATGGATTCACAGGGCGACAGAGTGTCCAAGGACTCAGCTCTATCCATCACTGCCTTTCGCACCGCCGCCGGAGTCCTCAGACTCAACTCGATGGCCTGCTGAAGGGCTGTTCGGGCCTTCGACTGACTCTTCAGGGATCGCAGCGATCCCGTTTGGGTGTGGGTCAGGGTTTCCATCAAAGTCGGCGTATCCGTGGCCACCTCGTGGGCTTCACTGTTGCACAGCAGAGCTGGCTGATCGGCGATCTCATCGTCTATGAGATTTCCACAATCCGAGCCCAAGGACAGCGAATGGGAGGCGTGAGTGGGCGTGCCGGGTGAAATGGGACTGCGGCTGCCGATGGGATCCAGATCGAGTTCGAGTACCGGGGATATGTCATCAATATCGATGTCATCGATGTCCTTCTGCTGACGCTCCTCGTTCAGCTTGTGCTTCTGCAGCTTGCCGCCCGCCTCCTCGGAGTCCTCGGTGCTGCTGACCAAACTATCTGTGGGCGAGGTCTCATCGTCCAACAGGAGGCAACTGCTGCTGGCCAAAGCCAGCTCGGCGAATTTGGATTCATTTAGAGCATTGTTGAAGGAGCGGGGACGCGAGGTGCCCATCGCCTCCCGATTGTCCACCAGGTGAAGGTTGAGCAGGCTGGCCTCCTGACCCACATTGGGCGGAGTTTCGGTCATCGAAGCTGGAGGAGATTGGACAGCTGATTCAAAAATAAAGCCAGAAAGAGAAAGTAAATCACTTACAGATTGTGCTAAACTGCATGTCCGTGTTGATCAGACTGATCTCGTCCAGACCCAGGGACATGTCCTCCTCCTTGTCATTGTCCCGGGGATTTTCCGGAGCCTGGGTATCGCTGCTGATGCTCATGCTCATGCTGCTGCAATCCTGGGCCGCCAGGGATTCGCCCGCCTGCAGACGCCAAGTGGAGGATTGGCTCTGATGTTTGGCACTCTTCTCGGAGGTGGACGAGTCCAGGTAGAGCTTCTCCTCGTCCACACTTTCGCTCTCATCGGAGCCACTCGTCTTGGGCTTTGTCTGGTTCCTGATCCTGATGATCCTGGTGATCCTGGGATCCTGGTGCTTCAGCCTGACGTCGCTCGTAACTCTCGCGACTCAACACCGTATTGGATCGAACCAAACCCAGCAACGGCAGTGGAATACTCTGACTGCCATCAGTGGGTAACTTGGGAAGTGCCAGTGGTTCCACAAAGGAGTTCGACTCACTGGACGGCGGATCATCGGCATCGCGCACCTCGAAAGTGTGTCTTCCACTCATCACCATCTTGAGGTTCCTGGGCCGGCTGCGACTCCTCTTGGAGCCCACCGAGCTGCCCGAGCTGCTGTCCAAGGCCATGTCCATGCTGGCTATCCCCGAATCGGCACTGATCTCCCGACTCCCAGAGAATCCTCGACGCGTGGAGTTATTCGTCAGCTGCTTCACGCTCTTCTGGTCGAGATGCCGCGACGACTGTGGCTGGACATGCACGGAGGTCAGGGGATGCTGACGCGAGCTGGTGGTGGAGATGTCCTTGGCCCGGGCACCTGTCGAGTGGGCGGGCACCGGCGATTGTACACTGCTGCTGGGCGTGGTCGGTGTGGTGGCTGTCAAACTGATGGCCACCGGGTACTCCGGCCTGGGCAGGCTCACCGTCTGCAGGGTGAACTTGGCATAACTGGCTGGAGTGGGTCGCGGTGTGGGGCGAACTCTGGGAAAGATAAATATTAATATTATTTTATGATTAATATTTTATAGGTGTAGGATTTTCAAGTTTGCCCTCTCCTTAAATATTATTATAAACTTGCTAAATATATTTTCCACAAAAGATAAGTGTAACATTATCTAGCTCACATATTTAATATCAGAATGGAGGTAGTTAAATCTTTAAAAGTAAAATACTTATTCAGAATAATCACTCTTCTTAAAGGATTCCGTTAACTTGAATTAAATAATAATATTTTATTTTGTTCATTTTTTAAAGACTTATCTAAGAAACGTGACGATAATACCAAAAGTTATATTCAAGTTTGCTCTCTCCTTAAATATTATTTTAAACTTGCTAAGATCGGTGTTCTTCAAAAATATATTTAAATATATTTTTCCACGAAAGATAAGTGTAATATTATCTAGCTCACATATTTAATATCAGAATGGAGGTAGTTAAATCTTTAAAGGTAAAATACTTCTTCAGAATAATCACTCTTCTTAAAGGATTCCGTTATCTTGAATTAAATAATAATACTTTGTTTTGTTTATTTTTTAAGACTTATCTAAGAAACATTAAATTGATGCTTTTATAACTTTAGGAAGAAATATTATTGTCACGCGTTGATAACCAAATATTTTATTTATCTCATATTCCCTTTTATATTATTATTTTTACTAAAATTCCGAATTACTCACATGACATTGGCATGCATGCTGGCCAGGTTATTGTAGTTATAGCGGGGCTGCATCGCTCTCGATCCCGACCCAGATCCGGCTCCCGAAACCGAAACCGAACCCGCAACCGACGTTTCGTCCGCAATCTCACCGAAGAACTGACGCCGCTGGTACTCGATGGTGGTGTTCTGGTTCAGATTGAACGTCAGCGTTTTGGGCTGGGCTATTTTGGGCTCCCCATCGCCGGATCGGCCGGCATGGGCGCTCTTGGAGCGACGTTTCACTGCGGGGAAAATCGAAGGAAGTTTTTTATTGGAGTCCGAAATAGGGAAGCTCTGGTTTATTTGCGGCAGCGACACTCACAATTGCTCACCAATACCGGACCGTTTCCCGCTCCACGATTGTTATTGTTGTTGTTGTTGTTCTGGGCATTGGCCGTCGAATCGGATTCGGATTCTTCGCTGGGCCCAGTTAGGCCCGCAGAAGCGGGGCGTGGCACCGCCCCACGATAGCCGAAACGTCCACCGTTGGCCGCACCTGCCCCCAAATTGCCAGTCTTCTGGGCAGCGGCGGCGCCTACTTTCTCAAAGTGAACGGGAGCAGCTGTCCGGGAAGAGAATGAAAGAAAAGAATGAGAGTGGGGTGATTCCAATGAAATGTTGGCATGTCAACTCATTGTTAAATTGGCCAAATTGTCGCCAAATTAAAAGGCAATAACACTTGGTCGGCTATTGCCAATTTACAAGGGATATAAGCTTAAGGTACCAAACTTATTTTGTATTAAAATACCGACGGTTCTTGTTTTATATATATAAGAACGATTAAAAATATAGTGTGAAGTCTGTTTTCCTTTAATTCAAATTTAAAAATTATTTATTGAAATATTCATAAAACCTTTTCTTAAAAAAACTCTTGCTTTTTACCTGATTTCTATTAACTAGTTCTTTAGTAATTTCTTTAAGACAACTTTTCTTTTGTTTTGACCATATAATTTCTCCCAGTTAATAAGCAAACAATAACTATTTTTATTACCTCCCCCGAAAACTCCATTTACTCAACTCACCTGCATTCCCATTGTCGTCCTTTGTGTCTGTACGAGTTGCGCTTTTGTCGCCGCCTTCCAGGAGTTTCTTGAACTTCTTGGGCGTCCCATTGAGCTTTTTGCGGAAGCCAAAGGACATGGCGGTGCCTTTGGTGTGCACCGTCTGATTCTGATCCATCGCCTCCGAGGGATTGCCATTACTACTATTTCCGTTGCCATTGTGGTGGCGGCGACTTGACTTGCTGCCCTGCTTCTTGCTCTCCGCCTGTCCCTAAAGGGGTGAAAGGGGAGAAGGGGGTGAAAAGCGATTAGGATGAAAGCGAAACACATTTGCAAATCGGGTCAGCACAGATGAGAGGCGCACGGAAACAAAAGGAGCCTCGAGGACTTCCCCAACAAGAGACAAAACACAATAGAATACATAGCTATTAGCTAACTACATGAGTCACTCGGTTCTACGAACAATAACTATTTGCGAGATACTTTTAACGCAGTCATGATAACTATCAATATGGATAGAAAACCAAAACATAAAGTAAATACAGGATTTTCTTTTCATTAAAAATAAATTCATTTCACAATAAGTACATACTACTTTCTATGATAACTTTAAAATGTTTTTATATATTTTAGATAAAACAAGAGTTATGCGAGAGAGGAAATCGAACAAAGCAGGATGTATACAGTTCTACAGAGTTTTCTTTTTAATAAACGAATATATCCCCAAGTAGTAGGTACCATGATGACTGCCTCGACTTCCGCGTCGATTGCTGCGTCCTCCTCGACTGCTAGTTTGCGAAGGTCCTGCTCTAGGAGCGCTTCCTTATCATCGATATCGATGTTCGGCTCTTTGTGTATTATTTGGTGCTCCTGATCGGAATTTTCCGCGCTCGGCTCGGCGACCCCCTCGTTTAGCTGCTGCTGTGATGCGAATTTTCCTAGTGAGACGACGACGGGGTTGTCGCATTCATCCATTTTGCAGGTCGTCGGCAGAGGAACTCGCTTTTCCGGCGAGCCTCCGTCCGTTTGCTGTCCCCCCGGGGAGTCGTCTTGATCCTGGCGTAGAAAAAGTCCGCTTTGGGATGCAGTACGGCTATGTTCATGACACGGCCGAAACGAAAGGCGCACAAATTACGCCATTTATAATTGCACTTGAGCCGCACACACAGATACAGATACACAGCGAGTACCTGCCAGTACACCCACACGGGGGTCCTTGAAAATCCTAACGGCTTGCTGGAAAAATCTTTTGCAGATTGTTCGCACTTTTCACGCCTCACGTTATGCAAACGTTTTTCGCACTGTTCTCCCACTTTTCTATTTCGAATTGCCTTCCTGTTTTGGTTCTTTTTACATTTGTTGTTCGTTTTTTTATAGTTTTACAGAGTTTTTCCTGCTGCGGCAGAGTGGCGACGATTTTTCACTTGTGAAAGCACGGCAAACGGAAAATTGAATGGCGAGCTGAAAATTCTCACGGAGCGAATGGGTTTCCCTGTCTTCTTGTGGTGGGTCTGGTCGTTATGCTCTCTTTTGCTTGACCACAGGGGGAGAAATTGTAAGACAGACGGAGAGAGTTCCCAGTGTTCGCTCATGCGCAGAAAGGGCAAAACAAGTGGCTGTTCGGAGAAAATGGCTTGAAATCGGGGGTGGCTCTACCTGGCGCCATCTAGCGGCTGGGAAGGCACTTAGCTGGGAATCGAACCAAGACTAGAGTAGAAATGTATGAAGACCCCCGTGTATTATTTAATGTAGTAGCTTTTATTATAACTTTTGTAAAATCAAGTACTTAAAATTTGCGTAATAATATTTTTTGAATATTTCCAACAAAATTCAATAAAATTATGTATTTAGAATTATTAAGTTCGATTTAAAAAACTAAGGATTTAGCAAATTGAGTTTTACAATTTTTCCGTAATAGTATTGTGATGCAGTATAAGATTTGGCTCTAATTTTTCAAAGGGAACACGAAATAGGTAAATTAAATTAATAATTTATTTCTTAATTTTTGCAATTAATATCCGAACTATCTTCATTTGCTGTCAAACTTCAAAAGGTAAACATCTTAATATTCTATTTAATTTAAGGTGTGGGATGATGATTTTCCTTTCTTTAATGCTCAGTGATTCATGTAAAATTCAGTTGTAATAAGCCCTCTGAGACATTATCCAAGTAAAATAAAATTTGGTTAAGGTCAATTGCCGAGGGGGGAGGGGAGGGATAAAATGCCTCGGTTAAGTATGAAAGATGATATGTGGGTTGGGAGCCGTTTTCGACAGCCCTTCTCGCCCCTTACCGCCTGGGTTGTTTATGTTAAATTACCTTGTAATAAGCCTTGCGAGAAAAGGAATATGAATATGTAAGCCCAAACTTGTAATGGAAAGGCAAGGTAAGTGATTCTGCAAATGTGAGTGAGAGGGTATTGGGTTATTTAGTCAAAATTTCTATATCCTTCATGTTTAGATAACTAATGATATGCCTTGGCTGAAACTAGCAGCAAGATACCTAGTATTTTGTAACTTTAGATCAATTTTAAAGCATCCTTATTTACGTTACATATATTTGGAATACGCCCAGTTCACTTTCTTTTTAGAGACAATGAACATCGAGGTTGACAATAGTCTGGCGAATGAATAGATTGTTGACCCACAATCTCTGACACCACATTTTCGCCAGACTCAACTTTCCAGCCCAGAGTTCGCAACTTATTGATAGTGCTTCGCCAGAAGCCTCAAGTGAGTTGTAAACATTTATCAATATTACTCACCGCCAGCCAGCCGTTGTTCTCGACTGGTAATTGAGGTTCTGGCCTGATTCTGGCCTGATTCTGATTCAGGATGTGGCTGGAGGACGCCTGCTCCTCGGCGCTCTCGATGGCCTGCAGCAGTTCGTGCAGCAGGAATTCCTGGCAAGTGGAGTACTCCGATCCGCTGGCTGGTGTCGTCCTCAGTGGTTCCGCTGGGGCAGCATCATTGTAAAGGGACTCGATGTGCAACACGGCCTGCTCCGGTTGCTTCCGCCGGCTTATGGTGTAATAAAAGGGTTCCTCCTGCTCCTGTCGGGATGATGGGCTGGCTGCTATGTATTCATTACTCGCTGTCAACTGTTGCCAGATTTTGTGCGCCTGGGCGAGATCTTCGTGGGACAGTGCGATTGTCAATACAGATTGATGATGCTCCGCGGCTGGGGACGCGAATTGGTGGAGCGGAGGCGTCTGCCGGGAGACACACTTGCCCATGGCATCTTACAACAACAAGCGGAGTTTTGTGGCAACACGTCTTCCTTCTCCTTTCGAGACTGCAAGAAATAAACAAAATATTACAAAAATGCGTCAGTTATTTGGGGTTCCTCAAAAGCCACCGAAATAGCTTCTGTCATTTCCTTATCAAACTGACATTTGAAGAATGAACAACAATTGGTCTTATTTAATAGGGTAAAATATGAAAATTGCCAGGCCAATAGAAAGAAAGAAAATACCATTTTCATTCAACTAAATTATTTGAACTTCCTATTTCTTTTTAATGATTTTAGGACTATAAAAAAAAGACAAATATATATTTTAGAACAAAATAAAAATATTAGTGTACGAATAAATTCATCAGAAGATTCAAATGAGTAGGTTGGTCATAAGATCCTCTCCGCACGGCATATTGATATGCTGGGAGCTCGTCTGGCTTGCGGTTGGCGTGCAGGTAATGATACACCTGTCCCGCCAAACCACCAAACACCCCCCAAACTGCCCCACCACCACCACCGCCGAAACCCCAACCCCAACCCCTTGGTCGAGTCCATTGCCATTGCATTATGCCGCGCTGCACGTTTTTTATTAAATTTTATTAGAGTGCCGCACATGCAGAACACGGACGGGTGGCAGTAGAAGCGGACCGACCTCGGCTCCGGATCCGGATCCAAACTTCTTTCATACCTCCGATTGCAATGTGCCAACGAGGGGGAAAAACAACAGAGGGACGGCTAACAGAGAGAAAAGGCATATATATTCACGCAAATGCAAGCAGCCTTTGGGAGAGCCGAAGACCTGCATCCCAGCCGGGTTTTTCCCCCTGGTTATACCCGTGCTCATCCTCATTCTGGAGCTACTGCTACGTAGCTTTATGGCGCATTTGCCGCATAACAAAATTTACACCCACCGGGAGCCGTCGACGCGTCGGTGCACTCAATGGGGCTGCCCTTTGTGCCTGTGGTCCTTCGCGCCGGATCAAGCCATATCCACTAGGTCGGAGGTTTCGTCGCCACTCGATAACAGAATTGGTTCAATAATGAATTTAAGCAGGAAATGCATTTTGCCAAAGCCATCTGAGTGACAGGGCTTATTCGGTAGGTAAATATATTTTAAGTGCGGATTGACTTCAAGTAGTTGTTGAAGGAATGCGTAAGGAAAACAATCAGCTTTATTAAGTATCCTTTTACTTGTTATTGACGTTGATTGCTTAATTGGTTTACTTGTCAAAATGGGCATATATATATTTTACTCTTGATTTTAGTTAGGTTGAAATGGGTTAAGTCTACCAAATAATACTTCAACTTTATTAAATCTAATACATTAAATTTAATAGAAAGACAAAATAAAAGCTTTTAAGAATATTTTTTATTTTAGTTTAATTTTTAACCTAAATCAATTTATATTTAAGGTTTAAATATATCTGGAAGGACTTGTTGCTCAACAGAATATTTTAATGTATGCTTCATAAACACCACTAATTTATTATCTTAAGCCTGAAAGGCAATTTGAGATTCCAAAAACTCTGTTCGCTTCACTTTTCATCCAACAGAGTATTCCATCTGCTTACTTTACGAACATTTTCTGTGTTTATGCCTGCTTATGTCGTTTGGCTTACTTACATTTGCCGCGGCTTTGTGCTGCATAAATTTTCAGTGCCACGCCCCCATGAAGCAACACCGGCCCCTGTTAACCCACCAGCCCATCGCCACCCCCTAAAAGCTACGTGGCTCTTTTGTGCTAACTGCCAACTTTTATTTGCTGCCTTTTCACATAATGAGGCAATTTTGCAGTTTGTTTTGTGCGAGTTTTCACTTGTTACTCTTCCATTTAATAAGCCAAAGGCAGCGGCACAGGCAAAGGCAAAGGCAGGTGCCGGTAAGCTTGTAACTCCCAGTTTTGGTTTTGGTTTGGTCCTAATGCAACATTTTGTATGCGCGCAGGATAAATCCCGTGCAGATCCCCGATATTGGTCGCATATGCAAATGGCTGCAGCGCAGGTAATTATGCGCATAAATAGCTCCGATTGTTGGCCAAGAGACTGTAGCTGCAGCGAGAGACCTCAAGTAATGCCCAAGATTGGTCAAATGGGCGGTGCGTCTTTATGGGGAGCGGGGCGTTTCCCTTTTGGGTCGCAAGCATATCCTGCGGATGCCCCATCGGTTTCCCCCGGACGGCGCGGCTCATGCATAAGCATAACCATTGCCCATTTCGAATCGATGTGGCATGCAACAGCTGCTCGCTTACAACACTTCGGATTGCCATGGTCCATGCATTTTAATTGTGCAATCCCGCAAAAAAAATACAGAGCGGAATGCGTGCACCCAAAGAAAAGGGATCTCAAACTCCTCATTGTGGCTTTAAATAGTTTAGTTAGTTCTATAAAATAAATTTAATTTTTAAAGAAGGAAATTGGTTCAAAAAAATATAATTAATTGTAAACCTTTTGAAGGAAACTCAGTTTATTGAGTGTGGACATTTAGAGTTTCAAACCTACTTAAAAATAATCTCAAAGCTAAAAGGAATAAAGAAAGACCAATAAATACAATAAACTTCGCCAAGATTTTAATTTGTATTTTTATTATTATTATACCGAAACAAAAATCAGAAAAAACGATATCTCACGCCATAAAAAATTTATATTTTATTTGTTTACTGAAGAAGAGTAACAATCGTTTATGACTATGAACAAAAATAATTATAAATTTGTTTTTAGCGTATGTAAAAAGCTATAGCTATCAATACATTTTACAAAATAGAACAGTTTCCATTTGCTATCCCTTTTTACTTTATGAGTTTCAAGACCCTATTTTTGGTGGAGTGTGTAGGGACTTGGAGTGGTATGGTATGCCATCACATGCGTCGCAAATAGGGGCAAAAGGGACTTCGGGGGATAGTAAGTTGCGCTGTCGGGGCAAAGTTTTGTGCCATGATTAAAACGAAACCTCACCAAAGTTGCCACCGCTGACAATTTTAATGCAAACAAAAACTTCCTTTTCTCTTCCTTGGAGCGCTGACAGCGGCAAGCGAGAAGAAGGCCAACTTATTTTAGCATGCAACGTTTTTTGCCAACCGCCGACCGCCCCCCGTTCTTTTCCACGCCATTAATGCAAATTGACGCGGATACAAGTCGCTACAGGTGCCAGATCCGTTCAGGTTGTTTTCGTTTTTGGCCGGGTTATCTGGGGCCGGGGCTCGGGAAAACTTCTGGCAATTCGCGCGGACATTTGCGGCTTTTCTGCCGCCGAAAGCAATTGCATTTTGGTAATTGAACAAGTCAACGCTTAATTACAACGCACTACAGTAAAACACCATAACTGTCTGCGGCATTGAGTGAAAATCCAGCCGGCATTTTCCATTCACCGAAAGCGAAATAATTTCCATTTGAAATGCGCAAAAATGAGCATTTGTATTCTTTTCCTTCTGGATTTCGACCCTTTTTTGCACCCCGCTGTTGTTTTCGCCTGTTTTTGTTTGAAGCGTTTTAATTGACGGCTCATTTTGTCTTGCTGCAAACATTTCAATGGGAAACAGGGGCGGAGTTGCCAAAGGCCAACACAACTCGGCGTATACGCAATATAAAAAAATATTGGAAAACCTAATTGCATTTTATAACTATTGCACTTGTAGGATTTCTTAGAATTTGTTTTGATTAAAATTCTCGTAAAATTGTTTTTAAAAAGTTTGCTTTAAATATTAATTCCAGTATTGGTGATTTTCCATCTAACTCTAAAAAACTTTTTTTTTTTTATTTGGCAGCCAAAAAAGTGAAAGAAAAGTTCTGACTACACCCCTCTTTTCGGTAGCGAAACAATTCAGCAATTTATCGACAAAAAAACGCAGTGAAAATGACTTAAAGCAATTCCATGGGACAGTGGATTGTTAAAAACTGATCTATATGCTTGGTTATTGAGCAAGTTTGGCTGTGGCTGTCGATGGCTCAAAGCCTTCAGCGGAAAAATGTATGGCCAAAACCAAACCAAACACAGCAGAATGGAAAGGGGAGCGATGGTGGCCCAAACAGATAGCGGCAGTAGACACTTGATAGGTTTTTTGCGAAGCCCCCTTTCGACCCGCTCCCCATACACTATTGGCCATAAATCAATTTTTCAAAAATGACACTGGGAAATGGAAAAAGTAAGCTCAAAGCTGGGCGAATATTGAAAGCGTCCGCTTGCCTCGATATAAACCGATACTCTCCTATGAATTGTCAAACGTACAAAATATATGCATGCATGCATACATCTATATAGCTCATATATGTATATGTTCATATATATTAATAAAAAATGTATGTTTGGTCCTAGCATTTTTTGGGCATCCTAGAAGCTCTGGTATTTTTTATGCTATCGCCCGTCGGTTTTTCGTTTTTTCGCCTTTTTTTCTGGCTTTGCAAATCTTTGCAGCTGGCGTTGAAAGTTTGTCATCATAAATTTTAATATTATTTTGCGAAGCGAATGCAACAGGAGTTGGAGCAAAGGAAGCGTTTTGCGATGCAAAACTTGCCAAAGAAGCGGAATCCATAGTTCGGCAAGTGGGGAAATGAGCACATTAATAGGAAAGGGGCACCCATTCCCCTTCGGAATTTCAAAAACTCGTTGCAGCACACGCGGCGTATGCGCAATGCAGCAGCAGCAGCAGCAGCAGCCGCTTCTGATTCGAAAAATGGAAAGGAAAGGGAGGCGCTAGGCTGGCCGGAAGCCCATATTCCCCAGCATGTGTGAACCGAATGTTGATGAGTGCCATAGAGTGAATGCATATGAATGAATTACATCCCCAGCACTTTTCCCCCGATTTTTCGGTCCCCGCTTCTAGCCCGATTTTGGCCTTTGAAAGCGGCTGAATGAAGCCGCCTGGCTTTGGCGGCATGAATTGCATGCAAAAGATTGTTTTGCATAGATGAGTGAAATCACCGGGTGCATTTATTGAACCTCTGTGTACCTGGTGACAGCACACGAAATTGACATTGATTGGTCCTGGATCCTGAGACCTGAAGCCTGAATCCTCAGCCCCAAAGGACTAATGACAAAGAATCAAGAGGAGCTCAATTATTCCAGTTTTCTCTGTGCGCTTGACTTCCTTCGATTGATGCAATCAGCTTTTCAGTTGTTAGATTGCTGTTGAAAAAATATTTCGGCTTTTCAAATTGCAAATTTAGTATCGAGAAATCGTTTTCTCATGAGAATGTCTAGCTTATTTTATTAAAATTATTTTAACAAAAGTGCATGACAGAAATACTTATACTTAATAAACTCTAATCAGTTACCCATCATTAAGTATTATTGCATAATGTTTCTTAGGAGCAAATAGCTGAAAGGCCGCCTCACGTTTAAATTAATTAAATTTCAGCACATTCGAAAATTGCTTGCAAGTATAGTAATTATTAGATCGGCTCTAATATGCATATGATTTTATGCTCTTGGATTTCGGACTGATTACCGACATTGGCTGGCTACCGGAATTTGCTTAATATGCACCGAAAATTATTCGAGCAAATTTGAGGCAGTCGCCTGCAGGCGGAATAAAGACTTTTGAAGTCAAGCGATACGTGAACCGAATACGAAAAGCCAAAGGTTTAAGCCTTTAAGTGATGTGGCAAGGTCGCAGGACCTGGGCGGAGATTTCGGGTGGGATTATGAAGTGTGGAGGCAGATAAGTCCGACTGGAACTTCTCCTTGGGCTTATTTGCATGCTGTGATTAAGTGCCGGGCCATAAATGCAGTCTGGCAGAGGGCATTTCGAACATTTCGGCTCGCTTCCAAGGCAACCATAATGCCTGCCACTTAATTATTACTTAGTCTTTATTAACATGGCTCACAGCTTTTACTGGCCTCTCGCTCCCGATTAAAGCCATCAACGGAGCGTGCAGTTTGGACTCCATTTCGGCGGCGGGGCAAAATGGGCTTTATTTCGAGGCCCGGTAATTGCAAATTGTTGCCGTCGTCTTCGCCTGCGTTTGTTTGTCAATTTGCGTACTTAAAAAATTCTTTTATATAAACAAAGAGCTACGAAGACGACGCACTCACAACTCGTTGTCAGTGTAACGAGCCATATGTGTTGTGCACATAATAATTACGCAATTGGCAGGAGTTCCCCTTCTCCCCGTTTCACCCATTTTGGCCTGGCTGAGTTCGTCTTTCGCCCGAGTCGAGTGTGTCATCAAATTAGTTTTAATTATATATTATATTCGTTTTGCACACATTTCGGCATTAGCAGGAAGCACGACAAGCAGTGGGTCTCCAGTGCGTATGGTTGATATTTGCCATGGCAATCGATTTGTATGCCCGGCAGCACTCCGCCAGTTGTTCTTGTTTAAATAATTTCCCCGCTCATTGGCTTTGGGCCCAGGCCCTAGAGCCACCAACAAATGGGGGGATTTGTATGTGCGGTTCGCCCAACCTGTACCAGATATCTAATATGCATGGCATTCAGGGAGACGAAAGTAAGCGCGTCAAGTGAATAGTGACTGCACAGTGAAAAATAGTAACCTAATGAGTCACTAGTGCGTTACTTTATGAAATCAGAATAGCTATTTTTAAAAAGGTACCTCATATTTATTATATATAGGTAACCTAACCTAATCTACATATATCAGACTTTTCTTTCAGATCATTTTGGACAAAAAAAATAAAAAATTAAAAAAATGTATTATAGTATAAATAATAATATTTTATATTTAATCTCTAATTATATTAATTCTTTTTATTCTTTTTCTTCAAAATCTGTTTTAGTGTTAGTACCTTAAAATTTATTAATTTTATACCTTTAATTTAAACAAAATAATTTTTTGTAAGAGTTATTTTAGGGATAAACAGATCATAGATTTCACATTTTCCCTTAGTGTACTTGTAACTACGACATCGACACTCTGGCGGCGGTTGCTTTGGTTTCGCCGTGAGTTTTTGGGTTAGTTAGGGTTTCAGTTACAGCCACAGATTTGTCTCGGCATGCAAATTCCCATTTTTCACCATCAGAAGACCCACCTTTGGCTTATCTTATCGCTGTGCACATATGTGAGTACATTTGTAGATTTGTGCCCGTGTTGAGCGTAATTAAATTGAAATTCTTAAGTGCTCGTTGTATTTTTCGGGGCACTTGATTTGACACTTTAGCACGGCGAATTTTGGTTCACTTCCACCAGCTGCTTTTCTTTATTACTTCACAGCGCGACCTTGAATTTAGCGATCAGTATTTTTTTTTGCCATAACTACACTTTCAGTCAAGAGAGTCGCGTCATATTTGCTGTTATTATTAATAGCCAAAAGCGTCAAAAGCAACTGACTGCGGACTACGCATGAGACTCGAGACCCGAGTGCCCAAGAATCTACAAAGCTGCGATCGGAGCGTTAGAAAAGCTCGCTCTTTATACCATCTAGCTGGGCTTTTGGCCAGGGGATTTCTGGTAGTAAGAGAAGCGAAGAGAATACGTTGTGATTCACAGCTGATAGGGGACTTTGTTTATGAGTGTCAATTGCGTGCAGTATGTTCAGCAACTTACAGTGCCTTAATATAAAAAATATTAATAAAAAAATAAACCTCAAAATAATTAAGTTATTAGTAATTAATTGATTTACCAAAAATACGATGGTATCCCCTTCTTTCTAATTAATATACCCCAGTTGTTAAGAAAACAATCATTGTAATGCACTCCCTATTCAATATGCACAATCAAATTCAATTAAATCCACCCTTTGACACCGCATTCTGCACCCTTTTCCCTTTGTGTACAAATATCCGAGTGTAGGGCTATTAAAAAGCACTTTCTTATCAATGCAGGAAAAGGCAAACCGAATGAAGACCCGATGCAGGCAAAAGGTGCAAAGGAAACCGAACAATGACGGAAAACGTTGCCATTGCCAGCAGCTCAGGAGTTCAGCAACAAAGCCCTACCGAACCCAAACCAACGCAACCCACTAGGCAGAAAAGGAGCCGCAACACCCAACCACCCACCACCCACCGAATGGCTTGGCTGAGCGTCAAGTGTCATAAAAAAATAGGAACAACACTTGCAAGCCAAAAACTAAAGTGCACGAGTTGCCCGGCCATGTGGTTCTTCACACACCACCCACCTTTCCAGTCAACTTTCTCCACCCCATACCCACCCACCAAACTGCCATTCACTGCCCCATTCACCGTTCACCACACTCTCCTATTACTACTAGATCCATTTTCGCTCATCTTTCAAAGGCGCAGTGTTGCGTTTGTATTTGTGGTGCCTGCAGGCAGAGAAAATATTATAATATCCATTTCTTTTTCATAACGTTTGTGTTCTTAAAGTTGTTTTGGAGCATTATTGATATTCTATGAATTCCTACGGAGTCTTTGCGATGCGATTATATTAATCACTGTTCTGAAGGATTAAGGAATCTTTGTTTATTAATTTAAAGGTAATGTATAATAAGTAAATCAAAATCCTCCTTTCAGTTTTATGATTGCCATTTATCATTAATAGATTGTAAAACAAGCATTTACTTTTATTATATTATCATACCGCAATAAAAATATGTTCTTAAATATGTTTTATAATTATATAAAAGGCTTGTAACATAAGCAATCATTCGTTTAAAAATATAGAAAGGATCTTACTGATTTCAATTAGGTATGCAGGTCTTCAAATAATAATTTTTGTGCCAATACCTCTTCTTTTATTATATTTTTATTGAAATAAATATAGTTTTTTTATTACCCCATCAATTATATAGATTTTCTCCCAGTGCCTGACAGCGGGCATATGGGTAACTGCAAAGAAATACAAAAGAAAATATTTACAAAACTTCCATTTCCGCTTTATGTGGGCAGTATTCGCAGGAGCAGTCGGGGCAGTAGTCGAGCGGGGAAATTGAAAAAAGATAGTTTCACATAAACCCTTGGGCATTTGAACCAGCCACCCTCCCCTCCCCACAACAAAACTCAAATACAAATACAAAGGCAGAGCTTGCAGGTGAGCATTCCGCTATTTCGCTTTTGGGCGACGGAAGTGAGCATTGTTAAAGTTTTGCAGGTAAATCAAATGATAAAATGAAGATGTAGTCCAGAGTCCAGGATTGCAAGAACAACAAAAACAACGGGTGATAGCAACAGTTTTGGGACAACTCAAAAGGAGGAGAGCTTTTCACCACGACAGCGACGCCTGCGCCCGAAAGTCACTCCATTTTGAGTGATTTTCCTTTGTTGTTTACCTTTTCCGCTTGGCAAGGTTACAACGGTTGTTATCGTTCAACGTTGCCTACTTTATGTCTCTCTTTCTGCGTCACCATTTTTATAGTCTGCTTTTAGGCTTAACTTAAAAAGGTATGCCTACTCGTATGAGTAATATTTTTCGCTTATCAACTAATGGACTTTTAATCGTGCGAATAGTAAGAAAGGGGGAACGGCGGTCACTCTTGACATTTTATTTATACACCTTCTTTAACAAAGCCCTGCGGCTTGAACCATAAATTTTCCTATCGCCACTCGATCAAAATAGCTGTCCAATTGACCATAATTAATTTGTTGAAATGACAAAAATTTCGCACCACTTTTCGGATCAATTATCAAGTGTTTGTGAATTGTAACAGTCAATAAAAAATTAATATTTTCACAACTAATGGAACTCTCTGACGTAGGCAGCTATCGGAAAATGCCGATTTGGAAAGTCCTGGTCTCGCTGGAAAGCTTTCTGTTTGCTCTTATCAGTGTTACCTCACCCCAAAATACACACCCATATGCTGACTGCTTTTAATCATTATTTGGCGCAATTGTACGTCATAAATTTTCAAGTATAAACCCGCAATCAAAATTATTCGACATGTAGACGTTGGTAAAAATTATGACCACCCGATCAGCTCTCATCGAGTGTCGCACAGTTCTTAACGGATCGATTGTCGCCCCTCATTTCAAATGCAAATCAATCAATTAGAGCGGCGGAGCCCGTTAATTTGCATTGCGTGAATTGCTGGACAAATATTGGCATTTTCAGCCAGTGCTGTTTATTTTTAGATAAAAAATCAAACGCAATGATATTAATAGATAAGGCAACCATCCAGCGGGGGGTCCAAAACGTGTCCCTGCGAAGGGTTAAACGCAGGCTGGCAGAAAGAGAGCGAGAGAGAGCGAGGAAATGGCTGGGGACATGATGGAACTATACAAGGTGATCTCGTCGCGAGAGCTGCCCTCTTTTGAGGACGTTATTTGTGCCAGTCTCTATCTACCTATCTCATTCTATCGCTTAAGAGAGACAGAGAGGTAAACATATTTAACGTTCTCAGCAGAGCTGACGAGACCACCTTGTATAGTTCCATCATGGCTGGGGACATGATGGAACTATACAAGGTGATCTCGTCGCGAGAGCTGCCCTCTTTTGAGGACGTTATTTGTGCCAGTCGTTTGTCAAACGTTGTCGAAAGAGGTTGTGTAGCGCTTTTTTTTCGTTGTCTTCTTCTTGATTGTGTACACAGAAAACGTTACATTTTGCAGCTTCGTTTTCTCTGTGTTTCTTGTTGTGTTATATTCTCGTATGTGTGTAATTAATAATTATAATTACTAATTATACAATTAGTTGGCAAAAAAAAAATGTTAAAAATATTACTATAAATAGTTTTCTTGACCTTATTGTATATTTAAGTAATTAATTTTTATACAACTATCTGAAGTATAAATTTAAATACAAAATTTTGTTTTAAATATTTCGTTTTATTTATTCCTGAAACATATTCTGTCCTGAAAGCGAATACAAAAGCAAAAACGAAGCGTGCGAATGAAATACTAGTTCTATCTCTTTCTAGCGCTTGTCTCTCTGAGAGCAGAGAGAGAGTGCTGAAAAATAACGTCCTCGGCAGAGCTGACGAGATCACCTTGTATAGTTCCATCATGGCTGGGGATTTGAGCCTGTCTGAAAGTGAGAGAGGGAGAGAGATCTTCGACGAGGAGGGTGGCACAGTGGGGAAAACAAACTAACGATATTTTTGTCAATTTGGAAGAGTGCCTATATAAAAAAAACCAAAATCACAATAGAATAGTGTGCTCTAAACATAAATTCAACAGCAGATGTCTGTGGTGGCCAAATGCCATTGGGACAAAATAAAAATTGCGTATCCGACATGTTCAACTTTTCCGTCTGGCGAAAGTTTCGTCGCGAAAAGTGGTTTATTTATATATTTATTTTAGAAAACTCACGTTGATTAGGCGAGAGAAAAATGTGTTATAGTGAGACAGTTTTTCAGACTTAGGTATATCCATTATGGCCATAGATTACCTGGGATTAATCCCACTGTGCGGGAGAGAGCGATCGGCGGCGAGGGTGGGCGCTTGGCGCTCTCTTTTTCCAGCCCAGCTGTTGCGGCTCTTTTTCTCTCGGCGGCGCGGCATTCGCGTTTGCGTTTTCGATCGCTCCGGTTAAAAACGTGCTGCGACAGGAACTGTAAATCATTACGCTCGGAAACGTGAAACGTGCTGCTGCTCGCACAGAAACACACAGAAACTACGGATAAAGGCGGAATACTGAGCTCGCCAAGTTCAAGTTTGCCAAGAAACACAGAAAGTCGTAAAACGTAAAAAAATAAAAAGTAAAAAGTATAAAATACAAAGGTTCCACCACCACCGCGCTGCTCGCACGCAACAATAACAACAAAGATTGTTGCTCTTTCCTGCCAATTTTCGTGTGTGCCTTTGCATTTCCCTTTATCGTCTGTTGTTTTTATCGACGCGTTCGTTCTCGCGTTCTTTCTTCTCCAGCCAGTGCGTGTGTGTGAGTGTTCAGTCCCCCCATATCTTTCCCTCTGTTCGATTTGTTTGTTGTCACCCCCGCGAATAACAAAATAAAAAACATAAAAACCCTATAAAAAAAACCAAGAAGATCAAAATTAAAAACAAACCCTTTATGCTAATCAATGAGCTGTGTCTGAGGCACAGTGGAAAATTTTCGAATTTCGCAAAGCGGCGACGTCATCAGTGGTCGCTATTGTTGTTGTTGGCGCCCGTGGCCGAGTAAAAGGTAAAAAGTAAAAAAGTAAAAGAATACTTCAAGTACGTGTCAATTATAAAATCCATTTTGGTCAGCCGTTCTTGTTGTTGTGTCTGGCGGCTATTTTCGTGCGAAAGATCTTTAAATTGTGGATATTTTGACTTTATGTCGCATTTCCCACACGGCGAAAACAAAAGTTTTATAAATTTAATATCACTTAAAAAAACAACAACAAATATTTATAATTTATTTTTTTATTGTAGAATTAAGGCTGAGGTTTTTTGGGTACTTACATATGTACCTCTAACCACGTTCTTCAAACAATTAAATCAAATATGTATGAAATGCAAATAAAACCTTTTGCTAGCAAAACGACAACAAGTTTGTTTATGTCACCCAATTATTATTACCCAATTTATTGCATAACCATCCCACAACTTATTTTTTCTTAGTGTAGGAATAAACATTTACTGGGCTTTTTCGCAGTTGGAAAAGTGTCAAAGAAAATGCGAAATTTACTCGGCGGCAAAACAATCAGGGAACTAAATAGTGTTAAATACTGTTTGCTGGCCTGCTGTTGGCCAAGAACTTTTTGGCCCCGTTTTTCAATTGCTGGCGGACAAATTATTAAGCAGTCAGAAGAGATAAATCAAGTCAGGTCCGAGAGCAACTGCAGCATGTGACTTTGAAACTCTCTGGAAACTGGTTCTATTTTGGACCTCTGGCCAGGGGCGGTGTAGGTTTATTTTTTTTGTTCTTGATTTTTTGCCTTTGGTTTTTTTTGGTTTTTGTTTTTGTGTTGTTTTTGTATTTGTTCGACAAGCAAAGCTAACACAGTTTCAGTTGTACCGGGCACGTAGTGCCACGTTCTGTGCTCTCTCTCTCCTTCCCCATCTGCCTTTTCCTCCCCTTTCTCCACTTTCAATACCGCCTGTTTGTCTTCCATTCCCCGCGGCGCTTTATGCTAAGTTTGTCTGCTTTTTATGCAAATTTTCAGAAACAACAAGAAAAACAACGGGGGCAAAAAGCACCAAAACTCTACTTTGGGGGAATTTCTGCTATCAGCACTGAGTGTGCTCGAAGTCCCCCGGTGGACCCCTATTTGAACCCCCTCGGCAGCCCCGCGCTCTCTTTTTGCACAGCACGTGAATAAAAGGATTCTTTGAGTATTATAATTTAAATGTATTATTATATGGAATGTTTCCATTCATTTTAATACAACATCTTTCAACTAAAGCGCAAGTTTAATCTTAAATCATCTTAAAAATGGAAGATCATACTTAATCACGGGATAATCCCAAAAAAGTCACCACAAGTTCATTCATATGAATAACTATGTGGATAAGCTAAAGTTTTTTAGGAATACTGAAAGTCATACATATACTACTGATAAGGATTAAATCGATATCGCAATGAATTCTGAAATTTCGGTGATATTTTTTGCTGTGTGTGGAAAATATTTGCTCTCGACACCCTCTCGCTCTAACCGCCCCCTGCCCCGCCCACGAAGTTTCAACTGGTGAGTAATGGCTCAATAATTTGGCTCTTCCCCGCTCCGCCCCCTTTCTGCAACATCTATGCTGCAGTCGCGACCCGCACACGATAAACACACAATGTTAACTAGAATTTGTTTATCTCGACTCGGGTGGTGGTAGTGCTTTTTTTGCCGTTCTTGCTGTTTTCTGGTATTGTTCTTGTCTGATATTTAACCAAAATGTATCATGACGCTTAAAGTTGGGTTTTATTGTTATTGCCGCTTCTGCCGTGGCTGTAATTGTTGCTTTGCACTTTTGTTTACACAACTTGTGGCGAATCTGTTGTTGTAATTTTGCGTTTTTCGAGAGTAGTATTTATTGTTCCTGCGAAACGAAACACAGAACTTGCAGTGGCCAGCAAATTGAAGTATTTAATAACAATAGCTGATATGGAGACACTGGCGTAGACAAAGGGCGTAAGGTGATCCCCAATAAACATACATAAGTAGCTAAAGATAATAATAAACAATTTCTCACTTTTAAATTCCTTTGAATTTGATAAAAGATATTTATTATTTAATATTCTATTTATTCACCATTCTGTTATGATTTCACGTTATTTGTTCCTATTTGTAATCTATGTTTTATAGCCATTCAATTGGCTGATGAATGTATTAAACTGTATAACTGTATAAATATTCTATTTGAAGTATTTAAAAGTATGTAACTTAATATTTTTGTACATTTGTATTTTATTTATTTGTATTTAACAAACAAATAAACAAGGAAGTGATTAAAATATTTTATATTAATATTTTGGTAAAACTAGAAACTTATTCATTTGGTACGACACCCTAGAGATAAGGCATTTCGTCACGCACAAAAATCTTTATGAATCATTAAAGCAAACTCGCCGACAACTGGTGGAAGGGTTAATCAGCTCAGTCGCATCGCTTCGTTTTGGATATGACAAAGATAGCGACTCCCCTTTTGCAACGGCCATTTCTGCTATTGGATATATGTACATTGTACATGTGTAGGCATTCCCGGGGAGTGATTTACAAAAACAAAGGAAAATAAACTTCTGCTGACTAGGTTTCGGTTAAGAACCGCTGATGCCATCTGTGGCGATTTCCGAAGAAAACCATATACTCTTGGGAAAATAGCTTGTATTTTTAAAACAGCTGACGAATAGTGCTTATCGGGTAAAGGAAATAGAATCGAACTGCGTTATATAAGTACATTCATGTGCGGTTAGTCAAAACCCTCACAACGGTCGTCGATCTGTGGGTCGTTCAGTTAGTAGATCGCTTAGTCATAAATAGAACTGCAGTCGCCTAATTAAGGTTTGGTTTTACATTTGCAGTTGGAATTGCATTTCAGCCTTTTCGTATGTTTAGATGTTGTGTGTGCGGTGGTGCGTTGCCAAATGTTTTCATTCAGTTTCAAATGTCGTGCTTTGAATGGAATTGATTTCAAGTGCTTTGAACCTTTGAACAAACAAACACTGCCGACCATAAATCCTTCAAGGCCCCACAATATTGTCACTCAAGTGGAAAGTGGAAGTACGGTGCTTAACGAAAGTATAAGTCAATAAGGAGAAGTTTTAAATGAATTTCAAATATATATTTATGAAAAAAAGTGTTATTGCTCGCCAAAAAGTATTGTTACTTGCATTAAATTTAGTTTGATAAAAATCCAAGCAAATTATTTACAAAGACCTTATGCTAACTGACTTTATTATTCATATTAGTGATTGCATTGTGTTGGCTTATATTCAATTAATTAATGCTAATTACATTTTTATACCATTTGTATGGTTCCATGAATGCAAAGGCTTTGTGTAGTAATACACCGTAAAAGCATATGCGATAACCGCAATTATTCGGTCGTTTAGCTACTGTAAGCCGACACTACTTGATAATAAGAGACTTTTAAACAGAACTCCGAATGGTAATTGACGCCTTTCAATTCAACTGTAAAGTGTAATTGTGTGATTACTAACCTATTCCAATAAGTGCACTTGAACCAGCTATTTGTGTGCTTTAAGTATAGTTTATAGTAATGAATCGCACGTCGAGGGCTTGGTAATCAGTCTGGGGATCGTTGAAAACAAATATTTATGGTCCGCTAAGATTTATGGCGGCACTTAAGCAATGCGTTTTCAATTATCAAATATTTTAATGCACTCATATATAGTCGAAAATGGTATATGGGCACACTTCTGAATAATTACTGGAGTCGTCAACGACATTTTCGCAGGTACCCGCTGTATGTGGACGCATATCTCGAGTGGTTTTAAAACATTTGACATTTATACGTTCGAGTGGTTAACGGCTACCGAATTGTGGAAATCGGTGGGGGTACGAGGGTGAACCCCTTTCCGGTGTAGCTGAGAAATGGAAAAGAGTCCGAGGCGCTTGAGTGCTTTCAAGTTCAATGTCAGCTGCAGTTGCAATCCAATTCCAGTTGCAGCTGCCTTTTGCAGTGTTGACTGTTGCAATTTGGCCGACCGAAAAAACCGGTTTGCAACTTGTTCGGCAGCACGTGAATGTAAATTGTGTGGCATTTCCAGCGGAGTTAGGATCCGATCCGAAAGAGCAGCTGACTGACGGAAACCGGTTGGATCTGGAAAGATTTGGCCGGCGAGAAACACTGTGTTCGATAAGGAGACGTCGCACGAGACTGGACTGATAAAACTGAAACTTCTCGACTGATTACATAAGGAACTTGGCTATTTAAAGCCCTCTGGGCCATTTATCATCTATCAGCATGCGGCTAATTGACGTGTCTCTGAGGTTGAATCAAATCAATTTCGGAACACGACACATAATAGACAATTTGATAATTTATGAAGCCGCCGAACGGCAAATGCCATACATTACTGTCAATTGTTTTAATAAATTGAAGCGGAATTTGAATCGGAATCGAAATCGAAATGAATGGCTAGCCCAGAGCGATAAGAACGCTAGGGTGTAGGCGGTTCTTTTCTGATACCCGCTAACGTTTTTATACCGGTCGTACGTATATACAAACAAATAATTTAAATCAAAATTAAGTCACACCGTCGTACGATCGATCGTTTGGCGTCATTTCGCCAGCGCGCGCTAATGAACCCATAAAATTGATCACCACGTTAATTTTCCTCGTACTCCCCCCGCCCCTTTGGAACTTTTTTGGGTTTTAAATTGTAACACCTTCGGGTTTTATGGGAACCTGCGGCCGCGCCGTTTTGTTTGCCTTTAAGTGTCTTATATATTTATAAGTTTTAAGTTGCCTCTAATTTTGATAACATGCAACTGACTGCCATTCGTCTATTTTCCTTGTGTGTGCCATAAAATGTGTAAATTTATTTGTTTTCCCCAGCGAGCACTTTAACGTATCGAATTTGGGTAGAGTCACGCGATCCCCGATCGATCGTATCAAGAGAAATACCAAAAAAATCAGCATGAGTTGGTCCAAACGAAAATAGCTCTAGATTTGTCTTTAACTCTTGTGGTTTCTGTGTTTTGCAAGAGATATTTGCTAATATAATACTAATTTTATAACGCAAGAACTAAAATTTATAATTTTATTATGACTTTTACTGTTGCATCGAAGCCTTAAAAAATATATTATAATAATATTATTGGAATTGTTAGAAACCAGTATTTTATATGTTAGCAAACATTATTTTTCTTGCCAAGTGTTGCTTAATTATTTTCTTTTTCTTATTTTCTTTATTGTAAAACCATAATGTAAGAACCGCGAATTTAGGAGCTGACGGTCATTTATATTTTTGCTCGTATAGCACAATCACTTAGAGGCTTTATTATACAAGATAAACAAGAGAGAACGCTATAGTCGGGTTGGTGTCCCGACTATCTAATACCCGTCACTCAGCTAAAGGAAGGGCGAACTCTGTAGTCGGGTTGGTGTCCCGACTATTTAATAAACGTAACTCAGCTAAAGGGAGTGCGAGGGATATAAAAAACTTTGATCAGGCATAAGTTTTAAAAGAATGGTCCGATTTAAAAAATTTCTTCTACATTTCGATAGGTATTGATAAACACAACAAAACTGCATTTTTACTTTTCCGAAATATTTAAATTTTTAAAATCGTTTATAAGCTATTGTGGGCGTTAGAGGGGGCGTGGCACCTTCTTGAAATAAACTTGCGCTGCGTAGGAACTCCAAGAATCTTCATGCAAAATGCCAATCCTCTAGCTTTTATAGTTTCCGAGATCTCAGCGTTCATACGGACAGACAGACATACGGACAGACGGACAGACGGACAGACGGACATGGCTATATCGACTCGGCTAGTGATCCTGATCAAGAATATATATACTTTATGGGGTCGGAAACGCTTCCTTCTAGCTGTTACATACTTTTGCACGAATACAATATACCCTTTTACTCTACGAGTAACGGGTATAAAAACCGCGAGTTCTTGAGGAGATGATGGTCATTTATATATTTACTTGAATAACGGCATTACAAATGGCGCTGTATCATAAAAGATGAAAAACCGCGATTTCTTTAGGAGATATAGTCATTTATATAACAGCATCACAGTAAATAGTTAATGATATATTCTGATAAAGGTATTTTCACTTTTCGAAAAAACACAGCGTGGATACCTTATTTGTGTTATAACCTCTACAAATACAAATAGTAGCGTTGAAGACAAATATATAAGTACCAATAATAGTCGAACCAATTTAGGGATTTACCAAACATTCCCTAGGGCGGCGAATTGATGGACTGGGTGTTCAAATATTTATTCGGCGGCCTTGGAAGAGCTTCCGCCCTCGTTCAGCCATTGATCAACTTTGAAATCCTTTTATGAGTTAATAGCGTTCACCGTAACATGCCACCCCCTTTTGCGCAGAGGCGAGGCAATATCAAGGTTGCCAAAAGCCAAAGTTTTGTTTGCTCAGCAACTTAACTTTAATCCATGGTCAGACGGAGGAGACACATCAGTTTGCTTTTTATCGAGGAACATATGGCAAACAAGACCGAATATCCAAGGCACATGGAACTGGAACCCCTCCCCAAAGACCAGTCACATTTTCTTACATAATCAACGCGACCAAGTGAAAATTTGTGGCTGGCGAAAAAAGACAAAAAAAAAAACCGTTAATGGGACGGGCTAAGTTAAGGCGCTGCGTCTAAGCACGAGACTCATGTTGGATTGTCTACGCGATATACGATACGAAGCGAAGCGCTGCTCCTCACACAGACAAGCAAACCCATACAAAGACGGCGGGGGTTTATTTTTGCAGTTCGTAGACACTTCGGGTGGCGGCGGCTCACTTTCCAAGCGTTCTTGGCGGCAGAAAGAAGCTCACATAAATCAGCGCATTCGCAGCCGCAACAGGTTCACACGGCATTCGTTCGCCACGGAGCAAGCCTCGTCGGTGTCCTGAATATCGCGTATCCGCCCCAGTGGTCGTACAACCAATTCGCGTTACCAGTTGCGACGTGCAAACCAATGGCCAGCGGTGCCTAATTGAATTTGTGTAACTTGCCTCTCGTTTTTTCGGCCATTCTGTTGTTGTCCTGCCAGCCCGCCGGTTGCTCTACCCATAAAGGTGCTTACTGAATTATTAAGGACCTTCGGACACGTAACATTTAACTCTGGACTGCGGTTCGCTTTGTGTTTGTGTTTGTTTCGGTTGATTGCCGTTTAGGTTCAACGCTTGCCACGCCTCAAATCGAAGGGGCTGCTATCAGCACAAATGGGCGCTGCCCATTATTAACATAAATTCTGGGTTGTATTTCAGTCAGCTGTCATCGTACGTTACGAAACTATCAGCAATGATCGGCAGTTGCAACCAAAAAAAAATAAGCTTTTCTTTTTACATTGAAGTATTAGTAATTATTAAATTACTAAGCTCTCCCGAAAAAACAGCCATAAACAGTTCGAAATTGTTCTAAGTATTTTCTTTTTTCTATTACTTATTAGAAGTACAATTCGATAAGATGGCAATTAACCATATCGCAATCACTTGTACTAAATTTAGAAATGTGACACAAGGCATGATATTTAAAAAATCCAAAGTCTATTAATATACCCACCAAAATATGTTTCTCAAGTTGATAGAACTTTAATATTAAATTTCGATAAGCCAAGAATTGATTAAATAATTATATTATTGATATGAAAAAATTGAGATAGCAAAATAATCATTTCTGTCTTTTTAGCAGTACAAAGTTTAATTAATCTCTTAGATCTGAGAGTTAATACCAATTTTTTTTGTGTGATCAATATTTAAACCTTTGATTTTAGAAAAATAATGAAAATATTTTGTAAATATTTGTAAGGAATAGAACATCCTGATTTTTTTCTAAGTGTGGGTTTTCACTTGAAATGGAGATGCAGATCGTTAAGTGAGCGATCTGAGTGGCAATGAATACCGCCTTGGGGCGTCGATTGCGCCACTTTTATTCCCCCCGAGTCCCGAATAATAATTGAGTGTTCAAATAACGCAAATTGATCACGAGCCGTCAACGAAAGTCGCGTGCTTCATCGACCCCGCCCCCGTCCGCCGCCCTAACTATGCGTGTGGCTGCCATTTAACTTTAATTGAGTCGCGTCGAATGGTTTTTATTGCGCTCGGTACTTATATATTTTTGTGCGGCATCGCCTTCAATTGGCCTCCTTAGGCAGTGACAAAAAAAAAAGCAACAGTCGAAATTGTTTATTAATGAAATTGCGTTCCAAGCACCCGCTTCTGTTTGTTCGACTGCTTTTTTCTGTATCTCTTAATTTTTGTTTTCACATTTCAGGGCGTTGAATTCGCTGCCCCGAATGCCGAGATTCTTGGAGCATCCACAGTGGCCGCAGCAAATCACCAAGCACACCAGCACCTCGATGCCATTGCATTGCCTGATCATCAAATAGGCAGCTTTAAATCCTCCAAAATCTTCGGATTGGACTCAGATTAAACCAAAAATCAAGAAAGGAGAGCGGACGAAACACTCAAGATGAGCTTCAGTTCGGCCAGCGGCAGGGAGAATAATGTCCGCAAATTATCCTTCCTCGGCTTCAATACCAAAAAGAAGGTGAGTTTATCTATAAAATATTATACGCATAGAAAAGAGGAAACCAGTGCTGATTAATAATATAGGAATTTAATATACAGTCAAAGATAAGAGCAATCTTATTAATAAATTCATTAAAGGTGGTAAAGAAAACTATTTTAATAATATACCATTTCAAGAACAACACAATTTATAAGATACATTATTAAATTAAATCAATTTATAAATGGTAGTTTGAAATCCGTAAAAGCCAACTAAAATTTTCGATCATTTCATAAATGCATTTCCTGTGTGTAGATAGATTAACTATAAATAATCCCGCCTAATGAATTGGCTTTTGGCTGGGAAATTAATTAGGCAAATGTGGGAATGAGCTCATACTATGGCCGATGATGATCCCGATACGACTTTTACCTAGTCAAGGTTCCCTCCAAACTTATTTTTTCGTACCTACATATTTCAAAAGGTGAATATAATGTGCTGCTGTTGGTAGTTTTCCATTAAATAAATCACTTTTTATATGTATTTTTTTTTCGCTATTGCCAATTTGTGAATAATTCATTCGCAAGCCCGCACGGTAATGTCAAGTAATTGTTATTGATTTTTTTGAGGCTTGGTGTTATTTCTCAGTTGTTTACTTTTCTACACATTTCCGCAGTGTGTCAGTTGTTTTGGGCACACCGGCATATGCCCGCCAGCTACCAAGTGACACAATTTAGAAACCAGTTTCCAGCAAATCGATTTCGAGTTTCAGTTTCAATTTCAATTTCGATCTCAGTTTGGGTTTCGTGTGCGAGTACTCAGCACAGTAGATCACAGTGTCTAATCATGCATTCATTCATGCGAAAGTGCTGCTTTTGTGCTCGAATTTTTGCCAGCATTACGTATACGCCGTGTGGTGCTGGGGGGCGACAACAAGTTGTCAGCTTAAAGGCTAAACGCTAAACGCGTCGAAATAAACGCATTTTAATTGTGCAACTGGCAGCCGACAGTTGGCAATAACGGTAACAGGAAGCTAGTTAGACATTCAGCATTCAAATGAAGCACACACACTAGACCTACACACGTACTCACTACACTCATTTGGCAAACACAGAACGGGAAATCGATATTCGTGGTCAAGGCTGCCGCTGTGGCACTCACTCTGGCATTGACAATGAAAAGTAATAGTAATAGTTCAGCGGAATTGTAATCGCAATCAATTCATTGACACCTGGCCAGGTGAAAGCATCAAGTTGCAGTTGCCGTGGGAGCAGCAACCTCCATTAGCTTAATTGCAGCACAAAGTATGCCATGATTTAGGAGCAACTTTAAAGTTAGAAGGATCTAGAAAGCATTTACTATCTGCTGTACTTAAGATTTGAAATCTTTAAAAATTGTTGGAAAATTCTTAAGATTTTTAAGACCAAGAATATAGCAATAATATACACAGAAATGAATTTTGAATGTTTTAAATATTTGTACTATTCTTTCTTTAAATTTTTAATGAAGGATTATTTACATTAAATGCTAGGAATCTTTGTTTTGAAAAGGTTACCTATTTTTTTAAACCGAGCTTATAAGCATTCTATAAAAGACACAAAAGGAAAAAAATGTTCTAGGAGCAAATACGATGGTAGAAACATTTTGAACAAATATGTTTGTTGATGTTTTTAGTCTTTGGTTGTTATTTCGACAATTATGTCTTGTTTTAATGCTGCTGGTAGTTGTTGCTCACCACAATTTCCGCTAATAAAATGTTTTATAGTTCGTCTCATTTTTGGCAGTCATCAAAATTTGTTGTTCTACCAAAGGATATACCCCCTAACTCTGAAACCATTTGTTTAATATCTGAGTCACAAATAGCTACTAAATCAATCAATTACTAGTCGTGTCATCCATTCAACCCATTTAAAGTTAATGGTCCCATATAAATCAGCTCCCCCGAGGGGATCCTATAGGATATATCATCTTGAGCTGCACTGTACTGTCACATAACTCAATTAGGCATTACAACTCGCCTGTTATCGCTAATTACCCAAAATGTACATGGATGGCCAGCTAATGAGCCTTAATGTACTGGCTTGCTGTTCAAAGTGCCATCAAGTGAATAGATTTTGTGCATGGCGAAAAAAGCTTTTTGTTTTTGTTTGTTTTTTGCACAAAACCACCCCTGGCCCATAATCGTTGGCCATACACAAAACACTAAGTGTTGGCCTTGAGCGGCCTTGACCATCAGCGGGAGGTCCTGTGAGCGCAAAAAGCTTCGCCATTAATTATGCACTAGTGGGGGAAAGCGACAAAATACAAAAATGCTGAGCACACAAAGCTTTTGGCCTGCTGCTAGCCAAAGCTTTTTGGCGAAAACTGCATTCCGATTTACGTCAGCAGCA
The DNA here is from genome assembly GCA_037075205.1 of Drosophila prostipennis. Classification (NCBI taxonomy): domain Eukaryota; kingdom Metazoa; phylum Arthropoda; class Insecta; order Diptera; family Drosophilidae; genus Drosophila; species Drosophila prostipennis. Next base: position 318,928 of record JBAMCJ010007287.1, read on the forward strand.
GCATATCCTCGAGGGTGGTGGCTTCGGGGGTGGCATAGTAGTAAAGCCCGCCCGCCGTTGTGGCCCTGAGAATCAGCTGAGCGTGGCCGAAACGCTGCAGCGCTGCCAGCTGAGCGGCCTGTTCTACCGTTATACGCGCGCCTTAACCCACGCCTGCGCAGTGGGCCAAAAAATCAGGTAACAGCAGCAGCAGCAGGCAGCAGCCACAAGCCATGGCCCCTCATTTGCTGGGCAGCCTTCCCAGACAACGGAACAGGCTGGATGTTTGGAACCCAAAAGAATTACACTAACTTCGCGGGTCAAAGTGCAACAGGCCAAAGGGTTTTGCGAAAAATAACCATTACCCAACTTGTGAACGTGATTGAAAGTTTTTTGCAAAATTAAATTGAACATCCGAAACTGGGAGCCCTCAAGGTAAAGCGAAAAACTTGTGAAACTTGTTTGATCTATAACGTTAATCAAAAACGCACGGAAAGTTGGCTAGCACACAAACTTTTCAAGAGCACACAACCTTGAAAATTGTTTCAAAAGAGCCCCCATGCACACGCACATAGACACACCGAGCGAAAGGAGAAAATGGGAAAAACCTATAGACATACAAATTTGGTCCTTTTTCTTTTTTTTTTATAAAATTATAGTCGAAAAGTTGGCAGCTGGGCACAACAAGTGAGTTGGCCTTTTATGGGCACACAGGCAACGAAACTCTGAGATCTCTGCCAAATACATACATAAATGTATATATGTATGTATTTTCCGGAGGAAATTCGTTTTGGGTCTTGCATACTTTTTGGGGCAATAAAACGGATGAGCGGCGGTGAAAAACACAGAAATGTTCCAGAAATGTTACCCCAAGCGACAGGAGTCAAGCTCCCTGAACTCACACGTGTGTCTGCGGTCACAAATGTATCTGTATATCTATCTGTATGTTATGAGCATATACATATACCTTTCAAGGTGTCCTTTGTGTGTGGCATCTTAAAAATTACCAATAATAACCGAGTTTCGTTTCGGTTTGCCGGATTGATGAATGATTGACTGCTTGAATGGGATTTTGCGGTTTCGTGTTTCCAATTTGTCTGCATTATAAAAACGTTGTGAATTATTTAGCAGTTCATGCATTATTTAAACCGACTCACACCTGTATGGAAAAACAGAGGTATTCACTTGGCTGAAGTTTTCCTTCAAGGTAGGAAAGTTGGGAGGGTTTTAATTTAAGTTTCGCACGAGTTCCGGTTATTTGCAAGTTACATAAGCCGCTTAGTTTTATAGTTTGCAGTTCTTAGGGAAAGCGTTTTAAGTTTTTAAGGTTTTTATGCGAAAATTAAGCCAATTTTAGAAAATGTAATATAATATTTTTTAGCTTAGTTTTTTTTTGACGGTTTTTATCGGTTATAGTTTATATTTAATCAAAATAAAAACCTGTAATACATTCGGTTACTAAGATTTTCACTCTATAGGCCAAAACCATTAAATGTAAAATTTCTATAAAATTCCCCACATTATCCGGAATATTTTCTATTCACTTCCGGCCGCAGGATAATAAATAGAGCAGGCCTCAGCTATTTATTGCTGAACGCTATCGCACACACACACATACTCTCACCCGCACACGGACACAATGCCATCGCCTGACCTTGAAGTATGCAACACTTTTCTATCGAGAGAGGCTATAGTGAGTGTGTGGATATGGACGTTCAGAGGGTGAGCCGCATTGTCAGCATGATTTCCCATCACTAGATTACGTTTACGACGCTTTAACGCCTTTGCGTTTGCCTCCGCCCAATGACCAGTTTAACCTTTCGCACGTGTCCGTCTCGTCGTGCCCCCTGACCCCTGAGACCTGACCCCTGACCCCTTACCCCTTACCACGACTTTCCTGTCCTGTACCCACTTTTCCGCTTTTCCCGTCACTCTTGTGCTTGTGCGAGCATTTCCGCTGCGGAATTCGCATTAAATTAACACAGATACACACACAAACGCACACACACCACTGCGCGCGGGCTGACAGTCAGACAAAAGCGTTATAGAAGCATCGTTAATTTGTGCAAACAAACAAAAAAAATATATATAAAAAAAGAAAAACCTAACTGCGTAGCGAAAGCGGAGCAACAAAAATCAACCAAATTATGCACAGGCCGTGGAAAAAATTCGACAGCTGCAAACAAATAAAAAGTTTTATGTATTCGTGCATAAATATATCCAACTCAAAGTCAGAAGTTAAATGTAAAATTAAACGGTTTATGTTTTCGCGCAAGTCGAATGCCCAGCAATTTACAGTTTTTATGGGCGTGTTAGTTGTAGACAGTTTCGGAATTTTCCGTTTAAATTTATTTTCAAATAACTAATCAAAACTAAAGTAATGAAAAGATTATTAGTTTTGGCAGATTTTTATTTAGATACTGTTTATTTTAATTTCTGAAATACAATATTGACAATATAATTGGCTAAGAAATATAAAAAGTCGTAAATTTAACGTTTTAAATTTAATTCAAGGTTTTAACCCTACTTTAGATTTAACATGCGGACGAGAAAACGGGCCAACAAATTTGTTACCTGCCTCTAAGGGTAATATGAACTTTATCAATTTCCAGGTCTCATTTTTGCCCATTTTTTCCTCCGACTTTCTTTTGGCAACTCAAACAGTTTTCCAATAAATACAAAGTTATACGCGATACGTCCCGCAAGACTAACTTTTAATCTGCTGTGCGGGCCAAGTGTAAAAACTTATTCGCCGGCGAGGACAACAACAGTTGGCAAGTCGCAAAATCTTAACAAGTTTCGCTTTAGCCGCAATTCGATTCAATTTGGCAAGTTGGGCAAAAAGTTGTTTAGGCCACGAGCATCTAACTTGGTTATGACTCGCAAGTCACGTGCCGCCGCTCGCTTGCCGCCTCGCAGATGTCAAATCACATCAGAAGCACTCCGCGAACTCAGCCCCAACTTATTGGGGCTGAGCTGCTTACATGCACGCCAGCTTTATGGGCGAACTTATGGCACAACTGTGACTGTGGCTGCACACAACGCTTGTCAGCCGACTAGGTGCACTGAGTTCCTGGGAGGTTTTGGGCGAGCAAAGAGTATAAAAAGCAGATGTCAAGATATGTTATGCAAATTGAAAGGAAAACGCTGTGAGAGTCAGAAGGCGGAAGGAATTTTAAGAACACGAAAAACCGCTGAGATGAACAACAGGAACTTTTGGGACCAAATTGTTTGAAAATTTAAGTTTAAAAATTCTGCTGAATTATTCAATATGACAATAAATAAAAATATAGATTTGATATAAAATATGACCTACTAAAATAAGAATTAATCAAAAAAAAGTTGAAATATAAAATATCTCATAAAGTTAATTATTCATTTAAAAAAAGTTATAAATAAAAATATAGATTTGATATAAAATATGACCTACTAAAATAAGAATTTATCACAAAAATGTTGAAAGATAAAATATCTGATAAAGTTAATTATTCAATTTAAAAAAGAAATACTAATATAGATTTGTTATAAAATATGACCTCTAAAACAAGAATGTATCAGAAAAATGTTGTTAAAATAAAATATCTGATTAAGTTCCAAATATTTTAAATATTTTAAAATAGTAAAATAAATCCTTCAGAGGCAAAGTTTGAAGACCTATTCATTTTAGATTTTTATTTTTCATAAAAAACTAACTTTCTGTCTTACTTTCCCCCTAATTCTCGTTTTGGATGATCTCATGGGGCTTCTATTTCTCTGGCTAGCTACTGTGTGCATTTCGAATAGGAGTACAACCCGTGCATATTCATTTAGCTCCGCTCCGAGCCCTAAACAAACAACAACGAAAATTGACAGCTCAGACGGCTGGGGGGGCGGGGCAGTGGGCGTGGCAGTTCGGGGGGTTGGGGCCTAAACATACCATCGATTATTTTTGATAAGCGCCGCTGACATACTGCATAAAGTGCGACGCTCTGTTAGAACGTTTCCTACCTGAAGAGTGGGTGGTTAGTGGGTTGGGGGTTGTGGGTTGGGAGGACTTATGTAGCTGGCTTGTAGCCACATTATGATGGGCATCAAGCTAATGGCTGAATGACAAAATACTTTTACTGCCTGCCTGTTCGTATCTGTGAATCAGCAATGCCAACAACTTCATAATGATCACCGAAAGCGGCATTAGTATCAAAGTCATTATGGGACAACTTAGTGTTTATCGATTAATTAACGTAACATGGCGCGTTACGCCTGAGCTTATCACATGCAAACACCACCCACAAACGCCGCCCACAAACGCCACCCACAAAACCCACCCACTGGGGTCGCACACAGACACTTGGTCGTTGGTCTTCCCTTCGGTCGGTGGACACATTGACGTTCCCACGTGCAGGCTCTCAGCGTTATTACATTTTTTCTATTTATAAACACAAACTGAAACTCTGTTTGCCTTTGTTTCTGTTGCCGCCCTTATCTGCCCCCGGCTTATCAGGAAGTGAATGTAATTGTCAAGGATATGCTCGCCCAGTGTATTAAAGTTGGCATCAAATATTCAACGGCTGCAGACCTCCAGACCTGCAGACCTGACCGGGAATCGGCAGTCCTTCGGTTGCCCGAGGGGCCAAATCGCATTTAGTTAATTCCATTTGCATTTATGTACCTACATCTAAGCATACGATAACTTTCATGTTGACGTAGTAAACAAAACTGGGAAAACACTCGAGCACCTAAAGCCTTTGAAGACGTGTCATTAAAGCTGAAATACCTGCACCCAGAGAAATGCGGGACTAATTTTTAGGTAATACATGACCTAAAAATTTTTAATAGACTAAATTTTCAGATTTAGGTAATGGGTTACCTGAAAATATTGGCATGTGGACTATGTTCCTACTTTTTAGGTAAAGCTACAAAGATTTTTATAGGCCATCGTAATAGAGGTGGAGAAATATCGATTTTTGGGAACATCGATGTTTTCGATGTTTATGTCAAAAAACATCGATGTTTTTCGATGTTTTTGACTAAAAGTGGACTTTTCTATTGGATTGGCGTATATTTACATTAGTTTTTACACATATAAACATAAACCTAAATATACCTTTGCAGAGGGTATTTTTTTTTTAGCTAAGAGATGGCTACCAAGAGCAGGAGACAGACCATAACAAAAAACATCGATGTTTTTAAATAAAAAAAAATTTTACAAACTGGGACACTTAGAATGAAAAATTAAATTTTTAGGATTAAACGAAAGAACATAAACATATAAAGAACATAAGCATATAAAATGTATATTATATAAGTAAATAGCTTACATTGCACTAAGGTTGCAGCCTTGTCGATCTAGCCATGTCCGTCTGTCTGTTTGTCTGGTTTGTCTGTCCAATCTTTTAAATATTAGCGCGATCTAATATTGCAAATTTTAAAACGAATTTTGATTTTTGTTCAGGAATAAAAGTTTGTCCACAGTATGTGGCTTTAGTCGGTTGGACGTCTACTGCAATCATCCGCAAGACATGCTCGTCCAATTCTTTCTTCCGTTTTGAATCCGAAGAGTATTGGCTCAAAAAATTCGCTGGCGCTAAGTTATTTTCAACATCTAAATGGCTTAAATGTTTTCGCTTCAGATGTTCCATCATATTGGTTGTGTTCCCTGATGTTTTTAAAGATTTTCCGCAGTAACTGCAGATTGCAATGGCCTTATCCTCAGATCTTTTAAAATGCTGCCAAACACTGGAGCCTTCCCGTTTCCGTTTCGGAGATGAGGGCTTGCAGTTTTCCTTAGTCGTGCCTGTATAATGCACGTTTTAGAAATTAGTTTTCTATTTATATTCGGAATGCATGTGTTCATACCGAAGAATTGAAACAAATTTTACTTACGCTTAAGCTGATTGTCCATGTCTTCGCTTTTTGTTTTTTACTTTTACAAATATCTCGGTCCGAGATTCTCGGACCAGTTCAGCTCGGAATACGTAAGAAAATTTGATTTTTACTTCAAAAAAACATCGATGTTTTTCGAGGGAAACATCGATGTTTGTAAAATATCATTAAACATCGATCTATCGATTTTCACATCGATTTTTTCTCCACCTCTACATCGTAACCTTAAAATTGGTCCATAAGACCTAAAATTTAGGAATAGCTTGCAATTGATTTTTACTCATAATTTAATACAAATAAAGGTCCTTAATATTACTAAACAAATTATTTAAGTTTAATATTTAAAAATATTATTAGAATTAGCTTAATGCTAGTGATGGAAAACTTTCAATATATTAAATCAATACCAACGTGGACTATTTTCCTACTTTTAAGGTAATAGTGAACTATTCTAAAAATAGAATTCGCTTATGCCCCTAGAAGCAGCCTTTGGTTTTGCCGCAGGGCTCTTAAATAGTTTCGTAGGCCAGAGGCTAGCCTATTGGACTCTCGCGCAGAAGGCCGGGGATCGATTCCCACCGAGGACAAAATAAAATGTTTGTTTTTTCAGAACGGTTAAATATTTACTTATCCGAAAATAACAATATAAGCCATTAAAATAAACAAATATGTTACTATCAATAGTAAAAATTTTAACTTTTTTAAAAATACCTAATATTTAGGTAATTCTGACCTAAAAATCTAGTCCACTAGCCATTTTTATAGGTAACGATTACCAAAAATAAATCCAAGACTGCGTACAAAATATAGTCCATATGACCAACATTTTAGGTAATGATGGACATGGCGCATTTTTCTGGCCATGTTTCCTAAAATTTTAGGTAATTAGGCCCCTTTTTAGTCCATTTTGTTTTCTGGGTGTGGCAAAATTTGTTGACTGACTTGGATGGATGTGGGCAAAGTGTGAATATATATTTGAGGTTTTCATTAACAAGCAAATATAATAGAAAATTTATTCAAACTGGGTTAAGTTTCATGTATTTAGTAGTTTAAAAATGTATTTTCGAAAGTATTTAAACTACTCAGGAGGTAATGCTAAAGTTTTTTGGGTTCATTTTATTTTTGCATCCGGAAATGTTAACTAAAATAAGAATTTTCAAGTTGTATGTCTTAAGAAAACATGTTTGTTTTTGTTTTTTAAATTATATTATATCTTCAAAACACAAGTTTCGAAATAGATTTTCGCAGAAAACAATCTTCATTGAAGGTTTTTAAAATTATATTATATCTGCAAAACACAAGTTTCCAAATAGATTTTCGTAGAAAAAAATCTTCATTGAAGGCAAGAGGCAAAATGGAATTCCCCGCAACCTTTCCTGTGATTTTCAATAAACAATTTGAGATTTTTGATATATTTGTAATCTGATAGCCGCACAACAATTGCCAATAATTGGGTTTACTTGTTTCTCGCTCGAGGCAAAGAAATATGCATATATTATTCTTCGGCCAGATGATGTTGATATTGATGTTAATGATTGAGAGAAGTGCGCAATCAATGCCTTCGTCACTATGAAAATCAATTGAGATCGATTGAAAGCAATTAAGAACGACGCCCAGAGAATCCAGTTTGAATTTCAACAACAAATGTCTGGGATATTATGTTGGAATGTTCAGTTCTTAAAGCTAAAGGTTCTTATTGCGTACGTTCGCACTTGCTGGTAGATGATTAATGTCCGCACAGAGACGTTTGCTCCCCAATTCTGCTCGCCCCTCTAAGTGCTTTCCACCGATCGTCAACATGTCGAAAGACTCGTGACGACGGGCAATAATGCTGCGAGTCACATGACTTGTCTGACTTTGTTTTTCCTATAGATTCTTAATTGAAAAGTATTTGCGCCGACTTGACTCATGCACAACGTGACCAAACGCATGAAAACAATTGAGTAACGACATTTGTATTTATATATTTTCTTTCTTTTTTGCAGTCCGGCAATGAGGATCCCGACGAGGTGCTGCTGGACTCGGAAATGGACAAGGTCTTTGCCGGCACCAGTACACGCAAAGACAAGTTCGATGTAAACACCTTCCAGGACAACTCCCAGCTGCCCATTGGATCCCGCAAAAAGAATAGCAGTATGTAGTCCTATGGTGTGATTAACATGGTGGTGCTTTAATTGTGGTTTACTTACAGTCCGCACAAGCGATCTGAACATCGAGGAGGACTCGGAGTACGAGAGCCAAACGGAGCCCCTGAACAATGCACAAAACTACGATGACATCCCCGAGGACTTTCCCTTAGTGTCGGAGAGAGCCGGACACGGTGATCACTCGGACAACTCGGTGGACGAGAAGCACGTCCAGTTCGGCGGCAAGAAGAAGATCGTCGTCACGCCGCCCAGTTTGAGTTATGATGAACAGCCCACGGATCAATCGCACGAACGTAAACGCAGAAGAAGGTAAAAATAAAAGCTAGTCAGGTTTATTTAATTTTATGTCTGAAAATATACAACACCTGTATAATAAGGGTCAATGAGTCTCACAGAGAACACTGCGTATACGTGATATGCATTGAGTGAACTTACAGCTACGCTTTAAACGATTTTACAAAATGTAAATATTTCGGAAAAGTAAAAATGCAGTTTTATTGTGTTTACCAATACCTATTGAAGTGTAGAAGATATTTGTCAAATCTGACCATTTGTTAAAAAGTTATGCGTGATCAAAGTTTTATATCTCCATCTCCCTCGCACTTACTTTAGCTGAGTAACGGCTATCTGATAGTCGGGGCACCAGACTATAGCGTTCTCTCTTGTTTTATTTTCGTTTCAAATAACTTTTTAAATGTAGTTATATTAAAATTAATTATTATAAATTCATTAAAAGTAAAATTCAATTTTTTTTAAATTTCTGGAAGATGAATGTATTGTTTCCTAAAATGTATTTATAAGCAAAATTAGAAAAATAATACACACCTTTAAATAACATTATAAAATTATCCTTACAGCCGCCATCAGTATTATAGACAACGTAAATTCTCACATCAGGACAGCGTGGAACCCAAAAACAAGCTCGAGGAAAACGGTGATGCAGGTGCGCGTCGCATCTCTGTGCAGCCTGAGGACACGGCATTGGAGGTAGGGCCCCTTAGACTCACTCTGAGTCAGCAATCGATTCCTCCCGAGAACCCCTACCTCAACTAACAACTAGTTCAGATCATCTAACTAAACTAGCTATTGTGTCTCTCCAACTCTCATTGCTAACCCACCAAACATACGGACTCACCTGTAGACAAATGGCCAAATGCCGGCTAAACAGGTTGACCATCTTATCCTCGGCCGTGCCCTTAGCCCCAAAAACTAGCTCCCGATTTAAACCCATTGTTCTAGATCTAATCCTTTGATTTTACCCCCCTTTAGGAGGCTGATCTCAACGAGCTGAGATCACATCGTTCTGACGACCCGCGAGCCCTGCGCCGCCACAAGATCCATCACTCATCCATCAAGTTGCGCGAATTGCCCCAGATTACAATTTCCCCCTTCACCAACAAGAAGCCCGAGGTGGACCATAGTCCTCATGAGGTCTGTATAGGGATCTAAATAATATTTTCCTATTTTAATTGGCCTGAATATCATTTTCTGTGAACAGATCTTTGTGCAACTGGACGAGCTCACGGGCGTGGGCGAGGATCGCGAATGGAAGGAGACGGCCCGTTGGATCAAGTATGAGGAGGATGTGGAGGAGGGCTCCGATCGCTGGGGCAAGCCCCATGTTGCCTCCCTCTCCTTCCACTCGCTGCTCAATTTGCGTCGCTGCCTGGAAACGGGCGTTGTCCTGCTCGATCTCAACGAGAAGGACCTGCCCGCCGTGGCCTATCGCGTGGTAGAACAGGTACGATGATTTAAAAACTACTTTAAAGTATTTTGTTATAATATTTTCTCCCTATTAGATGGTGATCGAGGACCTGATCGACATCAATGACAAGCCCTCGGTGATGCGTTCGCTGCTCCTGCGCCATCGTCATGTCAACGAGCACCAAGGTGTGCTGCCCTTCACCAAGAGGAAGTACAACAGCTACACCAGCCTGCAGGTGAGATCATCTCCTCGCCCATTATGCTCATCCAAATGGTTTCGTTAACACCTCTGTGCCCTCTTCTCGTCATTCTAATATCGTATTATCATCCAAACATTTATCTATTGACATCTCGTGCCTGTTCGCTATAAATAATTGGCTTTCAGTGACAATTGTGACAAAAGTTTGTTAATTTCCATGATCGTGGCCATTATTCTCTTGTCTATTTCTGCCATCTCATGACTCACAACTCGTACACCAACATCAACAATAATAACAACTACAACATCAACAACAACAGCAACTTATACCCAAATCGGTAATGAATAGCAAAATTGTATATACCCATGATCGTTCAGATATCTTATAAAACGCTGCTTTGTGTATCTCTTGAAATTCTTTCTTTTCTGTACGTTTACTGATTTTTTTCGTCACAAACAAAAACCGAAAAACACAAACTCCTCTTGCACTCCAAAAACAAAAGTTTCTTTGGATGGGTGCGGAATCCTCCCACCAGCAGTTCCAGCAGCAGCAGGCACAGCAGCAACCTCGCAATTTGGCCAAGGCCAGGAGGAGCATCTGCGTCACCTCCAGTGCTCCGCCCACGGCGGCGATGCTCAACGTGGCCACTGCCACCGCAGCAGCGGCAGCGATTGATCACCGGCGCCATTCCACGATGTCCTACCTGGGTGTAATGAACTAGAACCCCCTAAAAAACACTCCTCCTCTCGTACTCCGCTCCTAGAGCCAGGGAATGAAACGAAAGATTGGGGATGGTTTAGCCAGCGAATTTAAATAAAAGGGAATAGATCCTATTCAAAGAGTTTTTTCTCTTCCTTCAATGAGATAAATCCAGATTTACAACAACTCAAAAATTACAAGGGAATAGCTTTATGACTTATAAAAATTGTATCTTCAAAAATTCCCTGCTTAAATGAACATAAAAAATCCTTATAAGATCCGCAGCTTAGAGCTACGAAGAATCTTTAGAAATTATATTGTAGCCATAGGCATACTAGGTCAGCAATTGGAAATGTTATTAAAAAAATTATTCAAACTATACAAATATTCTTCTATTGAGAGGATATACCTATAGCTTATTTTCGTTGTATTCAATAAAATATTAAAAAAGTTGTAGGAAAGTTAGGGATAGGATTTCTGTTGGGAAAGTTTAAAAAATTTACTTTCAATATAAATTTTTTTTTGCTGTAAGAAATATCGTTATTAAGTTTCATTCCCTGGTGCAAAAGCAGCCGAACTGCGCTTATAGAACTCGCGATGTTTCTTTTTAGCCCCACCACGTTTTAGCCAAGTTCCGTAGCCCTTCTCCCCCTTTAGATCCACTGTTTTTATGTGTGCTCTCCACCTCCACGATTGGCAAGTTCTCAATTGTGATTGTGATTGTGTTGTTCAAGTACCTTAGATCCCTTCCACTCGCTACTCTAAAATCTTCTGCTGACTAGACCGCACTCTGTTCTACTATAAATTCCGATTTAGTTCAGTTGCACGACATTGCTATATAATAAATATTTTGTGTTCAGTGTTTTGGCACCAGCTTTGCATGTGAAGCTTGCTTGATGTTCCCCAGTAAATAAAATGCACCCTTTTGTAGCAATTTACTTAAACATTCACGAAATATTCCACAGAACCTGTCTGGTGGCACAGATGATAAGAAGATCAAGATCATGCCGGCCAACGAGATTGGTGGCAGCAAGCGCAGCAATGAGCTGAAGATCGACATGAAGGACGACATGTACTCCTCGTCGCAGGAGGATCTCAAGAAGCTGCAGAATGACACGATCCTCAAGAGGATTCCAGCTGGTGCTGAGGCCACCACTGTGCTGGTACGTTGAAATCTTTATTTATCCTATAAACCCTCTTTCATATAAATGATATCCCTTCTTTTCCAAAGGTTGGTGCCGTCGAGTTCCTGGAGCAACCCACCATTGCCTTTGTCCGTCTGTCGGAGGGTGTCCTGATGCCCACACTGACAGAGGTTCCCGTGCCGGTGAGATTCATGTTTGTGCTACTGGGACCCCGTAACTTCGACCTGGACTACCATGAAGTGGGTCGTTCCATCTCCACGCTGATGGCCAACGAGCACTTCCACTCCATTGCCTACAAGGCTGACGATCGCAAGGATCTGCTGTCGGCCATCAATGAGTTCCTCGACGATTCCATTGTCCTGCCGCCCGGTAATTGGGATCGCCACGACCTCTTGCCCTTCGAGGAGTTGAAGGCCAAAAAGGATTGGATCCGTACGCGAAAGATCAAGGCGCTGCAGGTGAAGCGAGACAGTGAGATGATCAAGATCGGCAAGGATGAGGAGAAGGCGTTGCTGGAGAAGCAAACGCTGGGAGCCATTGGATTCACGATTGGTGGAGGTGATGGCGGCGGAGACGGCGGATCGGACGACGATGATGAAGGCAAGAAGAAGAAGGCTGGTCCACTGGAGAAGACCGGCCGCCTGTGGGGTGGACTTAGGAACGATCTGAAACGTCGAATGCCCATGTACAAGAGCGATATCCTGGATGGCCTGAACACGGAAACCCTGGCGGCCACCATCTTTATGTACTTTGCTTGCCTCTCGACCGCCATCACGTTCGGAGGTCTCGTTTCCGCTAAGACAAACAGCTGGATTGGCATCTCGGAGACGCTGATCTCGTGCTCCCTGGTGGGCATTGTCTTCCATTGCCTGTCCTGCCAACCACTGGTGATCATCGGCACCACTGGACCCCTGCTGCTCTTCGGCGAGGCTCTCATGGTGTTTTGTACGAAAAATGACTTTGATTTCCTGGCGCTAAGGGTCTACGTCGGTGTGTGGTTAATTATAATATCGCTGACGGTCTCCGCCTTCGAGGGCAGTGTGTATGTGCGCCTGCTGACGAGATTCACCCAGGAGATCTTTTCGGCCCTGATCACGCTCATCTATATTGTGGAGACGTTTATGAAACTGATTTCGATCTACAAGGAGAATCCCCTGCTGGCCGACTATAATCTGCCCCCACCGACGCTGGTTGCCCACGATCATGCCACCAATGGAAGCCTCTTCAATGCGACCGCTGGTGTAGCTGCGAATATTACCCAGCTGGTCTTCTCGAACATCTCGACCACGGCCATGCCGATGGGTCCGCAACCCTTGCCAAAGAATCAGCCCAACACGGCTCTATTCTGCACCATCCTCACACTGGCCACCTTTGTGGTTGCCTACTACCTGAAGCTCTTCCGTAACTCACACTTTCTGGGCCGCAATGCTCGTCGGGCACTTGGTGACTTCGGTGTGCCCATCTCCATTGCCATTTTCGTGCTCGTGGACTACCTGGTTCCGGCTGTGTACACGGAGAAGCTTGTGGTTCCGGAGGGCCTCTCGCCCAGCGATCCCTCCAAGCGGGGCTGGTACATCGGCTTCGACACCTCCTCCACTTGGATACCGTTCGCCTGTGTGGTGCCCGCCCTGCTCGTCTACATCCTGATCTTCATGGAGTCGCAGATCTCCGAGCTGATTGTGGACAAGCCAGATCGTGGCCTAAAGAAGGGTTCCGGCCTGCACTGGGACATTGTGCTGCTGTGTCTTCTCAACTGCGCATGCGGACTATTTGGAATGCCCTGGCATTGCGCCGCCACTGTGAGATCGGTGACCCACGTGTCCTCCGTCACCATTATGTCACGGTGAGCTTGGAGTTTGGAGTTCTATTCCACAAGATATAGATTAGTAATATAAATAAATTTGTTTGATCAGCACCCATGCTCCTGGTGAGTCGCCCAGGATCGTTGATGTGAAGGAGCAGCGCCTGTCCGGCTTCTTTGTGTGCCTGATGATTGGTCTCTCGGTGCTGATGTCTCCGCTCCTGCGACTGATTCCCATGGCCGTGCTCTTTGGGGTCTTCCTGTACATGGGTGTGGCCTCCATGAGTGGAGTGCAGCTATTCGAGCGGTAAGGTTTTAGATTGTAGATCTGAAGAATCGTATTATTTATTCGTTAACTTCCTTTTGCGTCGCAGAATAAGACTGTATTTCATGCCGGTCAAGCATTATCCTCCCACGCCATATGTGAAGCGTGTGCGTCCTTGGAAGCTGCATCTGTTCACCACCATCCAGGTGCTGTGCCTCGTGCTCCTGTGGACCGTTAAGTCGTCCCAGTTCTCGCTGGCCTTCCCCTTCTTCCTGATCATGATGGTGCCCATTCGTCAGAACCTGTCGAAGCTCTATAAGCCGGAGGAAATGCAAGCGGTAATATATTGGAACTTAAATCTTAAGTTAATTATATTAATGGATTCGCATTTACTTCTTCCCCAGTTGGATGGCAGCGAGATGAAGAAGAACGACGACGATGAGCCCGATTTCTATGAACAAACCAACATACCAGCCTAGAATTGGTTTGTTGGGAACTTAATTAGTGTTAGATTGAAAGTATTAAAGCCAAGCCACGTTTTACGATGGCCCCAAAAACAAAAACAACAAATCACAATAGCAAAAGCAAAGAAAAACAAAACTAAAACAATACAAACACAAATACGATATATTTGTTGCGAAATTCTGGTGTGAAAGCGTTAACGAACTACCTGCAATTAGTATTTAGAGACAAAAGCCGCAAACACACACCTGAACTACCCGGGGCATATATATGCGATATACATATTTGTATAATATATGCGGGTTATGCACCTTGTGATTTTGCGGGCGGATTGAGCTGCAGAAGAAGGCGGAATCGTGTACCTAAATTGCAACTGAAATCAAGAGACAAATTAGATTATTAGCCAGATTGACTTGGAGGAGCAGAGAACAAAAGCATATTTTTGAGGCCAACAAAATCAGTTGATGGTTTATCAAATTCGAAATCGTTACCTCTGACATGTCAGGACTAGACAAATATCCTTCCGACGGAAAGGAGGAGAGTCACAAATTTGCATCACACACAAAGAAACCAACGAGAGGAACAAATTATTTATTCAGTTGGAAATTCGCATGTATTATTAGCAATAATTGCATTTGCATATACACAAAACTATTATAAACTTGGCTTAGACCTATCAAATCGAAGCAATCCCAGCGTGGAAAACTAAGAGAACCCCATAAACTATTTACCTTCAACTGGCGTAGTGATAATTAGTGTCAAACACACACAAAAACCCCCTCTTAGATCGAACGAACAATTGTTTATAACAAAGTCGTTGTAAGCTCTTCAGCCGGAGTTGTCTTTTAAAGTGAATTCTCCGCGCCTGAAGTGGCCGCTGTAAGTTTGCCTTCTTTGTATTTGTAGTCAGATAATTGAAACACATGAAACACACAAATAAGTCCACACAAAACACATTGTACTTATACATGACTATGTTATATATATACACCCGCATATACTGTTTAGTAAGTTTCAATGATTATTCGTTCGGAGCTGAGAGCCTAACCCAAACTATTTTTATGTAACTTGTATGTATGAACTTGTACTTACTTCTAAGTAGTTGTTGTCTAGTATTGTTTATTCCAATTCAAATAAAATTTAAAAATCAAAATAGTTGTTTTATTTTCGACTGGTGTTTATGTGGGGTTAGCATATAACAATAAATATTCGTATAAAACGAGTGTTTTGTTTTTTAACTAGACAAATGCC
This sequence comes from Drosophila prostipennis, assembly GCA_037075205.1. Taxonomy (NCBI): domain Eukaryota; kingdom Metazoa; phylum Arthropoda; class Insecta; order Diptera; family Drosophilidae; genus Drosophila; species Drosophila prostipennis. Next base: position 334,443 of record JBAMCJ010007287.1, read on the forward strand.
AAATAAAGTTAAGATGGGCAGGCTTAAGAATTCAAAATACCTTTTTAATCACATATTTGCTAATGGTTGGGTTAATTTTTTCTGTTTTCCCTTTCATAGATTTCCCAAGGGCAATTGTCGTCTAATTTTAAGCTGGAAGAATTATAAATGCTATCCAATTATATGGCAAACTAAACCCTTTTAAACCATTCCAATCGAATTAGGGACTTCAAAGCGTTTCCCGTAGCTTAGTGTAAAAGGCGCTTGGCAATTAAGCATACAAATTAGCCGAGTCAAACTTTTGGCCAACAAGTTGAACAAATCTTAATTTTATTTCCGACATTCCGGCATTTGCACCTTTCGCGACCCGAAAGGACCTGCCCTGCCCCAAACTCGAGTGGTTTGCCCCCCGGCAGCTGGACGTTCGCGTTCGCTCATGGGGGAATTTTCGGCTCAAAGCTCAGCTGGGAAAGAGTCTCGGAAAAGCGCTCAAAAGCTGTTTGCCACTCGAAAGCTGTCCCAAAGAATCCCGAACTCGACTCGAAGCGCAGCCTGTGACCAGTGCAGTGATAAGGGCAAGTCGCCTGTGACAGTCCAAGTCGAGCGTCCATGAGCATCGCACTCCTCGGGATAACGACTCCGGGATTTCTAGAATCTCTAAAGTCCCGAAAATACGCGCATTTGCTCCGCACTCCGTACTCCGTGTACATCCGCATTAAGTTGGCGCGTTTTTATTGCTCCGGCGAAAAGAAAAGTGTCTCATCATTCCGGCTGCTCTGCAAGCAACGTGTTTGTGTGTGGGGCAAGTGAAATGTGCGCATCGCATCCGCTCGTCCCGGTTTCCATCATAACGTGACAACAATTTTGATTTGGCTGTGGCGCGAGTGTTTGTGCCGTAACTAAATACGGGTTTATTGTGGTTCTGCTGCTGCTTCTGCGACTGCTACTGCTGCCAGTTTGCCATTTGCCATTTTGCCATGTCATTTGGCACTTTTTTGTAGCCACCCAATTCATTTGCCATAATAAATGCAAATTCGAAGAGCTTGTCACCCACATACAGCAAGCACACACATAAGCACACACAGCACACACTCTCAAAGGCAGCGCGTTGTGTTTGTGCAAAAGAAAATTGCAACAGCCAGCGCCTGAGGATATGCTACAGAAATGCACGACACATTACACATACGCCTTGTTGCACACAAATTATGTAATATCGCATTAGGCGACCCCGCTCGACAATGGCAGCGAACTCGGCTTCTGCTTCTGCTTCTGTTGGCATATTGATGGTTGCGATGCTCGTACTCGTTGAGCTTCTTAAGCGATTATCGAAGCCAATTTCGGTATCAATTTAAATATCCGCATCTTAGGAGTTCAATGAGCACATCAATTCAATCCCAGCCGTTCAATCACGACCTCTCGACCTCTCCAAAACAAACTGAAGCTTTCTTAACATATGGTCTTGTATATTTTAACAGAAATGTATTTCTCTATTCTAGGACACGTGGTTTATTAAGCGTACTAAGAGTCAGCAGAGAAGCGTTTTAGAGTCGAGATAAAATGGTTTTAAATTTTGTTTCAGCATTCGGCAGGGGCCACTTTAAAGACGCAATTATTATTCTCTGCTTACGTCCACCCAGCACTTATCTCATTTATTATTTATATCCATTCTTAAGTGATGATTGATTGGCTATTAATTCATGGCAAAAAAACGTATTGACCTGAGCAAATATTACAGAAATTGGCTACGTCAAAGTACACACAAAGTAGTCTAGTATGTAGTAGTATGTATTACAAATTATAAATTCAGATTCCCAAAAAATCAATCTCCTATTAATGTTGCCAAAAATGTAACTAAAATCAGAGATTCGTTTTAAATAATTAATTTATTTAAATTACATTTTATGAAATACCAATAAGTATCCCTAATCGCTTCTCTGTCGAATCCTAGTACTTTTCTTAATGGTATAGCTCCTATTTTTCTCCGTGTAGCTATGGGATTGGCTTGAGAGTGGGGTGGGTGCTGCTGAAGCATTCCTACGATTGCAGTGACTGGCGAATATCGGACTCGGCGGCCACCAGCGGAGCACGCACCTCAATGCCACGCACGGGCGCCCTGTCCAGATGCGGATTGAGATACTTGTACACCTCGCTGCGATTCAGATCGATTTTGCGCTCCGGCTTCTGGTACTTCATGAAGTTGACCCTGCGAATGGCCAAGGAGCCGCTGTTAAATTGGAATTGCGATTGCTGCAACTGGGGAATGGTATGGCACGGAGTGGAATGCAGTGCTCCTGGGAGTAAAGGAGGAGCAGCGCACAAACATATGCATGCAATGAACCGGAGAACATAAGAAAACGTCCAATGTGACAACTTACTTTTGCATGGTCAGGCCGAGACCCTGCAGCTCCCTGGCGAATCGAATCGAGGGACCGTCGAGAGCAGTCCGTTTTCCCCCATTGGTTAAGTACAAGACAAGGGCGGGCAAATACACACAGCAAGAGCAAAGAAAAGTTGTTAGCCTCATTAAAGAGTCGAGAAGTGAGGGAAACAGTATGGAATCCAGGGCAGGGGCGGGGAGTTTCGGATTCGGGATTGGGGTTGGGCTTCGGGGAAAAAAAACTTACCTGAAGCGCTGGCGTGTTATATGCTCGCCATTGAACAAACGATTCCAAAATGCAATCTACAATGAAAATCAAGAGGCAAAGAGCGAGGAGAAAAGATATCCAAGAGCAAAGGCGGCATGCATAAAGAACTCAACCGGAACGCAGGAGGAAAGTCAAATCAACTGCAGGCCTTGTGACAGGACACACACAGACGGATGAAAGGCGAATGCGAATGCGAATGCGAATCGGGATGAGCTTGGCAATGCACAATGGGTCTCGTAATGCTAACGATAATGCCAACGATAATCATAATGAGAGTGCTAGGTGCTACGTACATGGGGTTTCTGGTACATGTACATAGCATCCGGGGCACTTCATCAGGCGAAACCAAATGAAACACTACCTGGAATCGTAGCCCAGCAATGGACTTTCGTATGGGCAGCTGCTAATGCGCAAATTTATGGTGCAGTGGACGATGTAAAGAGTCGAGGCGAGTGGCCATGGAAAAGTGAAAAAGCGAAGAAGTGAAGAAAATGAATGCCTGGGATGAGCTAACGTTATGGTTTTCAGTGGAGTGTCTGCGGAAGCACTGAGCAAAATAATCACCAAAATTATATATCTTTTATTTCTTAGTATTTAGAGATTTACTAGATAGATAGGTATTATAATCCAAGAAAACTTGTTTTCAATTGCTTAAACATTGAAGTTTCAACTTAAACAGGTAAAGGAATTTATGAAAGGAATTGAATCTATAATATATGTAAAATGTTATACAAAAATCCTTACTTTTCTGTGATAAAATGTCTTTTTCTCTAGACTATCACAAATCAATTTCCATAAAATCTTTCTGTTCTCTTCAGTAGCATTTTCCTTTTATTATTCTGGCTGTCAGAGAAATCTTTACAAAATTAAAAACAATAGTCTTTCTACTATTTCCCAAAAGGGTGCTGTCTTGCCACACAAAATGGCAAGCTTTCTATTATTTTTAAATACCTAGAGATAGGATTTGGAGAGTAAAAAGAATTGCTTTAAAATGTTAGATAGATATTTTGGTGTTTTCTTTTTCTCGGTGCGAGTGTTTGCTCTGTGGGCAAAGCAGAGCGATGACATGAGATGAGATGAGAGGCACAGCCTGACCACGGCAAACATGGCCAAACATTGCCAACTAGCCGCAATAATCAGGGGGGTTTGTAAAGTGGGGATGGATGGGATGGGGATGCTAGGGGGACTGGGATCTCTACCCACCCGAGAGTGCTGCCCGTGATGAGCTCCGCCTGGGCGCTCAGGGTCTCGGCAATGAACTCATCGTTGTAGGCATCCTTGGGACGGTACCAACGCCGACCGCCCGGAAGGACCAACGGACGCTCCGAGGATGGGACCAATGGCCCAAAGGCCCGCTTCGACCGCCGGGGATTGTTTTTGCGCACCAAATGCTCCTCGAGCTCCTCAATGACATCGTGTCTCTAGCAAAACCAAACAGACGGGCGGAAAGTGCACACGCCCACGGGGTAAAAAAAAGATGAGGGCCATGGTAAAGAGGGGGAGGGAGGGTGGAGAAAAAGAGACGAAACAATGTTGAAGGGCTTTCCACTTGGTGCCTACTAATTGTCTTTTGGTTTCTGCATTTTTCCCCTGCCGCTGCCAGGGCTTTATTCGTTATTCGTTATTCAACTAGAGAACCATCTTGGGCACAACGCTACAAATAACTTGCTGTTGGCAATTTATCAAAATTTAAACTCGATTAAAGCTAACTAACTACGTTTGGAAGCGCACATTATGCTGCAAGTAGAAAAAGACAAAAACCAAATGGCATTTTAGTTAATTTGATTTGTGGACACGGACGTTGAGGCGAAGACAGGATGGGGAAAGGGGGGGTCAGAGATCCGCAAGAGCTCGAGATGGAGAGAAGGTCCAGCTGCCCGCAGCTGGATAATATGGCTCAGAGCTTGTCGGGATAAAAACTGACTTCGGAACTCAACCGAATAGTTTGATGCCTTGCAGAAAGTCCTTCTTTCTTGCTTCTGGGCAAGAAGGCTCCTTATATAAGCTTTAGCTGCTATCTCAATAGAAATAAATCAGGACTTTAATGCTTCAAGGACAGCTAACTAATGGAACAAGTCTCTCTGAGTTCTTTTAATCCAAAATATTTGTAAGTGCTTTTTATTTTTTAAAATTACTCAACAATATTTTTCTAAATAATAATAATATTTCCCTTAAGATAGCATCTGATCCTTTCCAAACTTGTCCAATATAAAGTCCATCAACTAGTAATACTATTTATAAATATATATCTCATTAGCTTGCGCTTTTCTACCTTCCCTAACTTTGCCAATATAAATTCCATCAACAAGTGTTAATATTTAATCAAGGCCCAGCAAATCCTTTGGCAAATCATCTAGGAGATGAAAAACCCACTATTAAAGAGGTGGTAGAATATTTTTCTGCCCCATCACTCAGACAATGAAACATTTCCCATAAAGCAGGCCGCCTAATCCTGTTGCTCTAAATAGTTTACCACGAATCCGACTCGCAGGTAGAGAAGCAGACCGACCCACCCAGGCTCTAATGCCATTAAAACCTGCTAGACCCAACTCATGACAGCCTAATTACATTAACTGCCCTGCCAGGGATTTCATTTCGCCATGGCTCCCAAGGCCAGTTGTGCCGGTTGCGAACTCACCTTCTGCTTCTTGAAGCTCTGCTCCTCGGACAACGGCTCCTGCTCCCTCTCCTTCTCCTTCTCCAGATCCTTTTTCTTGTCCTTGGCCAGGCGATTGTCGTCAGTGGAGCGCGATATTTCCGCCACTTCCCGGTCATTGGCATCGCATCTATCCTCATTACTCTCACATGGCCCCAGTGGGTTGTCAGTCCCAGATATGGATATGTCCTTGCCTGCAGGACATTCAAAGGGAGAGGGCAGTGGAAGTGGAAGTGCGGGGAGGTTTTGGGGTTTTAGTGGAAAGGATATACGCAAAAGTGCGCCATTAGAGAAATTTAATTACTGTCGACCTGGGCATAGTTTTTTGCACCTGCATCCTCCGTTTCGCCTGCGGTGTTGGTGGTCGCTTCCCCTTCCTCCACTTTTTCATCGATTTGCGGCAGTTGAGCTTCCGGCGAGAGCTTCACCTGCTCCTGCTGCTGCTGCAGCTTGAAGGTGGGCACCAATTCGGCCAGCTGCTTGGTCACCGCATCCAGGGTGGACTGTATGGTGGAGGGCAGCGACGAGAGGGCGGCCAGTTGCCTCTGCACATCTGCCAACTGGCGTTCCAGGGCCAGCTCCTCGTCGGTTTTGGGCGGGGTACTGGGCTCAGCCGGCGGGGTTGCTGCCGCAGGCTCGGAACCGCCTGGACCTCCGGGAGAGCCCGGCTCGGATGGGGCCTCTTCCGCCTCGCAAACCTCCTTGGGGACATCGGCTTTCTCCGGCTGCTCGTCCGGCAGCTCGCTCTCCGGCAGTTGCTCCAAATTCGGCACCTCGCTGTCCGTGGGCAGTGGCTCCTCATCCTTCTCGGGCTCCGGTTCGGGCTCCTGCTCCGGCAGGACCTCCTCTGGTTCCTCCTGCTTCTCCTCCTCTTTGGGCGGTGTGGTCTCCTTTGGCGCCGGTTTAGCTTCCGGCTGTCACACGTAAACACAAATTAACTTCTGATCCCGACAGCAAACAATGCACTCAGAGAATCTCAAAGAATTATGTTTGGTTTTATACTTTAAGTAAAAAATTATTTAAAAACTTAATAAAGCTTTGGTTTTATCAAAAATAAATGTGAAATCATTAGTATTCTAAAATAAAGTAAAGTAAATCGAACACTATATTATATAACTGTAATAGGAATGAATCGAAAAATATAACACAATTAACTTAAGATATAGTTTTCTTTAAAACGGTTTTTGTAATAAGATTTTAATAACATGATATGTGATTTAGCTTTAGTGGTATCGTTTTCTCTGAGTGTTTATAAGCCCTAAGCATCCTTGTTGGTCAGATGATTTTTCTCTGAGTGTATTCAGCATACGTTAGGGCTACTCACCATGGGCGATTTTTCCCGAGGCGCCGACTTGACAATCGTCACCTTGTAGGCATTGGCCGCCCGCCTTTCGGCCTCCAGCGATTGCTTGCTCTTGGGCACCGGGCGATTGGGACGCTGCAGAAAGGTGGACCATTGGCGGTTCTCCTTGTCCTTCTCCAGCTTGGTCTTGGTCACCTCCTCGTTGAGCGAGCGCAGGACATCGCTGGACATGCAGACGCCGGGCTTGGGGAAGATCCTATAGAAATTGACGCTATCATATGGAAGCGGTTAAAAGAGCTCGCCAGTGAATGGGGAATCACTCCCATGAGTGGCGAGTGGAGGGAAGCGGGGAAATGAGCGAAATTGAATGCTACGCACCCGAGGACATTGTGCTCCTTGAGCACCTCCGACTCGCCGGACAGCACTGCTGCAATTTCCTCCTCCACCAGCTTAATTTCCTGCCTTTCGGACAGCGCCGAGCACGGGCGATCGGGCAAATCGGGCAAGTAGAGACCTTCTTGTGCCTCAGCTGGCACAGCCCCGCGATTGTCTTCCGAATGCACTTCCGACATGGCTTGGCGACATTCCGCCAGGACGTCCACGTCCACAGAAGGCACCGTAATAGGGGCGAATTCCCTGGGAGGCGGGACGAATGGCTCCGGTTCCGGAGTTCGTGCATTTGTGGCTTCCGTCAGCTGGGACAGCGATGGAGTCGGCGATGGGGAAATGGATGGCGTCGGTGACTTGGTCAACGAACCCTCGCTCGTGGGAAACCTCTTCAGGCACTCGTAAGCGTCCTCCTCGTTCTCCCTGCAAGTGGATCAGTGCCGAAAAAATGAGCAGAATTCATGAAAATATAAGTGGATTCGGGAACAAAGTTGGGATGTCTATTTGGGGCGTTTAATTCCAGGGATACTTTAGGATTTATCAATATATATGTACTAGGATTAATTAAGTCCTGGTATCAGACAAATTAGTAAATATTTAACTTGAGACTAAGTTCATTTAAAGTTTCTCAAAATTAAGATGTTTTTGTATATAAAAAATATTTATAAAACAAGGTTTGATTTAAAATTTAATAACAGCTTTTAGAAATTATTTCAAATTTGTTTCAGATCTTCAGTTGGTATTTAGAAACTCACAAACAGTTTCAATAAATGGGAAATACAAAACAGAGCACCATAAATATTTAGACAAGCCAACGTTTGTGCTTTGTGAATTCCTCGAAAACTTAGAGCTCCCACCGCAAGGGTATTAGGAAACGTTCTTGGGTTTTTAGCCCGCTCAGCTGTGATAAATGGTCCTCGGCGGATGGGATACAAAGGAGCGTGGGGAAGGGACCAGCACAAGGACCTCGGCCAAGAAAGGACAGGAAAGGAAAGGGCGGAAAGCTCACCGGTAGACGCCGAAGTAGAAGACGCTGCCGCTGTTCATAATGAGGCGGTGGGCCTCGTCGTGGCTGAGGGGCGTGGCAGCCGTGTCATTGATGCGCACAATGATGTCCTCGACCCGCAGACCAGCCTCGTCAGCAATGCTGCCCTCGGTCACCTATCGTTGTGGAGAATGTGGACATGTTTAGATTCTAGATGCGGATGCCGAGCCATCCGAGATACGGATGCCCCATGCCAGCGGATAAATGAGTGCGAGGCCGAGATACCCGCACAATGGATGCGATAATGGGAGAATTTCTATTAGCCGACGACGGCGACGTCGCGTGCTAAGTGCATAAAAATAAAACGCGCGCCAAATGTCAACAAAACAAAGACCAGAAGACCAAGAGACCAAGGGACCCAGACCCCAGCGCAGGCACGCACATCCAAGCGAACCGAAGACAATGCCTAAGAGGCGGGTTCCGTTTGGGGGCGATCAGAACGAGGGGTGCTCGAGAAGAAGTGGCAACTTCGGTTAAGTGAATTACCCATGTCTAACCACTTAGATATAACAATGTTTAGCGGCTCCAAATAGTTTTATTATAATAGTTTCCGCTCTTAAGAAAAGAACACCTTTAATCATCCTAAAAGAGTTTGGTTAGATAAACAAATTTAAGCTTAAGAATTGAACAACCATATTTATGCTCGGGTAAATACTAAATTTACTGTGCTTTGGTATTTATTTTCCGGAAAGTTATCATGTAAAAAACCTCGTATTTAAAATTTTCATTTTCACAACTATAAATCAAAGTGAGCCCCACTTGATGGCGAAAAGTTGTGAGAACAATAACAACTAAATACAATATAAGCTTTATGGCTTTTGTGGGTAATAAAGTACAGACGAATTGGCGCAAATTGAGCATTTAAATGATAGGTATTCATTTAAAATCGTTATAGTTTACAGAGTGGAAATTGTTCGCACATTAGGGACTTTTAGCAAGCCGCAACTTATTTTTGAAATTGAAATGTCACGTGATCATGATTCGCCTTTAAAGGTGGAATATCTTAAGGGTCCTCAGAATTTTATTGTATAATTCAGGTGGTTTTGTAACACTTTCGTGAGCAAATAAACGCCTTTGTTTTCGCGGCGATTGTTGTCGTTTCCGTTATGCGAAAGCCGGGCTCATAACCAGAAAGTCACGACACTGGCTGCCAAGAGGACTTAGTAATGCAAATACTGCAAGCGAGCAGCCGCAAAAGGAGGCGGAAAAAACGGAGGTGGGGGTAGCAATAGCAGGGGATTCACCCCCACCAAGCTGGGGGTCTTTTCTTCTCGCAGGGGTCTCTTGCATTTCACTTATGGCGGAGTCAATTTCCAGCGGTGAATTCGCAGGGCAAACACTCGACATCGACGGAGGTTGCGAATATTTATAGAACACAGGCTTAGGGCTTAGCTTGAATATACATATGTAGGGGACTGTATGCGAGGAGAAGAAGCAGAGTGAAGAGTGCTAGAATAAACAGAGGTTTTTCAAAAGATTACCAAGGATTGTTTAGTGTTTGCAGAGCCAATATACGGAGGTGTGTGCTTGCACATTTCATAAAGTCGTATGGACTCAAGCTGAAATATGTGCTTTTTGAGTTCCTTCAAGTTTACATTTTTGTAAGCCTCAGTTAAACACATTCAAATCATAATAAAGTTAATAATTCCCATATAGTGGCAATTAAATATTATAAGAGATTTTTAATTATTGATTTGATTCATGATTATTTATTTTATTCTTTGATTTATTTATGATTTAATCTGTTTATTATTTATTTAAATAATCAACCTTGGAAGAACCTAATTTTCATAATTATAATTAAAATGGAAATCAAATGATAAAGCATATTTTAAATTGATCACCACTTAAAGTGCAAATTAAGCATAATTTGTTTATGTAAAATAAACGAAATGTGCTAACAAAAAAAATATGTATACAAAGTAAAATGCAATTTATGACCTTTTTCCTTGAATGTTTATAATATGCTGCGGCTTAAATTGATTTATTCAAAACGAGAGAAATGGACCCTCGCATTTTGGTTATTTGTGTTTCACAGTTTGCCAATTAAAAATCACATTTGTTTCGAATTTGCGCCGATGTTTGGCCGTTGTTGCTGCTTTTGTCAACACAATGTTACAAAATGCGAATAGCGAATGGCCAAATGCAATTTATGCACATGCAACAAAGCGCGACTGCAACTGAAACACAATTAAAATTTGAATAAGTTTATTGCCGCTGCCATTATGCGGCTCATTAGCGGCAAATACATGGCGCTGTCGATTAGATAAACAAAAGACCACTGGCCTGCGAGGAATTACTTTAATTAACTAATTTGCCAATGCAGCAAATCCGAACGGACACACGCACTGCGTTACGTAATGGCAGCCGAAAAAAGGCGTATCGAAAAACACGGAATTAATCCGCCAGGCGATTAGATATAGACAGTTGGATAGTTTTTCCAAAACCACAAACGAAACCACACAGGTGGGGGTGTCACTCTGCCAGGTGACTCAGGTGAGGTGAGAGGGGCACTATATAGTTTTCGTTCCCTTCCGAATCGGGCCTAACCTTAACCACCGTCAGCGGATAGTCGTAGTCCGCCCCGCCCACGAGTCGAAAGCCCCAGGGCACATTATCGAAACGGCACATCTTAATGTCGACCACCATTTTCCTTGATTTATTCCGATTTTTTAGATCTTTCCGATTTCGTTTGCGACTTTTTTTTTAGTTTTTCCTCGCTCTTCCGGAGCTTTGCGGTATGGGGGAAAACGTTTCGAGTGCAGCGCTGGCAACCAACTGTTGGCATCGCCAGGCAGCCCAGCAGTCGCTCGGCGATCGGAGCGATTTCGCACACTGCCGCCAGAGGAGTCTCATCGAAGCATACTTTCCACCTGGCCACGACATGCTAATGAGGCTGCCACTCTGTCAGCCGTCGAGGTGCGCCGCCCTTCCCCAGAAATCGCTTAAATCGGGGGGCGTAATCGTAATCGCAATCGACAGCAGTCAGAGCCTCTTAGCGGCAAAGTAACAGGTTAAGCGAAAGGGTTCTGGAGTGGGCGGAATTTTTGGCGGTGATTACACTCGAACAAATTAATTGGGGAAAATATAACAAGGTATCTAATCTATTAAGAAAATAGGTTATTAAAATGTTAAATGTATTACATTGGGCTACATTCTTTGGAAATGTTACATGCATTTTATAATTAACCCATTCTTATCTTATATAAAGAGAGAAAAAGCAAGGGAGTCGAGAACTTCGACTATCAGATACCCATTACTAAGCTAAAGGAAGATCAAGTAAAGCAAGAAGTAAATCGACTGCTTGCATTCCATTATATGCTCATAATAATTGAATCAAATGAAGGGTCCGACTTTTAAGGACTTTCTTTCATTTTATTTTTAAATTTGAAAACCAAAGTACTGAAATAACAGTGCATGGCTAGTTCCTTCGAAATTCAAAGAAGAACTAAAAATAGAAGTTAGCATTTTTGGGTGAAACCATGTCTAAAATATTAGTTGGTAAAAGGACTTTCCAAGGGGTATGCTATTGGGGACTGTTATGTTGCAATGCAAGAAACCAAGAGGCCATTGAACTGCATTCGCTGGGAACAAATTCAGTGGTATAAATACCACTTGCAGCAAACGGCAATCAGTACAGAGCGAAGATGTTTTGCAAGGACAACGGTGCAGTTCATGGCCTTCGGCTCCGGCTCCTGCCGCTGCTAATCGCCATCCTGACTGGAGTAGCGATGATGGTCACACCGGGCGCCAGTGGTCACCAGCTGCCCCTGCCCCCGGGAACCACAAGTTGTGCGGTCCCGCCCTGTCCGATGCCATGGATGTGGTGTGTGCCCACGGCTACAACACTTTGCCACAGAAGCGGGACCTCTCCACCTCCTCCTCCTCTTCCTCCTCAGAGGAGGATAATGTGTGGCAATCGCTGGCCGGGGCAGGCTACTCCTTCAGTCCGCTGCTGACCAACTTGTACGGCTCCGAGGTCCTGATCAAGACGCGTCGCCACAGGAGACACATGCCCGGCGGCGTCTACGACGAGTGCTGCGTGAAGTCCTGCACCTACGAGGAGCTATCCGCCTACTGCCTGCCCAAATAGAGCACTTAACTCAGTCATTACCCCATTACGCATTACCCACTACCAACTAACCATTACCCATTACCCAGCATGCATACACATACATACATGGCATATACATACCGACAGCATTCGTAATCCGATTCGTAATCACTTATTTATGCAGCACCAACTTTGACTAATGAATAAAAGTAGACAGTGCAAAAAGAATTTGTGCGAGCAAAGGCGGCCAGGACAACAGTCAAAGGAAAAGGAGAGGGAAGGCAAAAGGAAAAGTTCTAAGGAGGCGTAAATCGTTGCCAAGATGCTGGCTCCTTTCAGCTGGCTGCTCTGGCTTTTGGCCTACTCCGGCCTGGCACAGGCGCGCACTGGTAAGTACGAAGGGGGTGGCGAGCCAAGGACTCATTTGGTATTCATAAATGCAGGGCTTAGCACGGCCTGGCTGTTTATACATAAATTGTTTAATTGGCTGACAGCAGACGCCCACATTTTCCGCCCCCCCGCCCACAATTTTCCAATAGCCATTTGCATAAGTCAGCTTTGACATTGAACGAGTTTAGTGGGGAGTGGGGGTGGGGGGGGCCTATGAGCCAAGAAAGGGAACTCCGAAATGCACTCATCGCAATCTAATACAATTTGACACCCTGACTTTTGAGGATAACATGTACGTGTATATGGACCCCGGCCCCGACCCAGACCGAGACCCAATTCCTGAGCCCGAGGAGCTGTATAAAAGCCAGCTGCTTTGGGCCAACAAGCATCAGTTACCTTTCGACCCGACTCGACCCCAGTTAATCCTTTCGATCGTAAAGCAACCCAAATAACCTAAAACCATGTGCAAGCCTTTGTCCTTCATCTTGATGTCTGCTGTGATTATCCTGGCCAGCTCCCCAGCGCAGGTCAACGCAATGCGGAGTTGTGGCGAGAAGCTCATCGAAATGATGAACTACGCTTGTGAAACCTTCAATCCCGTGATTAGCCAACATAAACGAGCAATGCGTAAGTTATTAGCAGCTTTTCTAGAACGACACACTGAACTCCCTGGTATTCCTTCTATCAGAGTCCAATGACCTGGACCTCCTCGATCCCCTGCAGTACGTTCAGAACTTCGAAGAGGACAACTCCATCTCGGAACCGGAGCCCAGTCGGCTCTTCCGCGGCAACTCCTTCGAGAGGGTCCTCAACTCGCTGGCCGAAATCCAGCGACGCACTCGTCAGCAGGGCATTGTGAACAGGTGCTGCAAAAGTCCCTGCAGCTTTTCAGTCATCCAGGAATACTGCTCCGTACCCAAAACCCATTAGGTTTCCTGATACCTAAAACCGACGTCCCGTTCCGAAAATTGACCGGCTCTACCTGATTATCTCTGGATCTGGTTCCAAACCAACCATGTGAATATATATTTGAAACAACGTTTTTATACAGCTTGTTGCATGTTACAATTTATGAAAAAACGATCGTAAAAAATAAATATATCCTGCTTTGGGCTTTAGCAAACAAATGCTGCTGAAATACAGTGTTATTATAGCTTTGGGTGGGAAAAGGGGCTATTGAAATCGAAATAATTGTTACAACCACATATTTTTCTTTAATTCATTATCATTATATTTAAATAATGTGTTATCGAGCAGAACATTTTCAACCCAGAAATTTATTCATCACTATAAAGCCAAAAATAATTTGTTATACCAAAATCAAATCATTCAAATAATGAGATTGCCTCTATGTCATTAAAAACACTTTAGCACGACAATATAATACGAGAAACAAGTTGTTAAATTATTTTTTTTCTCTTTATTGAATTTAGAATCTGTACTTTGGACAATCACTAAATGGTATAGTGTATAATAATGGGTACAGTCCCATTATGTTTTCATTATGTTTTCATAATGAAATTATTTGATCTGAAATAATGAATATTAAACACAACTCAGTTTATTGATTTCAGTGAAGAATTTATTTAAAGTAAAACACCTAATAATACAAGAAATGTATATTGAGGTTTAATCCTATATCCGTTCCAGAATTTTGTTGGAAGAACTGACGACTTTTAATGTACTTCAAGATAAAGTGCCATAAACTTTTATAACGGCTCGATTTATGTCATAAGCCATCCAATTGATTTCCAAATAATAATCGCCCTCGGGAAAGGGTAATACCTTTGAAAACCTGTGGTTCACAAACTCGACATTAATTTTTTCGAAAAGGATATCAGTCTGAAAAAAAACAAGATAATAAATGTATTATCCAAACGCCAAACCTCCTACTCACGACAAAGGGGCAGGTGTGATTTAGGTTTGTGTGGGTTGTCAGGAATCCATAAAAGTAATTAACTATTGGGTTAGATGCAGGATTCTGTAGGAATCTACAAGCATCTACAGTGACATTATATAAGAAAGGTCTGTAACCACTAAATCGTTTGTTCAACGAACAGTGTACCTAATATAAAAGAGCAGAACATTATTATTTAAGGTTAATATACAGTGTATATTAAGTGTATCACTCTTCTGTGTATATTATACACTGTATACTATACTCCACTTACTTTCACTTTGGTCACTGGAGTTTGAAATAAATTCACTTTTATTGAAACGTATTTGTATGAGCGATTCACCGACTTCAGAAAGCAATATTCGAAGTTATCGAACTCGTTATCCAAAGAAGTGCAATTTATATTCGTAAACTCAAACTTCGAAAGGTTCTGTGGAATTGAAAAGTATTTTATTACGCTTTAGAATTAGTCTATATATAAAACAAAGACCTGATTGATCAATAATAAAAAAACAGCGAGGAGTAAAAATTCTGTTTAAATTTACAGACATGATGAAAGCTTGAATACAAAGAAGATACTAAAATGGTAAATATTTTATTGTTTCGTGGTGTCATTCATAACACACATTACCAGACCAATTTTAGGGGTACATTATATTAAAATATACTTTGAATAATTGCACATATTTGTTGTTGTTGCACGTCAATCAGTCGGAAAGTTCTTTGTGATCAAGAGGAGGCACCCAATATATTTTTCGAATATTTAATAATAAATTAGCAAAACATTTAAAAATATTGATTTTATAAAAACAAAACCAAATCATATTATTAAATAACATAAGTTTCTTTTCGGCTATCCTCATCTGCTGTCGGCATAAAATACAAAAGGCTCGTCGAAAATTCTTTATTTCCATTTCAACTTAGTTGCAAACAGAAATCCGGCCGCTGGGACAATAAATAATTAACTGCAATGAACAACAATGAAAACTCAATGTAATACCCGTTTAATTACCAATCAAGTTGGCCAATCTGCAGCAGTTTGAATACATAATTTATTTAATAATTTATACCCAGCCGATGTATTCAGGCCATATCTACATGCATAACATCCCGTGTTCCGATTCATTTCGCGTGTCTGTCTCTGATTTCCGATCATAAATTATGCGCACACATCCCACTCGCATGTGCATATATATTATATCCAAATCTGGATTTGAGTAAGCTTCCATAACGACTTAACAACTACGAATACGTGACTTTCGGTCCCAGGCGGATCATATCATTTCGGCAATCTTAGGTGTCGTCAGAAGGTTAATAGAAGATTCACGTTTTGGGTTTGGGAGCACAATATCTTAGGAGTTCGTCCATGGAGCACGACTTCAGGCAGCACTCGTCGAAGACCCCTTCCCGCAGACGTCGTGTTTTCAGCATCTGGGCGGAACTCTCAACTAACAACCTCTCGAGGAGCGAACCGTCATCGAAGCCCAAGCCCAGTGGTGCGGCCTCTATGAGGTTGAAGTTTACGGGATCTATGGATGTTCGGTGAAATGTTTTAAAAACTCTAGTTAATATTTTAGATAAGATTAAACACCGAATAACCCGATCAATTATTTCAATTGTTTCGGCCAAAGTGTTGAATTTTTGTAGTGCAAAATCATTGAGCAGTTAACAATCTAATAAATTCATTCATAATAACTTTGCCGATTTTCATATTCTTTATAAGGGGTTACAATTAAATTAAATCGATAGGGAATTTCATTACGAGCTCAACGAGGTATGACACTCTATAATTGGATCAATATTTTCATTGTTTCGACCAAAATGCTTCATTTTTTGGGGTGAAATATCAGAATCTGTGTTTTTGTTAAATATGATTTTTCTTTGTTTTTTTTTTGCGGCTGTAACTTGCCCGAAAATCAGCCCAAAATCAAAAAGAAGTACTGTTTTCAGCTGGTAACAATCTAATAAATGCATTCCTGTCACTTTTTTGCCATTTAAGAAAAAATCATATTTTTGCCAATTTTCACATTTTTTATAAGGGGTTACATCATGATTTTTAACGAAAAATTGACTAAAAATAAAATTTCCAGGTTTGAATGCGAATCGATAGGGAATTTAATTACGAGATCAGCGAGGTATGACATTCTATATTTGGATCAGTTATCTCTATTGTTTTGGCAAAAATACTGAATTTTTTGGGTGAATATCAGGATCTGGATTCTGGTAAAAATATGATTTTTCCTTTCTTTCTAGAAATTTAATAAATTCATTCCTGTCAGTTTCCCTCTATTAAATAATTATTATAATATATAATATAATATATTATAATATACTATCGCATATCCTTAGTGATTTTTTCACCTACCCAAAGTTCGCTTGGTCATCGCGTTGAAGCCATAAACGCAGATCCTGGACAGGGCTTCGGGCAGTTTACCGCCGCACAACTTCATGGCACACTGGGCACTGCCGATCATCAGGACCAGCAGGAGCAGGCTGGGTAGCAGGATCCTCGTGTCCCTGTACCGCCCCATTTCGCTGCCCATGAGTGAGTGCTCTCGGATAATGTCCCTCTCCGAAGTTAATCGTCTGTCTAGTGGCCCGGCCACAACTGTTTGGCTCCCAGCCATCGGCAGAGGGTTTTATACGGAGCGGAATCGGATTGGAACCGAGTTGGATGTCTGGTGCGCGCATCCAGCGTCTGAGCACTGTCAAAATGCGTTAGCCATGGTGTCAGTTAGCACCATAGTTCGGTCTGGTTTAGTTTCTCGCCCCGGTTCGGTGTGGGTTGTTATTTATCCCTTCGTGCAGGCATGAGATGTCTGAAATTATGATGGGCCTGGGGGGTCTTACGCATATCAGCTGACGTTTGTTTACGTTCTCACCCAAGAAATAACGCACGGATCTTGATTGCTTAAAAACAAGATGACGTGCATCGAGTTCCCTTCGGCAGTCGAGGGTGTTCAACAAATTTTGACTTCATGTGCCGTAACTCATCTTGAGTTCAGAAACTTTAAGCAGCAAAACTTCATCGTCTTAAATTTCAGAGATTTAACTAGATATTTGCTTGATTAAATATGCATTTAATTAATGGCTTGTAGCTCTCTCAAAACGAGTATTCAAACCTCACATATTCATTGTCATAGGAGCTAAAGTAGTGATTTATTATCTAATTTTCACTGCCTACAATTCTAAAGCTAAATTCTTCCAAGAGATCTACTGATATAAATATTTAAGTATCATACATAAATAAAAATGTTTACTTTACTAATATATCTAAATCATTTTACAACTGCTAGAATTTATAAAAATATTTTAACACATATTACCTACAAAAACAAAACCATTATGATAAATCCTTGAACTAGTTAAGTAAAAACAAAAGTTATCTGATTTTAATAACCACTTTTGCCGCTTCCCGAAGTGAGTCGTCATTTTCCCATTTAAATGAAAACAAGAGCTAAC
Organism: Drosophila prostipennis; assembly: GCA_037075205.1. Lineage (NCBI taxonomy): Eukaryota > Metazoa > Arthropoda > Insecta > Diptera > Drosophilidae > Drosophila > Drosophila prostipennis. The sequence continues at coordinate 352,261 of JBAMCJ010007287.1, forward strand.
TAATTCCATTGCTTTTCACTCGAAAACAATAACACGCCTTTGTTATCTCATTATCTTGGCTAAGTGCTTGGGTACTTTATGGTTTCGCCAAGTCCCTTTTCAAAATGATACCACTCCTGAGCCTTTGAGTCCCTGGAAATCAGGTAGATTTCTACCTGTAAGCCCTGAATTATTATCAGTGCAAATCTTTGTTTTAATATGGTTTTATCTGTGGGAAAACCCTGCTGCTGATTGGAAGTTGTTTACTTGTTTGTATATCGTTCGATAACAAAAGTCAGGCCCAGAAAAAAAGGTAAAAATAACTGAATCCGAAACTGAAACTGAATTTGAGTGTATTCCCCCGTTCGTTTCGCCTCGGCCTTTGTTTTCCTTATTAAAATCAGAACGTCATCTAATTAAAAATTCATAATTTTCATTATTGTTCTCGGAAAACAAGGGCACCGCACGGTAGGTGCTGAATGGCAGCTGCCCGTGGGTTGCTCGCTGGTGTGGGTGTTTTGCTTGTTTTGGGTGTTGATGGGCCGGGGATTCCCCATGCCGCACAGCTGGAATGCCGCCGGGCCGAAAAACCAAGGACTTTTCTTTTATTTCTGCTGCTGCTTGGAGAGTAACTTTATTTGCTTCCACTAGGAATTTACAATGAAATATTTGGGAATACGATTACGTTTATGGTTAGGTCTAAGTGTATTGAAATGAGGTGGAAATCGCCTGCCGGTTGGATGCTCCTTCTGGTCATCCTGCCCCGTCTGCCCCCTGCCGCTACAAAATTATATAAGCCATATCGGGTTCATCTCGTTTCTGGTATCTGGTTTCTGGTAACTGAAAGATGGTGCTGATCATAGGGCGCAGTAGTTCATAATGTCGTCGTAGGTGCAGCCATCCTTGCAGCACTCGTGGGCAATGTTTCGTCGGTGGCGCCGCAACTTGCGTCCACTTCCGGTGGCATCCATTGGTTCCTTCTCCTTGTCCTCCTCCTCTTGAAGCGGCCGGAGCCTGCGGATCAGGGTTCGCAGTCTATCCTTCGGCACTTCTTGAAAGTCAGTTAGATGTGCGATAGAAAAATAGGAAAGCCAGATCTCGCCACTCACCATTGCTCCGCTTGAGTCTAGATGGAAAGCCGTTAATGCAAATGTGAGTCAGTTCCCGTATCAAGGCGTCGCCGCACATCTTCCGACGTCCCTGGACCGGCTGCAGCATCTGCGAGGCGGTGGCCACCAGGAGCAGCAGCGCCAGCCCCAATCTGATCAGGCTCATCCTGCTCGATCTTTTGCTCCTCCGTCCGTTCTCTCGCCGGGCATAAATGATATGCCTCCTATGTCTCTGGTACTGGGTCCTATCGCGAACAGCTCTTCTTGCTCCTGGCAAACCGATCGATGGGCATGCCAAATGAAACTGATCTCTGCTGTTGGCCGGCGCTTAAAACGTTGCCTCGCTAATTGACCGACTTTGTGACTTCGCGCTTTGGAGCCAGGTAGAAAGCAGCTCAGTTCAGTTCAGGTCAGTCAACCGATCAACTGCAGGGAAATCTCCCAGGACTCCTAGGTTTTCCTTATAGCCGACCAGCCGGCAGGCAAATGCCAGGGAAATGGCCTTTCCCGTCCAGGAATTGCCCTTAGAATTAGCCAAAGTCAAAGTCTAATCTGGTTTCTCGGTTCAAAGAAGAGAAAATGTTACAGGGATTTGGAAAAGGGAAAGGAATTAAAGCCCAAATATTAAATTTATCAATACAGATAAACCAAATTTAATAAATTTATAATATAAACTAAAAGAAGAGAGAACGCTATAGTCGGTATTTACTCAGCTAAAGGGATTGGGAGGGATATATGAAGTCTATCGGCTTTTTCATTTTTTGCTCATAACTTTTTAATGGATTGTACGATTTAAACATTTTCTTCTTCATTTTCATAGGTATAAATAAACACAAAAATAAATAGTAATGCTAATTATATTTTCTCTACATATTTGATACTTATTTTCTGACAGGCTTCTTCTGGCACATCAGTGACCTGCACCTGGACACATTCTACTCCACCCAGGGTGACATCTACAGGAGCTGCTGGGACTTGGCTCGCTCGGTTTCCGGCTCAAACGCCAACAATGCGGCGACAGAGGCGCCCGGTCCCTTTGGCCACTACAACTGCGACAGTCCGTGGAGCCTGATCGAGTCCGCAGTGAAGACCATGAAGGCCAAGCAGGGCGACAATGTGGAGTTCGTCCTGTGGACTGGCGATGCCCTCTCGCATTCCGCCCAACCGCTTTCCGAGCAGAAACAGCACGAGATCCTGCGGAATATCACTGAGCTGCTGGGTCGCAGCTTCTCCTCGCAGTTCATCTTCCCGGTTTTGGGTCACGAGGATGGGAGCGCCAGCTACCGAAGATTGGGGGAACTGTGGCGCCACTGGCTGCCCTCGGAGGCCCTGGTGACCTTCGACCAGGGCGGCTACTATTCCATCGAGCAGACCAAGAGCCGCCTGCGCATCGTGGCCCTGAACACGAATTTCATGCGACACGATTCCGATCCGGATATCAAGACATCGCACAGTCTGCGATGGCCAACGGAATATTTCGCGGAGCCCAAGGCATCCGTGAGCTCCATTTCGGCGGAGGACGAAGTGCTGGCGGAGCAACAGTGGCTCTGGCTGGAGGAGGTGCTCACCAAGTCCGAGGAGAAACAGGAAACGGTAGCGAATTTTAAGAGTATAAATACTCAATAAATACCTATATTTTTAATCATTTATTAAAATGTTATACAAAAATGTCTCAAATTAACAAATGAATCTTAACTATGCCACATATATTTAAATATTTAAATTTCATTGAACAACTGATGAAAAATAATTCAATTTTTGCGGCCCGTAACGGCTACGTTTTCCTGAAATTAACGAGATATTTAAAATCATTTTTCATGTGTAAATATTCAATATTTTTATTTCCCTGCCTTTCGGCTATCACATGCCAGAAAATCCAATCGGATACCGTGCTGCCCTTTTGATTAATTATAATATTTAATTTGCAGCAGGCAGAATTGATTTCATTTTATTCATCAGCCGGATTAAATGAACGGAAACTGTTGACTTTGTCCCCAGGTCTATATAGTGGGTCACATGCCGCCGGGCGTTGATGAACGTCAGATGGGATCTCAGCGCAACCAGTTGACTTTCACCGAGCACAACAACCAGCGCTACCTGGAGATAGTGCGGCGATTTGCCAAAGTCATCCAGGGTCAGTTCTTCGGCCACCTTCACTCGGACACCTTTCGTGTGATCTACGATGCCAAAGGTGCGGTATAGTCCTTGCCACTTACTTTAAAGTATTTATGAAAGCCAAAAAAATGTAATTTTAAAAAGTATGTTTTTAAATATTAAAATTCTTTTAATTAAATTGCGAAAATTCATTTAAAAATATTTTTTTGGTTACTTAGCAATTAACATTTCTTAAGCCACTTACATACATACATTTATAGATTCCTCCATATTTTAAATTTAAATCCATATATGTTCGAAAAAAAATATTTTAGTATATATATTTGAACAAATCCCCAAAACTCGCAACACTTTGCAAGTTCAGCAATGATTTCTCCATATTCATTTTCTTGTTTAAAAATCACAGTATATAGGGCCTCGGAAAAATTCGTTAAATTTTTTACACAACTAACATTGTTGCTTCCGCTGGCAGGCAATCCCATTTCGTGGCTGATGATTGCCCCATCGATTGTGCCCGGCAAGGCCGGAATCGGCTCACCGAATAATCCCGCCCTGCGGCTCTACAAGTTCGATACGGGAAGCGGCCAGGTGCTGGACTACACGCAGTTCTGGCTGGATCTGCATTTGGCCAACCGGGCCAACGAGCCCACCTGGCAGCTGGAGTACAACCTGACGCACCACTACGCCCTGCCGAATATCTCCGCCGGAGCCCTTCACAGTCTCGCCGAGCATTTCACGGACAGCGATTCCCCCTGGTTCACCAGGTAAGTTATTAGGGGCGAATTATGCTGATTGATTGGAGCTAAAAGATAGATTTGCCTGTGCAAGTGACACTTACGATGGGAAATATTGTATGCATCAGTGCAACTTAGTGCAATTATTACAGCCCCTTTAATTACATACATATATCGTTTAGTAACTATTTAAATTATTGTCAATACTAAAAAACCAGGGACCGTAACTGTTATGAGTTTTATTTTAAAAATCACACTTTAACACTTATTTTCGGATTTATATGTAAAACTCAAGGCATAACTGTTATTTGCTGAGTTTTATAATAAAAGTTGACAAGTAACACTTATTTTTTGAGTTTTATTTTTCGATTGACAGATAACACTTATTTTTGAGTTTTATAATAAAAGTTGAAAAATAACACTTATTCCTTGAGTTTTATTATTTCGATCAAAAATAAAACTCAAACTTCTTTTGCGGCTTTTCTTGGGTAGATTAAAATAAAATTAGTAAGTGGTTTAACAAAATTCTTCTTCGACAATTTTTTAAAATTATTTTTAAGTCGTTACGACCACGGCTATATTATAAAACAAGAGAGAACGCTATAGTCGGGTTGGTGTCCCGACTATCTAATACCCGTCACTCGGCTAAAGAAGTGCCAGGGAGATGGAGATATAAACTTTGATCAGCTATAACTTTTTAACGAATGGTCCGATTTTAAAAATTTCGATAGGTATTGATAAGCACAACAAAATTGCATTTTTACATTTCCGAAATATTTAAATTTTTAAAATCGTATATAAGCTATTCTGGGCGTTAGAGGGGGAGTGGCACCTTCTGGAAATAAACTTGCGCTGCGTAGGAACTCCAAGAATACAATACAATACAATACAATTCATACCAAGACGTCGGAAATAGTTTTTTGTGAAATTGTCTTCTTTAATAACACAGTGCAACATGAAAAATGTAACCGCAATTCTGATTTCATGGGCGGAAAGTACTCATCGAAATAAACTAAAACCCATTTGGTTTCCCCTTACTCGCGTTTACCTATTATAGCGAGTTAAAGTTTTACATACAAAATTTATTTGTAACGGCCATATCTTGTGAACCGATTACAATTTCACTATCAATCTCAGTGATTATGTAGCTATGAACCCAAGGAACTAAATTGACAAATGACTCTTGCGAAGAAGTGCACCTAGCGCGTTAAAAATTAAAAACATTAGCGAAAATTTTGTTAATGCGCTACGTGCACTTGGTGCTAGGTGCACAAGAGTCATTTGTCAATTTAGTTCCTTGGGTTCATGCTCTATCCTGACTTGATAGTGAAATTTTAATCGGTTCCAGATATGCCGTTACATATTTTGTTGTAAAACTTTAACTCGCTATAATAGGTAAACGCGAGCTAACCAGAGAAACCCAAATGGGTTTCAGCTTATTTCGTGGTACTCCGCCCATTCGAATGCGGTTCATTTAACCCTAAAATGTTGCACAGTGTATAAAATAACAAAGTCACGATTGCTGCGCACTACGGAAGCTTAAAATGCATGTTTTAAGCGCAGAACAATAAAAAACAAGAGGATAACGTTTTATACTATATTATCTCCTAAGTTATATTACGTAATTTTGTTTGCTCTTTTTTTCAGAGTCGATTCTTCAGCGCCTTCTTCCTATTTGATTCTCAAAACCGATTCAGACGAGGATTTGGGACTCATAACTAAAGAACCGATGATTTTCTCGTTCAAGACGCGATTCGGACGAGAGGTTTTGTGGATCTAACAGAAGATATTCTGATCAACCGCGAAGAAGAGTATGGGCTCTAAGACCACGATCGCGGGCGGGGCATTCTCTTTTATATTTATTTTATAAAATCGGAAAAAAAGCCGCGAACGAAGCCCCAACTCGTTCTATAAAACTCAGATCATCGGATGTGTGCTGTACAAAATATATGCATCAGGTTAAAAAGCTTTAGTTTTCTTTGAAAACTTTTCATTATATAGTGTAGTACTACACTAGTTACTTAACTATTTAAATTATTATCAATACTAAAAAAACTGTAATAGCTGAAAAAAGTCCCCATTTTCAATAATGTAAAGCCCAAAAGCCATTTTATTTCTTGGTATTTTACGCTTAATTAATCCAATATACAAAAGAAAATATTTTTTAAACTTATTGAAATCATTTTATACCCGAAAAGCATTTTCCGATTAATAGTATTTACTTAAAAAAGTAATCTATTTTTTCGTAATCTGTTACCCCCTTTTAAATACAGTTCTCACTTTACAAAGTCTGCTGGCGAAAAAATAGAATAGACAACTTATTTCTTTAATGTGATCAAATAAATCCGTTTAAAATTGAAAATTCGCTGAAAAACTTATCACAACTAATTGTGCATTTTATTGTCAGTTCCCCAACTGTTTTTTGTTGAAAGAAGGGCGTTAGTTAAAAGAAATGGCTTTTTTATGTAGGAAAAATTTCGATTGATATTTTAATTCGTAAGCCTTTTATTTTTTTAAATTTACATTTGGTTATCAACTGTTTAAACAGTTAAGGAAAATGTAAAGCTTAAATACCATTAAAATAAAATGTTAACTTTCATTTACTTGGAATATAAACAAGCTCAATACACGAATTTATTCAGTTAAGTTATTCACGAAACTCTAGAGCTTAACCGGGAATCCATTTAGAGCAGAATTTAAGGGGACACAGGTACAGGTAGACTCCTTCAATCAGGCACTCGTTGCGGAGCAGGAGGCCACCTGCCCAAGAGAAGCTGCAATATGTAAATCAAAATGAGAGATAGCGGCTCGGCTAAGAGCATTTATGAAAGCCCGGCTGGCCGGCAGAACAGGCTAAAACAAACAGGGGATTCCAAATGACACCCTTGCTCCCGACTCGGTGCCACTTTTTTCCCGTTTTCACTCCTTTTCCGCCCTCTTTTCCCCGCCCAGATACCACCGAGCCAACGACGTGCGATACGGGTCGGCCTGCCCGGGCCCCTGCAGGCTCAATCATTACTGCGCCATCACGCGCCTGGACTACGATGAGTTCCGTCTATGCCTGGAGAAGGAGCAGCTGGCGCTGCAAGGACACGCCCCCGCCGCCCGAGCCCCCAACTCATGGAGCTGGCTGCTCGGCGTGCTCGGCGTTTTTTATGGCCTGGCCACGGGGTGGTGGGCCGGGCGATGCAACAATTGCCACATCCAGCGAATTTAAGCGTTCTCGCTTAAGCGGAACCATATCAATGTGGGGATGAGCCCCAGGATGCGCATGCACTCAGAAAAAGTCGGAAATTACGCGGAAGTTAAACTTAATATTTAAAAAACGCTTTAGCCTAAATGACAGGATTGAAAAAGTTAGTATTTTAAATGTGAATTTTATATATTTTTAGTTTTTACTTATATTGAAAAGTTTCAATTAGTATTAAGTTATAGATCTTAATACTAAAACAACAAGTCTTCAAACATTCAAATTTAAAAACATGTGTAATGTCAATTAAAACTTTGACATTTTATTACTATAACATTTTGTTATTAATGTAATTATTATAATGGTTTTTTTTATTTGTTGTAAAGTAAAGTACGTAAAGTATGATATATCTTTAATAAGTTAAAATATTGGTTTTAGTTATTTGTAAAAATGATTTATTTTAAATGCATCTTTTACTCTGAACCTTAAAAACCATCTGAGTAAATCAATTTATTTAAAAGAAAAATAGGCTACCTTTTTAAGCCCGATATTTTTCTGAGTGTGATGATGGGAAAATAGATAGTAATGGAAATAGGACGAGAAGGAGGAGGAGGATTACTTGCGCCCGGGCTGAGCAATTCCTATATACAAGTATAGCGCTAATTTACTCTCAATTATGCTGCATACGAGCCAGTATGCGTGCCATATCGTTTGTGTGTGTGATATGATTACAAAGAAAATCGTCTCTGCATGTGTATTCGCGGATATATATGCCTCTATGTATATGTGTATTGTATGGACTTGGATATGTATATGTTTATCTGGATGTACTTATTGTATATGAAATAAACGAAAAATTTTTAATGTTACTGCCCTTGCTCAATTTATTTTTCGGCAGCGCAACGCTTCCGCTTTCTATAAATATTTAAGCAACAAATTGTGGTGTAAATAAATGTGTTAATTTGCGCAAACAAGTCAGCAGTTAAATAAAACGATTGCAGATGTTGTCCGGGGCAGGGGCGGAATGTTACGAGGGATCCGGCTTTTTTATGGCCCAGACCATTAAGCGGCGAAAACCGCATCGCAGTCGTATAAAAAAGTCATTGACAATGGCCTGGCCAAGACGAAGGAGTCATGGACGCTTGTCTCACTATATAGAGACATGCATATGGATGAGAGGAGATGTTCCGAGGGATATTCCGAATTACCATTTCGCCGTAAATTCACCGGAAATCATTGAGCACTCATGGCGGATAAAAACTATCGGCAAACCATATATTATATGCTCAAAAGCCTTGAAACTAAAAGGTTTTATTTAGGGGAACAACGATTCAAAATAATAGTACCAAAATCCATATATTCCCAATGATCGATCTAATAGTTCAAAAATTATTTGGAATGGTCAAGCCTCATAAGCTTACAAGGAAATAAACTAATTAATGTAAAATCTTTTGTTTTTTGAAAATAAACAAGAAATTTTATTTCCTTTTTTTAATATTGGCTATCAGAATTGCTCTTTAAAAGGTTGGTTCTTGGCAAAGCAATAAGCAGTAATAGCTGGAAACTGGAAAGCTCCTTTCTGTTTTGATTATTGTTATGTTTTGCTTTCTTGCGCTGAATTTTATAATACCTTAATATTTCACAATTCGTAGCGGAAAACAACTGCAAAAGTCGAGCCAGTTTACAGTCAAACATTCTCCCCCTTTCGAAAGTTTTGGTAAGTCACATAGTTCCCAAAAGTTCCATAAAGGTGCATATCAAAGTCGTTAAAGAAAATTTAAGGAGCGCTCCCCAGGCGATTTGAGCTCCCGAAACCAACTTAGTTTTCCCATTCGGCGCCGAAAGATTGATATCCCAGTGCAATTATATGCATAATAGATGGGCATATCTATCTCGAAAGTCAATCCGCATGCAAATGAATGCCTTTCTGATTTGGATTTGGATTTGAATTTGATTGGGATGTTTCCAATTTAGTATCTGAGAACATGCCGCCAATGGCAACTAAGATACCTTGTATCGGACCCGAGTCATTTCATAAGTAATGCATGAGCGGCCACCCAATGGCCCCCTTAGCTTGTTGCACGGCCTCACCACCCACCACCCATCACCCACTAGCCACCCACCTCCCATCGGCATGCGTGACTCTGCTACGTGATGGTCAAGTAAATTATAGGCGAAATTGAAACGGCCATCTTCGAGGCTGCGGCGCTTGGCTAGCAGTTTCCCAACTTGGCCCAAACGTCCGGAGGGAGTCTAAAGTAGTCGGCCGACAAGTCGTTGCATAATTCGAGGAGCCAGCAGGTGAAAGCCAGAGTGGTGCCACCAATAGAAGGTTAAATATATCTTTTAAAATATTAAAAAAAATTAATCTTACTTAAATTTATACAGAACTCAATTCACATTCTGCTTTGTTTATATATTTATTTTCTATAAAATAGTATGTTAAGTATCTTTACAATTTCCGTTCATTAAAGACCTTGTAAAATAAAGGTAACTATCTAAAATTATTTTCTTAAAATTATCTCTTTATATTAAACCTTTTTCTAATTTACTTTAAATTTGTTAAAAAAAAGAGACACATATTTTTCCAGCACAGTTTCAATATATGATTTTTCCCTAATCTAAAGCTGCCTGAAGTCAAATCGTATATTTATTTATTTATTGGTCCAATGACAATGTCAAATGTAGCTTTTCTTATTTATTTTCATGCGAATTAAATGCGAATATTTGGCGACAAAGTAAATATTTGCCAATATAAATAATTTCACGTGGTTGATGTTTTATTTTCGCTTTCAAAATATACCACAAACATCAAATTATATTTGCGTGAGTTGGTTCAATTTGATGTTTATTAATTAGCAAAACAAAATATTTTTGAATATTTAGTTGGGTATTATTTGCCCCAAATTGTTGTCGCCCGTACCAAATATTATAGAAAAAATATGAAGGAGCTAAAATAATAGGAATTTATCATATTTGCCGAGAGCCAAAATTATTTTATAATGATTTAAGAAAGTGTAGCAATGTTTAAATACTTTTGAATAATAACACACATCAGACAGTTGCCAAATGTGCAGCAGTTTGTTGTTTCGACCCTGGAGAGCAGCCAGTTGTGGCTAGAAAAGCCCCGAGTTGGCAACAACGAGCAGGCGGCAAAGGACCTGGTCCGCAGGTAACCCGAGTCCATCAAAGTTGCACTTGCACCCAGGGCCAAAGTGACAAGCACATGCCGGGACACCCGCAGTCATTAAAGTTTATTAAGAAATTCTGCCAACTCTTTTGGGAGGAATGTGTTTTTCGGCGGAGGGGAGTACGAGAATCTATCCATGCGCCTTTCTAGCGGGTCCGGGACCAGGACCTCCTCCAACTCGAAGGAACTTCAACAGCAGGCGACGAAATGTTTTGGTTTTGTGGCTTTCGCAATTTGGCAAAGTTCGTTTGGATTTTAACTTGAATTGGGGTTTGCCGGCATCGGCTGGGGGCCGCTCTTCCATCTTCCATCATAACGCATTGGGGGCCCCCAAGGACACACACAGCCGCACGGAACTTGGCAGCCGAAATAATACACACGACTAAGCAAATACTTGGGGAGATGGTATCGCAAGGTATGGATGGTGAGGTACACGGCACAAAATGGCATTCCCAAATGAGTAATAATGCAATAGCTGGTGAATAACATATAGTTTTGAAATAAAATAATATTCTGTGCATTATAAAAAGATAAATAAATACACGGCACAAAAAATGACATTACAACAAGAAAATAAAAAATAAATTATCATATAGTTTTTAAAAAAAAGATATATTATTTAGTATATAAACACAATTAAGAACGTTCGAATTTTTTTTATATTTTTTAACGATAAAGAAAAATTAATAAATTTTAAATCTAGCATTAAAATAATTTTGCTTGGTGTACGGCGCACTATATTATATGGGCACATACTCACTCGATTTTCTGTGTATCTTCTGCCTGGTTTTTGCCTCTTTTCCGCACTTGGCCATGCATATGCGATACATTATAAACACTCACCTGTTCCACTCAGCTAGCAGCAGCCAAGAGCACATACTATATGGAGGGATATAAATATTTGCACATTATAGCAATGTATACACTGCTCCGCTGCGCTTTGGATTCGGATACGGATTCGGATTCGGGTTTGGATACGGATTCCTCTGCTGCTGCTGCTGCTGCTGCCGCGGCCAAAAACAATTTCAATTCTAATGTGCCATTAATCATTCACAAACATTAAACATATTATTTTTTGTTGGCTTTCTAGCGTGAAATACAGGCAGCTTAGTTGCCTGTCAGGTGCTCTGCAGCGGAGCCTTTTGTGCATGGGTTAAGTTTCGCTGACAGGAGGAGGGCACAGAGGGGTTAACAGGAGGCGGGGGAGACGGGGGCGGGGCAGGACAGGTGAGAGCACAGGTGAGAGATGCCGAGAACACATTGAATGCACTAATTGTTGTGCTTGAGCGCACCGAAAGCACATGAACTTGTGAAATTGCAGAGTGCACAACAAAATACAAAATACAAAATACAAGCGCTAAGTTGTTGATTCTGCCGATTCTGCTTCTGCTCTTGATGGCAAAACAAAATTTCCAAAAATATAAGCAGATGAAAACTAAAAATACTCGAACCACAAACAATGAGCGGGATAACGAACAAATATCGAAACGTGTGCCAATAGACGCCTGTCTAATGCCATACTCGAATATCACACTTGAAAAAAATATTAATTAAATAATTCCGACTAAGAAAATCCTAAACAATGTTTTTTCAAGTAAAAACAAGAGAAAACGCTATAGTCGGGTTGGTGTCCCGACTATCTAGTACCCGTCACTCGGCTAAAGGGAGTGCGAGGGAGATGGATATATAAACTTTGATGAGCCATAACTTTTTAACGAATGGTCCGATTTAAAAAATTTTTTCTACATTTCGATAGGTATTGATAAGCACAACAAAACTGCATTTTTACTTTTCCGGAATATTTAAATTTTTAAAATCGTGTCTACTATTGTGGGCGTTAGAAGAGGCGTGGCTATTCCATTCTGGAAATAAACTTTGCGCTGCGTAGGAACTTCAAGAATCTTCAGTACCAAATACCAATCCTCTAGCTTTTATAGTTCCCGAGTATCCTCAGCGTTCATACGGACGGACAGACGGACAGACGGACATGGCTAGATCGACTCGGCTAGTGATCCTGATCAAGAATATATATACTTTATGGGGTCGGAAACGCTTCCTTCTAGCTGTTACATACTTTTGCACGAATACAATATACCCTTTTTGAAATATATAACTATTGTCACTTCTATGCTTTTGTGAACTAACGTAAAAACCTTAGTCGTTAAGAAACTGAAGCATTGTACTTAATACATATTAATTCATTAATTAGTATTAAATACAGTTTTGTAAGTTTTTATAGTGTATACAATATACTACTATTCTATTTTACTAATTTTTTATATTAAAATTCTTTTAGTGCAAATAGAATATTTTTCAGTGTATAGTTGGGTATTAAATCGTATTGATTAAAAAAGCCTTAGATGTTTTTAAACTAAATCTATAGTTCGGCCTTTTATCTCTGTGCAGATATTTCAATTGTGTGTGGTTTCACTTCAATCGACTGCAAATAGAAAAGCAATCTAAGCCCAGCTTGTGCTGCCAAAAGTATGCTACGAAAAAATATGAAACGTAAATAACTAAATATTCCGACTAGTCAGTATAACCCGGTGTTTTGCGCAGGGCATGAGAACTGCTCTCAATGGCTTTCCAAAAAAATCCAAAAATAAATGTTCAATATTTAGAAAAACATGCATATAAAAGTAGTAGTTGTGTGTGTGCGAATAGGTGGAAAAATATATAGTACATATATCGAATCGTTGTTTTCTTGTTAATTAGGTGGTTTAGCACACACAACCGTGTGTGTGTGTGTGGGGGTGCTGAATATTTATCGCTTTTCGACTAGCGCTTCTTGGCTTGAAGTGTTTTTTTTTCATCTGGTATTGGAGAGTAGAACAGCGGCATATGTGATTAGCCCAGTGTCCGAGGCTAATTTATAATCGGGTATGAGTGGGCGTAATTTTGGTTTTCTTTTCGTTTTGGACAAGGGGAGGGCTTGGGGCCCACACACTCGCACACACACTCGGTGGGGTGTCATCATCATCTCCCATTTTCCATGGAACATATAAAAAAGCAACTAGAGCAAGAGCAACTTTTGCTGCTTTCGCGAACTTTTCCGTCGGCGGACAGTGGCAGCGACTTGCGTTGAGCGGCGAGTAACAATAATAATTCGCACCGTGGTCGCGAACGTGGTCACCACATCAGTTCCCAGTGCCCAGTTCCCCAGATCCCCGAGTCGAATTTTCGAGTCCGGTACGCCAGTGCAGCGACAGGTGCAGCTTTGTGTGGGCATAGTGTAATTTGTGGACTGCATGCGAGGCGCCACCGAAAAGCCAAAAATAAATGCCAGAAAATGTGTCACCAGCAAATAGTGGCCAACAATGCAAAAAATACGAAAATATGAAAAACTCCCCACCGCGAACGGGCCATCAAAAATTAATTAAATAAAATGCATTAAAGGAAAGCCAACCGATATATTCGCAAATATATATATTTGTGGGCTCGCGCGCTGCATTTGCAGCCAGCATCCAGAATCCAGCATCAGCATACACAAAAGCTAATTAGCATTTAAAGCACAATTAAAAAGTGAAGCCGTAAAGGCTGGCAAATGAAATCAACTTCAACCGCGAGAAAACCAAAAAGCCAAAAAGCGCAAACCAAAAACAGAAAACTGAAAAACCAAAATACTGAAAAACGTTTGCTGCAAGTGAAACAATTAAATGACATTTTAAGCGCATTTCTTCCCATTTTCCCGTCGATTTCTATATGGACTCTTTCTGCTATTTTCGTGGGGAAAATTGCTCCCCAAAAAACGGGGGAAAATGTTGTGTGTTGAGCTGACATCGCTGGCGAGGACGTGGAAAGCCAAAACGAAAATCAAATAAATAAAATTAAAAAGAAACAGAAAAAACAAATAAAAACGAAGAACTACACTCAAAAATAGAATATTAGAGACGTGCTGGGGAGTGCGGCAGTAAAAGTGCTGTAATAGTCGGGCCATAAGACCTGCATATACCATCTATACCTATAGATACGAATGTATCTATCCATCTTTCGCTGCCGCTGTCTCCATCTTGTCGCTCATCGACGGCGACCGAATATTTTTTATATATAATTCATTTTTTCTGCTGCTCTCTTTTCAAACTACTCGGTGTATTTGTTGTTCTTGCTGGGGGGGTTAGATGGTAGGGGGTTGGGGTAGAAGCGGTCTAAATATGTGGCCAACTAACAGTGGCGGTCGGGAAAAAGGTGTCCCCCTGCTGTGCCAATGAATCACCCTCAAAATTGTGGGTGTTTTAGACATTTTGCCATCCTCATTGCTTCGCTTTTGAACTTTTTAGCCTGCTAATCCCCTTTGTCTTCAATTTCGATTCAAGTCAATGCCGTCCCCATCAAGGTGGTGATTCTGTTTTCGTTTTGAATACCTGCCAAATGCGCTTCAATGTATTTTAATTTAATGCCATCATTCTTGTTAATTAGGTAATAAAAGTCACTCATCCATATGTGCAAGTGCGTAAGCGGTTCGGCTTTTGCATATAAATCATTTTAATTAATTGAACTCTCGATTTCTGGCTGCAAATTTATCAATATTTTTAGTCGGAATACATTCTTGCAACTTTTGGCAACCAATTTATTGACATTATTTATTTGTTAAATTGAGAAAACATTTTTTTGAAAGTGATTAAAGGGTTTCAAATAGTATTTTAGTATTTCTAAGTGTCTGAAAAGCAATTAATTTGTGCATTGCTCTTAAAATTAAAAATTCTGTGGTTTTTTAAAAGCAATTTGTTTTTGACAGTAAATGCTTTATTTATTAATCCATTCTGATTTTAGATTTAAATAAATGCTGCTGTAGCCCAGACTCTTAAAAGATCTTACCATGTTTCGGAGTAAATTCGTTAAATTTTCGGAAGCATTTTTTTGTTGATTGATCCAAAAACACTGAATTTTAATTAAATTTCAAATTTAAAAAATGAATAAAATATCCTTTGAAACTCGCCTTATGATTTCTTTTTATTTAACATTTTTTATATTATATTATTTTGTTGGAAACGCATTGCAATGCACTTTATTGCGCCCGCCAGTGTGGAGAATTGTATCTGAATCCACGCACTCGCTCGTCCACGGATACAGATACATTCCGGCGATCGCGATGGCGATCCGCAGCCGCTTCTTCTTCGCGGCGGTGCCAAAGATGTGAAAATGTAGACTGATGAAACGGAATACAAGAAAATGAAAAACAAAAACAAAAGCCAAAGCTAAAGGCGCCGCCACCGATGATCATTGCGTAAAGTTTAGCGTTTTTGCCGCTGCTTCGCTTCTGTTGCTGTTTCAGTTTCATTTTCAGTTTCATTTTCAGTTTCAGTTGGCCGATGGTGCGCTTACAAAACGCCGGTTGTCGGCGGACGCGTTCGCTTTCGCGCTCCTCCAAAACCGAAATCCCCGACCAACCCCGCACACTCGGATACTCACTCAACCGCTCACACACACTCGCTCACACTCACTTAGTTTTGGGGGCGGTGAAAGTGCAATAGGAAAGTGCAGCGGAGGGGCGGGGGCGGGGCACTTAGGGGGGCGTAGGGGCAGCACTCTGGAGCGAACTTTGGCAATTGGCTGGCGTTATTTTTGGATTAAGCAGCGCCAAATTGTAACAGACGGTAAGAACCCACATTAAACCAAATAAATACGTATTTTCTCTCAGTGTGCCTGTGCGCGTGTGTGTGTGCTTACACTTAAGCCAGCCCGTGTGCGTGTGTTTATTTTGTGAATATTAGTGTGCTTAAGTGCAGCGCCCACCACCCACTTCTAAACCGAAAACAAGTGGCGTGCACAGAAAACAAATTAGCTTCAGTAATACTCCAGCTTTTTAAGCTAATTATGCTGAAGCATTTGCCATTTCCCGCTTAAATTTCTGAAAAGTTTTAATAACATGATTTGATCATAGAAAAAGCCCATAGTTTTGTTTACTTAACGTTGAATTGTATTCACTGTAATTGTATTAATTGTACTGAATTATTATTATAATTACCTTAAAAACAAGCAATCTTCTTTAAAGTTTAGAATTGAAGAGTGTGAGAAATACAAGCTTGGTATCAAATACTTATGAAATGCTTTATATACAAATCATCCACACTAGATGCTCAAATTGCACCCGTTTAATGAAATATTTTTGCTTTGGCATAGAATGAAAAATGAAATATTCAAGCAATTCAACAAAAACGAGAGCTTCCGTGGCACAATGCTGAATTTAAATAATTAAATCAGCAAAAACATGGCAGGCAAAATCAACAGCTTTCATCCAGTTTCGGGATTTGGGATGTGCAATCCATGAGATCCACATACGCGTCGACACCCAGATTTGCGAAATACCTCGCCTCGACGCAAATCCAACAATATTTGCACCTGATTCCAATGCATATGTGTGCCAAAACACACACACACACCCACACACTCGCTCACACATTTAGCCACCATTATAGTTTATATAGCACTTTCAAAAAGACACACCCACACACGCCATGGAGTCGAACCGATGGCTATGGCAGCTATGATAATGATGTCGATGCCAAAATAAAGACACTGAAAAATGAACAGGGGAGAAATGATAATTAGGTTATGGGGAAGACGTCATACACTCACTCACCTTAGGAATCCGATATAAATAACTAGGTACCTACCTATTTTCTAAACCAAAAAACAGATCACAAGAAATTCTTTAAAAATATTTATTTGAAGGTAAAGATTAAACTAAAAACTATTTGCTTGCCAAAGTTTATTATTTATTAAAACTAAATAATAATTCTGATAAGTAAACAAAATATATTTTTATACAGAAATTCAAAGTAAAACTTAGGATATGAAAAGAAAATTTAAATAAAAGTGTAAGATTTAAAATTTTATACTGAAATCGCACCAATTGTAAAGATTTAACTAAAAACTATTTGCTTATTAATGCTAAATAATAATTCTGATAAGTAAAAAAATATATTTGTAAATACAAAAATTCAAAGTAAATCTTAAGCTATTAAAAAAACTTTAAATAAAAATATAAGATTTAAAATTTTAAACTGAAATCGCACCAATGTACATATAACAGAACCGTTCCTAAGGCAAAACACTTTCAAATATTTTTGTGCTAAACCTATAACATATTGAGTAATTGCAGAGAAATATTATTTAAAAATTTAGCCCAAGGCGAAGCTGTGTGACATATTGGTTGATTGACTGTTGCCAGGGCAAAAATGATTTTTAAAATAAACATTGTACTTTTTACAATGACGCTCCCTCTGTCATTTGAGAGCCCGAAACAATTTGTTAAAACAAATGAAGTGGAAAACTCTTGGCTTTGCAACTCCGTTGTAATTTAAATGTACACATGTCCCGGGGCTGGTAATTTGTTTCGAGGAAGAGTATTGAAAGAGTTGCTGCAAATGTGGGTGGGCTGGCATATGGTATATGGCGTATATGGCAAATAGCAAACAGCAAATGGCAAATGGCAGAGCGTTATGTTTTGTATGGAACACCCACTCCCCCCCTCATTCGTTCACGCTCATTTTGCTTTTTTTGAAACATTATTTTTGCTCGAATTTTTTATGCAAATTCCCTTACAATTCCTGTGCTAAGTACACAGAGTGCAGCACGCACCTGTTTGTGTATCTGTGTGTGGGTTAGCTGCGAGTGTGAGAGTGGGTGGTTGGGTGTGTGTGTGTGTGTGTTTGTATGAGTTTTGTGTTAAACTTTAATTGGGACATCAAGTGGCAAGCTCTTGTTGCTGCTGGCTCTTTTTCTCTCTCTCTCTCTCTCTTTCTGTTTCGCTGCTCTCCTGCCTTTTGTGTGTAATTTGCATAATATTTTATTAAATGTTGATTAATTTGTGCGATTCTTGGTCCGCTTCCGTTGGCCCAGTCAGAATATTGCGTGCTTACGGGGGCAGCAGCTGTGGCAGCTGCAACAGCAACGAGCAGCAATTAAAAGGCATAAAATGCGAGCAAACACAAAAATACTTCATTACGATTATTTCAAGTATCTTTTATTGCATTTTCCATCTACCATTTACCATTTAGCCTTCCCTTTCTCGAAATGACGCAAATCTAAATAATGGTATCTTTTCCTCACAGCTGCTAATTTTATTTGAGGTGACACACAAGGCGGGAATTTCAAAATAGAGACTTCGAGAGAGCCTGAGTGTGTGTGGAAAATATGAGTGTGGCGAAAAAACAAAAATTGAGCACATTTCAATATTTTCGCCGTTGTCTTTGGCTCTATTTTTAGGCCAACGCACAAATAGCAAGACAACAAAATCTGAAAGTCTGAACACACAAAAATATTAGAATTTTTGTTTTGCCAGCCAGGCAGTGCTCAAATTAGTTTAAGATACATTTCTAAATGTGACAGTAGTGAGTGAGTGTCTCAGGAAATTGGAAAAATAAATACTATACGTGCTATTGTATATTTTCGATATTTCGCACGAATTTTCACATTTGTAATTTGTTAGCAACAGCTGTAATATCGAAAGGAATTTCTACATTTAAATTATTCCAGTTCGCAATCGAAAGCCCTATAAAATTCATATGTATCTTTAGTTTTTGATGGCATTAATGTGTTATATATAGATCGTTGACATTGAAGTGTCTGTGCTGCTGGAAATATTTCTAAAATTATTTCGCTCTTACTCGAAAACTTTTATGAGTCTCCCAGTTTTTGTTTTGTGTTTATAATTAGACTTTTATACATGCATATAGGAATATAGTGATTTGTTATACAAGGCTAAAAGAAATATCAAATAAAAGCGTTTTGGTTGCCATTAAACACAATACAATTCTATTCGGCATTTGTAAAAGGAAATTACATTTGCAGGTTTTTTTATTAGGCGTTGAAATATTAATCAACATCCTGTCAATAAAAAAAAACAAATTATAAAGAAGTACAATTTCATATAAAAATGTAATATATGCTTTATTGAGGTGAACAAACATAAAAGAACACAAATAAGTTTAAAGTCGATTGTAAACTATAATTAGATATCCATAACATCTTTATTAATGTTAAAGTTCAACAGACAATTAATTTGAAAATGGGTTATTTAAGTTAATTGGTAGTTCTACCATCTAAACAGCTCGGAGGGAAGTCAAGAACTTAATATGCACCCATTGAAAACCATAAAAGGCCGCCAATGAAACCTAATCGCATTATACCCCTCTTTCATTAAACTCCTGTTCGAATACAGCTTCCACTTACCTCATTATCTCATTCAGTTTTGTTTTGCATTTAAATTACAGAACGAACAACGACCGACAATTAACGATTAACATTAAGTCCATCTGAAGTAGGATTCTTTTTAAGCCGCCCAACTCCTGCCAGCAAGGAAGAACAACAAAAGAACACCGATAGGCAGAATAAAGTCGAGTAGAAAATTTTAAAAAATATTTTTATCCGCAATATTTTTTTGAAAAACTTTCGAAGACATCCGAAGAAGAAGTTGCACACAGAGAGCTCCGAGGCAAACAAAGTCAGCCAAGACGGAATCGAAGTTAAACATTTGAAAGGAGCAACTTGAGTCCGCAGGAAGAAGCAGTCCAGAAAGGATACACATACATATATATATATCCATACATACATATATATAAAATGGCCGCCCTACAACGGAAGCTGGTGCACAAGCAGTTCAACTCGCCCATGGGCCTCTATTCCCAGGAGAACGTGAAGGCCACCTTGAACCGCGAGCTGAAAGCCTTCGGCGGCGAGGGGTGAGTACCAGGAAAAAAATTAAAAAATAAGTAAGAAAAAAGAACGCTTCCCTGTGTGCCCAAGCGAAATGATTATCATACATTTAAATGCATAATTTCATAAAATAGATGAAAGCAGCCAGCTGGGGAAGAGTGGTCGTAAAAGGTTCGGTGGGGTAATTGCGTTTGCTTTCCGCTTAGACGAGGTATTTAATTCATAGTACAGCTTCTAGTCACTGTCAGGAAATTAAATAGTTACGAATTAGCCCTTGTGAAAAGCCAAGCTAGGCAAAGCCTTGCATAAATCCCCTAACGTTTTTATATGGCTTGGTACTTAAAATAAACCAAAAACTAGATGTCCTGAATATCTTTAATGTCTTTATAGACTCTCAGTGTACTTTACTTATATTTAATATTTAAAATATTTTTTAAGGATTGGCTATTAATATTTTATTTCACAGTTATTTCTTGAGTGTTTGAGAAATTGATGTTATACCTTAAGAAATTATTAAAATAAGATGCACAACCTGATTTATTTTGATTAATATTCATAAGCCCACATCTTAAGAAACTTTACTCACAATTTTTTTAAAATAAAACTGGAAGTCTTTTGGTAACACAAGCCCCGTCAAAAGCCTCCAACGTTGCTTGTTCTATTTTGACAGATACAAAATCCGCTGCCACAAAACAGGTGCACAAAACACATTAATTAGTGGGTGGCCAGGGGGGGATTAAAAGGGGGAAGCCCCTCACTTTGTGCATTGTGCAGCGCGACTGCAGCGTCGACCGAGGCAGAGGCAGCGGCAGAGGCGAGAGCAGCGACAGCGACTGCAACTGCAACTGCTGCCAATTTGTTGTGGCACACAGATATACACAGAGATAGTCAAAAACACGATGAGGACAAAAACAACCTCTACAATTAAATGCTTTGACGTTTAATTGTAATTACCAAAAAGCTTTATAAGCAGCACACGGCGACGCGTATCTCAGCGATGCTTTTTAGACTTGAATTTATTTGTAGCTGCTGCTGTTGCTTTTGTCGCCACAACAACACTATATATGTGTATCTCTCCCATTGTTGTTTGCAATTGTTGTTTGAATAAACCGGCCACCAGCACACCTCACCTCACCTCACCTAACCGATCCGATCCGCCAGAAAGATATAGATATAGTGGTGATCTGCTCTGATGAGCAAAAACTTCAAGTGCCTTTCAGTTATTCGGTGACTATGCGTGCGACAAAACGTGTTCAACTGCAACGGAGTCTCTAAATTTAATTACCAAAGCCCAAAAACTGAGCGCTGAAAACTGAAAACGGAAAACTTTCAATCGCATATTCGCGCGTGAGTGTGCGTAACGTGTTTTCCCGCATTAGGGAGTAACTTTTCCAAAAACAGCTGAGCCAAGGCTTCGCACAACTTGAAACTTCGAAAATAAAATGTACGTGTAGCGGGAGCATCCCCGAAGATACTTTTTATATAACGCCAGTCAAGTGTAAAAGGAAAAAGGACCATTTGGAAACAAAAACTTGATCTTAGAATGTTTCAAGAGATCACAAAATACATCTATTAATTTTTAAGATTATTCTATATCTACAATACATAAAACAATCATATTCTTGAAGGATTGAACTGTTAAATTAGTTTAAACATAAATATTATAGATCAAAAAATATAAAATATCAAACAAAAGTATGCTAATAACATCGTTAAAAGGCGTAAAAAAATATTTTAAAAAATTTCTCAGGGTTGATAAACTGAATTATAATAAAATAATAAAGCAAACTCTGATAAATAATTAAAAATAAAGATGTATATACCTACATATTAGTAAATTAAAGAAATCCGTTGAAAACCCATTCGTTTCTGCGTGTGTAAAGTAATTAAAAATAATTCAAGACGTCAGCGGGTCGATGAGTCACTCGCCAGCGATAGTGCACTGATTTAATGCAACAGAATCGAAAAAGAACAACTAAAACAATGTCAACAAACAAGCGGCAGGCGTCTAGCCAAAAGCTGTGAGGCATCTCTTGACTTCTGCCCATCGGTGAATCACAGGGAAATCGCACAGTTAACCAATGAGCCGCATAAATAAAATGATTTAAAAATTGTTCCGCCAATTACAATTAGTAATAATAATCATCAGACGCCACCAAATGAATATTTTGGCAAATATTTGACGAAACCACAATCGAAATCCAATGAATTGAATTTCTCTTTATTTCTGAGCAAATATTTGCTTGCGGCAAATGAGGTTGTCACAATGTTTGCGATGGCTTGAAATTAATCAACTAATTAATGTTGACGCCGACGGATGTGAGTGATTTTATTTTGAAGGGACTCTTCAAAGAGGTCAATGTCAAAACTAATGGAAAACGGTTTTCATTTGCTTTAAAATTCTGTAGAAGCTTAAAGCTTTGCGATTATCTCCGGACTTTGTTGTCCATAAATTCTTTAAGGTCTTATCTCAGCAGGCACATTTTCTTAGCTTAAATATTTCTGTTTGTTATCTTTGAGGAAGGCAAAACATTTCAGGCAGATTAAGATGATGCGTTGAGAGCGAAACATTTCAAGCAAATTATAATTAAAGTTGAGAACTCTTTTTGGCAGCTTAAAGAAAATCGCCAGGCAAGCGTAATGCATATTTTTGTTTGTGCGAAATTTCCACCCAACTTGCTGCGATTCAAATCAAAATTCGCTTGTACTTGCACTCAAAGAAGCAAATTATGTACTATATATACAGCTGCATTGGGATAATGCTAGTGGGCTTATGAAAATGGCTTCAAAATATATATTATAAGGAATTTATAGTTTTCTGGTCCTTGCTTATTTTTCATTTTTCAATTAACACATTTGTTGTTGATTCAAAATTGTATAAATCACAAGGCATCGGATTATTTGGGAAATTGTTTCCTTTACAAAAAAATAAATCGAATAAAAAATCTAATAAAATGTTAACAAAATTAATAAGCTATAAATTTGTAGTCAGAAAAATTAATTTTAAAATATAATTCCTTCATAAAAAACTGTCTTTAAACATTTTCTTTCAATTGCGCTCGTATATTTATTTATTTTATTATTTTTATAGTTTCAATGATGTGCATATACTATGTAATATAATCAAAAAGTAATATGTAACCTATATATTGATGGATCAGGTCTCGTAACAAATTATTGGGAGTGCTCCTACTTGCAGTAGGACATTAGCGTTTTAGTCGAGCACGGTTTACGGCAGCACTGGTCCACAATTCCCCGAAAATCGCGTCGCAATCCAGTCAGTGAGTTCATCCCGCCATTGTGGGAGTCGGAGACCGCATCGGCGTCACCTCCGTCCGCCATCACATAATCAAAAATCACTGAAAATGATAAAACCCACCGAAAATGTCTGAATTCGTGCTGTTTTGAAGACCAAAAGAACCGCCAATACTCACTGGAGTCTCGCTTTTGGTACATTCCGGCCACTCCATTGGGGCACATCCTCATCACCAAGTCGGGGAGATCGGGTCCGCAGGCCTGGATCCAGCCGAATGCCTCCGCCGATTCCAGGAGCGGGATCAGGAGCAGGAGCAACGGCATCGCGGATCGGAACATCTTGGTCATGCTGGATTTGCCGCTGGAAAGGATCTGATGCACTTTCCGCCGCTGTCAGACATTTTTATATCCTTCGGCGCTCTTCCACTTGTCAGAACTGATTAGTCTTTTGGGATCAGCGTGGGTCGAAGCCGACTTGCTAATTTTCAATGTCAGGACATCGAGGATTGCTACCATTAATTTATGCCCATGGCTTAGCATAACTCTGCGATTAATAGGATGCACCAAGGGGTGGCGGAATCTATAAATAATATCGCAAATTTAAATTTAGAACACTGTTTTAAAATTAAATTTACCAATTATTAACTGAAGGAAAATAGCGAAGAGGAAGTGTCCAAAATGAGATTAATAGTGAAATATTTAAACTGTTCACATATAAATTGTATAAGAAAAAACCAAAATACAACAAGAATAATTCAAGAATAACTAAAAACAATATTTTTTATTTTTAAAAAATAAACTAGAGTAACTCAATTAAAATGTATTAATGTAATAAAATGTACGTATGTTAATTCAAAATTGGCGCCAACGCTAAGCAGTGGAAGCAGTTCAAGCAGTGCATGCCGCCAAGTTCAAAATGCTCTTTAAACTATTCGCCTTATATATAGATTTCATCTAAGTGCTTTGTTACTTTCTATTCCCCGTAGGATTGAAGTCGACGACCAAATCTCGAAGCCACTGAACTTGGCCAACTCGGCCGTTCTGCGCGCCGTCGAAGAGGAAGAACAACAAGCCAAATCTGGTAAGATACAACTATTTGTAGGTTTTTTCCTGTGCGTGTTAGTCAAACGTTGCCGCAAACATAAAGAAACAGTGTGAAAACATTCAACAAAACAGCCACTTCAGTGTCCCAGTGCCCATTGTCCAACATTGGTGTTATTTTCCAGATAAAATTTCAGTAAACTATGGGGCTTGCCCCGCTAAGATTTCTACCCCAGTGAAAGGCAGAGTCGCCAGCGTCAGCGTGGCGATGGGGATGCACTGCATCACACGCTGCACCAGCAGCTGCTGGACCAGATCAAAACGGACTATCTCAGCCACCAGCAGGACATCACCATCGATCGGGACACAGTGCTTAAGATCAACCGGCTGGCCACCAAGAGGCATCTGCTCAAGCGGGATCACAGCTGGCCGCCAGCGGAGCAGCTGGATCAGCTGGCTGTCAATCCCGACCAGGGTCATCCGGTCGCCTGTAGTCCCTCGCACAGTATTGAGGCTCTGAGGGAGAAGTTCCAGAGTCCCACGCAGGATTGTAGAGCCAACGGCCAAGCAGGTGAGGGAGCAGCGGAAAAGAGATGGTGGTTCCAAAGAGCGATCCCAAACTCCCCAAAGGATTGACCTTTCCGAGGTTTTCCATCAAACCCCCCTGGCGAAGGGCTTTTCCGCTCCGGAAACCAAAGCAGCCGACGTGGACTTGGGCTTGGTGGCGCCACGCTGCGAATACTACGAGCAATTGGCCCACAAACGACCCACCACGCCCACCACTCTGCCCACTCCAGTCACACCCTATCGGCCGAGGCCGAAGCGACAGGCCTACTCCCTGGATCGCGGACGCTCCCGCAAGCGGACAGTGGGTGCCGCCGCTCCGGAACTGCCGCCACCCAAGCCGCGGACCGGCCAGAAGGTGCCGAAGGTGCAGCGCAGATGCATCAAGCTGGCCACCGAGGTGAAGATCTCCTATGGCCACGACGGCGACAGCGAGGAGGAGCCCCATTCCGGCCAAGAGGTGGACTTGGAGACCTTGCCGCTGCCGCTGCCGCCGACACCAGCTGCCGCGGGTCTCAATCAAGCGAGGACAGGGGGCCAAATGATAATTGACAGCCTGGCAGTTAAGCAGCAGCAGCAGATGGCTCTGGCTTTGGCCACAAATGGGAGCAAACCGAATGGGAATCCGAATCCCTTGGCCAACACTCGCATTGTGCCCGTTCGCGTGGAATCGTCGACGGATCCGGTGAAGCTGAGTGCCCAGCAGATCTACGACGACGCCTGTTCGTATCTGCAGGATCACCAGGAGATGGAGGAGAGTCCCACCTATGTGAGTGCCACCAGTGGCATCAAGCTGCTCCAGCGGCAGGCGAGCAGCAGCAGCACGCCAGGTACTCCAAATCCAAATCCAAATCCAAATCCGATTCCACCGCCACCTCCTCCTCCGCCGCCGGCGGTGATGCGTGCCAAGGCTGGCCAGGATTCGCTGGCCAGGGAGAAGCTGGCGAGAAGACAGGGCGGCATCTACCGGCTGGAGACGGAGACTGCGACGGAGAAACAGCACGAGGCCCATGTGGAGATTGCCCAGCTGGAGGCGAAATATGCCCACATACAGCAGTCCATAGCGGAGCACTTGCTCCAGATCGATGCGTATATGGAGAATGCCAAGCAAGCGCTGCAGAGGAGTGCCCAGACCACGCCTGCACCCACTCCCACTCCACCAACGCCTCCTCCTCCGCCTCCCCCGCCTCCGCCACCAGCCAGACCCATCAGTTCGGGATCCAACGAATCCTGGGACATCTTCGCCCATCGCCAGTCGCCCATTTTGGCCGTGGAGAGTCCACTGCAGGCCATCCTCCGCCAGATTTACACCCGGGCAGCTGGATTGCCCACGAGACTCTCGAAGGAGATTAAGGAGGAGACCGCCGCCGCCGTCGCCGTGGAGGAGGAGGAGTCCCTCACCGAAAACGTGCCCATTGTGGAGCGGGCACTGGAGGATCTGCACAAGATTGCCGTGGCGCTGGAGCAAAAACCAGAGCCCGCGAAGCACATAGAACACGTAGAACTCCGGACAACACCAGCTGTCATTGAGGCTGAGCACGTAGTCATCAAGGACGAGGAGGAGGAAGTCGAGGACATGGAGTACAGACACGTATCGGATGTAATTGCCAACTATGAGCAGTTGGCCAAAAAGGAGTTCGAGGAGTGGCAGGAGGAGCAGGTGGGGAAAAGGGAGGAGGTTCCACCCAAAACGGAACTACGGAAGGCCATAGAGGAGCAGCTGGCCAAAAAGGAGTTGAGGGAGGGAACAAAGGTAAATCTAGGGGAGGAGAAAAAACTGACCACTAAGGATGAGAAACAGGACTCAAATGAGGAAGCGCTCGTACTGAAAGAGGAATCAGAACACAAAACCGATCCTCCAACGGACGCAGATAGATCCTGCGGCCATGAGGATGCCTCAACCTACTGCCCAGTTTGCGATGAGCAGCGCTGCTCGCCAAACAACTGGGGGAAACTCAACAAGGCCGACCAGTGGCGCATTGCCAATCTGCACAACGAACCGCTGCGCAACTACAAGGCCACCTATGAGATCCGAAGTCCCTACATCTCGCGCCAGATCTCCTGGGAGGATGCCCAGTCGGCCAAAGAGACTGCCTCGCCCGAGAAGCTGCAACGCCAGCGGAGTTTTGTGGAGATCGTGACCACGCCAGCTCCAGATTCCAAGCCTCCATCGCCGCCGCCTCCTCCACCCAAGCTGATGAACCGAAGCCTCCAACCGGAAACGGAAACGGATACGGAAACGGAAGTTACCTGGGAGCGCAGTCGCTCGCCCAGTCCGCTGCCATCTCGCAAGTATCCTGCTCCACTCATCGAAGCCCCACAGCGTTCCAGCTCCCCATATGGTCTGAATCCCGTCCAGGCGAAGGCCACTCCGTCACCCGTTAATCTTCCCGCGAAATTCTCGCATGTGCCGCAGTTGGAGGGCCATAATATCGGACTCCTGGTGAAAACCGCCACGGAGCCACTGCAGCAGAGCATGTCGGCATCCTCCTCAATGCTGGCTGCCACGCCCCCGGCCACGCCCCGTTCTGCGGCCCAGCCCTCGCCCTTCGAATTCCCCAGTCTCGAGTCCGGGGAGCAGCACAAATTCCG
This sequence comes from Drosophila prostipennis, assembly GCA_037075205.1. Classification (NCBI taxonomy): domain Eukaryota; kingdom Metazoa; phylum Arthropoda; class Insecta; order Diptera; family Drosophilidae; genus Drosophila; species Drosophila prostipennis. Next base: position 379,687 of record JBAMCJ010007287.1, read on the forward strand.
ATCCCTCGCCTCCTTCGACGAGGTGCAGCGAGATTTCAGCGTCAACCGATCCTTCGATAATGTTTCGCCACGCCCATATTTGGGTATTGAAGGTGCGTGATCAGCCCACCGATTTCTGTGCCACCTATTCATATATAAATGTGTGTTTCAAGGTGTGTGATCCCCTGATCCCCCATCACTTTGTTATATTTTAATCCCAACATTCTTTGTGTGACTCAGTGGGTCTTGAATCATGAGCACTTAGGGATTATTCTTTCGGGAAAGATCTTAATCTTGCCAGCCAAATGATTCAGGTTTTAAGTTCTCAAGTACCTATATATTGTAATGAAATAATAATTTATTTCTTTTCAATTGCAAATATTAAAATAATCATGCAAAAATTATCGTGTTATTTTAAAACTTTTTTTTTTATCATTCAGTATTTTGCTTTATAGTATGTCATACACATTCATCTTCTTTTTTTTATAGGTAGATCACATGCTTCTATTTTAGAATTATACTGCCCATTTTATCCGCAGACTTATGTCACCGGAATTCGTTGCCAATGGATAATTTAGCTATATAGATTATTTCGGCGCCATAAAAAAACCATAACCTCTTATGCCAAAACTCGTTGTAAAATGGTTCAGTTCTTGCATGGGTACCCTTAAAAAATAAAAAAAAACTGTAATACATATATGCGAACATGTGTAGATGTCTATAGAACCTATTTCTTTGTATTTTGTAGCCAAAATCAAAAATTAATTGTCTTAAGCATGCACAAATGACTCTTTGCGGGCCAACTATGATAGATAATGTAAGCCCCAATTTTTTGTATTTATCTGTGACGTTTGGCGGTCATCAAAACGAATTTATTGCGTGGCTAACGAGCAAACCATTCTTATTATATCAAATAATTGCCAATGAATACATGGGCGTTCACATGGGATATATGGTGATACGGCGGGTAAATAGCGGGCATACATACGAGTTACAAGTTTGCTAATAATTTTAATGAGCCAACTTTTGTCGTACACCTGTGTGAATACGTTTAAAAACAGATTTGTTTTAGTTCGCCCAAGATGACAGCCGTTTAAATTTAGCCACCGCTGTCTCCGCTGGCTTTGAGTCACAGACTACTTATATCTGCTATGGCCACAAGACAGATGATAGATAGTTAGTTGGCTGGGATCAGACTATATCCGCAAGATAGATGGGTGTGCGCCCACTTGATTTGCCGCTCGCCCATAACAAATCGCCATAACAATAAACAGTAGCCAACCTACTTGGGAATCCTATTGAGATCTGGGCAAAGAATCGCAGATATGCGACTGTATCATCCATATCTATAGGTATATATAGATAGCTGCGGCAGACACCTTGAGATCGGCTACCGTGAGTGAGCGAGTGGGCACGATTCCGATTCTGATGCTCAGTATTTCAAGGTGGGGCCCACAAATCACACAAAAATCGAAGGTGTAAACAATGCCAGGAGGACCCCTGATCAAGATCAGCATACTTAGCAGACCCTCGCGGCATATGTATATGTTTGTATCTCGGAATTTCTTTGCATCTCACCCTCTCTCAGAGAAGTCTTTACTTTGGTAGATAGGGGATCGCGGATCTCAGATCTCAGATCCCGCAAATACGAAAGTCTAACGCCGAATGTGTGGGTTGGAACCCACACGAGTGCCAATGTTTCTATAGAAACATCTTGGCTACGCTGGCTAACAATAATTTCCTCTGCATTTCTCTGGCTCCTCACTTAGTAGCATACATCGAAGGCAAACATATCGCAGCGCGAACGATCAACGAATTAGCAAATAGAAATAGCCAATAGCTATAATAGAAAATAGAAATTAAATTGGGCAAACGCACGCGAATTGAATCGAATCGAATTGAGTTCAATTTTATTGAACAACATTAAAACCCAAACCGAAAACCCATCGCCGTGCTAACCGAATCATTTTTTTTCTGATTTTTCAACGATATCGATCCGAAGGATAAACGAAACGCGCGCCGATCTGCAAAATAGAGCCTAAAAAGAGCCATAAATCAGAGAAATCGAAATTCGAAATACGAAATTCGCGAAACGGTGGTGTTCCCATCAGCAGTCTCTCCAAATATCGAATTCAATTGATTGCACCTCGGGGTTATATAACGCTCTTCTCGACTTTCTGCGAGCGGACAAGTCAAAAAATAGCCGCAAAAAACAAACATATACATCTTTGTATATAAGTGTATTTGTTATTTTTGATATCTATACGAGAATATTTTTATTCTTACGCAAAGGCCCGATCCGCCAAATAGATAGATAGATAGATAGATAGCTAGATAGCTAGATAGAGAGAGATACAAAGGAATAAAAAAGAGAGAGCAATATACACATATAACCATGGTCGCTCAGTGGAAAATCATCAACGAGAACTACAAAAATCTGGAGGGTAAACACAATTTTCACACTATATATCACACACAATATTGCCGAACCCAACCGAACCGATTCATTCCGATCCCATTTTGAGCGCACAATGTTGCTGGTGCAGCGGCAACATGTTGCCGCGTTGCACAAACAGCGACGACGACATCCTCATCATCCCCATCACCCCATGAGTAATGTCAAATTCTTAGCTTTCGACTCGTTCTCATCGTCTAAATTTAGACGCAATGACAGCCGTGTATGATTTGCAGAATCCAACCCCTCCGCCACCATTCCGCCTCCTTTGTTCGCACATTGCCATTCCGATGGCTATAATTTTAATTGGCTTAAATCATTTTCAAATTGTTTCGCTAGCACTGGGCAGAATGCGCTGCAATGCGCAGTCCAAGGTTATAGTGACGCCCACGTTTTGGCCGCATTTTGTTGAATGTTTTTGCACGGCAGCTGCATTTTCAGCAGCTGCAGCGGCCGATGGTCGTAAAAAAGAATTCCGAGTATTTATCGTTACCTTTTTTTCTGGTTCTCTCTCTCTCTTTTTGAATCAGGCTACAAGCGTGTGGCCTGGCCACCGGCCTCGGAGGAGCGGATCATCCGGGAGTTCACCCCCCAGCCCCAAACCCAGAGTCCCGCCCCGGGCTCCGGGGGCTACTATCCGCAGGCCCAGGCTCAGGCCCACCTACCCGCAGCTACTGTTACTGCCCCACCCCAGGTAATTTCACAAAAACCCCCCACTTTGACCGATGAATTGTACATACTACATATATAGTCAAGTTAACGTGTACGTCGAGTGTAAATATAATTGTATCCGCCACACTGCCACAACTCGTATCTCATTCGGTGAGGCATAAAGCCATGTACATAGCATTTGGAGGTCGCAACATCTCTCTCCCATCTCCCGCACCTAACCACACTGACAACTTGCAGGGTCCCATTTATAACAACGTCCAGCCACGCACCACCCAACCACCACAAAATGTCTACGCACCAGCACCGCAACCCGCCTCCAACACCACCCAGTTTGCAGACAGTTATCCACAGCAGCAGAAGCAGCATCAGCAGCAACCTGTGCAGTACACACAGGCCCAGTTCAATCGGCAGAGGTCGAGGGAACCCGTCCAGGTTCCGGCTCCATCTCCAGATCCCGCGACCGATCGCAATGGCTATGCCCATCCGAGCTACCAGTCCAACTATCCGCAGGAGCAGCCAGGCGCTGGCTGGAAACATATTGGTGCCCCGCTGCCCAAGTCGCGCAGTGATTATACCGCCGCCGGAGGAGCCTATCCTCCGTTCCAGGGATCCCCACAGCAGCAGCAGCAGCCATCCTATCAGCAGCCGCAGGTATAATCACTGTACTTGGTCTTGGTCGGATTGGATCCAGGCTTTTGGCTAAGCGAAGCGATGCTACAAATTGCACTGCGGCTGTGATCTTCTCTGTCTCCTGCCATCGTTGATCTCCTTCTATCTTAGATGCTTCTCTATCTTCTATCTTAGTCACCTACTAAACTCACCTACTAAACTCCTCTTTCTTTTACTAAACACGTCTATCATATAATTGTTCTAAAATATTATGTAAGACACTTACTAATCTTTCTCTTTTACTTTTACTAAACATCTATAAGGTCCTTATACCCGAATTAAATTTATCTTAGAAATAACCTGTATTCCAATCTTATAAACATACTAATCAAATTTACTAAAATAATTCCACTGAAAGATCTACATGATATTATTATTTTATATTTTATCATAAAACTTTTCTTTTATATATTATTATTATTTATTATTATTAGTATTATTATTTATTGTTTTGGCTTTATTTACAAAACAAGTTAGGTCAGGGAACGATTTATGAATATCCTACGATTTTAAAGTAGATCCGAATTTTGGGAGTAGTTTAGAAATTTAGTGGCTTTTTAATAGAGCAAACTGATTAATAACCATATACACAGAGAAAATTAACAAAAGTTTTAGGTGCCAAATCAGGGGTGAAACATTATAAAAAGTAAAACGTTTCAGACAAATTTTACGTTCTACTTTAGAGTTTTAAAACATTTTATTTTTATTTTTAAAACGTTTTTACAGGAAATGTCGTATAATTTTCTCTGTGTACTTTTTTTTAGGATGCGAATTCAGTTTAAATTCCGTATAAATGTATTTCATCAAATAAATATACTTTTTCTTTAATCTAAGTGACTATTGAATTGTGCAAGATAGAATCAGACTTTCAAAATTCTGTTGGTATTTTTGTACTCACTCGCTTTTGCATGCTAAAATCTTAACTAATCGCTGTCTATATGCAAATACTTACTCTGCCTCTAGCTTATACTGCTCTTGCTTCTTTCTCTGCGACTTTCAGCTGTAAACTGCGCATAAAACTTAAGCGATACCCAACTCGAAACCTAACCTCCCGCCCTCTAACTGAGTTCTTCTGTCTATCTCTATCTCCAACATATTCTATCTGTCTGTCTACATCCAATGTGAATGTGTCGTATGCACCTCCCAACCAACAAACAAACACCACCCATCAATGAAATCAAACCATAACCTGTGATCGAAACCCATGACAAACATGCATGTTGGCACCACCAAAAACCACTGCACCACCGGTTGAACAGCAGCAGCAGCAGCAGTACGGTGCTCCGTCTTACGATGGCCACCAGCAGCAACCTGCAACACAATGGCAACAGCAGCAACAGCAACAGGTGCCACAACAGCAATATCAGCCCCAGGTTCAGGCTCCCTACCAGCCACCACAGTGGAACCAACAGCAGCAGCAGCAGCCACCGTACCAGTCTTCACCGTACCAGCAGCAGCAACAACAGCAGCCATCCTATTACCCACAGCAAAACGGTGGCTCGACCTTTGCTCAACCCCAATACAATTCTTATTCGCAGCCTCAGGTGCCGTACTCGCAGGATCAGACCGATCTGCAGCAGCAGCAGCTTCCTGGAGCCTTCGCTGGCCAGGATAGCTACCGGGGCGCCAGTCCCGGGATCATCACCCTGCGCAAGGAGGCACCAGTCAGCCAGCAGCCTGCGCCAGTCTACACTTCGCAGCCTGCCGCCGTCAGCTATCAGGGTGAGTCAGGGGATTGAACTATGTAGAACTATGAACTATATACATACAATCTGAAAATAAAAATAAAATAAAATTCCCTTTACTTAAGATGAGAAATTCCTATTCCTGAAATAAAGACACAAATACGTACTCCTATCAAAAACATTATAAAGATATTTCTTATGATATCAATGATTATAATTATATTCTAACCAAACATAGTATTTAGTTAGTTAGTCAATCTTAAAAAAAGTTTTTTAAAGAACGTTTTTTAAGTTTAAAAATAGATTAACAATCAAAGTACAATCTTGGTGATCATATTGCAAGATCAGAAACAATATTTAATAAAACTAAATTGTAAAATTCCAGGAGGCAGCAAATTGCGCGGAGATTTGAAATGGCCACCACCGGAGTACAAGGAGGCAGCGGCTCGCGAGAACGAGGAACGTCGCCAGTTGGCGTTGGGCCCCGTCTGCCGTCCCAGAAGAATCAACCGGGTAGGATTTTGTGCCCCTCAAGACCAAGGCTAATACGATATTAATATAAACATATTTACCATCCAGGACTACACACCCTTCTTTGCCAAACACCAGTTGAACAACGGCTATCCCAGCTACAAGGTGCCACCCGGCACCCAGCACATGTTCGGTTAAGTCGGGGAAGGAAATTAAAAATGCACAAATGCAGAACAACAGCAGAAAATTCAATGGAACCCACTTCATAATAATACTGAAAACGATCATGTATATGTTACTAAAACGAATCACTAACGAAACAAACAATATATAGGATATATACAATTGTTATACTAATCTTAAATGACCACTAACGACGCCATATATATACATATGTTACGAAACGAACCCATGATAGGTGAATGCAATACTACAGCAGGTGTGACTCCATCCCATGAATCATCATCGGTATTTTCTGAATAATGGATGCTTGCTGAATTTTCAAACAGAACAGAACGCACCCATTGAAGATGATTAAGATGGTGATGATTAGTGGCAATGGAACCCTGATCCGGATGCCCAAACGGGGCGATGGATAACGATATTCGCTATGTACCCATACTATATACACATATTTGGAGCATGTGCATATAGTATGGCTAAGATAGCAGAGCAGAACTATATACTAAACCATATAGTGATAGATTATAAGATGATTGTTAAACTGTTAACTAGCTAATGAAATGGAAACGATGCGACCCAAGACGGAAACTGATAATGAGATTGAACCTTGTCTTAGACCTAAGAGCACTACTAATCTATTTATTGTGAGCATATTCTATTTAACGGAGATCCTGTGCGGCGATGGGCTCGAGGAACCTCTTCGGAACCATCCACTAGTTGTAAATTGTAAAATGATGCGTTCTTGGATAAAATGGCTTATCCCTTGGAGCAGTCTGCACAGGACCCTCAATGTTTACTGTTTGAGTTTGCATGCTTTTTGCTTATATCTATACTATATGCACATATATATATTTACTTTGACATTGTTAAACTGCAAATTATAAAAAACCGTCAATTATCCCGCTAAGTAAGTTATACAAGAGATTAGGCAATCAGGCCGAAACAAATCTGTGAGTTCCCAAAATGCCATTCAAGGATATAAAAATCAACGAGCCCGTTCGATCCCCCAAAAAGTCCAGTAGCCCCACCCATCCGCTCAAGATCGGCATTCTAGTTCGCCAGCTGACCCCAGGCAATAATATGAGGATGCCTTTGCCTGCCGGACGAGCAGCCGCGGACACAGTGCCCGCATCTTGACGGATGGTCCGGGGATGTGGCCGGGACGAGGTCGAGGACGAGCCGAACCACTCTCAGACTTTACCAATTACTATGACCAGCAATGTCTATACCCAACTACACTACGATGTATAACTAATATGAAATGAGAAACTAAATAAACGGCAAGTTTTGAATACTCGCGACGAGAAGAACTACTTCCGAATGTTTTCAATTGGGTTTTGGGCTCTCTTTATTGATACGTTCGCATTCGATGGCTAAAACTTAATAGTAATCATAATAGTATCGTATTAATAAATAACTAAAAGTAAGGCCAAATCAACTTCAACGCTAGTTACAACAAGTAATCCCTTATGTAGCACTGGGCATCCAATCAAATTAAATGCTGCGAACGGGAGACTTGGACCAAAATGGGTAGCCATATTGATATCAATTTAAAAGACTTTTTTGTTTAACTACATTTGCAACAGTACGCTACGGCTGAGACGCATACGATAATTATATTTGCTGTCGTACAATCAAATTTTCCGACCCGGTGCATGGTTTGTGTTGTAAAATCAATTTTCAACAAGTAATGCATTGGCTTATCGGCTGTGTTCACTACTCGATGACGAACCTCCTTGGCGACGATTTGTTTTTCGTGTTTAGATGGGTTGATTCAATTAATCATGAGTGCTCCCCGCCACTCTGCTAATCAGCATCCACTTCTCACTCCGCGCGCGCACAGCACTTGATATAATATAATTTCGTTAGTTCATTGTTTAGATGAGCGGCCCTCAGAATCGTCCATTGTCCGCTAGGTAAACATTAGTGATTGATTGATGGGTTGATATTGCTTCTAGTTGTTCGATGGCTCCAGGTCCATGTTGTGGCCGGCGCTGGTGGACGAGGATGTGGGTGAGTCGACTTTGGTGCCCGACTTTTTCGCCGAACTGCTCGCAAAGCGGCCGGAGGTGGAAGCGCCCTGTGCCGAGCCCGAGGGCCGGCTATCCGCGCCCTTGTCCTCGTCCTCGTCGTCGTCGTCCTCCTCCTGGATCAGCTTCCGTGCCAGCTTGACGGCCTCGAACTCGCGATAGTGGGCCTTGCGACGTCGCTCGAATTCGCGCCGTCGTTCTGCAACCCAAGTACATGAGAAATGTTTGCAATCTGAGTGGTTCATGGCACTTACGTCGCTCCTCTTCGCTCAGGGGCTGGTCGTCGCCGGAGGAGCCCTCGTCCTCGATGCTGTCCGTCGACTGTTGTGTGTTGGCCGCTATGCGCAGTCTGCAAGGAACGAAATAGTTAAACTATTGTTGGAAAAAATAAATGTTAACAGCTGTCTGGCTCTATTCAACGTTTTGTCATTTATGTCCTTAATTTTTAACGAGTCATGCTTAAATATTTTTTGTTTAAATATTTCCCTCACATTCTGTAAGTATGCCATTATCAATGATTAAATAATCATCAGTAAATAATAGGACATTAAACAATTACGTTCTCAATTTAAGAAGCTTGTGAACTGCGCACTAAAGACGCATACGAAAAACCGTTTTTGGTAAGTAAACATAGTTTGAAGGGCTCCCATACTTCTCCACGAGCAGCTCCGTGTCCAGTTCGTCCCTATTATCCCCGAAGGACTCCGTGTAGTTGTAAGGCGTTTTGGGCTCATCGATTTTCATATGTCCGTAGTCCTTGTCGGCCGGATGGAAGGTCTGCATCACGTTCAGCTCATCGAACTTGGCACTTTTGCGAAAACTGTTTTGAGAGAAGCAGCGGGAATTGCAGGTGAGAAGGACTCCTAACTGGCGTGCTATTATTAGATGACCTCACCTGGCGCCCGACTTGTCGAAGCTGCGCGACGTCTTGAGGATGCCCTTGCAGGGCAGCTGTGGGCTGGGTTGGTTTTGCATCCTGGCGATCTGCGTTACCTGTAGGAGCGGGCGAAGACCAGAGTTTGATTTAGTTGCGGTCAGTGCACGCGCATAATTACGTCAGGTGCTTGGGAGTCGCTGTTGAGTTTGTTTTCGCTGCTGCTGCTGCTGCTGGACAATCGTGAATCACGGCGGCAGTAGCCGAAGAGGCACTGAAATCGCGACGTTCGCCAGATTATAATGGCACAGGTCGCGGCGAGACCTCGTGCCCTTGGCGGGGTCGCCAGTGCCACCCAGCGGGGGGTGGCCAGAATGGCCATCAGTCCCCCAGCAACGCCCAGTTGGCCAGCCGACGCCTCCACCTCCATCTACGTTCCACTTACTTGTCTGTTTCGCCTGTTAACTTTGCAACTGCAACTGCGATTTGGAGTGCAATCTACGCCTCAATCTTCGAGTTGGCTGCCAGCTTTCGGGATTTCGGGCGGGGGCTACGATCTCATCGAAGTCGCCAGCCGGGCGGGGTTGATCTCAATTTGGGTAACGTCGAATTTGGCTCTTTGCGGAATACTAGCCACTGCTATTAACTTAATTCCTACTCTCTTTCGCAAACAAATGGCAAACAAATCCGATCCGGTAAAAATATTCTAACAAATTTATACTAGGGCTGGAAAACGATGGCCGTGTCGATTAATTATTGTCATCGATGGTGCTGTTTTCAATCATCGATTGCCTATCGATGTTTTTCAGTGCTCAAAAATGAATTCAAACCAATTAAGCTATATTTCAGGTTTAAAAATTAATGATTTTAATGGAATAAAATATATTTCGCTACTCAGAGAAAAAAACGGAACAATACCCGATTGATATGGTCAATTTATATATGGTCAATTTAAAAATACTTAAATTTTGGTTAACGGGCTGCGAATAATGGAAAAATCAAGTCAAGACCGTCAGATACCCTATACTTTGTTAATCAATTCCAAAATATTAATATACGCCTGAAAATGGCGCGTTTTTTATATCGTTATTTGAGCGAAATCAAGGCCCACATCTAAAAGTCAGACTGTTTTAGGTAGCTAACAACATAAACTAACAGATATCCCTTTTTAGAAAATTTATTCTTTGACTAATTTCCACATTTTCCCTGATTTTTTTTTAAATTAATTAATATATATATAAAAAGTTTTAAGTTTAAATGCAAAATCGATCAGGAAAAATACCATGATTTGTGATTTTTTGCGAAAAATTGTCAACAATAAAAACTTCTATGTTTGAATGTTTCTTAAACATTGTTTTAATTTAGACCAAAATACCTGTGCTGCGATCCTAAGGAGTGCGATACGCCAAACTGGATGAAAAAATTAGAACACGTATATTACACTTTACTTGCTTGTATTTGTTACGCGCTAAAGTCATTAAATACTTAGAAGGCTAAGGAGTAGTGGGAGTGGTAGAAAAAAATGCTGCATTTATCAGTCTCTCAGTTGAAGCGCTGTTGGAAATTTTGCTGCTGGTTGAACATCATCTGTTGCTGCTGTTGCTGTTGTTGCTGCTGCTGCGCCTGCTGCTGCTGGTGGTGGAAGTCCTGCTGGTTGCCAGCTCCGGACAACCTGACTCTCTTGGCATTCGGTTCGGCATTCATTTGCTGCTGCTGTTGTTGCTGCTGCTGTTGCTGTTGTTGCTGCTGCTGTTGCTGCTGGCGCTTGTTGTCCGTCTTATCCTCCTGGTCGTCGTCGGTGAGGAACTCGCGCTTGGGATATGGTATGGGGCAGCCGGCAAACACGTCCTGCGTGGGCTGCGGATCCTCCTGGAAGTACTGATCCTGCATTGCCTGTTCGGAGGTAATGCGCTTGTTGGGGTCCATCAGCAGCAGTTTCTGCAGCAGGTGGAAGGCCTTGCTGTCTGGCTTGATCTTGTGCCTTTCCATGTATTTCGCCAGCGAGCAGGTGGAGTAGGTGGAGCGCTTAAAGTCCTTGGTAAGCGTGTGATGTTCAGGCATCTTCTTGATATCCTCCCAGTCCTTGTCCTGCGGAAAGCCCATCACGTTGAAGATGCGGTCCAGTTGATCGTGGTGATACGGATTGCTGGTCTTGATGTCCTCCTGGCGGCAGTGAAAGATGGGCTCCGATGTAAGTAGCTCGGCGAAAATGCAGCCAATAGCCCAGATGTCGATGGCCTTGGTGTAGTGCCGAGCTCCGAGCAGCAGTTCTGGGGCACGATACCAAAAGGTGACCACCACCGGATCCAAATCTGCCAGAGGTTTTAGCGGGGCATTAAAGAGTCGGGCGAAACCCATGTCGGCGATCTTTACGCGTCCCCGCTCGTTGCCATCGCCCATCACAAGGATGTTGGCAGGCTTCAGATCGCGATGCAACACCCAGTTACTGTGCAGATAGTGAATCCCATCCAGAATCTGGTACAGCAGGCTCTTCACCATGCCCCGGGGAACGACCACCTGCTTCTTGGTGGCCTTGGCCGCCCGATGGAACTTGATTATGTGCCACAGGTCGTGCTCCGCGTAGTCGATCAGCAGGAACACCTTGCGGTCGTTGTGCGACAGGAACACCCGGATGAGGGTTATCACGTTCTGGTGCTTCAGTTCGCGCAGCAATGCAATCTCGCGGCAGGCGGACATGGACAAGCCAGTGCCGTCGATCTGTTTCAGGGCATACTCCTTGCCATCGCTGTGGGATACAAACTATATATTTAAGTATTCTTGGGACTTCATATGTAGATGTCCAGCTCACCTCGTCTCCTTCCACTTGGCCTTGTAGACGTGGCCGTAGGTTCCGCGCCCCACCTTGCAGCCCTCGTAGTTAAACAAGTCCTCCACCTTTGTGCGCTCAATCTGTGTTTTCATCTTGAAATCGTAGTCCATTTTGCAGTTGGCTGCTCTCGGCATTAATTGGGTGGACACCGGTTTAGCGCCACTTCTTATCCTGTTTTCACCGAAATCTTTTGGTTGGAGCTATCGCTTAGTTTTTATGTTTTTATATATTGATATATTTTCGAAATCCCTAGACAAAACCAAACACCGATGTTTCTCCCACCTCTATCGCGATGTTTCTCCCACCTCTACAACGATGTTTCTCCCGCCTCTATAGCGATGTTTCGCCCACCTCTATAGCGAACGAGTAACCTCAACCGAAACAACAAGTATACGGCGCTTAGTTCGCTGGCCTAATGGACCAGCTGGTGGCCCTAATCACCGTGGAAGCACAATCGTATGGCACCGAGGGTTGCATACTCATGCGGGTGGTAGAAGTGGTGCCGGGCAACATGGTTGCCTCGCTGGCTCACAACATGCCCGCAATGCAGGCTCCCATGGCGGCAGCTTCCATTACAACGCTTCCAACATCCATGCAAGGGCCGCGGGCCTAAACCTTCGTCTTTGTCATATTTTCTAAATACAAATTACAATTCTAAATGCGGATGTTGTTTATGTTATTCAAATTGAACTATCGGAAAAATATCGACATCGGAATATATTTTCGCAGTCTCAACTCGATTTCAATACGGCTGATTTTGGAAATCGTAATCGAGTTGAGACGGCGAAAATATAATTATCGATTGCAGCACCAAACGAAATCGATTGTCCGCCAGTCAGCTGTACGCCGATAAACGATAACAAACAGCACACCAGAGCTGGAGACGAAGCCATTTTCACGCTAAATCTGGCCGTTTTAGCTAGCTAGCTTGAAGAAAGGAAGTTAACTTCGGACAGCCGAAGCTTATATACCCTTTCAGCTATATAAGCTCTGCAAGGGTATAAAAATTAGCTTTTTGTCAGGGATAATTAAACTAACATTATAGGGGAAGCTGCACTTAACAATTGCAAAAAGTTGCAATTATATTCTTTGTCCTTTGATAAGGTTTGCAAATTGCAAAATAACGAAATTGTTTATAAACTCGGATGCCGCCAGTCAGCTGTACGCCGATAAACGATAACACACAGCACACCAGAGCTGGAAATTAAGCCATTTTCACGCTAAATCTGGCTGTTTTAGCTAGCTAGCTTTAAGAAATGAAGTTATCTTCGAACAGCCGAAGTTTATATACCCTCCCAGCTATATAAGCTCTGCAGGGGTATAAAAATTACCATTTTTGTCAGGGATAATTAAACTAACATTATAGGGGCCTTTGCCCTTAACTTTTTTCAATGCATGGATTCCACACACCCTGTACACCCCACCCAACCCACTTAAAACACAGATAAATATATGCAACTATTTATTTACTTATACATAAAAGTCGATTTAATTTATTTCCTTTTTTTTACAAAAAATAGGGATTCCTTTTCGTTTTCTGTTCCATTTGAAACCAACACAGAAATTTTTCTTGAGACTTGTGAGAATAATTTAGTTAGCAATTGCTGGGTAAAAAATGAAAGTAGGTTATTCGTCGATTCGTTTTACTTTTTCATTTTTTTTTAGAAAAAAATTTCTTCTCGAATAATTGTCACAATACGAATAAAAATATTCAACAGCTTTAACTCACTATAAATGTATCGTAAATACGCATCAATGTCAATCAACTAACACACACATTCAATTACCATATCGTAAGATATCACAACAGTATGCCAGATACATATTCCTAAAGCACGAGAATGAGGTACTATACTGGGAGGGTATGAGATAAGGATACAAAACGATAGCCAAAACAAAATAAAACAAAATAAAAATATCCATTTTCGATACGCTTTATTTTTCGCTAGAAAATATATCTAGATGTGTATTTTTTCGATTCTTTGTACCAACAACTTATTAGCTAGGCGTGGTAAAGTTAAACTAAAATTAAGTTCTTAAAATGCAACTGAAAGTGTAAATGAACCAAAAAAATTAAATTCATAGCAACATCTCGTCGTGTTTCTCCGTTTCGTATCTCTATGTACATCATGCAGATATTATAATTAAGAAATGCACACAATATTGGAATGCATAAACAAAAGGCTATATGATTAAACGCGGCGGAGGAAGACACTTTTTGATGCGGTCGATGAACAATGAACTAAATATGGCAAAAATAAGATTATTTAACATAGTTTCTAGATGTGTAATTAATATTGGAAGAGCTTTGGGAACAAATCGGTGGAAGTAAGTCGAAGCTAACCAAATTGTTAACAATTTACTTGTTTTTCGTTTAAGTTTAACATGAAATTAAATGCATTTAATAAATATGTATGTATTATGTATTAATAATATGTGTGTGTATATGGAAAATGGAAGTAAATTTGTGCATAACAATGATTTTTGTTTGTATTCTACAATTTGCCGAATACGTATCGAGTGTTTAACATTAGCTGTATGACAGTTATAAAAAGAAATATACATTGTAGATGTATGTTTTTTGTTGCTTTTCGCAGTTTTTGCTTTTTGTATATAGCGTTCACATTTTTTAGAATTATTTGTTTTTTGTCTGTGCCGCCTGTGGGCAACACGGCTACATTAGTTAATTTTTAGAAATTTTCGCTACGCCTAAAATAACTGGTATAATGTAGTAGTCGTATTAGGCTTATAAAGTTATCAGTTTTTAGTGGTTCTCTGCCCTATTTGCGCTCTCTCACACAAGAGTAGAAATGCTCTTCCGTATTGGGTGTTTTTTTGCGTATATAAATAATGTTAGCACATACAAAAAATAAATAGGCTTATTACTTATAACTATAAATATTTTAGATTTCGTTTTCTTTTTTATTTTATCTTGTTGCTGGCGGTACCGAAAATATCTGGTGTACAAAAATCTGTTAATTGATAAACTTAGTCTAGACCTTCACAACGTTAGATTCCTACAACATAAATAATATACAACAAGAAAGGAAGCTAGCTTCGGCCAGCCGAAGCCTATATACCCTTGCAGATAATTCCTATTAATCAGTAATTTTCCGATCGTTCCTATGGCAGCTATATGATATAGTAGTTCGATATTGATAAAATTAAAATCGAAATTCGAAAACATTTAAAAATAGTCATATTCCAGAGTAGAAGAGAATACAATAAAAACCAACGAAGCAATAATTTTTTTCCTATTATATTCCCATAAATTTTCCGATCGTTCCTATGGCAGCTATATGATATAGTCGTCCGATTTTTATAAAATTTTATTCAGAATTCAGAATTAGATAAAAACTGGTATTTCCAAAAGTAGGAGATTATATGTTTAAAAACACCCAAGATATATTTTTTGAAATTTTTTCACGATTATTCCTATGGGAGCTATAGTTGTCCGATCCGGCTCGAAAGAAGACTTTTGGGAAAGTTTTAGCCCGATAGGTTTAAAACTGAGAGACTAGTTTGCATAGAAACAGACAGACGGACAGACGGACTCGATGCAGATCAAGAATATATATATTTCATGGGGCCGGAAACGTCTCCTTCACTTCTGATTGAAATCATAATACCCTCTGCAAGGGTATAAAACACAAAGCTAGCGGCAAGGCGAATACGCACAGCCTTGGACGCTAATAAATCGGTGGAGCTGGCTGCGATGATGAGGTGGTACTGGGCGGTGCAGCCACCACACTAGAGGTTGTGGACGATGGGCTGGAGGAAGAGGCATTGCCGCAGTTGTTGTTGTTCAAGTTATTATTGTGACGCTGCAATTGGTGGCTGCGCAGTGGCTGGAATTGCGACTGTTGCTGCTGTAGCGGCTGATGTTGCTGCTGCTGTTGGAATTGCAATCTCTGCTGCTGGTGCTGCAAGTTGTGGAGATAGTAGGCGTTCATATTGCTCGTGGCTGGCTGATAAGGATACGCCCGAACATTTTGCATTTGCGGCAGCACAGGCTGCGGCTGGAACTGCTGGAGTTGCTGCTGCTGTTGGAGCTGCTGCTGTTGATGATGCTGCTGATTCAGCTGGCCGGCGGCTCGCATCATGTGCCAATAGTTGTCATCGCCGATCGGAGCCTGTCTGCTGCCATACTTGAGCTGTCGCGTTATGCCCTGCTTGTAGTCCCGATGATCCCGATCAATGGCGAACGCCTTCTCTCTCAGTTTCTCAATCGTTCGCTTGAACTCGGCAAAGGCTTGTGGTGAATGTTTTTGCAAATCCGTGGCCAGCGGCACCAAAGGGTTGTGCTGCTGGTGTTGCGTCTGCGGCAGATGCTGGTGCTGGTGCTGGGTGAGCGGATCTAACAGGGAATCCAGCACACTCATGTTCGACATGATCAGCGTGTGGATGCGCTGCAGATCGAGCGGTGGATCCAGGGCCGTTACCAAATCCATCTGGAAGTAGTCCATCTCCTTGTCCGACACATTCTTGCAGCCAGGGGAATTCTCATCCGAGCGGCCGCAGCAGCTGTAGAAGCCGCTGACAAAAGCCGAGGGATGGAAGTACTGCATCCGGATGGAGTTCATCAGACAGATCTTGTGCAGCAGGTCGAACCACTCGCGTTCCTCCACGCAGTTCGTTGTCTGCACAATCAGCGAGCGATCGTTGTGCACAATCTGTGGGAGAAGAGGCGAAAGTAAATCTTAGTCTCATCTTTGTGCAATTAACATAAATTCTGTGCGCGGCGCAATTGCAAAACAATCGCGCCCAAGTGAAATCGCTGGCTGAGACAATTCCCACATCGCGGCTGAGTTATAAAAAACAAACGTAACGCCAAGAAATCGCACCCACGATGACGATTCTCTTCTGCGTCGGCAGCAGATTTTTCTAGGTTTTGAAATTTCCCTTTTTGTCTTACTACCTCGAATGGCAATAACAATAGCGTACGCAAAGCGGGCCTCCGCCAGCTCATCTGCATAATAATGCTAATTATTTTTAATTGCCGCAACTTGTCATTTGCCACACAAAACTCTGGCAGAGTGAGTGATTAGTGAAAGTTTCTCGGGCAACTGAGATTCGGTTTTCACTATCGCACTGGATGGGCCTGCTGCTGCCACCGATGGATGGCATTGCCATCGATTAGGAGCCATTGATGCACGCCCACACAGCCACGGTCACAGCCACATGTTTTAGCCATGGGACGGAGGCAGTGATGGCAGTTTTTCAGATGTTACACTTATTTGGTTGAGTGATTAAGAAGAATTGTAATCATATTTAGCAAAGTGACTAATTCGAAATTCAGAATTAGTTAAAAAAATGGTATTTCCAAAAGTAGGAGGTGATATGATAAAACACCCAAGATATAATATTTTTACATTTTTTTCCCCGATTATTCCTATGGGAGCTATATGATATAGTTGTCCGATCCGGCTCGTTCCGACTTATATACTACCTGCAATAGATAGTTTTAGTCCGATAGCTTTAAAACTGAGAGACTAGTTTGCGTAGAAACAGACGGACAGACGGACGAACAGACGGACATGGCTAGATCGACTCGTCTAGTGATGCTGATTAAGAATATATATACATTATAGTTTCGGAAAGTCTCCTTCACTGCGTTGCAAATTTCTGACTGAAATCATAATACCCTCTGCAAGGGTATAACAAGAAAGGAAGCTAGCTTCGTATCTCCATTTACCAGTACTACCATCTAAAAAAGAACTGAGATTTCCGTAGTTTTCCTTCTTGTAAGCTAAACGACACCACTTCAAAGTGTGCAACCAACCAGCTGGCCTGTAAAACCAGCTAAACTCTCATCACTGCCCGGAGGTGTGTGGGCTTTGGCTGCCTATTTATAGAGGTGGCGTGGATCGCGCGTTTCCGGCACACTGCTCGTGTGCATTATTCGCTGCAACCAGAGGGGCATGGCGCACACCAGCCCCCCAATTCAAGCACATCGAATGCTCACCTTAAAGCAGTTCTGCATCTTGAAGTTCTTGTCCTTCAGCTGCTCCACGCTGGCGATCTCCTGGAGCGGTATATCACAGATGGGTTGTTTGCCCTTCGACTTGGCGTAGCTGAGAGAGTGGGTGGTGAGGCGGAAGTAGCGCTGTTTGAACTGCCGGCCGAAGCGCTTCCGGGATGTGGGGTACTTGGTCATCATGCTGCGGGGAAGGAGAGCAAAGAAAGCGGGGTCTTAGCAACTGCCCTTCGAGTACTCGCACTCAGATCTCTGTTCTTGTCCCAGGCGCATAGTGTACGCCACTTAGAACAAAAACAGAGCTAATTGTTCAACAAATTAAAAGCAATTTCTCTTACCCCTCGCTAGACGTTAGTATAGATTTAATGTGTGATGAATAAGTGTGATGGAAGTTTGTGTGATGGGATGTTGATTGTGTGATGTATTGGGCGTGGTGGATTGATTTTGATTTATTATTTGATATATTTTTTGTAAAAGCAGCGCGCGGAAAAGAAGAGAAAGACAAAGAAAGTTTCGGTATTAGAATAAAACGAAGCGTAATTAACCAAATGTCTTGGGTGGGATATGCCAAATCTATAGAATAGGGTTTATAGAGTCCACCAATCTAGAGGCTACAGGGAAACACCCAATCAAATGGTGAGTCCTTCAGAGTAAATTCCTCAACTTACCCCTCTTTAAGTAATACTGGTTGCAGTGGCGTTGCCGACGCCGCCGGATGTACGCTACTGCTCGCCTGGCTGGGCGTGGAGATCACCTCCAGAAAGTGCTTTACCGCATCCACATGCTGCTCCGTGCAGAACTTCTTATACAGCTCGACGGTGAACTCTTCCTTGCATGTCTGCTGCGACGACCGGGAGCTGACCAGGTTACCCAGCGATTGGATCGTCTTGGAGATTAGGGTCAGCGTGCGACTCGTCTGGGCATCCTGTGAATAACAAAGAATGAATATTAATGTTTTAACTTTTGTGGGTATTACTCAATAGTCACGCTTGAACATGAGAAATTAAACTGAATCACTCAAAGCTTATAAATAAATCCCCGTTTCCCAGAATCTACTTACCAGGCGCTCGGTAGTCAGATCGAAGAGCTTGGGTCCCAGTATAGCCGGAGCAAAGAAGCGCAGGAAGATGAAGCCGGACACCACGGAGTAGCGAACCTCTCGATTGCTGGGGAAATGCTTGCCCGCACACTCGCGCAGGTCGTGGAAGATTTGACAGAGAACCTTGGGACAGCGATCAGCACTCTTTGTGATCGCCTCAAAGACCCGCTCCACATAGTCCTGCAGGTTGTGCAGGTTCGTGTCCACCGCAGAACGATCTTTGATCTTGCTGGGATCGATCTCGCATGGTTTCTTTTCAGCCACGATCTGCGATAAAACGGGACGCAGTGTCTGATGAAGGTAATGCAGGCCAGACAACCGCATCGCCTCGTCCATCATCTTGGAGACCAGTGTGTTCCCCCGGAAGATGGTCGTGGGGTCCGTCAGATGGGAGATCTCGTGATCCGCCAGCGCCTTGATGATCGGCGCAATGCGTTCCGTGTGCGTGAAGAGCCGCACCAGCGGTTGGGCCACCTCCGTCTTGCCCGAGACCAGCTCGCCGAGAATCGACACAGCCGACACGGTGATGGGTCTCTGGTCCACTGACTCCAGGAGCAGGTTCAGCAGATCATCGTAGGTGGCCAGCGGGAAGACATGATCGGCGGTGTAGTTCAGATTGAGACGCAGCGATCCGATGGTCGAGTCCACGCTTAATCTCGTTCCCGGGGGCGTGGCACATGAGCGGGGTGTGGCGTTTAGCGAGCGGGAACTGTGCGTCATGGAGCGGGGCTGCAGATAATACCAGGCCGATGGGGAAACCGCCTGCTGCTCTTGCTTATTGAGCATTGGCAGCCGCACTTCGCCGAGGAACACTTTATCGGACATCGCTCCATGGGCATCGTGCCAAATGCTCACCACTATCTCAACCAGATCCGCACCGCCCAGTGGGTATATGGCATAACCCTTGTTGGCCGAGGATTCCAGGGAACCGGTACTCTTATTACTCGCAGTGGTATTTGTGCTGCCCGCTTCGGCATCGATATGGAGATCAAAGTACATGGCCTCGTCGAACTCCGGATCAACGGTCTTCTTGCGCTGCTTGGTTCGCCGCGTCACCTGCTGTTTGTTGCTGTAGTGGGCGGTGCAGACGACAAAGGGATCGCAGGTGCCCTGCTTCTTGGCGAGATCCACACAGGCTGGTACTTTGATGGTCACGCCAACGAATCTCCCGTGTGACTTCCAATTGGCCAGCTGATCTGACGACGTGGATGTGGTATTGATGGTCGGGAAGTGTTGTGTCTGAGATGGAGGATGATGCACGTGACCAAAAAGACCGGCGGCTCGAGTTTTCAGGGTCATGGCCGCCGAGGAAGAGGCCGCCGCCCGCTGAATATTGCTCAGTTCGCTATTCTCCTTGTAATCGTTCAGATGCGCCCGCTGTTGGAGGCTGTGGTGGCTGTTGTGGTGGGGCAGGAGCTGGTGGTGCGGCAGTGTGTGCTGGCCCAGATCGATGCTCTCTGATAGAGACTGCGACTGCTGGGCCTCCGCAAAAGACACCTCCACATTGGCCATGCCCTGAACCTCCGAGTCCTGGTCCACTGGCCGCAGCGAGAACCAATGGTCCTTGTGATTGTACATGTGCAGCTCCTCCCGCTTAATGGCGATCTTGCCAATGGGCTTGTCCTGCTTCATGTCCCGATCCCACAGGTAGATGGAGAGATAGCGAAAGCGACGGGGGATCTTGAACTGGTGTTCCTCGCCGAAGAACGGCGTTAGTGTGCGTTCGATGGTGGGTGTGCGGCAGATCTCCTCCTGGTCCAATGCAATGGTGCAGTAGACATCGCGGGTGCCCTGTGTGCTGCAGCTTGTGTTGGCGGCATTGCGACTGCTCAGATTCTTCGCTTCGCCTGGAATTAGAAAAGGAAAATATAGAGATGAATTAGCAAGTATTAAACAGATAAAGATTATAATAGGACTAGTATACCTATAAACCTTTATAGTAACAATTTTTCAAGCTTAACGAGTAAACCCCCTCAGTAATTGTTTGTTGGTATAGATTACGAGTCTTTGTTCAAGGTGAAAAACATTAGCTCAAGATTAAGTAATTATCAAAAGTGGCGTTTAAATGATATTTGGGCAATTTTGTGAAAAAGTACAAATCTTTTTACTGATTGAGACTTGATAAGTTTCTAGGAAGAACGCTAATAAACCAATGATTTCCTTTAATAGCTAAGGAAACTTTGAAAATGAAAAACGAAAAGGTAATATCACACATTGATTAACATAAATGAATATAATATGATCCCCCCATTTTGGTATTAGTTGATGCTTGGCCTTGACACCTGCCAACTGCTGCTGTAAAGGCTGTAAAAAAGGCACAATCTATCTATTACACCATATATTCCAGCGGGCTCTTTTGATTTCCGAAAACGGACCGCGAACGTGACTTCCTGTGCGAGTGCGTCGATGCCTCTATATATTGTATTGTATATTGTATTGTGCACCGATGGATGGTGGTCGCAATCTATTATGGATGCTCCACCACCTGGGGCTGGGCGACAACAAATATAATCTTATACAAACAACAGGGGGGCAGGCAGGGCGGGGAGCACATTCGCAATGGCTGGCGTTTGGCTAGACTCTAAACGTTAACAATAAACGGCAGGCCTTGATAAGCGCAAAGGGTGAAGGCGCTGCCCACAAGGCAAGTACTATAAAGTTGCTCAATGAAAGAAATTAGCGGCAGTCGAGCGGAAATATAATAAGTGCACACACACATGCCATGCGTGTGCCCATATATGTATGTGGCTGTGTGCCGGCATCTGTATCTGTATTTGTATGGCAAATTTCGTTTTGCCCCGTTTCTTACAGTGAAACTTCCATGACTAACACCCCATGATTAAAATGATTCAAGTTATCATTCTTCTTAAAATAATATTTCAAGCAATGAATGTACAAACACAAAAAATATATGTATAAACATATTGGGTAATCTTAATATTTTCATTGAAATAACTAAGTTTTTCATGGGTTTAGGTATCGCAACTATTTTATTAGATATTTTAAAAACCAACGAAACAATAATTTATTTCCTATTATATTACCATTAATGTTCCCATCGTTCCTATGGCAGCTATATGATATAGTCGTCCGATTTTGATCTAATTTTACCAGCTGCCATAGGAACGTTTGAAAAAATGAATGGGAAAATAATAGGAAATAAATTATAGACATCTTTGGTTTTTATTGTATTCTCTTCCACTCTAGGACATGACCGTTTTTTAATATTTCCAATTTTCGAATTAAATTTAACAAACATCGGACGACTATATTATTTAGCTGCCATAGGAAGGATGAAAAAAATAATGTCAACGTAATACGAATTTTAACAATTTTTCGATTTGTAAATTTATTGAAATGATCTGCAAGACCTTTCTTGATACTCATGGAATTTTGATCGGATATCAAATTATTTTTTTAGGAACAGATCCGTTTGGATAATCCCAAACACAATTTGGGAAACTTAGAGTTTTCATCTTTAGAGATATTGATGTTTGACTGTAGTTAAAGTTTGTTTTTCATTGAGATGTGGGGAGTGCCCCGCCACGTTTTCCGCCCCTGTTGACACAGCTGGGCGGTGGGCAATGTGAGCAATGTGGGCTATGTTAGCTATGTGAGCTGGAGGTGAGCTTTAGCTTCGTTTTTTTATTACACACTTATATTCAGCTATCACCTAGCGACTATCAATGGGGTTATTCGATGTGTGTGTGCGTGTGGTGTGGGGCTCGCGTATCTGTGTGTTGGCAAAACAACGGCATTTTCACAATCACAATCGCATGCTCTCACACTCTCTCGCTGTGCGTTTGTCGTAGAAACAAGAAACCCGCGATAACAAAGACATTCGTTTTTCTTTTCCCAAGTGTGAGTGTGTGGCTTTTTCTTTCATGAATGAAAAACCCCGCAAACAGAAGCACATTTTATATGCAAAGCAAAGTAAAGTAAAGCAAGGCAATCGGCAGTCGGCAAAAAGCCAGAAAACAAACACAAAATGTCAAATGACGAAAAACAAGAGTTTATTTTTTCGAAGGAGAAAAGCAAAACAGTAAATTTCATTCATAAAATAATAGTGGTAGTATTAATGGGAGAAAGAGGAAGAGGAAGAGAGACGGGGGAAACCCGGCGCAAAAAGTGTTGAAATTTTTGCGTTTCTGTGACGTTTATAATTTATTTATGTGTGTTTTTTATGGGTTTGCCTTGTCATTGGCTGGCCCACTGAATATTTTTATTACTCGTTTCGTTTTCGTTTTGAATACCCTTGCAGAGGGTGTTATAATTTTGTCCCCAAGTTAGTAATTCATTCGCTTTCTGTACGATTTACTTGCTAAATTGAGATTATTCAACATTATTCTTCATTTTCAATTTTTTTATGTCACTAAAATATTAGAGCTACCAAAACTAAATAATATTGTATGTCAATAAATAATTATTATAATTTCAAGGGTAACGAAATATCGACTTGACTAAGTTATCTTTCGTTGTCGTTTTTTTGGTCGACTGCCATGCAAAGCAGCCTGACAATCAAAGTTTTCTAAATTTAATGACATAATCGGTGGAATTTCTATAGACTCCGCTTACTCACAGACAGAATGAAAGAGCGATAAGGGGGAAATTGCGCACCGACTTTCGTGGAATCGAACGAGCCCCCACAGAGAATGGCGAAGCTATAGTCTATCCATTCCGTTTAGATATATGTATATAGAATGCGTGCATTCTGGGTTCCATCGGTCGTAGACCGTCCGATATCCGACCTTCAGATGCATTGAGCAACACCACACAGTCACAGTGACGGACGATCGGGTATGCATATATCATCTTACATATGCCAAACACGATAAACGGAACCAGAGCTCGATGAACTGGGAAAATCCAGAAGGTTTATGCATGGATAAAGTCAAGCGGAAGTTGGCTCATCGACTTTTTTTGGGGTGGAGGATCATTTTGGAATTTTTTTTTTGCAATACCATGAGAACGGATGTGATACGATTTTTTTGTTTTACAACAAAATATCAATGGGAAATTAAAAAAGCTTTCTGAACTTCCTGATATGAAAAGTCGACCGGAAGAAGGACACTTTTTCATTTATGACTTTTTAGAACTCAAACTTGGGTAAATTTTTTGTCACAAAAGCCGGGAATTCAGAAAAATTTTTACATTTTAGTCATCCTCCACATACAAAACAGGATGATATAGAAATGATTCAAAATGCTTATTATTATCGGTTGTCGTCAAGATTTTTAAATTTTAGTGTTTTGTAAAAAATATGATTTCGTTAGATTTATAGCGTTTACATTTGTTTACTACTCATCAATTGGAAGTTTTTAAAATTTCCATAACAGATTTATCTATTATCGAACATTGTTTACCCAGACTAGTGCGGCTGATCTGACAATTAACCAGATCGCTGAAATCTACACTAACATCAAGAAAAACATGCGGCATGTTTCTTTCAACATGCTCAGGGGTCCCCAAAAATAGAAACATCCTGCCATGTGGCACATGGTTATGTGCCACAGCCCCCAAAGTAAAAATCGAAAACTTCTAAAGTCAGCACCGCTGAAAATTGCGTTTCCTCCACAACATTGACATTTGCCTTGGGGATGCGAGTGGGGGAAAATTACAACACGATCTCATTTCCACACCCATCATTATTGGGTCGAGACAGGGTCTCATTAAATGTCTGAAATTTCCATGATTTCCATTGCAGACGGAAAATTAAATTTAAAGACTTTGTAAGTAGATTTCCTTTTTCCCCTTTTGCTTCTCTGCACAATATGCAAATTGATTCAGTGCAGCATGAAACGCGCGCGAATTAATGAGGCGATTACTCCGCGAGTGCTGCAAAAAAAAGAAGGAAAATAAAGAAGGAAGCAGACTAGCAGACATCGCTGTAATAAATTCTAAAAAAGCAAATGAAACAAAAACCAGCCAGCAGAAGCAGACATTTATGCAAAGGAGCGGAAATAGAGATAAATTCTTGTGTATTTTTTTCAGCTGCTTCGCCAACGGAAGGGAGATTTACACAGACCGTCTGGCTGTTTGTTTAAACGCCAGCTTCCTGCGGCCAAAATGATTGTTTGCACTTTTGGCGGAAAGGTGGGAAAAAGCCCTTGGCTTCTGTTGCATTTCCCCTGCACTCGATTCTATGGACCTGTGTGCGATGCAATATATCCCTTTAAGTGCACTTCCTTTTCCGTTGCCACTTCCTTTGGCCATAAAACCAGAAAAGGGCTCTCCTAACGTGTTGTTCCATTAGCCAGGTTCTGGAGGAAAACAGGTTTAGTAAGCATCACACTAACACTAACCAATCCCGGCCTAACCACACAGAATAAAGTGGATAAATTTGGAATCGGAATATCGGTGTTTCTTAAATTTACATCGTTTACAATGCCCAACCATTTTAAAAATATAAAACAGTTATAATAGGAAATATTAGAATAAGTAATTTACTTTTTTAAATACTCTTATTTATTTAGAGAGAACGAGAAACCTGAAACCAGTTTCTTGCCTCATTACTTTCCCTCCTCCCCTATATTTCTTCGTACGTGCTGATCGATTTCCGGTCTGATTACGCTTCTCATGATCATCTCACGATCTTCTCCTGTTGTGGCCAACTTTGTTTGGCTTCTGCCTTATACATTTTTATTGGCTTTTCATCAACGTCAACGACCTGGACTTTGTTTATGAACACTTTTCGCAGTACACAAGTGTATTGTGTATGGTACTTGCATTGTCCTAATCCAGGGTCCAGATGAGTAATTCCAGTCCAAATTCGATTCCAATTCATTGCTTTCTTCGGCTTCGATTTTCGTGGTGCCAATTTACCTTTTTGGCACTATTAACCTTCAATTGCACACATCACTCAATGTGAGCGACGCGAACGCACGACTTCCATTTCGAAATGGCCAAATTGGGCAAATGCCTATTAACACAAACAAAATAAATAAATAAATACAACTACAAACGCCGCTCTTTAGAGGCAAGTCAACTGGCGACGACACAAAAACTCGCCTGACTTTGTGTCATAAAAATCGAATAATGATAAATACACTTCGCAAGGCGCCCACACAAATTGGCAGGCGGCTGCGAAGCAACCAAGCCAAATTGGCCTTGGCTAAAAGTGGTTTTCTATGAGGCGATAGTGGAATATTAGCCAAGGATCAGGGGTTGACAACGTTTTGTGGGATCGAACTATATTATGCAACTTAGGAGAAGGTTGCATTATTGGCTAATCATATCATCTATACAAAAGCAATAATTAAGATAATTTTTGATGAAGCTATTGTCCCTAGCAGGTGAAAAACATAATTTAATCTATATTATTGATTTAGAGAATTAGAGATTTAGAGATTTAATTTATGGGAAACTGTATGGAACGCTTTTAGCCAAGTAATAATGGCAACTTGTTTTGGGAAACCCCTTCTTAAGATAAACAAATTTTTATAATGCTTTATGAGCGTAAAATAATCCAAGGATACGCTTTTAAAAAAAAAATTTTATAATAGAAGGTTACATTAAAAGAAGTATTTGTGGGGAATACTTAACCTCGTCATTATTCTACGTGGCTATGAGTTACCCCTACCCAAAAACTCCTCAACTGGAGTAGTTTAGGCGCATCTAACGACTCCAAACGATCCCTCTTTTCCCATTAAAAACTTGTCCCCAGCCCAAGACAATTCTTGGCCCCTGACATTTCCTGTTCGCTGTTGTGCTACCTTTGAGAAACTACCACACCAACCACAAATAAACGACACTTGAAACGAGCCAGCGAAGCGCACAAAATTAATAACACAGCCCGAAAAAGTGGAATAAAAACAGAATTCATTTTAATTACAAATTACAAGAGACTGATTGTGAGATGAACCCTGTGAGCGCCACAATAAAGACAGAGAAGCAGCGTGAAGTTCAAAGCCTTGGGAGGTGGAGACCCGGACGACAACTGACCGGGGGTTCCACAGATGCCTCTGACCCCGGCCAAAGTCAACAACATCAAAGTAAATGCGAGGAGGTCAAGCGTTAAGTCATAAAAAGGGGCCCCCTAAAAAAAATGGGATGGGGAAAAGGGGAAATGCGAGTATGTATAACATTATAACATGCTGCTGCCTCATTGTGGAAAGTCAGAGATAAATGTTAATCATCGCAGGCAGAGTCATCAACGTCATCGTTGTCATTGCGATTGTGATTCCCCTTTCCCTGCTTATACACAGAAAGAAATTACATTTTCCACTTGATAACTATAACTACTTGAAGAAGTTTAAGGAATGATTCGCCTTTAATATCAACAATTATTTATACACGAAGGAGTCCCAACTAACCATTTTTGGAACTTCCTGAAGTTCCGAACCTTTATTTTAGATATAGAGTGATGTTTACATTCACATTCGATATTTATACCCGTTACTCGTAGAGTAAATAAAAATAGTCTTGATCAGGATCACTAGCCGAGTCGATCTAGCCATGTCCGTCTGTCTTCGGAGAAGTATAAATGCAATTTTGTTGTGTTTAGTTATTCCTATCGAACTGTCAGAAGAAATTTTTCAAATCGGATCATTGGTTATAGAGTTCAACCCGATTAAAGTTTTATTCACCATCTCTTTCGCACTCCCTTTAGTTTAGTGACGGGCATCAGATAGCCGGGACACCTACCCGACTATAGCGTTCTCTCTTGTTTTACTTGAACTTAGAATATTAATCATTCAATATCATTTGCAAAGCGATCTCATTTCTTTCTGTGCCTGAAAGCCACAAGAAGGCCGACTACGACCTGAATAAAAAGTATTTTAGAATGCGCTAATTACATAAAAACCCTGGTTCTTTGGAAGCGGCAAACAAAGTTGTTGGGGCAAATCTCGCCTTTGGGCTAATTAACATTGTTTGTTCCCCGGCCATATTTTTAAATGAAAATATTCCGCTTTAATTGTGGCTCAAGCTAAACAGTGTATGTATTAGAAAAATGATTTAAAGACACGATTCGAGTAGAACTAATTGTCAACATCGCATTGGCTTCCAAAGAGTACGAACGAACCAGCTAGAAAAGTTCCAAGCGATCTTTGGCTCGTTCAATTGCAACCAGTTTTGGCCTGGCCAAATGGAGAGGGGGGGTGAAAAGCGAGGTGGAAACTTGACAACCAACTGGAGAACAAGACAACACAACCGGCTTTTAATTAATTACCTTTTTTGGCCAAACTATTTATTGTTGTTACAGAGCTAAAAAGAATAAAGTCGAGTCCATGTTAACTAGATAACTCTGTTCTGGGTCTTCAAGTTCAACGAAATCTCAATTGCGTGTGGTCTGAATAGTGAGTAGTTCCCCAGTGAATGTCATTGATATTCAGGGGGAGATCGGTAGTGAGTCATACACCCACACCGTCCTCCTATCTCCACTTTTTTCTTCTTTTTGTCTCGTAGAAAATGAAATTTAGGTTATGCGCTAAACATTTTAATTAAGTGGAAAAGTATTACGCCAATTTCGGTCGGGGCGGAGGTTTCGGTTTCGTGTAGAAATCGCAACGATCAGCAAAATGGAAAGCTCCCAACAACAATAGCAACAAAAGCGAAACTCCGTGTGCAATTGAAACTGAGCACGATGTGGAAGTATTATTATTAAGCATGCAAAGCATAATGAAGTGGAAATATGAAACTTGAGAAAAGAATGCAGGGAGTATAGCGCTTATAGCGATATGTATTGTATATGTCGGATGGGAACGAAACCGATTGGTCGGGGGTAAAACGGTGACACAGCTAATGTGCTATAATGATGCGATAATCAATGATGATTATAGGAAATGAATAACTTTCATTCTCCAATCATTGAAAACGTGTTTCTGTGTCGACTCATGTATTTCTTTGGTAAAGGTTTTTGGGTGGAAAAGGGGTAACTTTTATTCTAAACGAGGTTTCAGAAATTTATACTTAACCACATTTTGCAGAATCTTTAGGGGATAAGAGGATAAATACCAAGCACAAAGGCGAATGGATGAAATGGAGGCAGGAAGGTGACAGCTAATTTGCCATAACGACCCGATAATCGAAGGAAGTGCATAACTTTCGTTCTTCAATCAGCAGAGAAACGTGTTTTAATTCATTTTTAACCAATATTGAACCCAAAAGGGCGAAAGGGGTTAAAGCTGCCGGAGGAAGAAAGGAAGTGGTGACTCTAAGGAAGGGAACGAAGAGGAGACCCCGACAAACAATTGAAGCGTGCAAAAAGCAGCTGGGAAGGGGAGAACAGAAAAAAAAGAGAGGAAAAGCAACAGAAAAAGCAAGAGTTTTATGGCTGAAGAAAAAGAACACTAAACCGCATCGCACGAAGGGAAACTCTGGCGATGGGAAACGGAAATCAAAAGCGGCTACAATGTTGTTGTTGTTGCTGGTGCTGCTTTGCATATAATTTACGTTGCGAGCGTAGCAAAAGCTGCTTATGACTTGCGAGATTGAAATTGTAAGGCGGAGGTAAAAATAAATGCGTGTGAGGTGTGAAATTGAGATCACTGCAACCCTTTTTTCCCCGCCTGTGGTTATTCATAATTTTGTTTTGCATTCGCTTTCCCAACAGGAAATGTTAAACAACTGCAAGTTTTGTAGTTGCTCTCTCTGCCTCCAAGAACGAAATCCATAGAATGGCAGAATAGCGAGAAAGAGAGTGTCATTCATTAATTTGACCTTTTGCCAATATATGTACGTATGTATAGTAGGCCCATTAATCGATGCTCTTTTCGGCTCTTTTGCGCTTGATGCTTGATAATCATTCATAAAACAGACACCTTCGTATTGAGCAAAGTACACCGAATTCGAAAATTCCATTCATGAAAAAACCCACACATTGTATTGTTGCTGGGATCTCTCCCGTGTGCCGCCAGTGTGTGTGTGTGAGCATGCGCTGGAGCGTCACACACACACGCTCGATTTCCGATTCATTCACAAAAAGGGGCGCATTCAAAACGGTGGGGGGCGTGCGTTGGCATCGGGGGGAAATCGCGGGGGAGGGTGAACCGAGTGCCGTAACATTCAGCCTGGTCATCCATTACTTTTCCAGCAGCAGCATCAACAAATGCAATTGCACTGCTGCACGAAAGAAAAAAAAACATTAGGGAAAAGGCAAGAGAAACACACACACGCACACAGCAACACGCGAGGAAGAGCGAGACAGCATGCTCATACACTTGAACACAAAATGCATTTCCAGTAACAAAAACACATTTGTTTGCTTAATTAATAGATTTCCCTGGCTTTAGACCGCACAAACTAGGATTTGCCACTTGATTGCACTTATTTTAGAGTGATTTCCTCGCTTTTTGCCCACTCTCAATGTTGTTTTCTACACAGAAGAGACTCCGCGGGGGAAACGGCGACGCTGCCAACATTCCAGCACACTTTGCACTAGGAAAAACGCTCGTTTCCAACCGAATTTCACACAACGTTCATGGCCCGCATGTTCTTCTACACTTTTGCAGTGTTTTCAACACATTTCGCACTCGATTTACATACCAATTTTCACTTTTAATTGCTCTTCAATGCGCACTTCGCGTGTATCGGCCATTTTGTTGTTGTTGCTGCTTGGCTCGACGGCGAGCGAGTCAATGTTGCCGTCTCGCTCGTCGTACATATAGCGCTTCTTCTTCAGCAGCATTGTGCGCCCGTTTTCATAGCAGGCAGCTGAGCGTCGTCGGCCTATCGCTGGAACTTGCAACACGGATTTGGAAATATTCTTGGTTTTTTCTCGGTATTTCGGCGGGTATTTGTTTTTATTTTTCACTTCCTCTTTTCGGGGTACTAAAAACACTTTGCAATTGATCACGGACTGCAGCGCTGCATTTCGCTCTCTGAGCTGGGTTGACGAGAAAATGAGTCGATTTACCGCTCACGAAATGCACTTTTCCTGTTGCTTCAGTTTCTGTTCGGCTGAGTTATAATTATTTTCTATTTTGTTTGCTGTTTTTGTCACACTAAATACACTAAAGGATGTTGATTCACTTATTTGTATACATTTATATTGATTTTTAGCTTGCGGGGTTTCTTAATTTGTTTTTGTTTGCAGCTAGTCGTTTAACTTCTGTTTTTTGAGCGCCCGCGAAAGACCTTCCAATAAGAGTCCGATTGGAATTCTGTTTCATGACACACCACACTTTTGCACCGCACCAGTATGACCAGAGTTAATGAGGAGAAAGATACTAATCATCGGCCAGAAAATATCGATATACTCGTATTTTCGTTCTTTTCACATCTTGCATATCGAAACATTTTCGCCGATTCACTGGAATCTGTAACAGCACTGTTAAATGTCAAAAAATATTTAATTTAAGTTTTTATGTTTGTTATCAACAAATGTCTGTAATGCAGACTGATCCAACGAATACTTATAATTTATATAATTATGTTTCAATTTATTTTTAAAATCTTTACTTTTTATAATTTAATGTAATTCTTGTTTTCACAATTTGTACGTTTATAAACACATCCAACACACCGGAAAACAAACTTGTTGCAAACGCAGCCGAAATATAACTGAACTAAAATTTCAAGGCGGCAAGTGTACGCACCCAAAATTAGTGAATGAAAACGCACACATGCACATGTAAATGGACGCCTACACTAAAACAAACACATGTTGCACCGGCGCCAGCAGCAGCGGAAGCGAACCGAAACCCGAAGCCGAAGATCGTCGGCAGGAAAAGGCTTGGGCATATGCGACAGAAAAGTGCGCTACCATAATTTGTGGGCTTCATTTAAAACAAGAGAGAACGCTATAGTCGGGTTGGTGTGACGGGTATTACGTCACTCGGCTAAAGGGAGTGCGAGGGAGATGGAGATATAAACTTTGATCAGCAATAACTTTAACGAATGGTCCGATTTAAAAAATTTCTTCTACATTTCGATAGGTATTGATAAACACAACAAAACTGCATTTTTACTTTTTCGAAATATTTAAATTTGTAAAATCGTATATAAGCGATAGTGGGCGTTAGACGGGGCGTGGCACCTTCTTGAAATAAACTTGCGCTGCGTAGGAACTCCAAGAATCTTTATGCCAAATGCCAATCCTCTAGCTTTTATAGTTTCCGAGATCTCAGCGTTCATACGGACGGACAGACAGACGGACAGACGGACATGGCTATATCGACTCGGCTAGTGACCCTGACCAAGAATATATATGTATACTTTATAGGGTCGGAAACGCTTCCTTCTCCCTGTTACATACTTTTGCACGAATACAATATACCCTTTTACTCTACGAGTAACGGGTATAATTACCTTTTCGATTTAAAACAAGAGAGAACGCTATAGTCGGGTTGGTGTCCCGACTATCAAATCCCGTCACTCGGCTAAAGGGAGTGCGAGCTCTGTAGTCGGGTTGGTGTCCCGACTAAAGGTTGTAACTCAGCTAAAGGGAGTGCGAGGGAGATGGAGATATATGTAAACTTTGATCAGGCTTAACTTTTTAACGAATGGTCCGATTTAAAAAATTTCTTCTGCATTTCGATAGGTATAACTAAACGCAACAAAATTGCATTTATACTTATCAGAAATATTTGAAAATGTGGGCGCCAGGCACATTTTAGTATGGTTTGTGGGCGACTATGGGCGATTGTGGGCGTTAGAGGGGGCGTGGCGGTCGCCTAAAATAAACTTGCGCTGCGTAGGAAGCCCAAGAATATGTGTTGGTAATCCCAATACTCTAGCTTTTGTAGTTTCCGAGATCTCAGCGTTCATCCGGACGGACAGACGGACAGACGGACAGACGGACATGGCTAGATCGACTCGGCTAGTGATCCTGATCAAGAATATATATACTTTATAGGGTCGGAAAAGCTTCCTTCTAGCTGTTACATACTTTTGCACGAATACAATATACCCTTTTACTCTACGAGTAATGGGTATAAAAATTTAGATCGCTGCACTCAGAAAAAAAATTTCCAGATTTAAGGAGACGTGGACTACATTGCCTAAAATGGTGATTAAAGACCATTGTGGACTTAAAAACAGTAAAAACAATAGTAAATGTTCAATTTGAGGCCATCAAAATAATAAAGGTAAGTCCAATTATATAAGCCACGTAATTCAAAATGTCGTCAAACATTGGTTTTTTGTATTCCTAGCTATACCGCGGAACCTGTAGGTGATGGAAAAAAATTGTGTATGGGACTTTTACTCAGGAGCACCCAAATATCATGGAAAACTTGAAATGGTTCGTGGAAATTTCACAATGTTTAATTTTGTGTTCCTCTGTAATTAAACATTATAACTATCATAATACAAACAAGAAAGAAAGCTAGCGGCCAGCCGAAGCTTATATACCCTTGCAGATCATTCCTATTAACTTACAAAACCATTAAATTTAGATTAACTTGCATATATGTTAAAACAATGTAAATTTTAGCTTCTTTCGTATTATTTTGGCATTAATTTTTGTATCCTTCCTATAGCAGCTATTGTATGGCTACCAAATGGAGGAGGGCTACCAAATTTTGGTGTTTATAATTTGATTCGAAATTTTGAAATGTTAAAGAAAGTTATAAGAGATAAAAATAAGAGAATGTAATAAAAATCAAGAAAAATATAATTTATTTTCTATTAATTTCCATTTTATTTTCCGACAACTCCTATGCCAGCTATGTGTTATAGTGAAACGATTTTTTAAAAATTTAATTCGAAATTTAGAAATATTTAAAAATTAATATTTCCAAGACTAGAATGTAACATTTAAAAACAAACACCGAAGCTACTTGACGTTTAACTTTGTAGACTTTTTGTAAAAGATTCATTACGATAGCTTGAAAACTGAGAGACTAGTTTGCGTGGGAACGGACGTACAGACAGCCTAGTGATGCTGATTAAAAATATATATTCTTTTTCTTTGAACAGTGATCGCACTTATGTATAACAATAAAAAATACAATCTGGCCAAAAAATAAACACCATTTCAGAATTAAAAATACCACTAAATACCTTTTTAAAAATGTTTGGGGTATGCACTAACAGCCTAGCGAAGGCACCCTCCGTCGTAAGCGAGTACGCACACCACAGTTAGCGAGTGCCGCTAACAGCGCTGCCATCCTTTTGAAATCCCAGAGTTTGGAAAATAAAAATAAAGCCGGCTGACCTGACAAATAATTTTCCCGGGGCTGGTCATGAAATAAAGGCCGAGAAATGGAAATAGTATTGCCCCAGGAAGTGCACGATGCGCAAAAGTTTCTGGACTGCGCGAAGCAGCTAGACTACGATGAGTTCTCAGCGGTGAGATATTGCGTTTTATATTCCGATGGTCCTGTTTGCAGGGGGTAAAATCTATATTTACAGAAAATGTTTGTATTCTGCAATGGTCACAGCGATGTGGATGTGTTCGAGCTGATGGGCAACGACCGGCTGTCGCAGTTGATCTACGGGTGGGAGGTGTGCCACCTGCCCACCAGGGCATCCGAGTCCCTCAGGGATCCTGCGCTGCGTCACATTGTCCTGGTCTTGGCCCACCACTCGCTGCAGATGTGGTTCAGCCAGGAGTGGAACACCTGCTCCGAGGGCCTCAAGCACCTGCTGCTCTACAGCCTGACCAAGGCGGTGCCGGCGTTCTACCAGATTGGCGACCTGGCCAACATCGACTGGGCATACATCCTGCAGTTCCAAACTAAGCCCTGGAGTCTCCCGTACCTGCAGCAGCTGTTCCTCAACCTGAAGCTGAACAAACACCATGCCATCGAGCACACCGTTCCTGTGGCGGCCGGAGAAGGTATGTGGATCCTAGTACTTCACTTGGGAGATAACACAACTCCTGTCTCTTCCCTCAGACATTGCCTTCCTGATGAAGGAGGGTCTATCCCTGATCATCCTGCGCCTCATGCAACTCTTCAACGCTGGAAACTTTGAGGCCGTAAAACAGCTGGCGCTCCGAATGCTGGCTGCTTGGCTAAAGGCCCACGAAAGCCCAGCTGCGTCCTTTGAACAGGATCGGAACTCAATTACCCTAGTGGGGCACCTGTACCTCTTGACCATTTTCGTAAGAGACGAAAACCGAGGCTATGTGATTGATAATTTGGTATGAAGTCAGTGTTGTACACAATATTTCAAACTAATGCATCATAAAACCATCCTCCAGATGTACAACATTCGATTCTATGCCCAGACCATGCAGGAAGCTGCCATCTCCCAAGACATAAACTTCACACCTGCTCGACTTATTGCCCAGGTTTGCGTGCGTCTGCAACTGGGCAAGAACGGCTTCTTTGAGCAGATCGGCTTCAAGAAATTCAAGCTCAATCTGGTCACCTCCTTCGCCGTCATGCTGGAGGCTTACTCCAGCTATGTGCTGGGCAATCTCCTGATGGAGCTCCAGGCACTCAACGAGCACGATTTTCTAGAGCACCTGCCGCAGTTCAAAGTTCTAATGTATCGCTATGTGGAGGAGCGGGAAAACAGCGAGCGCTTTCTGCTGGAGGAACTTAAGAAGATGGAGAACCAGCGAAATAGCCATTTGCATCCACATGTAGTCGAGCTGAATCTGAACTACCAGCAGCAGATATGCAAAGGCAACCGAGCCAGCAATATTGGCAACTACAAGAACTGTGACGATGACGAAAAGCCACTGCCCGAGGCGGACGAGGAGCAGGACAGGCAAATAGATCCGGTGTTCCAAAACGTACCCAATAACGAGGAGGTTTTAACCTTCGTGTACAAGCTGCTGGCGGAGCGAGTAGGTCGCGAGATCTAACCCCTTCAAAACATTGGCTAAAAATTGTTTTATTTCAGAACTTTTCAGGCTGGAAGTTTGCCAAGATTGCGTTGCTGCTCAAGATCATTGGTCAACAGCTGAATGCCATAGAAATATGGCGCTATCATCCCGGACTAACCACCGAGTTTATGCTCGATTTGGAGCAGAAGATGTCGACGAACTATGCAGACTTGGCAAAAGTGTTCTCCGACCATGGCTTCATGGAGGCAGAATTCTGGCTTACGGCTTTCTACCTCAACCCGATTACCTTAAACTACAATGAGGTGAGGCGTTGTTCGCGCATCAAGAAGAAGCGTCAGGAGGAGGACAACTGGCCGCCAGCTGCCTCCGCTGTTAGTGTCAAGTACGAACTGCTGAGCTCGACCATCGATGTGGACGAGATTGTCACCATAACGAACCATCACGCTCCAGTGGCCGACTACGATCCTGTGTACAAGTCGCTGCAGGCGCTCCGGCTTCCCCGCAGCATTATCAAGGACCTTCTGACGGTGGTCTTCCAGCCGCGGAACAAGCGATACTCATGGGCTCTCGATTGGCACACGCTGCACGAGCGATGCCATGCGCTACTCAAGAGTCGCGACCTCAAGAACAAGTTTGTGTCCCTCAACATGGCCGAGGCAGGCGACCACTTGCAGTATCTGCAGATCGACTATGCGAAGTACAGGGATCGACCGCAGCTGGACTACGGCACCATCGAGGAGGGCTACGAGAATGCGGCTAATCTGCCCGAGGCGGAGGAGGAAGCTGAACCGACGCCTGCCGAGGATGAAGAGGCTGCTAAAGCTGCGCAGCAGAAGAAGCGGCGACCAGCTAGACGCAAGTTCTGGGATGAAGGTAAGCTAAGACATCGAATATTTGCAGGCGATAAGAGATTATTCTTTTATACCTATTGGTTTAATTATTTCACAAATAATATCATTTAATAATTCCATTCTAGTGTTCTCGGAAGACGAGGAGGAGGCTGTCTCCAGCGATTCGGAGCCCTATTACACTGGCAATGGCCGCCGGAAGCGCATCAGAGCCGCAGCCATGGTGGCCAACGCTATGTTGTCCGACATGGATCGCAGTGTTCGAGGTGGCCGACGATCAAGCTCTCCAGCGTCATCAGAAGATAAAACTGACCCGCACCCAGAAATCGACAACGAGCCGGAGATCCACGTCGAACCTGTAAAGCCACCATCTCCAAAAGAAGCAGCCGCCAGTGACGAGAAGCGCACAATCAGCGATCTAATGGAGGCAAGGACAAAATACAGCAACGAGACCGGCGGCTTTAAGGCCTTTGCCGACATCTGGAGCTTCGAGAAGGAAGAGCTCCAGAATGTGGCCAGCGAGGGCAACAACCTGATGGAGTGCAGCTCGGTGCTTAGCAAGTTCAAGAACTTTAAGTCCCTCAAGATGACGGCTGCGGCAAAGGCTCCCGTGCAGCCAACTCCACAGCCAATACAAAGGATGGCTCGCACAGGATCGGAAACTGAGAGCGTCAACTCCGAAACCTCAACGATGGCTACGCATGACTTCAACGATGAGAACAGCGACTTTTCGCCCGGTGTATGCAAAGACCCAACACCGTCGCCGCCACCGAAGTTATATTTTACCACGGAGACAGAAGTGTTGCAGCCGGCTGAAGAAATAGAGACGCCTGTGACGCAGGAGGCCCGGGAAACAACTGAGCTGAGACCGGAGCCCCCGGACAGTGAGTATCTTACCCAGAAGCCCGAGGACACTGGACAGCGGGAGCCAACCAAGGAGCCTCTTGAAACTAGGCAGCTAAACGAAAATACTGAGGAGGCGAAACAGCTATCAGGAGAGGTTCAGGAAACTGAAGAGCTGGAAGAGAAAGACCCACAAACTAGGCAGCTAAAAGAGGTCCTCGAAATTATACCGCCCAAGGAAGAGCTCCGGGATACTGGGCAGGTCACCGAGGAGCCGCACACTGTACAAAATGATAAGCCTTTAGAAGTAGACGTTCAAAACACCAGAGAGCAAAAAGAGGAGCTTATCAGCATGGAGACAATTGAAAATACACAGCTACCTGAAGCAATTGAAGCGTGCGTTGGCACCGACACAGAAACGGACACTGCCGAGGAGTCCCTGCGGTACGATGACGCCCACCAGGAACCAGAAAGTAAACGCTTGAAAATAGATGTTTTGAACGAGAAAACGAGCCCGAATTCACCTTCATGTGAAGCCGCGGAAAGGGAGAGGGAACGCCTCATCCA
Organism: Drosophila prostipennis; assembly: GCA_037075205.1. Classification (NCBI taxonomy): domain Eukaryota; kingdom Metazoa; phylum Arthropoda; class Insecta; order Diptera; family Drosophilidae; genus Drosophila; species Drosophila prostipennis. Next base: position 417,550 of record JBAMCJ010007287.1, read on the forward strand.
CGAGTGTCTTACACGTCCGGCTCAAGTATGTTTGAAGAGGCTAACGGCACGGGACATAGAGAAGCTTCGAGGAGTGCGGGTGCGCATCAAGCGAACCAACATATCGGATTACTATCGCGAGCAGGCACTGCATAAGCGAATTAGAATCGAATCGAGTCTGAGAAGCCACAGCCACTCCCACACCGAGGACAGCAATGCATCCTCGCACAGCTACGATGCCAGCAAATATGGTAGGCGTCGCTTTAGAAAGTTTGTGCACATTACATCCGACTCGCCAGCTCCTTCGCTATCGTCCACACCGTCGCCTCGGATGATCGTCAAGCCGGTCTTCAAGCACATAACATCCGATTCCTCCACCGATCTTGAGGAGGTGCCGCATGCTGCTTCCGCTCTCAGAAGACGAGGGCGCGGACGAGGTCGAGGACGAGGTGGTCCAAGGAGCAGGACACAATCGTTTTCACGACGAACACCATCCTTTCCGCCGGATGTGATCGAGCTGTCCTCGGACTCGCAGTCGTCCTCGCCAGTGCCGGAAGCGAACCACCCGATGATTCACTTTACGGATGTAATGGAGATGGATCCGCTGTACGAGGAGGCAATTGTTCCCTTCTAACAGGCCGGCGACAAATCAAACCGGCTTCTGAGCCGTAGGCGTAGTTCTACGTGCTCGGAACGAATGCCGGCGAGGGGTTGCAAGGAGGCTGAGCAGTGCGGAATGATGAAAATGCAGAGAGAGGAAGGAAGATGGAGCATAGCTGGGAAAATCGAATTTGTCTCGCTTGTTAAAATGCAATTAGCCTGGGGCACATTCGGTATTTGCTTTTGCTCGAACAGTGCCAGGATTCTGATGAAATTATTTTCATGTACATCTGTTTGTCCAAGATTCCGGCTCGGTTTTTATTTGGACTGTAACGACGCCCGCGGCTCAAAAAAAACTCTCGACCAGTTCAGGCCAACACTCAATAGAAAAAGCAAACGCATCCGCTCTTCAATTAACTGCCTAATTGATATGCATTGTGGTTCTAAAGAACACAATTGGCTGCATGCGTCAGAGGACCTCTTGAACGTGGATGACGACGCCGGCGACACGTGACTGTTGGTGTGAATTTTAGTGGCAGTATTCTTATATCAATAACTAAGGGGTTGGGAGTATAAAAACCGAACAGGGATATTATGTGGCATCAAATACGTTGGAAATTGTTAGTAGTTCTTCTTATTAGTTAGTGTTAAATATGATTAAAACATCAATTTATAAAAATAAACTAGCTTTTTGTATCTATTTTGCACTACCTAGGACTGTACTTAAGGGGGGACATCTAGGTAGAATTTTTTAAAAATCGAAAAATTTTTTTTTCGCTTAAAAAATGCTTTAGGTTCTTAAAAATAACATACCAAAAGATAGAGTCCGGCAAAAGTGTCTAAGTGTCGAAATTTCCCATTCTGCGGCGATGCCTCACATGTATATCCCGGGCACCTTAAAACTTTAAACGCGTTTTTCTCGAAACCACTTTTTTTGAGGCGGCCGGACACATAACTCGAACAAATCTTAACCGATCGATCTCAATTTTTGACAGTATATTCAAAATACCTATGTCTATCGACGGACGTAGGATTTTTTTTTTTATTTTGCTTACTTTTTTTTTTATCAATAATTTTGTGACGTTTTTTATTCGAAAAAATGCTACTTTTTTTTAATCACTCACCATTTTTTAAAAAATCAAAATATCGAAAAAATCCTACGTCCGTCGATAGCTGTTGAGGTATAGAAACTAACCAAATTTTTTTTTTTTTTTTGATCAAAAATTAAGGACGTTAGGTGTCCGGCCATGGACCCCCTTTAACAAAAAAGGGCCTACGAAGAAATGCTGCACAGCCGCCATTTTGTTTTCGATTTATTCGAAAAAAATTTTATTTTATACTTTGGACCTAATATAATAAAACGTAGTTTACAAATTTTCGATTGGCTTCTTCATTTGGCCAAAAAAAAAATCCAGAAAATCCGCTTTTTTTTCCCCAGTTACCTAGATGTCCCCCCTTAAGAATTTTTATTTTACTATTGTAAAATAAGAAATTATGATGGACATCCGCTTTGTTTCTAGTTTTTGGTTCCAAACTTGTATAAATAAATAAATAATAAAAAGATGAAAAACTCGTATTCTATGATATACTTTACGAAGGAACGTATTATTAAATATTTAATTATACAAATTTCACTTATTTATGTTTAACTTCGTTAATGATATGTAAATTATCCATGCAACCCTAAACCACCAATTTTAATGAAGTTATTCACTGTTAAGATCGACTTAGTTCCTACTTATTACACCGCTATCGGAAGTTTACTAATCGGAATTATGGAATATTATCAAATTAGCACCCTTGATACTCAAGTCCCTGCTCGTGCTGGTAATTTGCGACGACTGCCGCATATCATAACAAATCCGCACGTGGCAAATGTCGGCCACTTGAAACTGCAACTTCGATCCTCCTTCAGCCTCCTTGCCGCAGATAGGAATCCACATCGGCACACTTGGCCACTTGAGCAGCCGTTGAGACCGCGGCACGTGCCAACGCCTGGGTTTTTTGGGTTCTGGATCAGGAGGATGGACTGGAGAGGAGTGAGAACTTTTGGGCGACTAAACATGTTGCTTTTTCGGAAGTGAAGGCGGTATCCTGGCCACGTGCCACTAACCCGTTTAGCGACAGGCGTAAGCCCTAAACGATTAATGCGGTTGTTGTGGCGAAAAGCGAAAGAGTTGCGAGTAATTGAATCGTTTGAATTGCAATCGCATTAAGCTCACGTAAGTTCGATGTAGCGATAAAGTAAAATAAAAATTTATTTAGACCGCACAATATATATACTCTATATAGATATGGGTCAAATACTATGTATATAAAGACCAACAATTGCTGAGTAGAAAACATCTAACTAGGAATCAATACGTACACGGATTTTATGCGTTTCTTATTTTTATGATATTGATTATGATCTAATTCACATATTTTTATAATTTTATAAATATTTTTAAGGGGTTGTTTCATTTAAATTGATAAAAACCTATCAAATGTTTTATCAAATGAATAAAGGTTATTCAATTTGTTTAATATTTACACCCTTTTTCTAAATGATCATGACTTTAATATTACCCAGCTGATCGTTTTTAGATCAGGAAAATTTTAAATGCCACTTGGGAGCTGTCAATATATTAATATATCAATAGAGGTCAACCAAGTGATTACTCTAGTGCAAAAAAAATTTTTTTTGTATGAAGAATTGATTAAAGGGGAGAGGGGTGCCCAAAAATATAGTAAAATATGGACAGCCCCTTACCAAAGACTAAACATATTCGAATAACCCCAAGGAAGGTTACTGAAAGCAGTTCTAAACTTTGATGATGCCGTTGGCGACATCGCTGATCCTCGGACTCAGACATCCTTCCGATTGGCTTAGAGAGCGCCGCTCGCCAGCAGAGCGTGAAAAATGCTCGTATTTTGACTGGTAGTGCTGCCTGCAGAACGAATCTCCATCTCCAGAAGGAAGTACACCCCTTCCCCCGCCGGTTTTCGGCTAGATGACGTTTGTGTGTGAGTAGGCAAAAGCCACCCCCGGGGCGGCAATCACGGCGCATATCTGTTGGGATTTGCGTTCGGGGTTCTACTACGCTCTGTACTTTGCGCCATGGCGCCGCCACGACCGACGACAATGCGCCGAGGGTTGTTGCCTGGCGGTCCGGAGCCAAATCAGCGGGCTTAATGGCCGGCCGGCACACACATAAAACCGGTGCGCACTCCTCGCCAGCTTTTAGTTGGTGCGGGCACGCGAGACACGAAGAAACACAGCGCTCACTCTCTCTCAAAAGGCGGAAATCGGAAATGTGCTAAAGGATACAGGACTCGCCGAGCTACAGATACACAGATACACGAGATCATGGCTGCCTGCTACAATGCCTATAGCGCTGGATCGCAGTCCTTTGAGTTCGACGAGGACGACGACGACGCCTCCTTCGACAGTGGCTACGAGAAGAGCTTCGAGACGGAGGCCCAGCTGAGCTCCCGCCGGCGCCTGGACTTCGATGACCGCTACAGCGGCACTCCGCCGGCTCCGGCGGTCCAACATACGCCATACGCCGGCGCAGCCTGGGACACCGTACCGCTCAACTCACCGCCGACGGGATTCGTCGGCCTGCTGGACACGAGCAGCAACCACAGCACGCGGAGCGGCCGAACACTGGTGGATCACCTGAACAGCCGGGCACCGAATGCCGCTGGCTTCGATCCACCCTTGACCAGCACGCCCATGAAGTCGCCCGAGGATCCGGATGCGCCGCGACAGAAGCGCAAATATGCCGTCGGCAAGAACAGGGTGACGCGGTCGCGCAGTCCCACTCAGGTGGTCAGGATCAAGCGGTTCCGGCGGATGAAGGCCAACGACAGGGAGCGCAATCGGATGCACAACCTCAACGATGCGCTGGAGAAGCTGCGGGTCACCCTGCCCTCGCTGCCCGAGGAGACGAAGCTGACGAAGATCGAGATCCTGCGCTTTGCGCACAACTACATCTTCGCCTTGGAACAGGTCCTGGAAAGTGGCGGCTCGATCAATCTGGACCTGGAGAAGCTGCAGAACTTCACGCTGAGTGGCGAGCGGATCACCAAGGAGCTGTTCGATGCGCTGTTCGTGAATCCCCAGCCCTTTCCCATGTTCGGATGCGGCAGGATGTTTCCCTATGGCCAGGGAATGCCGCCTCAGCCGACGGCGGCTCCCGCTCCGTCTGCAGAGCATCCGCCCGCGATGGGGGGCTTCCAGCAGGGAGTGGACTACGCCCAGCAGCCACCGGGATTCGACTTTACAGGCAGCATGCGGTTCTACCACCAACAGCAGCAGCCGCCACAGCCGCAACAGCCTCACCATCTGCAGCACGATCCGCAGCAGGAGTCCAGCCCGCAGCAGTTCTCGCAGGAGAAATACGACCTGTTCAGGGGCTCCTTCGATGCAGCTGCCAATCTGCACAATCCCAGTCACCTGGACGCGGGGATTCATCATCAGAGCAGCTTCTACACGCAGACGCCGCCCTGGAAGGACTATCCGGAGGATCAGGCACACCCACACGGCTACAAACAGTTTGCCCCGCAGGTGTAGCACAGTTTTAAGGGCGATCTAAGGTTTTTCAGCGTGATATACTTGAATGATTGCTGGGAGCTGGAGGAAACTGATCTAGGGGAGATCCCCGAAGAGATGCACCCTTGACTTATTTTGGTGGAAAGACTAAAGTAGCTTGCGGGTCTCATCTCTGCATTTCCCCTTCCTAACTTTCCTCGAATCCCTCGCAATCCGTTGATATTGGTAGTAAGTGAGTCACTAAATTGACTGCTAGATTATGGTTTTATTTCCAAACTAAACCTAATCTTTGCACTCAATTAGTTTCATGTTATAAAAGGATCTTCAAAAGATTAACCAATGCTGATTTACAAATAATCCAACCATCCATAGATAAGTTTTACCAACTCAATATTTCAAATTCACCTTCATTGGTTTCTTTTCTGCGGATCTCTAGTGAATAGTTGAATTAAGAGTGCTTAACCAGAACTTTTCCGAAAAAGCACTCTTCTTCTCAATATATTCCCTTCATATTCATCTTGACTATATAGTACAAATCGGTTGTCCACATTTAAGTTAAGCGGATACGTACCTTGCACTTGTAGACGTAAGCCTAGTTGTAACGATCACTGAAATGTACCAGGTATTAGCCATAATTAACTGTACAATCGATTAAGTATGCGTAGGTTATGCCAGATTCTATATCAGTTATTGCAATGCAAGGAAAGCGAGCTAGTCAGGGCCAGAACTTTAAAGTGATAAGATTGAATTTCGATGTAAAGCCATAAAGATTTATTTTTGCAAATAAAGTTGACGATCAAAACGAGCCAGAAAATTGATGGTAAATGGGAAATGGGAAGAATAAAAGAAGAACTCCTGGGCAGAGTCAAAAATAGTAGCCAAAGCAAACAACCCTGCGCTGCAAAGGGAATCAGTACGGATTTGAGATCCCAAACAATGGACTTAAATTCAAATAAATATTGTATATTGCAGTGCACATAAAACGAATGGCTTTGTGTGTGTGCACTGCAGCTTGTTTTTATCGTAGGGGGCATTTTTCGCCCTTACAATTCGACACGGGGTGAGTTCAAGTAGAAACTGAACTCGTACTTCGAGAGTTCCGAGGTTCGAACAATGGAAGATTGCCCGTCACCTGCCACACAATTACAAAACGAATGTACCAACAGCAGCAGCAGTCAGGACCGGCAGTCCTGAAACATGAGCTGTGAGCCAGTGGACCTGCATGAATGCCACTCAAATTATTTAGTTGAATGAACCGGCAAGAGTCGAGGGAAACTGAAACTGCCTAACTGCCTAACTGACTGACTGACATTTTCCGTTGCGAGAGAAGGGTGAAAAGGTGCGGAAGATGCTGCAAAGCCGGTGAGGAATTTGCCATCTCCAGCTGAGGATTACAGTAAGATTTTCCAATCTCTAACCTAAGAAGCCGTCACTTTAAAGGGAATTTTAAATAAGAGGCGAAGTTTTCTTAAATCAACAAAAACGTATGTATTGAAAATAAAAAGTTAAATACAAAAATTGAAAAAAATCTTTTTGATTTTTATTTACAAGGTAATGTGATTTTCAAATTAGGAACAAATGCAATACAAATCTAAAGGTTTATTGTCATCTCTTTATTATATTAAACCTAAACAAGAGAGAACGTTATATCAGATACCCGTTACTCAGCTAAGGGAGTGCGAGGAATATGGAGATATTAAACTTTGATCACACATAACTTTTTAACGAATGGTCCGATTTTAAAAATTTCTTCTACATTTCGATAGGTATTGATAAACACTATAGAACTACATTTTTAATTTTCCATTTTTAATAACCGTGTTACTTACTTTTGCACGAATACAAAATACCCTTTTACTCTACATACGAGCAACGGGTATAAAAATGCAAATGCTGTTAAGTCAATTGAAATTTATTGCTAAAACTATTGAAAAATTTAAATTTTTAATTGAATAATTTCGGGCTATGAAATTGCACAGATTGTTTCTGACTTAATTTTGAGTTTAAGCTCCGAAGTATAATGAAATTTGACCAGGACATTTTTTCGCATACCCGAAATTTCTCCTTTGTTAATTTTTGGGGTTATAAGTAGGACTTTGCCTGTATGTCTTCCACTAAGCCGGCGTTTGTCATTTGAGCAGCTTTGTTGGAGGTGTCGGGATTTATCTTTACAATAATCATTATTATGGACCGGCATGGGTCCTGCATTCTGTTGTCCTGTTGTGTGGCAAAGGCGCAAATACGCAGCGGGTGAGCCAGCTAAGCTGCATACAATTTCCAGGACTCTCGTCGAGGGTTGAGGCTGAATCCTGGCAAGGACTGGCATCATTAGCGGACGGGGTGGCTCCGTTTCGATGGCTATCGGCGGATCAATGACGACATCTCCGCCTCAGTTCCCTTCCCCGAATGCTAATGCACTGCGAGGCTGGAAAAACAATTTGGCGATGGCCATAAGGCGATAAACAAACCAAAATGGAAACAAATTGCCATGGACATGCTAACGCAAACACAATACATCTTCGGTTGCGGCAAGTGCAGGTCCTTGGAGAGCGATTCATATGCGGTCCGATGAGACTGCACAAAGGAGATGGGTCGGCTAATGGAGGAGGGTTCGACTCACAGATACCTAACTGAATCAAATTTCTTTGATTTTCGGGGATTAGTCAACATAGAAAAAAAGCACAGAGAACCATACTCTATCTTATTGAATCAAGTTTTGGAAATCCGTTGATTTCTTTCAAGTTATTTTGATAATCTTCGATGTAAACCAAATTCCATACGATTGTTCTTAACATTCTTTGAACGGTATTAATTTAATTTAAAGGTAATGAGTAATTTTGAATACCAAGTATACATTTATGTATTTTAAAATAATATAGATACAGATACCTAACTGAATCAAATTTCTTTGATTTTCGGGGATTAGTGAACATGGAAAAAAAACACAGAGAACCCTACTCTATCTTATTGAATTAAGTTTTGGAAATCTGTTGATTTCTTTCAAGTTATTTTCATAATCTTCGATGAAAACCAAATCCAATACGATTGTTCTTAACATTCTTTGAGCGGTATAAATTTAATGAAATGGTAATGAGTAGTTTTGAGTACCAAGAACTTATATACGTTTCTGTATTTTAAAGTAATATATTCTATAAGAGAAATGTATAATAAACCTTTTCTATAACTGCAAATATTTCGATTATTGTGGGTCAAAAGGTTGGATATGCATACCAAAAAGGAAATCAGAGTTCAACCCTGAACTTTACAAGCATGAAATATCGAGATCATATATCACACCGTTCCAGACAACACTGCGCTCAATTTGTCCTTGCCCTTTTGCGATTCCCATTTCGCAAATCGAATTTTATTTGCCGAATTGATTGTTTTACGCCTTTTTAGCAAGAAGTTGGCACACATTTTTGTAACCCTTTGCTGGTGCACGTGGGCCTATGCAGTCCCCGGATCCATTGTTTATTACCCCTTTGGTCCTGATCAAACATTCGCGGCAGAGATTCGCTTTGGTGCTATAGTTACACGTTCGCTTTTTAGCTCGACTCGACCTTTTTGCCCATTCATTGCCCTGCTCGAATTGGTTTATCTGTGAAATCTCCGGCGTCCTCTGGTTGTTGTTCCTTGTGAGCCTTCCGGGGTGTGCTACCTCGTATACGTTACTGTTCCAAATAAAAATCCAGGGAGAGATGCAATGTGTGCCCTACCTTTGTCGCTTTCGAGTTGTGTGCTCATCTAACCGAAAAACATTGGATAAACAAACAGCCGCTAGAGTATTTTGTTACACTTAGTACCCGAACCCGGGACCATCGCCCATTTATTTCTCCACATATTTTCACGAGGCCGCGGAAGGAAGCCAATCTGTCGCATTTGTGTGCAGCGGGCCCTCTGCTGAAACTGTAAAATGTTATGCAAGCTGATTTTTAATCCGATCAGAGCGGTTTTAGTCAAATTTAAGCAGATTTATGTCACATTGTTGAGCCAGAAAGTGGTACGCGGAAAAGGGAAAACAAAACGAAAATGTTAACACATGTAAATCAAGAATCAGATAACTATATCGGGCATGCTCGTCTATTAGGCAAATCGAATTGAGATCATGTTCATGCCCACAACCGATAGGACCGGAAAATTCGATTAAGGTTGCGGAAAATGAAATGAATTGAGAGCAAAATGAAAACTCAATGGGTTTTTCAGGACATTTGTACGTTTCGTTATTAAAATCGGTTTCTAGAATACAATTTTATATTATACACATGGAAAATTCTAATAATAAGTGAAGAAAGAAACGTCATAGTTCTTATATTAAACCCTCTATTTTAACATTATTAGAAATCTATTACCATAATGTTATCCAGGTTATCCAATTTTTGGATTTTATTTATATTAATCAATATTAAAAACGTTGTAACCAAGGATCACAAAATATAGTTTATAATATCACACAGAACAAAAATTGACAAAAGATCAGATTGATATGTGCTGGTCAATGTAATATTTTTTAAAGATTAAGTTATTCATATCATTTTGATATGAATAAAGATTATGTTTACCTTATTTTACATTATTTGTTCAAAAAATACAAAATTTGTTTAAATCATAAATTTGACCTAAATCATATCGGCTTATTATTGATATGAAATAAGGTAGAATTGATCCTATTTCATATCGAATTTTTTTCTGTGCAGCAACACCGTTACAGATATGTTGTTACATTTATAGTAATATTTTCTTCATCACGATCTCAACTGGTGCGTAATATTTACTTCCTTGACATTAAATTACAGTTGAAATTTCTCTGAAGAAAACAAATGGCCATACACATGAATGAATATTAAAAGAAAGTTTCCGAATCAGTTTATCAAACAGGCTCGCACTTTTCCAACCCCATAAATAAGAACAATTTTTTATTCCAATCACATTCTGTGACTGCGCCAAAAAAACACATTTCAAATATATTCCTTTTCCAAATGAATAAACTGTTAGACAAACAATACATTAAACTTTACAACTTCACACCCGCTGCCAGTGTAAGCGAAACATTAACATCGGAGGAAGCACCCTTTTGCCCAGCTGAAAGTGGAAAAAATCCTGGCAGCAAGGAGTGGTAGATGGTAGCTGTACCACAAACGATGAGTTGATTGTTATGCAAATGAGGTTGGCCGGCAACCAGCAACCAGGACGAAATGCGAGAGCCCTACCCCAGATTTCGACTCGGATCCGGCTGCAGTTCATCAAGTGGTCATAAATTTATAGGTAGTTTGCCGAGAGCTACGAGGACGCGAGAAGCTGCCTAATTACTATGCAGCGCCATGTGCATAATTTTTTTTCCGTTGTGCATAAATTGAAACGAAAGGTTGGCACTAAAATGGGCAAAACAACGGTTTCATGCCCAGTTATTGTTAAATGTAAACAACGGACGCGGTTCGAGCGATTTAATGGGGGTTACGGAGGAGGCATAGGAATAGGAATCCTTTCGTTGATCCTAAGCTGACGCTTCCTGGTAATTCCACTTCCGGCTTAGAGCGACAAATTCGCGCGAAAATCCCGCGGTAATTCCGCCATTGTGTGGAGTTCCACAAAAAAAGAGGGAAAATTCGGGAAAAACTGCGGAAAATCTTTGCAAAAATAAATTGCGAAAATTACCCCAAAATATAAATGGGAAGCCGAACTAGTAGTTAACTGCAATTACGCAACCCCTAAGTCCTTTTTTATGGCCCTGCCACCTCGACAAGCGACCGTTATGATTCCTTGCCTCACTTTCCTGCCCGGCTTTTCACTTTTTGGTATGCACGCAAGGCTTTTGACTATTTGTTGCTCGATCGGGAGAAGGAGGAGGTTCTATGGCAAAGGAAATGGCCGGGTTCATTCATTAATTGTTGGCATTGTTTGTCGGCTTGTCAGCCGGACATCTGGCTCGACACTAGCTGTCAGAGAACAGAATCTGGGGTAAAAAGTTAATTTGTGGACACCTGCATACACACGTTATATGTGTAATGCAAATAAAACGTTTCAAAGCCAAGTTGTGTGAATCAGATATTATCTGATGTAATGAATGTCCTTTATAAACGTAATATTTTTGAAATTATGTTGAAAAGATAGCATCAATGCATTTCCTTTTACTTAACTTAAATTGTTGTAGTTGATAAACTTTTGTTTTATAAAATACGGACTTTATTACTTTTAATTAACTTAGTTAAAAAAATCCCCTTTGTGTCAAATTTCGATTTTTTATTATCGTTTAATTTTTAAAATTTGTTTTAAATATTTAAGTGATTGGGTTTTAAATTTGGATTTTTTATTACGTTCTTAACCTACAAATATTTATATAAGCGTGAAACGTGAAACTATACTTAAAATCACCTTAAGAGAACTGCTCTTATTAAAATATAGATCCTCACATATTTAGTTTAGCTTAAATTCTGGTCTCTTTAGGTATTTAGTGTTATGATTTTTGGTAATAATCAGAACTGAAGCGTTTCTCACTTGTAGACACCTCTAAGTTAAGCCATTGGCGCCAAAAAAGTCTATCTATCCTATCCAGTGGTATTAATTGGCGATTACCAAAACTTCAGGCCCTGATGGTCGGCGCCATGAGTGATTTCCGAACGAGCCACTTTGACACTCGAGTTTGTAGTGTGATTTATGAGGATGACACTGCCATCATCAATCACTGTTCAAGTGGAAGGTGATTTAGCAGAACACAAAAAATGTGAGACTGCAGGGAAACTGCAATCCAGGTTAGTTGGGCTTTATGTAAATTTCAGAGACTTTCTCTAGTAAGGGAAACCAGTTTAATTACACTCTATCTCTGGGGAGGGGGTGGACGAGCAACCCCCAAAGGTTCGGTTCAGTTAAGTTGACCCGGACAACACTTGATTCGATGTCTTGCGTTGTTGATGTTGTTTCGCTTTAAAAAGTTATAAAAATAAGTCGATGGAGAGTGGCAGCAGCAACCCCCGGTTTCATCCTTTGCACCCTTTGATTTGGGCCAGGATGCCAGGATCGGGGATCGGGGCAGGACCAGCATCATCCCCTGTTTTCCCGCCCGTTCGCTCGTTCGTTGCCAGGGGCTAATGAGCGCCGCACATTAGTTTTAACAACATTTATTATTTATGGGTTTTTCCCTCCCCCTGTCCCGCTCACCCTCGCTGCATCTGCAGTGCTCTTTCTCTCTCTCACTCTGCCCGGTATATTTACTTTAGACGTTATATTTTCACTTGCCTGCATAGTGACGCAGTTCTCGAAATGAATTCAAAATGGGAGTTTGCAATTACTCTAAGCACGACAAGTTTAATTGGAATTTGGAATCCGGAGCGGCTCGTTAACAACTTGAGATAGAATCTGATGGTACTTAAAAGCGCTCCGAAACGGGTGAAAGGATAATGCGAATTTATCTTTCAGCGGTTTGTCTAGTGAAAGACTTGAAGGATTTACTTTGGGAACCATTTGTGTGCTTGGACACAGAGAAATAAATATGAATTATGAAATCCTCAATAATTATAATTAAATAGTTTTGATAAATATATATATATTTCATCTAATATTTTTGAAAAGTCTTCCAATATTAAATTATTTTACCAACCATTATCAGCTAAAAAAATAAATTTATTATCAAGTATTAAAAGAAAAATTCTTTTTAGTATAGTTTCTCCAAATCAATTTTTTTAAAATAAGTTTTAAATAACCAAATGTTAGTCGATCATCTTAAAGTTAAATTCCTTGATTCCAAAATGTATTTTTGAATAACCAATCCATCCTAATAAATACCAACTTTAATTAATCAGTCCCAATGGTTTTGTGCCCACACCTTTCTGGATTTCAGGCCATTAGTGGGGATACGATTCATTTGCATATCACTTCACACGTCCGCCTTTTACGCAACGCCCACGAGTCGGGAAAAATGAGTAAATGCTCGCGTTTTGTTTTTCACATTTTTGTAGTTAATAGAATTTATTTGCACACATGTTCACATTGGACAAACTACTTAGTCGTATATAAATATATTTACTTAATAGCGAAAGCATATGCATTCTGTTTGAAAACGGAAAACTCATTTTCGGTCGACACGCACATGGCCTGACTTTGACTCCTGGTCGAGGATTGGATTGCGGAGCTGGAATTGGGCTGCCTTTGTGGCGCTGTTTATTCTGCACTTGTTCGACATGTTATGGACAAATAGACGATAAGATAAATATATGTAAAAATAAATGCATTCCAGACCTGCCAAAGTACGAATGAAAACCCGCCAAATCGGTCCGGGAATCGAGCACTTCAGCACAAATGACACAAAGAACTGACTCGACTTAGGCTAACATTTCAATTGGATAATCGCTAGGCTTTATACAGTATTCATAATTATTAACATAGACCTAGGCTAAATGGTGCTACACGTACATACTAGATCACGCGCATAGTATGCTTAAGCTTATGGTATATGGACTGATTTGGCATTCTACTGTCTACCAATCTCTGCTAGAAAAAAGTCCCGGTTCGCAGTTGCCAAGCGGAGATCCATTAGCATTCTAGCGATCTCCGCTGGTGCAAAGGGGTCTTGAGTCTTGGGGGCACTACTAGTCTACTAGGTTGGTGGTGTGGTCAGTGGTTGAACCTGGACCTTCCCGTGCAGAAGATGAGCTGCGGCTACAAGGGTCCGTAGATGGGTTCGGAGTAGAGCACGGCGGGCATGGAGTAGCTATACGAGGTGGGCGTGTGCTCCGTGGAGGCTCGCAGACTCGCCTGTAGACTCCGCTTGCTGTGACGTTTCAGCCTGTAAAGGGATAATCAGGGTGTTATATTAAGGTCAAGTTATTTTTCCCTCAGTCCAACTCACTTCTTCTTTAAGCAGCAGGCTGTGCACAGGGAAACCAAGGCAGCCAGGCCAATGAGGGCGGCCAGGAAGACCAGCCACGCCCCCGCCGAGGTGAGCATTCCCGCGAAGAGGGCCGCTGCATGGGTCCTTCTCACCGAACAGGACTCCACCTCACTAACCCCATAGGCGGCATATATATCGATGAGCTCCTGTCGCAGCTGCTGCGAGTTCATCAGCTTGTGCATCTCACTGAAGGACAAGGCAGCTCCATTCTTAAACATCTGGAAGCAGGAGCTGGTGGACGTAAAGTCCAGACTCATGTCGGGTCTGGTGAACACCTGGGTGTCCAGGACATGAAGCTCCAGTCCCAGGGGCTTCAGTTTCTTCTGCAGCTGCTCCTGGAAGGGCCGGATGTTGTGCTGGATTTCGTTGGGCGGCCGGGCAAAGACGAACTTCAGCAGTGACTTGTCTCGAATCACAAACACCTTGAGGTTACTGTGGGCCTGTCGTCTTGGCTCCGCCGAATTGTTGGCCATCACCCGCATCAGGAAGTAACCATCTACGTAGTCAGCGAAGGAACCTCCAGTTCGCAGCTCCCCGGTTCGATTGTTCAGGGTGAACAGATTCTGGAGATTGCCCACGGCCAGACTGCGACTTCTCTTATAGAACTGCGGCACAAAGGTGACGTTCTCGATGGACAGAACAACGGGTGGAGCCTCGGCATCCGCATCACTGGCCTTTAAAGTGGTCACCACCGTGTCGATGGGCACATTGATCCTGATGCCCACAGTGGGATCTGGTTGCTCGAACTGTGGCAGATTGTCGTCGATGTCCATGACACGGATGGTGATTCGCAAATGCGAGGGATCCCGTCGATCATAGGGGTCTCCCACGAACTTGTAGCCAGGTTCACCCAGTTTCATGCACTTGATCGTCAGCGTAAAGGACTCCACCTGCTCACGATCGATGGGCTTCTGGGTCTTGAGTATGGCCAGGCTGTCGTTATTCCGCTCTACCGTGAACAACTGCTCGTTGTTTCCCTCAATGATCACATAATCAATGGCCGCATTCTCGCCCAGATCTTCGTCCAAGGCGCTGAAGTTGCCCACAATGGTGCCAGCCGGTTCCTCCTCTCTCACTGACATGCTCAAGGGTCCCTCGTCCTTTAAGAAATATATCAGTATTATCAGTATTCAATGTTCTCGTGCTATCTTCTCTTTACTCACAACTTCCCGGGCGAATCGAGGTTCGTGGTCATCCACATCCAGCACTGCAATCTGAAGAATTCGCGTCACCGACTGCTTGGGCTGTCCATTGTCACTTACTTCCAGCAGAATCCTGTACGTGTTCTTCGTCTCTCGATCCAGTGATTGCCTGGTTGTAATCAGTCCCGTGTGGGCATCTATGATGAAGGCTTCGGCATCTGCAGTATCTGGCAGGATGCGGTATGTAATGGTTCCAGACGGAGTGTTCTCATCATCCGGATCGCTGGCAATGACTTGAAAGACTGGGGCTCCAATAACAGCGTTCTAAAAAGGTTCAAAGATTATTTAATATAGATACATTTGAGGGCTTTGTGATAGATTCTCACCTCTGTGACATTGGCCATTTGTCCGACCCGAGGAGCCAGAAAATATGGCACTCCATCGTTGGCACTCACATCCCCGATAAATATCCGGACATCGGTGTCGGTGGAAAGGGTAGGCTGCTTGGGCAGCTGGTTACCATTGTCCTGGGCCCGAACGATCAGTACGTAGGGATCGGCGCGACCTTTGCCCGTTAGATTGCGTCGGGTGGATATCAGACCACTCTTGGGATCCACCTTGAAGAGTCCATTGGCCTCGCCCTCGTTGACCAACTCGTAGCGCACCTCGCCGCCCAGACCCTCATCCGCATCCACGGCCTCTAGCTGCAGGACAAACGAGTCGATCTGGGCATTTTCCGGAATCACGGTGCTGTACTTCTTCTGGGTAAACTCCGGAGCATTGTCATTTACATCGAGTACCTCGATCTGCAACTCCACTACACTCTGTTTGGCATCCGTGGGTCGGCCAGGTGAGTCCTCCGCCTTGATCTGCAGCTGAATCCTGGGGGTGCGCTCCCTATCGATATTCTGGCCACTGGCCACGATTATCTCTCCAGTGGTATTGTTAATCTCGAAGAGCATGGCGTGCTCGCCCTGCAGCGAGTAGATGATCTTGTGGTAGCCCAAACGCTCATCCCGGGCATTGAGGACCGCATCCTTGTCCAAGAGCTCTCACCCGGATCACTCGCTCGGGATGAGGTCGGTTCTCGATGATCGTGGCGCGATAGGAAGTCTGCTCGAAGCGTGGACTGTTGTCGTTCACATTCTCCACGGTGATGTTCACTCGACTAACTGTGCTCCTTTGCCGATCGGCGCTATTAGCACGCACTTGCAGCTCAAAATCGGGACCAGTCTCACCCAAAGCCTCGTAGTCCAGTCGCTTCTTGAGGATCACTTCTCCCGTTCGCTCTGCCACCTGGAAGTAATCCACTTGCTTGGGTTCCACCAACTCAAAACTAGTGATTGGCTGCCGGGTCACTGGATCCTCGGCCTGCAGGATGAACAGCGCACTATCGATGGGCATTTCCTCCTTGATCTTCACATCGATAACGGGCCTTGAGCTAGTCCAGCCGGGGTTCTTGAACACGGGATTGGTGTCCTGGAAGGACTGCACATACACGGTGACCTCGGTGGCGTCCACCTGACCCTCGGGATCCACCTCCGCATTCAGATCTCGCACTCCCACGGTGAAAATGATGATGGCGGCCACATCGTGACGAAGCGTGCCATTGACGAAGATCTCACCGCTTTGACTGTCCACGCGGAATGCCTCCTGCAGGCGGTAATTACTGCGATTGGCTATGTTCACGCCCGCTTTGGTGGTGGCCGTGACTGGACCCACCAGGCCGTACTCCAGTTTCGAGTTGAGATCCTTGTCGATGGCCCTGACCCGAAGGACACTCTCGCCCACGGCTGTCCTCTCGGAAACATAGGCCGCATAGCTGTTCTGCTCAAACTTGGGACGCTCATCATTGATGTCCTTGACGTTCACATAGACCGTAGTCGTGGCTGTTTCAGGAATGGGAGTGCCCGAGTCCACTGCATTCACGATGATCTCGAAGCTGTTCATGTTCGAGTCGCGATCAATGCGGGCCTGCGGCGAGACTGTTATCAAACCGGAACTGCAAGAAAGATGAAAGTTATGATATAGGTGTTTCAAAGAACTTGTTAAAGAGACTCACAGTTCATCAATCTCAAAGTTGTCGTTGGCTCCCACAATCCTGTAGCGCAGCAGGCTGTCCAGACCATCCGGATCGTGGGCAGAAACGGAAGTGACATTCGATCCTGCAACGGCATTCTCGGGAATGGAGACTCGATAGCTGGGCGGTCCAATGATGGGGAGGTTCTCCATGTTCTGGAAGTGACCACGGAAGATGGGCCGCTGATTTCCGGAGATGCCAACGCGTACCAAAACACGAGTGGTGTTAGACAAGGGAGGAATGCCTGAAAGGAATAACTGGCTCAAGGGAAGACTCTTTCTTAAGCCCGTAGGGAAATAGCTCACCGAAATCTGTGGCCGAAACCACCAGTTCGTACTCTCCTCGTTCCGTGTCCATGGATCGCGCCGCCTTTTGGATGACAATCTCTCCTGTGTCCGGCTCGATTCGGAATACATTTCCAGCAATGCTGTTCTCGGAAACAATCGAATACCTAACCCTACCATTTCCTTGGGTGGGACCATCTGCATCGTGGGCGCGGACAAAGAACTGAGGTTCGAATAGCGCTGCACCCTCTCGAATAGTTCGACTGTACTCCCCGCTCTCGAAGCTCGGATGGTTGTCGTTGACGTCGGTGACCCCGATAAAGAGATTGGCATTGGCCTCGCGCTCACCTCCGTCGATGGCCACCACTGTGAGGCTGTAGCTGCTCTGCTTTTCGTAGTCCAGGGGCTTCAGCAGGTAGAGACCTCCGGTCTCCGGATCAACATAGAAGTTGTCTGCCCCGAAACCCTTGAGCACGTAGCGCACATGTCCAAACTCTCCGGAATCCGCATCCGTGGCCTTCACATGACCGATCAAAGCGTCCACTGGAAGATTCTCGGCTGCCGTAAAACGATAGGTGCCTTGGTCAAATACCGGTGCATTGTCATTGGCATCCAGTAAGTGAATCTCTACCCGCGACTTGGCTTTCTCCACGCCCTTGACCGAAGCCACCAGATCGAACTCGAACTTCCGGAGGTCAGGATCGCGAACATCGTAGTCCAAGCGACTGGCATTCAGCACCTTGACAACCACCGGCGTCCGACCTTGAGCATCGGTGGGTGATACAGCAAACACCCCGGCGGAATTGGACACATCCCTCAAGGAAAGCTGGTAGCGACTGTTCTCGCCCATGTCGCGATCATCCACGAAGATCGAGAGTCCCGGCAGGGGCATTCCATTGGCCAGGTTCTCCGTTATGGAAACATTGAAAGTGCGATCCGCTAAAAGTGGGCTGGTGATCGTCCACATCGGTGACCACAATGGTTACTCGCGTGAGTGAGTGCTCGGCAGGAATGGCTCCGTCGATCAGTTCGGTGGCTCTAATGGTGAAGACATACACCCCGCCATTCTGCAGAATCTCCGCGTTTTCACGATCCAGTGGTTCGGCGGTGGTTTGCAGCACGGCGGTTCCCTCCCGGGGATCCCCGAAGGGAACCAATTCAAAGTGTCCGAAGGGTTCATCCTCTAGCGATAGGAATATATCCCTGGGTATGCCCACATCCCCGTCGATGGCCTTCACCGTCAGTATGCTCACTCCAGCCGGCGTGTTCTCCGGCACTGTGGCGGAGTAAGGGGCATTGGTGAAGACCGGCGGTTGATCCTGGATGTCGATCACATTGATCGAAATGGTGGCCAGCGAGGAGAGGCGGTTATCCAGAGCGCTGTCAGAAGCTGAGATGGTCAGGATGTACGAGGGACGACTCTCGAAGTCCAGTGGTTGCTTTAGTGCCACTCGAGCGGTGTAGTTTCCATCCGAGATTTTAACTGCACGCACCTCAAAGATGTCGCAAATGTCATTTTCCTGGACAAAATGATTGATTTATTAAACGACAAATTATAACAATATATCTCCGACCAAACACCCACCTCGACGCACTTCATCTGGATCTCTGCATTGATGCCCTCGTCCCGGTCGACGACCACAATGGGTGGCTCCACGTTTAGCTCCGCACCCACTGGCAGGGATTCGCTAGCAGTGGCAGTATAGGGTCTGCCCAGGAAAATCGGCTGATTGTCATTGTAATCCCGCACGGGAATCTCCCGCCTTTGGGAGACGGTGTTCGGCTCGGTGCCGTAAACACCCTCGTCCGTGATGCTTATGATCACCTCCACCGTGTCCTGGGTCTCTCGATCCAGCTCCTGGCGCAGGCGCACTACACCCGTTTCCCGATCAACAGAGAAAACGGGTCCACTGATACTGTACTTCAAGCGACCTCCTTCTGGATCGGTGCCTGCAATTCAAATTTTAAATAATAATTAAAACATGAATAACTAATATATTGGGCTAAAAATACTAGAGCCAGCGGTAACTGGTAAATTAAAGAGTCTTACTCTTTTCTTGGATCATTTATAAAGACCTTGATTACCAATTACTATTTCGTTTTTATGGGGTTCTCATTAAAAAGTAAAATAAGGGACTGCACAATCATAAGATCATAAGTTTTCTGGGGGGTTTGGCATCAGAGAACCCAAGACATTCTTAAGAATTTATTTATTCACCAAATGAGATAAGCATTCCCCAAATAAATTGTAATATTATAAATAAAATACATCATAAAATGAATCAATATAATTATAATTTGTTTTTCTGCGTGTGGATGACGTGTGTTTGCCAGCCGGAAAAAGTGCAACAAATTAGTTGGCGACGGTTTGTTGGCTTGTCGGTGGGTCCCGGTGTTTGACACGCTCACTGCTTTAATTACGGGTAATCCGAGCCAGCGTCATAGGCTGTCACTTCAGGGAAGTCGTTCAGTAGAGCCGCCGCCATCGGTTTATGTAAAAGCGTGTGAAAAATGCTAATTCGGTTCCCACAACCGACTTTTCCAGTCGACTGCGGTTTCCCGGCCCCTCGGAACTAGAAACTGGGGCAACTAGCTAGTCGGGGGTCCAACCCTAAGTGGATTGTGTCATTCCCCCGGCATTTTCTCTTTCTCGGTGCCCCTCGGTGTCTAATAGCAGGAAATATATCTACAAGTATTTGACTCGGGCAGCCAAAAAATTCCAGCTCGGGGGCAACACGAAATTACTTTAGAAATTCTACCGAAGCAATCATGGAGAAAAGAAAGAAAACAAATGAACCCGGGGAGCTTACAAAAGAAAACAGAGACCAATAAGCGGTCGGGAAAACTGATTTTGGCAGACAGATTTTTCAAGTTTGCAGGGGGCTGGAAGGGGGGGAATAGTTGGGAGCGGGTCTGTGGTACACCGACAATTGCAGCATGACCACAACAAAATAAAAATAAAAACACGGCTCAAAGCGGGAAGCAAACAGGCACAGCCGCTCCTCCGGTTCACCAAAACCCAAACATACCGATATCATTTCCCTGCCCCGAGTGCCCCTGAGTTTATTGCTCTATCCCAATAACCAAACTTGATTCCCTTGCATTGGCGCGTGAGTGACCATTTTAGCTTTTCAAAGTACATAATCATTTTTTTGAGCTCACTATTTTTTCATACCGTGTAATTGAGGGGTGTTTAGAATCGTGGTTCAGTTAAAAGTTATTATTTTAATATTCAAAAATATTAAGGTCTTGTTCAACTAAAATCGCTTGTACAATCATAACAGAAAAGTTTATACAAAATACACAATATTTCTGATTATTTTGGCTAGAAAATTGTTTGGAATAGCCTTTCTATGATATGATATTGATATAATGATAAATTATATAATATAAATGATACTTTCCTCATTGCTGATTTTATCATAAAAGTTATTTGAACCCCCTGCACAAATGACAAAACGTAATCTATCTGAAATCCGATAAATGCCAAAATGTAATCGATCTTTTATAGATAACCAGGGTATCTCTAGATCAACCCTCTCCGCCTTTCCATTCTCGCTCGTTTTCTCTTTATGAATTCTTGTGTTCGATCCAAGTGTGTGTGTACATATGGGCATGTTTTTTGGGCAATTGGGGGAAAAGTGGAAAAGCTGAATGAACACTGTAATTGCGGGTACGTGCGAGTTGTGGAAAAGCTTTTCTACTTTTCTACTTTTCACTTTGCCCAGCATGGATGCTTTCGTAGGGGGTGAGGATGTAATTGTTGTGGTTGGCATTGTTGCTGTTGATGCGGCAGAAATAATTTGTGATTTCATGCTTGGCCGAGCGTATTTGTTAATATTTTGGTTATTATTACACATGGAAAAGTGGTTGGGCCGAGAGAAGCGATGGAAACGCCCGCCATGTGCCAACATTCATTCGTTTTTAGCCAGTGTTTCTACTTGTGGGCAGTGTGTAATTAAGTGGGTATGTAGAGAAAACCTAAGTGGTTAACCGATAGGAGTTTTCTGTGCAACAGTCCGTGCAATTAAATCCTCAGGTTTCGACACTATCCCAGGTAATCCCAGTGGACGTTCGGGTTATGCAACAATTGACACTCGGTATTGACTTGCAATCTCGGATTATATTGTGCCAGATATGGTTTCAGTTTTCAGTTTTCAGTTTTCCGTTTCCCGGCTCACCGTTTAGACAGAGCAATTTCCTTGGCCTGGTCAGTTTTTCCATTTACTTTTCGGTGTCTGGGGGCTTTTCACGGCACTCTTGATTTCGAACGCACCAAAGCCAAAGCAAACGTGTTTCGTATCTCACGGATGCCGCTTGCAAAACGAACCAGTCCCCCCATCTGCATCTGCATCCGAGTCTCGGTTACATTTGCAGGCGGAGTCATTGGGTGAGCATCATCCAAGGCGATTTGGCACACGCTCGGCAACCAGTTAAGACAATAACCCATCTGATTATGAAGTTGCCGTGGAGCGGCATCAAATTGCAGGCCTCTCGATGTCTACGAACTGCAACTGCCACTGCAGCTGCGAATGTATCTCTATCTGCTAACTGGGCCTCTGTGTTAGGGTGTCATTTGGTTGTGGGGCAGGTGCAAACTAGATTTGCCAGTTGGATAATACAATTCGAGGGGGAGTGTCTGGTGCCGCCTCAAAAGTTTATAGTTGGAGGAAATCGACTCTCGATTGATTGCCACTCTCGATCGCTATAGAGTAAAAGTGCTGGTTTCATTCTCCATCTAATGGAGGCCATTACCTCGCCGCCATCACCATTATCGTGGACTAACACTTATCGCCGGTGGTGCTACGCACAAACGTGTTCAAATGCATTTCCGCCTGCTCACCTATCAGATACATATGTATCTCGGCTGTCTCTGTTTGTTTTTGTTTGTCAATTGATTAGCAAACTGCATTCTTCAGCGAGCTAACTCCAAAAAAACCACAAACCAGAAACAGAAACAGAAAAAGGAAAAAAATAAACAATAAATACATGAATATCTTGTTGGCTTATCGTGAATTCTTGCAGATCCGCACTGCATATTTTGAGCCAACTTGCATTATGCAATCGCAAAAAATACTGTATTCGTATATCTGTCGAGTGTGAGATACGAGGGTGCTGAAAACGTGCGGCGACCACAAAAATCCAATACCCCGCACAAGGTTGACCCGAAGTAGGTGGCCCACCCAGTGCAAAGCGAGTCCGAGAAATGAAAGTCACCATTGGTAATTTGAGGTATGATCAAAAGCCAAATTACAAAATTATTAGAGCCAGTTTTGGTGGAATGTTGGTCGGAACCGAAGGGGGAATACCCTGTTGTATGTATGGCTTAGTAAAGACAACAACAATTTAAGGGAAAGTAATGAGTGCACTTAAGCAAAATGATCGTATTAGTTAAAAGATTAATTTGAAATATTAATTTTAATATGCCATTGTTATTCTTGGACTTAAAAGGAATAAGTTATTTTATTACCAATTCCCACAAATATTTTATTGTTATAATGAATTCCTTTGATTGTTTCAATAAATATTTGTTTCCCAATACTTTTAATATTAACTGAGCCGACTATTTTTCTTTTAATTTT
Source organism: Drosophila prostipennis (assembly GCA_037075205.1). NCBI lineage: Eukaryota > Metazoa > Arthropoda > Insecta > Diptera > Drosophilidae > Drosophila > Drosophila prostipennis. The sequence continues at coordinate 440,635 of JBAMCJ010007287.1, forward strand.
TATATTTTTAATTTAATTTTTAAGTTTTTTTCCTCCCCCCTTTTCAGTCATTAAAATTTAATAGGTATACAGACAAATCTTTTTACGATTTCGAGCTCTTATTATTATTTAAAACTCGTTACTGAACTATAAAACAATTGTTGGCACAAAAGTAACGACAAAAGATAAACAATTTGATAGGTAATTTAATAATAAGTCCAAGTTTGTGACTGACTCAATAATTACGTTTATCTTGGACTTAAAAGTGGTCTTTGTACGATCTCGAGGAGACTGGTTTCGAAAAGTAATACCAGATTATATCTTATCTTTATCTACATGTATCTAACTTTAAGAGTGCTAATTCTCAGTCAAATTTTGATTAAAAAATGTTTGCTAACTTTGTATAGCCCTAAAGTTCCCCAAAAATAACCCATATACGTGGTTATTAATAATCTCATCTTCCCACATTCACAACGAGGCTTTGATCCATCTCTTCTTTTTTTGGCCAAAACAAAACAAACTACTGCCAGTGAAAGGCATTGCCACAAACTGCGTGGGAATTGGGCTATTGGTGTACATTGTCTTGGCGCTGCAATGAAAGCCGTGAAGCAATTCCGCATAAAATTATGAAACGTGACGACCCCGTACTACACATGTTGATAAGATGTCGAGCATGCAATCTTGGCTAGAACTACCATTCCAACTCCCACTGCTACTCCCCCTTCCCCTTCCTCCTCCCCTTCCCATTTCAATTTAAAACCTGCGAAACACCTGGGCGGAACTCGAAACTCACCTTTCAGCTGGAAGACGGGACTGCCGACGGGCGTGTTTTCCGAGAGGCTGAAGCGGGACATATCACCCGTTCCGGGGACGAATTGCGGCGGGTGATTTACCAGCTGGCCGGCGGTCAGGCTCAGAAAAAGTAGCAACAGCAGCGGCAACATGTTGCCGTTGCTAATTTCCAGTGCCGTTAGGTATCCGTATCCGTTAGGTATCCAAGTTTTCGATGGTGTTTACTCCGGGTATTTAGCACATGTAGAACGACACAGTTTCAATTTTATTTTTTTTCGGTTTGGTTTTCTGCTTTTTCACTCCGCTCTGCTCGCGTTCTTGGACTGGGCGAAATGCAATACAAACTCTGGTTATTTATTGGGCCCGAAACAATGATTTTTCAATGCTAGCTGCTCCGCCCCCCTAAGTTGGCCTTGTGGTGGGTTGGTTTTTCGGCTCAAATGAATGGGAATGTGCTGAGACTTAAGCTGAGCTAGCAGATTTGCTTGTCTTTAGCCTTGCCATTTGAACTTTTGCCAGCTCTCGATCGCATTCCATGCAAATAACGACAAAAAAACCGATATTCCGGCGAGATCTAAAAGAAATTTAGTGGCGAACAGAAGATTTCACTTTATGCACATGTGAAAAGTGGCACATGATGATGAGGCGGCTGCTGTCTGCCAGTTCCGATCATTGGGCACTTCTTGGCGATTGGCAAATGCGGCGATGATGATGGCTTTCTTTTGGTACCAACACCACCAGCAAAACGAAGCAGGGGAATGTGCAAAAGCGGCTAAAACAAATAAACACACAGGCAACACGGACTGGTTCAGGTATAGTCAGTCAGTCAGTATTAGTCGGGTAGGTATAGTATGGTAGGTATCTATGGGTTCTTGTTTTGGCCAAAAAAGAACAGCAAAGAGAGAGGTAAATAAAGGAGAAGGAGAGAGCAAGGCGAGGCGAAAAACAGGAAGCGAATGCAATTCGGAGGGGCAAATAGCTCTGGCGAAAAAAACTATAATTAACACTAATGTGGAATGAGCATTTCAGGCAAACTATTCCACACTTTATGGGTATTTTTGGTTTTGGCCAACGCACGCAAAAATAACACACACACTCGAAACCGCAAAACGGATGACGCTAGGGTCCGAAACTTGATCTTGCGACTTCTTGTTGTTGCTGCTCTGGGATCTCTGGTGTATTGTATATAGTATCTCGCGGATGGCCGAATCGGATCGAGTTTGAAGCGCGACAACGTCTGAACGGAGCGACGCTCGCTTACCTTCTGGCCGGACTTACCTGTTGCCGCCCGTTCTTGGCTCTCGAAAGAGAGACTGAGCTCCGAATACTGGTTTTCTGCTTTTGCCGGTTCTGTTTTGCTGCGGGTTTCGCGCACGCGCAGTGGAATTGGCAATGAAAATACTTTATTTAGTGGGAAGCCTACTTTTGGGCTGCTATAAAAAAGTATTTTTTGGTATAAGAGTATAAGAGCCTACTTTAATGAGCAACAAGGAAGCATAATATTTACTGATTTATCCTTAACATCTAGCCTAGATGATCTAGGTAAAATTAAAAACCACTTGTGAAGTAGATTTAACAGATTGTGGCAAATGATTGTTCTTAATACGGAACCTATTATGAATATAAAAGGTTTTTAAGTTATCTCGATAAAAACCCTTGTTACGTAGTTTATAATGGTTTAGAAATTAAATCAAATTTTAAGACATCATAGATGAAATATATATATTTCACATTTTCGGCGATTGTAATCTATTCTTTATCCAAAAAAATCGTATTTTTCCACCAGAGTTTGGTTGACTAATTTGGTTGAAAATATAAATAATATAAAGGAACCTACATTTTTTACCAATGCTTGATGAAACTATCAAGCTATATAAGCTTTCAAGAATTTAAATAAAAAACGTTTTTTGAGTCAGATTGAGATACGTATTTATATAAAACACACAATTTACCTATATATCATTACATTTTTAAGGGCAAACAAATCGTTGCTATATGGAACTGCTATCCCTAACTTAGTCTAAGTACAACTAGCGTAGTTAGTGGTTAGAGAGCATCGTCCACCTGAAACTGTATCAGATCCTCGACGGGAAAGCGAAAGAGCGAGGCTGTCTGGGCCTCGGCGGCCAACTGTTCGATATTGGCGCTCTTCTGGTAGCGATAGTGCTCGTCAATGGGCGTTTTCCTATAGCGATGATCCTGCCGAATGCTGGCCAAGGCGATGGGATCTGGCAGCTCAGCGGCCACAATGGGATGCTCAAAGTCGATCAGCGGCAGGTGATCGCTGCGGGAAATGGTACTGGAGCGATTGCCAGCCTGCGATTGCAGATGTTGCTGCTGCAACGGTTGATGTTGCTGCTGGGTTTGGTTGAGCGATGGGTGGTGTTGCTGCTGCTGAGTGGCATTGCCATTGACTGCCTGTCTGGGTTCTATGGGACTGGGCGGATTGGGTGGCGGCAAATCGTTCGAGTTGATCGTCTGGCGTTGCATATTGTGGTTGTAGAAGGGATTGGTGGAGGCGCGAATGGTGGCAGTGGGCTTTTGCTTGGGGAACACGTTCAGGTGCAGCATAATGGGATTCGTTTGGCTCTCCACTTGAGCCTGCTGTCCCTGAACAGGATTCTGTCCATAAATAGGTTCATCCGGATGTACGCTTTTCGGCGGCGGATACTTGTGGGCCTGCGCCTGGTGATACAGGGCCTGCTGCTGACTATATCGGGTGGCCTGATCGGGAAAGACCACTGGCTGTTGGGTGGGGAACTTGAAGGGCGTCTGGTAGATCCCATGACCCATGTTGTGGAAGGCGGCCGCTGTGGTTCCCGTCAAGGCAGCCGGCGAGGGCAGGGCGTAGTCCTGCTGGAAGGGATGACGCATCACGGAGGCAGGACGCGAAGGAGGCAGCACAGGATATATATCCAGATTGACCTTGAAGGGAACCCGCTTCAGTTGCGGCTGCCTGGTGGCATTCAGCGTGGAGCACTGGCGGTGGAAAGTGCTGCACGAAGGGATCGGCCACAAAGTGCTGCTGGCTGCCATGCTCTAGTAACTGTTGCTGCTGCTGCGTTTGTTGCTGCTTCTTTTTCTTCTTCTTAGACAGCGGCTTGCCATTTCCCAGAGGCTGCATGGCCAGCAGGTTGATATCCTGCGGCGATCGCGGCTTGTAGGGATACAGCTGATCAATGGCCACCCTTTGGTGGGGCATCACCCCCGGATTGTACCACTGCATCGGCATGGGCATGGCCATGGGAAACATGGGCATGGGAATGCTGAACTGCATCTGCTTCTTGTTGCGTTTGCCCCGAAAGAAGTTGCCAATGCCGCTGGACTTGAGGTTCTTGAAGCTGCCGGCTATGTGGAGTCCCGTGGGCATCATCACCATGGGCGGCAGTTTGCTGGGCGCCAAACCGCCGATGTGCAGGTGTTGCAGGATGTCCTGGATGTTGTTCAGCTCCGGACGAACCTCGCCCTTGGTGAACTGCTCGGGCATGGGTCCGTCGTAGGGAAAGTGAAAGGGTTTGGGCTTGAACGTCTCCTCCTGAACGCGCAGAGCTCGCGATCCCGGGGTTTCCGAATACTGACGCCTTAACAAACCCTTGGTGGGCGCCGGCGGCGGCGAGGGCGAGCCCAAGGACATCTGCATGTCCTGGGTGGTGAGGCGCGGCGGGCGTGGCATCTGATCACGCAGCAGCCCCCGCAGAGGCGTCATGGTCGCCGATCGCTTGGGCAGACGCTCATAGACATGCGGATCGTCCGGTTCGTGCGACGCTGTTGCGTGTTGCTGCCGTTGCGCTTTCGTGCGCCACGTCCCATAGATGGGTGCAACGTTGCTGTCGGCACGCTCCAATAAGTAGGCGGTCTCCCCACCGCTCCCCACAGCCCCCGCCCCCTGCGTCGCCTGCATCTGCTGCAGATGCAGCTGCAACTGATGTTGCTGCTGGCGCAGATACTGTTGCTGCTGCTCGTGCTGCAGTTGCTGCAACTTGGCCCGCATCTTCTCGATGTCGCTGTCGCCCTCCGAGGGCTCCTCCGGTTCCGTGGCGGATGGCTCGTCTGCCGAGGACTCAATGTCGTTGGCCGATTGCTGCTGTAGATGTTGCTGCTGGTGCTGCTGATAGAGAGTTGCTGCGGAGGCGACCTTCACTACCATGAGAGACATCTGCAGGCACACACAAAATATAATCAAAGATTAAACAAAATTGCATCTTGAGGGATGTACAATTACAGATTCGTTTCATCATTTCAAGATTATCATGTAGTTACTAATCAAAAATATGAAATTGGATCTTGAAAGATTTACAATTGCTGTGTTTTCTTTGAAATTGGAATTTCACTTTTACTTTACTTTAATTAATATGTAGGTACCCAGTTTGTAATCATTTTTTTCAGTGTTGTCTGTATCCTTATCCTTTCTGTGTAATCTTTTGGAGAGCTTCCATTACTATGAACTTACTATTGTGTACCCCAGGATCAGGCCCATAATCCACCGCCTGCCTTTCGAAGAGCCTGGATCCCGTCGCGTTCGAGTGTCTCGTTGTCCTTGACTGACTGCCGACTGCATGAACATCTTTCTGGAGTCTGCTGCTCGAACCACTCGGCTTGCCTATCGCTTTATAAATGTGGGCTTGAGCTTCTGCCTCATCGCGAATCGCAACGATGACTGAGTGCAGCCGGGCGCTGGCGGCGCCTAAAAAGCGTCGGTTATATTGGCCCAAGTGCAACAGCTTAATTAGAAAGTTTAATAGAGTTTGGCTGCGAAAGCAAAACAGCCAACTGCAGACAAATAAATTAATTGCTCAGGCGAATTCGTGCTCCCAGGCATGTGGAAACGAAAGAGATATTAAAAAACGCATTGACCATGAAAATCTGAAGATCGCACCGAAGTAACTAGAAATATCTCGAGGGTGTAATAAATCCGAAGAGGATATGCTCTGGCGGAGGAGCTGATAATAATACTTTATAAATAAGAGACTATCTCAGCTGAACTCTGAGAAAAATAAGCATTTTAAGATTTAATAAAAAAAACACTTTCAATTTTAATTTTAACCCAATATTTACCTGGAAGTTAGTTTGTTTTATTGGTTTCTGTCTGACCTTTTTTTATTAGATTGCATTCACAAATGCAACTCATAGTTTTATAATTATAAATATCTTAACTTTTTAATATATGTGTTTGGGGTATAATTTACAACTTTTAGTTTTAACCGGAGGTTAAATATTTTATTTAATATTTAAAAAAATCTAAACTAAGTTAAGCCACATTTTTAATTAAAAACAAAAATGTCTTTAAATTTACAATCCTTATCATAGCTAACGAGAAATGTAAACTGCCAAACAGCAGAAGTGAATGTCAAGGTTAACTTGCCTAACCTTTACTCTCGCGTTTTATTGCTTGTGAGTAACAAACTCCTTAGCATAGTCGTAAAAACCGACATTTATGGTAGCCGTAAAAAGATGAGCGATTAACAAGACCACAATATCTCCCGGACATGATTTGATCCCATTTCCCGTTTGCCAAAAGGAAAAGAAAATGCGTGCAAGTACTTACAAAAATGTATTTTATTGTTTGGGTTTTAGAAATCCCAGGAAAGTGTTACATATGTCCATCTGACAAGACCGCAAGACGCCTTCCATTTCCCCGATACCAAAAAACAAAAGAAAATGCTTGTAAATATTCGAAAAACTTATTTTATTGTTCAGGTTTCAGCGATCCGAATAAAAGGTTTATTTAATCGTAATATAGAGCTATATAGTCTTGAGCTGGCGTCCGTCACAGACGACGGCCGCCCATCGATCGTAGCATAGTGGTAGAACATAGCAAGAGTTGGATAGACTGTTAGCTGTACAATTGGGGCACTCATTTACAATGATCCCTAGCTGTATGAGTATGCGATTCATTAATTACAAAAATAAAATAAAAACAAACAAGTGTCGTCCTTGCAGGCGCCCCAGTGGCGCCCTCTAGCACCGCTGGCGGCGTAATCGTGTAACGTTAGACTGTACGAGTATTGACTAGATCAATCTAGCCCTAGACGAAGGCCCTATCCCTAATCATCCCTAGACCTCGAATCTAGAAGTTGAAGGGGATGCTGGGCACGGGGTACTGGTAGCCCTGGTGCTTGGTTGGTGGGGGTGGCACGTACACGGTGGTGCGCACGGTTGGTGGTGGCACGTACACGGTGGTCCTGCGGGTGGGTGGTGGAGGTGGGCGGGTGGTGCGGACGGTGACGGGTGGCAGGTAGGTTGGTGGTGGGGTTGGGGGGCGAGTTGGGGGACGGGTTGGTGGGCGAGTGGGTGGTGGAGGAGGGCGGGTGGTGCGCACCGTCACGGGTGGCAGATAAGTGGGTGGTGGGGTTGGTGGGCGAGTTGGGGGACGGGTTGGGGGACGAGTGGGTGGCAGAGTAGCACGGGTGGTGCGAACAGTCACTGGGGGCAGTGGCTTGTTGGTGGGTGGCAGGTAAGTGGGAGCAGGGGTCGTCAGACGACGGGTGGTGGGTGGGTAAGTCGGGGGACGAGTGGGTGGTGGAGGTGGGCGAGTGGTGCGCACAGTCACGGGGGGCAAGTAGGTGGTTGGTGGCCTGGTTGGTGGCCTCGTGGGAGGCAGAGTAGGACGAGGAGTAGTCCTGATGGTGGTGCGCACGGTCACTGGGGGCAGTGGCTTGTTGGTGGGTGGCAAGTAAGTGGGAGCGGGGGTCGTCAGACGACGAGTGGTTGGTGGGTAAGTTGGGGGACGAGTTGGTGGTGGGGTGGCACGAGTGGTGCGCACAGTCACGGGAGGCAGGTAGGTGGTTGGTGGCCTGGTTGGGGGACGAGTGGGTGGTGGAGGAGGACGAGTGGTGCGCACGGTCACTGGGGGCAGTGGCTTGTTAGTGGGTGGCAGGTAAGTAGGAGCAGGAGTGGAGGCACGGGTGGGTGGGCGAGTGGGTGGTGGAGGAGGGCGGGTGGTGCGCACGGTCACTGGTGGCAGTGGCTTGTTGGTGGGCGGCAGGTAGGTTGGTGGGGGACGAGTTGGGGGACGGGTTGGTGGTGGAGGAGGACGGGTGGTGCGAACCACAGGGGGCAGATAGGTGGTTGGTGGCCTAGTTGGTGGACGAGTGGGTGGCAGAGTAGCACGGGTGGTGCGAACAGTCACTGGGGGCAGTGGCTTGTTGGTGGGTGGCAGGTAAGTGGGAGCGGGGGTCGTCAGACGACGAGTGGTGGGTGGGTAAGTTGGGGGACGAGTGGGTGGTGGAGGAGGGCGGGTGGTGCGAACCACAGGGGGCAAGTAGGTGGTTGGTGGCCTGGTTGGGGGACGAGTGGGTGGCAGAGTAGCACGGGTGGTGCGCACGGTCACGGGTGGCAGAGGCTTGTTGGTGGGTGGCAGGTAAGTGGGAGCGGGGGTCGTCAGACGACGGGTGGTGGGTGGGTAGGTTGGTGGACGAGTGGGTGGTGAAGGAGGACGGGTGGTGCGCACGGTCACGGGCGGCAGGTAGGTGGTTGGTGGCCTAGTTGGTGGCCTGGTGGGTGGCAGAGTTGGACGAGGAGTAGTCCTGATGGTGGTGCGCACGGTCACTGGTGGCAGAGGCTTGTTGGTAGGCGGCAAGTAAGTCGGAGCCGGGGTCGACGCACGGGTCGGTGGTGGTGGAGGCCTGGTTGGTGGCCTGGTCGGTGGTGGCGTTGGGCGACGGGTGGTCACTGGTGGCAGTGGCTTGTTGGTGGGCGGCAGATAGGTTGGTGGAGGACGAGTCGGTGGACGAGTTGGTGGTGGGGTGGCACGGGTGGTGCGGACCACGGGCGGCAGGTAGGTGGTTGGTGGACGAGTTGGTGGCCTCGTGGGTGGCAGAGTTGGACGAGGAGTAGTCCTGATGGTGGTGCGCACGGTCACTGGGGGCAGTGGCTTGTTGGTGGGTGGCAGGTAAGTGGGAGCGGGGGTCGTCAGACGACGAGTGGTGGGTGGGTACGTTGGTGGTCGAGTCGGTGGTGGAGGAGGACGGGTGGTGCGCACGGTCACGGGCGGCAGGTAGGTGGTTGGGGGCCTGGTTGGTGGCCTCGTCGGCGGCAGAGTTGGACGAGGAGTGGTGCGGATGGTGGTGCGCACGGTCACTGGGGGCAGTGGCTTGTTGGTGGGCGGCAGGTAAGTTGCCGGTGGCCGAGTGGGCGGGCGAGTGGGTGGCCTAGTCGGAGGCCTGGTGGGTGGGCGCGTTGGCGGCCTCGTGGGTGGCTGGGTGGTGCGCACGGGCAGATCGAACGGCACCTGGGGTTGGGGGTAGAAGTATCCCTCGGCGGCACGAGTCTTGCGCTGAAAGTGGGATGGCACATGAGTTCCTGTAAAGGGGGGATAAAGTCATCTTCCGACTTACCTCATGGGTATCGGCCGACGCGGAGGCCACAGCCACAGCGCAAAGCGCCAAAACGAACAGTGCACTTCTCTGTGGGGAAGAGAGAAAGGGAAAATGGGGTGGGTCAGTGGGGCTACATCTCTTCAGTCTTCGGTGGTGTCGTGGTGCAGAGGTGCTCAGACTAACGACTGACTCTAACAACCTGATTGCGACTAATTGATCGCCTTCTAGGCTAATCGCCTCTTCACGCTTCGTGGCAACTTGGCCCGGATCGCTGGCCTGCAGTTCAAAACTGTGGCAAAGTTCAGCCAACAAAGCCGACGAAACGATTTACCATAATGCATTGAAAATCACCCGAAATGCTAGCGCAGACATTCAACTTTGACAGGCATTAGCATCTCTAGGTCAGTCCCCTCCCCCGAAGCCATGTAAAGCTCACAGATCACAGATCCGATGGCTCGATTGATACATAATGCCTATGCAAATGCGAGGCGACACAAGAGATATACGAGCTCAATTGGGACCCGAGGAAGCAGCCCCTGAATTATGGCTTCCGACGATGCTGTCAGCAGGTTCATTTGCATTTGTCTTGGCGCTTGGAGTTTCGGCAAGGTCATTGCTAGTTAATGAAAGTGCTCGCCGATGGCCGCAGCTGGTCGATGAGCTCAATCAATTTGGCCGGCGGAGAATTTTCGGGGGTCGATAAAAATAACCGATTATGCCAGAAAACCACAAACCGGCCCCGGGATCCGGCCAACCAAACTCCAGACCAGTTCTAGCCATGATTATATAACAATAATCAGCCAAGACAGGCCATAAAACTAGTGAGAAAATCCGAAATTAGCATACGCATCTGCCATAAAAAAAGAATAGACTGCCTCGGGTGTCATTTATAACCAAATCTTTCAGATTATTGACCATACCTCCAAAAGCGGCTGGGTCTACTTTTTGTTATTTTTTTTCATTCCTGATTGTTTGCTAATTTCAACAAATTTTTGACTTTTGTATGTAAATGATTTTAAATAATTTATGCTAATGAACCTGAAATTTTTGCTGTTCTAACTTGTTTTAAATATCAACGTATCAGCTTCAATTTGACTTTTAAGAATTTCGGAACCAAATCGGGTTTGACTTATGTGCGGGGGAATTTAATGCCAAGAAAGTGAAAGGACTTGAAGATACTCGCAAAGACAAAACGCTTCCCTTGACTATTCATTATGCTAATTGGCTGCTAATTAATCCGATTCACACCGCATCGAGGGCAGAGCCTCAATGCCAAGACTTTGGGGCAATCAAATTAGCCCAAGACTGTGAGAGATTCGGCTGAAATTGAAGTCTGGGGAAGAGACCACCGGGCAGCCCTTCCTACGGCAACATTGTCTTGGATTAATGGGCGGCTGTTCAATGGCAACATCAAGAATCTAACTTAAGGCAAACGTTTTTAATGGCTATTTACCTAAATACGCCAATCGCAAATTGCCTCTCGCAAATGTCAGAAGCAAAGCGAAAATTATGGAAAAAAAAACAAGTTTTAATTTCATCTTCACCCATGTCAATGCTGACATAGAAACGACCGCCACATGGCAGAATGGCAGAATCGCAGAATGGCAGAATGCACATGCAGCTGGTCCATCCTAATGACTTAATACGCAAATTGCGGATCGCACCAAGGCGACTTGGCTCCGTGGGCGGCCCACACGGCGCATGCGTAACATTGCACTCGATGCCACTTGCTTAATTTCTACGCGGCTTAAATGTCAACTGCCAGCTGGTCAACGCTCAGGCCGAGATGATAGACCGAGTCCAGAGATGTGAAATGCAAATAGGTGGCGATTGAATTGGAACTGCAGTCGGCTTTGGCAATTTATTTGCTTTTTCTTCTTGTTTGCGGTGCTCTGATATGCACAGGGAAAAAGCACAACAAAAGTGTTTATACACTTATCGTATCATAAAAGTAATCTAATTCAAAATTAGATATGCCCTTCAAAATATAAATAATTACATCAAAAATGTTATTATCATAACCTCAACATTTAAAATTGTATATTTTAAATATACTGTTTTGAACTGTTCTTCATAGTGGAGCCCGGGTTTCTTTTGCGAACTATTGGAAACTAACAACCATTTTATGAAATCTCACTACTAAACTTTGTAAAGAAGTATACAAAATCAAGTTTGTAAGTTTTTAGTAAAATAAACATGTGCTTTTAATTTTTGCAATTTCCTTTAAATACAATTTTTCAATATTAAATCCAGAACTATTTTAGCACATATTTAAATGACATTTGTCTCTCCCATAAATAAGTTTATTTTGTAGTAAACTGAAAAAATCGTTATTATTCAAAGAATCACTTTTAAGTTCTTTCCTTTTCTAGCAGTAGTAAAAATCTTATTAACATTCGGTAACTACTAAATTGATCATCTTTATCTTTCTGTCATTTTAAAGTGTCACAAGATATTCTTTTCCTAACACAAATAAAAACTAAAGCGTTTTTTAAAACTCCCATCATAAAAGAGACTGCAAAACTGATCATCTCTCCCTCTGATCTTTTAAGTATCACTTTGAGGTTCTGTAAATATCCTTTTCTAGCACTAGTAAAAGACTAATAATATTCGATGCTATTAAACTGATCATCTTTCTCTCTCTGCATTTCTGTTTCCTTTGCGAAATGTCTTATTTGTCTTCACACCGAGGGACACTTGTTTCGTTATTTCTTGCACTTTGCACACGATCATTGTTCGTTTCGGGTTAGATTGGATGGATGGAACTGGGCTCGGTTACCATGGTGTACACTTTTCGGACTGCTACAAACGGCAGTTGCAATAATCCCGGGGTGCGTAGGTAATCCTTTGCGGTGCGTGCGGGTGCGTGGATAATCCTTGCGGACGGTACTGTGAGGATCGGAAAGGAGAAGACGCGACCGATCGTATCAAATTCAATGGACGATTGAATTTGATCGATGCCAAGCTAAGTTGGTTTAACTTCTAGGTCGAGTGTGGAATACCAACTAAAGCATCAAAACTTGTAGATTTTCTATATATACTCGGACCCCAGCATCTGCTTGCCCAGGCAGCGACGTCGGCAGAGGCATCTTCACCTGGGCGACAGCTGTTAACACACGGCCAAAAGCCGAAATCGAAAGCGTTTTGGCCAGATGAAGATGAGCCGCTGCCGCAGCCGCAGCGCTGCCTCTGTTGACTTCGACGTCGGCGTTTAACTGCTGACTGCTGACCAGCTAGGCAGCCAACCAGTCTCAGTTGTTTGATGTTTTGTGAGTTAACAGAGCCAGATAACATGGCTAAGACAAAAAGGCAGCCAAATTGAGGCCCAGTAATTATGGCAACAGAGGAGCAAGAGCAACTACAATAGCAAAACGCCTTCGCCACCGCCTGCTCTTGTTGGCATTTCTATTTAGCCAACTCGGATTGCGGGCAAATACACTCGCATTCGTACTTTTTGGCAGAAGTCTTTGGGCGAGTGTTAAACACGTTGTCGTGCAGCGTTTAATTTGGTAAATGGGTCCGAGCAGAGCCACCAGCCACCAGCCACCGAATTTCATCAATTCCATCAATCGCCGAGACAAGCTGGCTCGCCGAGTCAAGGCTCCCATCGAAGCTTGAGCTCGCCAAGGCAAATAAGGCCGAGAAGATCAGGCGTTGGCTAATGGCAATTACCCGGGCGGAGGGAGCAGCAGGCCTAAATGCAGTTGGCCGATTGGACATGAACCGGTTGACTTGACTTGGCCAAAAATGCGTGCGCCCGGGGGTCAGCGGTTAGTTGAATCGAGTTGAATGTTAAGGTAGGCTCATCAGCTCATCTTTGACTCCCCGGCCAAATGACCTTTAAACGCACACTCGGAGATCTCCGAAAGATCGCTGATCGGCGGTGATCAGCGCTGCATTCTTCGAGCGACTCCCAAACGGGTTTCAGCATTTGTCATCGCCTGCATTTCGCTTCTTTTCATAACTAGAATCTATTAATTCGCCAAGAGTCACGTCTAGATTTTAATGAACCAATCAGAGTGACACCCACGGGCGGAGTCATGAGCCAGCCCAAAATAGAAATGACTTTGAACTCCTTCGGTCGGCCCAAAGGTGCGTGGTCACCTATAGGTGACTATAGTCAGGGCCTGAAAAAATAACGAAAAATCGGAAAAACTGCGAAACACCCAAAAGGAAGTGCAGCCAGACGGAAGTCACCCCAGCGACGACCATCAGGCGGTACTTAGAGCCACAATTAATTCTTGGCTTTTATTGCATAATGGCTGGCTAACTATTCGGGTCATAACTTGCTTCGCACATCCCCACAAAGGCAATGACACTTGTCGACGACTGCTGACATTTCAAATTTGTCATTGCGGATAACTGAAGCGACTGAGTTGTTTTTATTATTTGTTTTTAGTACTTCTCGCATACCGGCTAGAGGAAAAGCCTTTTTTGTCGCCTCATCGGACATTGCAACAGACAATTATTCAACGTTTTCCAGCGCCGAGGTGCTGAGACTCCACCGAAGGACGTTTGCCAAAGACAAACATGTGCCTGTTCTAAACCGCATTCTGGACAGGTTGCCATTCAGATAAATTATAAATAAAGCTGTTGATCTAGGGGAGTTTCGGCTTTTGTGTGGATCGCTGTGAGCCTTTGTCTTCGGGTGCGGAAATCATGATATCTAGTTTTTCATTATGCTTTATCAGCGCAGAGATCTCGTCTCGGAGCTATTTCCGAATGGTGCTACAAACATTGTCTTGTCCAAATGGTATTTTTAATCATCAAAAACCAAGCAAGAAACCAGGTAAACAAATCTTAAATCATAATGCTAACTGAAAGTTTTCTGGTACACCTCACAAAAACCACTGCCAAAAACAGAACCTCTTCATAAACAATTTCTTAACAGCTCAAATATGGCTGCAAAAATTTGCGTGAGGTCATTTAAAAGTTGTAAATGCTAACACGGCTTGTGGGGATCATCATTCAAATTCTAAACAAAATGTTGATTACTAAAATGTAGTTCTTAAATACAAACTAATTATGTTTATTTTATTTTTTAAGAATTTATGGGAATCATTTTTAAGAATGGAAACATTTTTGAGGCAAGAAAGATTCATTGAGCTCACAAATATCTTCGACTTTTGTTATTAAAAGCCTGTACCCCTTCAGGTAGACAATTAATATGGCTTATCTAATCCTAGAGTAAATTAAATACCCTCACGCACAGGCCATTAAAATTGAAATCAAGTCTCTTGGCAATAGGCACAAAAAACCTAACCACAGACCGTCTAATGAAAAGTGTTCGTTGAAGACGAAAAAAAGACCAAGAACAAGATGTCGCCACTGAATATTTATAAGCAGGCCGATGACTCTCTACCCACCCAGAAGATTCACGCACCTCTGAACGGATAAAGCCGCGTCTCCGAGTGCGTGGATATTCAAATTTCGCGGATCTTGTCTTGGAGGGAATCATATAAATTTCCGAGTCAAATGTCACGTCACCTGCGTCAGCGGTTGGTTGGGAGGGGAGAACGGACCGCCGAAACATCGTTAATTGTGCTTATGATTTATGCAAATTTATCCCTATACATAACGCATTTGTCCGCGTCTCTCTGCTAAATTCTACATGGCTTCAGTCAATGCGGACTATATTGTTTTCTGCCCAAGATTTATATTTATGTAAATCCGCCAGTCAAACAAACGCCCGACCCGACTAACTAGTTTCCCACTCTGTTTCGCTTTTTTTGTGCCTAATTTTAAATTTGGCTAAGAGTTCTGGTCTAGGAAGTGGAAATACCTAAAGTTTTATGGAAGGCTCAAACTGGATTTTACAACAAGCCATATTTGAAATGGAAAGTTTCTAGAAAGGCGACATTTCATTGAACATCTGTTTATTATTTGGCTAGTCAAAGGAATCTTAAACACCCAAACACCCATTAAATATTTATTTTGACTTTTTTGGCTGTTCAAGGAAGTACAATGACTTTAAACTAAAATTTTTAGCAGGGAAAATATGAAAAGACACAATGTTAATATTTCGTTATTTTATTTTCATATTTTCTTATCTCATAGGATCATTTGCTCTTGAAAACCCAGATTGATTCATATTTTTTATACATTTATCACGAAATTGAACTAAATTCAAGTGAACGTCCTTGGCTAAAAACCATATTTCATTCATTGACACAATTAATCAGACTGACACAATGTATTCCAATAACGATTAAGTCTTTTAAACATATCTCCATGGGCTGAACGGAAATAAATAATGGCTGACTTATCGAACCGATGATCTGTGAAACATTCACCTTAAATTGACTGAGATCGAGCGATAAAGACAAAATTAATTCTTTCAACAAGAACTCGTTCGACTTTGTTTAAACAAAAAGAAGTACAGTTAAATGACTTCAATACAGAAATCTCGACCGTAAATTTATGAATATGATTTGGCAAAATGTACAATGTTTGCGATGCGATTGAATAATTGTTAACAGTCGCGTTTGCCAAATCGCATAAACAACTTGCTAACGGCATTTAGTTAATGGATATTCCAAGTCGATGAATAAATGGCGTTTGAAATTCATTTAAAATCTGTGAAATTTACTTGAAACAAAAACCTGCAGCCCGCTGCCAAATTAAAGGCGGTGCGTCGAGCGAAAAAAAACGTGTTTTTCCCCCGCCAAAGACCCAGAAACAACAAAAATATTAATAAGCCTTATCAAGGACACCGGCAGGCGAGCGTTAACCAGTTTCGGGCCAGCAATTTATGGGCCACAATTGCGGGCCATTGCCATCGGAATCCTTGTCGCGCTAAATGAAACACCCAGACGATTTTTTGGGAACCGCTGAGGGTCACCATACCATACCGCTGGGAACTGTGGGACAGGTAGCTTAAGCCATGAGACAGAACCGGTTACACAGAATCTGTGCTCTGGCCATTACATAACCGAGTGACCCTTGAAAGTTTAACCAACTCGAGGGGCATTTTAAAGCGAAAGTGGCGGGCTTAACCAGAATTTACACGATACTGAATACTGAGAGCGTTATCATTAATCAGGCTAAGATCGCTGAAGATCCGAAACCGAATTGAGCCCCTCATTCACTTAAGGCGACACCCCGTCTCAAGATCAACTCGAGACCCCATGCTTCGTGGGTCAAAATATGAAAACGAAACGGAAGGCGCTCGAAATGGAACTTGAGCTGATGGCTCCCATCAAGACCTGATTAATGGCCATCTCGAGAGTGCACTTCACCCCTGCCATCTCGGCCGGCAAATTAGCCCACTTGGGCATGAGATACACAGCCACCGACAGTCGGAGGCACAAACATTTTGGAGTGCAAATAAGAGCAGAAATTGGAGCAGTTCGACTCACACGCGTCGACGGCCACAAGGCTGTTTGGGGCCAAAATTAAATTCAAAATTAAATATACACAAATGAGATAAATATAATGTATGAATTGGAGCTACAGATCAGGCTTGAGCCCTCGATGTGGATGTATAAATAATTCTACACGGATTGGCCAAATAAAAACAACGAGCCAAAAATTAAATTCGAATAAAATCCATTTGTTTCGGGTTGGGAACTGGCCAACTGGTTATATCGCCTCATTTTAATAGCCAACTGGTTCGTCCCAGTACATAATATATTGCCATTTACTTATATCTTGTAGGCAGACCACTTTTGACAGCGTTTACGTCGATTCTACGCCCGAAATCCGAAATCCAAATTAAAAGTCAGACATGCAAATTTGTCAGTCTTTTATTTTTTCGTCGAACACACCCTTTGATTTACAGGGGAATGGGTGATATATTTTTTAAACATATACCTTTTAGCATGTTCTTAAACAATATATTTTACTAAAAAAAAGTTTTTAAGGATAAATATTGTTTTATCTTTGTTTGATACTAAGTTTACTTTGGTTGCGATTAATATTTATGAGTTATAAATTTCCTTATGTTATAAGGTATGTATGTTCTCAACTAATTTAAAAATTCGCTTCTATTTTTATTTAGTTCTTAAAAGATAAAAATGTATGCATTTGAATATCAATATTACCAGTTAGGAGGTTCTAAGAAAAACCTATAAACAGGAAATGAAGTAGGATTATCTAATAAATAATTAAATATTATTTCGCTAAGCAGTAACAAACCATTCAAAACCTTAAGTAAAGGGTATTCCCCTTTCGACTTTGCATACCAAACGTCATTAAATTTTGATTTAAAGCTTCATAATATAATTTATCGAAAGCTGGACGATCGGTGGCCTGCGAGGTGTCCGTCTGATCGTAATGGTAGCCACGAACACCGTTCTGCACTTGTGAAGGCACGAAAAGGCCACATAATTTCCACCCGGCCATAAATTTAAGTTGTGGCATTTATGATTTGTTGACCGGGGATCAAGACCACACATTCATCCACGGAATTTTGGGAGTTACCCGCTGTCTTCCGCATTGCGAGGCCTTCACTTGGACAGGCTAACTGATCAGACTATCAGACTATAGTCCTGCGATATCCTTACATGTCTCGTGGTATTAACCCAACTTGACATCGGCATTTCAGGCGATTAGCACCAACCTAATTGGATTATGCAATCCAAAGACGTCAATCAGTGTGAAGTCCCCTGCCCAATCCCCGCTCTCGGTGGCATCTTCTCGACGCGAAGGTTAGATGGACCAGTTTTCTAATGAATTTCAGATAAAGTTCGGCTCGGACTAGAGCCACAATGAACGCCTAAGTATTTATTAGCTTTAATTTGAATTTTCATATAAAATAAAACCGCGAACAAAACTCGTTGAGGCGCTGCTTCTGCACGGAGATACATTTAGACATAGATGCTTCTATACGAAAACATAAAGCAACAAAAAAGGCAGCAGCGCCAAACAAAATCAAGTTCACCTCGAGTGTATCAAATTTGTATAAAATTCATCAGTTAGCAAATACGTCAGCTGGTAATACAAGATTGAAACTTTGTGGTTAGCTTTCAGTGTGTGTGTGTGTGGGCATTATGCAAAGCAGAGGAAGAAGACCAAGTCCAACATATATCTATATACCATATATACTCAAATAGATAGATATATTTGTACCTGTTGAGCTCGCATCGGATCGATTAGCATTTTAGTGGCTGCCTTAATGATACTCCGCCATGGGAGCCATCTCAATGCAGTTCTGCGTGGCTAAACTATATTTTTATGTGGAATCGATTAACTCGAGCCATACATCACACGCTTGTTCCATCCATTCGATGTGCCCCACTCAAGGCCCCCCTCGGCGATCCGAACAAGAGTTGGAATCAACTCAGAAGTGGCCTAAACATCGCTTTGATTGACCACTTAATGGGCCAACTTCGCACTTCTTTAGCGGTATTAATTGCCGGACAGGCCAAGAATATATCTCATTTTATGGAAATCGGCCGATAATTGCTCAATTTTCTTTTTCATAGCTCCATAAATAATCAACTCTCATTATTGCAAATATTTAAAGTTTTATAGCCAGATCTTAGAGGTGTTCCTACTAGTTAATTACTTTTAAGTTTGACCTTTTCAAAGATTAATATTAAAGCGTTTTCGTAACTGGTATGGCTTTGGAATGGCTTAAAGCTAAGATATTTAGGAGGGGAATTAAATATTTGGAGTGTTTTAGACTAACGTAACTGAATATGTAATAAAACAGTATATACTGTTTATATATATTTTAATATAAAGTAAATTATCCTTTACAATAGCACTCCCCAGATTTTTAGGCACACGTCAAACTACCCAGAACTCATTGAAACATATTATAGACGAAATCCAATTTTATAGACAGAAGAATCCCACGCAGTTCCGTTTCAAAATAACGGTACATAACCGATAAATAATTTATCGCTTTCAAAAGCTTTCGATTTCGTTGGCGTTTGCGTCAGCATAACTTGCTCTGCGGCTAAAAACAAAGGTAATCTTTAACGAAATTTAATTGCCATCTTAGGATATTCACTTGCCCGAAAATCTCGTTCGCGAAACCATTTTGTGCAAATTTGTAGCGAAAATTTATAGCTTAGAATAGCCGAATATATATTCTAAGCTGGATTTTGGTAGTTAACGGCGGCAGAAGCAGTCGACACGATCCACCGATCATGTTCGAGCACGTATGCTAATTGAAATTCTGGTTCTCGAACTTGAATCCATGGATGAGATATTCAAGTAAGAGTTTTGCGATTAGGAAACAAATTTAGCACCCGACTTGATAAATACCCGAACTTTGATATTTAATAACCATAAAATTTCGAAGTAAGGAACACACGGGCGATCATAATTTACTAATCGTACTATTTATTACATAAGATCGTTTTCGAAATCGTTGTGGTTTTTTGTTGTTGTTGTATGTAACTTTACAATGGATGCTTAGGTTAAGTTATTTCATGTTTTTCAGGCACTCGAATCCATGATAGTTCAATGTGCTTAGACTAAATGTATACATCTTCCCTTCCTGCTCCTGATTTCCAGATTTAGAACAATGACAACGGAATTTTCTCGACTTAAGCTAAGGAACTAGATCGAAGAACTATATCTAGGGACGCCCTTTCTCTCGTCTTTCACTCTCTCTCTATTTACAGCTCGCAACTAGAAGATACACGTTCGTAGCTTACAGTTAGGTGTGCCTTAGGTGCAATACGGATTACGGATTGCGGATTACAGATACAGATACGTTTGTTTTGGATGCAACAAGTCTTTTCGAATGTGAATGCTTCGTTTCCTCCTCCCGCCGACTCTCGCCTCGTTTCACAGCTCCGTGGAATACTCTTCCGGATTGACGTTGAACTTCCGCCAGCAAATGTGATCCGCCGCCCCGCCGGCACTCGCAGGTGGTGGCAGCTTGTGCGAGTTGACACTGACCACCGAGCTGGCCGATCGCTTCACATGGACGCTGGGCGGCGGCGGCTGTTGGGCGGGAGCGGCCAGGCAGCCGGTGGAGCGGCCCAGCGGATTGCGGGACATGGCCGAGGCGGAGTTATTGTTGCCCTTGCCATTGCCATAGGTGATGGACTCATTGGACGGCGAAATCTCTATCCGCGTGGCATGGGATCCACTGCCTCCGTCGGACAGGCGGCGAATGTAGACCACCTCGCGATGCTTCTCCACCGATTCCCTCGGCGGCGGCGGTCGCATCTGCGTCTGCGGCTGGGCAGTCTGCCTCATCCGCTGGGAATACCGCGTGGGCTTCGCATCGCTCGCCTGGAAGGGCACATACTGCTGCTGCGTAATGCCCGGGAACTTATCCACACTGATGTCCTCCTCGATGGCCGAGTCCCCGAACATGGAGCCACTGTAGTTGGGCGAACTGTTGCCCGGCGTCGAGGACTTCCAGTGCTGCTGATGCATGGGCGTCTGGGTCTGACCCCCATTCTGCGCTCCATACTTCGTGGCACTCGAGTACTGACCCTTCTTGATGGAGTGCGTGTAGTCCCGGGTGCCCCTGCGCCTCAGGGTGAAGTCCCTGCGTCCTGTGTCCTGGCACACGGAGCGCCACTGCTTCCACGAGTGACGGGCCAGAGGATCCGCCGGACCCCACTCCTTGGCCGGCTTGGAGGCCTCGCAGATCATGCCGAAGAAATTGTACTCCACCTGCCGGAAGATCTGCACACAGGCGATGACCACGATCACGGCCAGGACGAAAAGAATTGGCGCCCAACGTGGCAGATACTCGGCCAGCAGGTCGTACTGGTCGTCGTCGGCACACCACCACACCAGGATGCCCGTGAGAATGGCCGGGCAGATGACCCACAGCCACATCCACACGCGGAAGATGGGACGTCCGATCGAGAACTCCAGATCGGTGTAGATGTTCTTGGCCCCGTAGATCCAGGTTATGGCAATCAGCTCGAAGACCAGCGCAGTCACCACCATGGTGCCCACCAGTCGCGAGTCCAGCACGCGGGCGATGAGGAACTTGGGCGCCGCAAACGATATGACCGCCACCACCAGTCCGATCAGGCAGATCACATAGTTGGGGCGTCGTGGCACGAGACGGGTGGAGGTGTAGACCGCCACCGTGATGGAGACCATGGCCGCCAGGATGATGAGGGCGTAGATCAGCGAGGGAACCAAATGCTGCAGCAGATGGCTGTTGCCCTCCCGCGAGCCATTTAAAACCCGATCATAGATGGCTGTCAGCGGCTTCAGCTCCTCCATATTCTGGTAGCCATTGGCCGAGAGATCGAACTGGACCATGAACAGGGTCACGGCAATGGCGTTGATCAGCAGGTTGAAGCAGAGGTAAACCACCGAGGTCCTCACGGCGTCGCCCTTGTACAGGAACTTGCCGGTGACCATGGGCAGGGCTCCAAAGCCGCAGTTCACCGAGAAGAGGACCTGCATGAGGGCATTGAACCAGATGTTGCTCTCGGCCAGCAAACTGGCATCGAAGCCCCAGAGTTCCGGGAAGTAGTGACGACTGAAGGAGTTGCGCACCTCCCAACCGGTGAGGGTGCACAGCAGGATTAAACCAACCAGTCCGTAGACGAAGATGCTGCGCCTCAGGATCTTGGCATTATGGGTGCTAAGGATTGTAAAGAAAAATATCATAACCTTTATTTAACTAATATTTAAGGTGTGCAGACTTACCACAACATTACCACGATCCAGAGGCCTATTAGTCCCGCTGCGAGGAGACCAAAGTACAAAGGATTTCGCCAGAAGGGAGTGAGAAAGGTCTGCTGCAGGCACTCCTGGCCACTGGTTCCCTCCAGGAGGTAGCCAGTCTGAAGAATAAAGACGAATGAGTATTGAGTCTTTAAGGGTATTCGGCATTACTCACAAATTTCAGCTTAACGGGTCCGGCGCACTCCCGGAATGGCAGGTCATTGGAGGCGAACATTCCGATGTAGGCCAGTGCCAGCACGGCCTGCAGGGACACCCAAATGGCCGAAAGCCAAGAGGCAAAGCGACTGATGATGGAGGCTCCTGAAAATTATGAGAAATATTGCATATTTATAAACGATTTTAAAAATTTAAATATTTTGGAAAAGTAAAAATGCAGTTTTATTGTGTTTATCAATACCTATCGAAATGTAGAAGAAATTTTTTAAATCGGACCATTCGTGTAAAAAGATATGCCCGATCAAAGTTTTATATCTCCATTTCCCTCGCACTCCGTTTAGCTGAGTAACGGGTATCTGATAGTGGGTGCACCCGACTATAGCGATCTCTCTTGTTGTTTATATTTTCTTCAGAGGTTTCTTATTCCTGTTTCGATCATGAACCTAATATTGGTTATATTGCATAACCGAGACCCATGTTCGTGTCCCGAATTTGAGTTATAAAATTCTTTCAAAGTACGATCCTAACGTATCACCTTGCTAACCGACTACAAAAGAGCGGAAGAGGAGGAACCCAGTTAATTAAATTACTTTTGTCATTTAAATGGCAAAATTCATAAAAGCAAAAGCATTCGTTTGAAAAGAGCTCAAGTGAAAACTAGTTATAAATGAGAACGAGATTTTTTAATATCTTTACATTTACATTTATAACGTATTCTGCAGCGACTGAAAAGCGATTCGCTAAACCAGATCAATTTGACCTTAAAAACACACCCAAAGCTGTTAATAAATATATGTATTGTAAATTGATTGGGGGACTACCCAAAGACGACATTGAAAAGTGTCCGAAAACCATAATAATGATTTAGGTTTCAATGGTTTTAGGGTTAGGCCTTTGATGGCTCGAGAAATATGAATAAAATATATTTTAATTAGCATTGTCTGTTATAGTGACCGCAACTGTATTTCCCTGTTTATTACACACTTCCTCTCTTTTCATTTAGGCCACATTGTATTTCAATTTGTTTGCGGATTCCGTTAGCACTGTTTTTATGGCTCTATTGCAGTAGTGATCTGCGCTACAAATCAAGCAAAAGGTGAAGGAGCCAAAGCTCATCTTCCATCTGACTTATAGATTCTGTTCTTCGTTCATTCATATAGGCAATCGGCACGTGTCGTGAATACTTTGCCTCATTTATCGTAATTATAGGCTGCGAACCACTCACTCATGGAACGCTC
Organism: Drosophila prostipennis; assembly: GCA_037075205.1. Classification (NCBI taxonomy): domain Eukaryota; kingdom Metazoa; phylum Arthropoda; class Insecta; order Diptera; family Drosophilidae; genus Drosophila; species Drosophila prostipennis. The sequence goes on from JBAMCJ010007287.1 coordinate 463,742, forward strand.
CACTCAATGAGCTCGCTGATTTCACAATGAAATGGGTACATTAAAGCCAGTCGTCGGTGGCTCGAAAAATGTTAAGTGTTGCCTTTAGCCATTTATGAGTTTTATAAGTCATAAGAAGTTAAATGTGTGGCCAGAATAGGCTTAAATGATGACTCTTTAGATTATCACTCAAAACACAGTATTGTCTTTGGCCAAACAAATTTATTTAATTAAGTTTCCTTAAATCAAAGCAGTACATATACATATACTTTTGATTATTTTGTTTAATAGTTATTATTTTGGTTTAAATGTTAATAAAATGCATTTAATTGGAAGCGATTTCCTAGTTTACTGCTCTTAAAAAGATTTGCTTTAGGCCAAAGTCATCACCTAATAAAAAATATAAACAAGGCATTGTTCTTGGAGTCGTTTATTTAAAAAATATGAAAAAACGCTCATACGCACTGTTGTCTTTCATACAAAATATTTTAGTAGATACTACTGATGTCTAACGTTTCGCTGCAGAATTATGTAAAAACAAATTATATACAAATATTTTATTCCCCTCTAATAATCTTAAATAGAATCAAAAGCACCATTTTCCGACCTTTTACCTCAGAATTTAACAAAAAAGGGCGATACAACGAAGGCATTCCTTTGCAGCCACCAAGCATTCACGTGTTTTTGTTGGTGTTTTTATTATTACTGAGGTCTTTTCGAAGGTGTTGTGTCGTAATTTGCAGTTGTCGTTTTTGCTTTTTGCCATTATTAGTTGTTGCTCATATTGCTCGATTTTGAATTCGTTTGTTTCTCGTTACAATTGTTTTTGGTTTATACTTTTGTTCATTTAGAATTTGCCTTAAACGTCTCTATGGTTATTTTTTGTGGACGCGCCGCCGCTTTGCCCGCTTTCACCGCTCCGCAGCGCCATCTTCCGTTTGGCTCGTCCGTTTCCGCTTCCGTTTCCGGTCCGCTTCCGGTCCCATGGCAGAAGGGGGCGGGTCGGGCGGCGTTCAGTTTTTTTTTGTTGTTGCTTGCTGTTGTTTTTTAGGCGTTTTTTTTATTACTAGATGTCCTTGTGGGTCGCCGCCCACACTTTTGCCCATCTACCCGCTACCGGGGGGCGTGGCGAGCGGGGGCCGACTGGGGGGCGGGCGATGGCCGCGGGGGGCGTGGCGCGCCAGCGATTACACGAACGGGACACACACACCAATGCATTTTGAGGTTTTAATATTTTTTTTGTACGATTTTTCAGAGATTTTTTGTCGGTCGTCCTGATAACACGATGATGATTTTATCTACTAGGTCACATTTAAGTAAGTCTTCTCTTTTTTTAGTGTATTTTTTATGTGTATTTTTTTAGATTTTTTTGTTTGCATTGATATACTTTTGGTCTGATATTTGTATTTTTTCTCATTTTGTCATTATCATTTTCGATTCGTGATACATATATGTCTTAGACTTTTGCGGTTGTTGATTTTGCTTTCTTGTTTATTTTGTTTGCTCCTGTGCTCCTGTGCCTTGGCAATTGCACACGGGCACATCCCTTTTGGAGGGGACTGTGCCCGAAATGCGCCTGCTGCGGCCTTGGTTTTTGCTTCAGAGAGTGAGAGAGAGATGACGAAAGTTTTGCAATCGTAACTTCGGCTACCAACGGACACAATTCGAGAGAGTGGGGATGAGACGGGATGTGTCCAACCGTCGTTGCTGCGGAATGCGCGACCGCCCGGAGGAGGTCCTTGCGATGCGGCTATTTAAGTGACGTCCGGCGGAATTCCAACTTGGGAATTATAAGCGCAAGGACTGGGGACTGCAACTGCAGAGCTTTCCCCGCCGAAGCTTCGTCCTGCAATTGGGGATGCAAAAAGCTTCAGCTGCAGCTGCAGCTTTTCGCTTTGCCCCCCTTTTTATACCCCTTAGTGCGGAAATGGGGGATGCTCATGGGCACCTGTTGCCTGCCGAAAAGTATGCAAACAGAACTCACCTTTGAAAATGGGCGAGGCGCGCCAGGTGTGCGCCGCCCCCTGGCCCAAGAACTGGCCCACGGAAATCTCGAGCAGAATCATGGGCAGGCCGACTAGAAACAGCAACACCACATACGGCACCAGGTACGCCGACCCGTAGCGGTCCAACTCGCGTGGGAAGCGGACCACGTTCGCGTAGCTCAGGTTCAGGCACAAACAGAGCACGAGCCCACGGAACACCGAGCATTTCGTCTGCAATAAAGAAAAGAAATGGAACAAAATTTGAATTAGTTAGGCATTAACCTGATAAAATGGTCACATATACTACACCCACTATATAGAAACACCCGCTGTGTCAAACTTTAATGTAAATTAAGTCCCCATAAGCCTTTAAAACCCCCAGCAAAAACCTACGATTTAAAAATAAAATAAATAAAAATCAGTAATTCAAAGTTTCATTTTATAGTTATCATCAAACCGTGAGATATAAAGTACTGTACAGGTCCAAAAACCAAGTGATTAGCAAGTTCACAGACATCAACTATTTTTGTGAATGGTTTTAACCCTGAACTCCCTTCGAAGAAAGTAAAAGTTTGCAATAAACCAAGTATTTAGCCGTACGAAAAATTTGCGCAGCTGATGCGAAAATACAAAAGTTACAAATTGCTGTCATATGCAAAGCCATTTGGATTTGCTTTTTGCAGGTAACCCAGACAAATAGCGGCAGTCACAGTCACAGTTGCCGCATCCGCCGACATTAAACAAAAACAAAAACCAAAACAGATACAGAAACAGAAAAGATACTCCTACAGAGCGTCGCCGTCATTTCCGGTACTTCCGCTTTCGACTTGTGTAATTTCGCTATGCTTCGCTTTATTTTCATTAATTACACAATTTTGCTTTCTGTTTATTTGTCTTACGACTCATATTCCTCGAATTCCCCCCAACTGCCTTAGTTCTTTGTGTTTGCACAGTGAGCGGCAAAAGAAAGTGCCCGCGACAGCAGGGTGTCATGGGGGATCTTATTAGGCGGCGGTCGAAATTCGCTCATGGCTTTAATAAGTCATCTGCCAAATGTACAGCATAAGCCCATTAGCGGTGCGCGCGCAAAAACATCAGCCAGCAACTAACAACAATCCTCGCTGTGCTTACTTTCAAAGCCCAAAAAGAAGTATGGAAAAAGTCGGTCTAACGACTACAAAATACCTTGGATTTTTCAGAAATTACAAAATATTTTTTAAGAAGATTTGTATTTTATTTTGTAAATGTATTTAAAACAAAATCAATATCAGACAATTTTATTTTTAATTTTGTAGATAGCTCAAAAAAATACTAACCATTTATTATCTGGCATAATTTATAACTAAAGAATTTAATACAAAGCTACACAATTTAAATATAATGAAAATTTTGGATTTTAGGTGATTCTACAGCTCTTAAAAAACATTTGATTGATGTTCAAATTACCATCAAAAGACTAATCGATCAAATACAACTTATGTTTAATATATATAATACCTTTAAATTTTACACACCTACAACCGTTTTTGAAACCATTAACTTTTAGCCTCAATTTTCAAGTTCTCAACAGTAAATTAATTGGTTTCTGTGTTAAATATTTTATTTTATAAATAAACTTTTGAATTAATCAAATATTTATTATTCTTCCACAACTTTTAAGCCCTTAAACACAGGGTATTTCCAATGGTTAGTCGGCGGAGCGCTTTTAAGTGAAATTCATTCAGCTAGACAAACGAACTGCCAACAGGGCACCAACAGCATCCGTAGGTAGAGCGGTAACAACAACGTGACGCCCAGGTAAACGCAGTTAATAAAGCGAAAACCGCACGGTGAAAATGTAAACAAAAAAAATCGACCAGCCAAGCGGCGTTTGGAGTTTATGAGCGTGCAGATGACGAGCATTATATAGGCATATATCATCATATACCTATACCACATATGCCATATCATGCATGATGGCCCCCACAAAAGCCCAGAAAGCCCCGCGCCCTATCACTTACTTTTCGATAGTATCGGAAGGGAACATCCTCGTGCACAACATACAGATAGTCGGCTAAATACTTTGTCGTTGGTATCTCCATCTTGGGACAGACTTTGTATTGTTTAAAGTCAAAGAACTTGTCATTTTCTTGCATTTGTTTGTTGTTACATACAAATCAGGTTTTGTATTGTTATGCTTTGGATTTACTCGTTATTCGTTTGTTTCCCTTTGAGCTGAAATATTAATTGCACTGCACTCGAAAATAAATAAATTACAATTAGCAAGAGCACTCGGTTGGATTTTTAGGTATTTCGTATTTATTTTCTTAAACATCATGCTAATTAAAGCCTCGACTTGCTGCATTTGTGTCAAGAAAATAACAATATTTTAATGCAAGTGGAACAAGTTATCACGTGACGACAGCGAGCCAACAAAAAGCGCAGACTTTTAAAATAAATTGGCAACACCTTCGGAGCCTGGCCCTGAACCGCTTATTGAATGTCTCGCTGTCTCGTTTTGTTTTTATTTCATATAAGGTATTTGTATTATTTTTTTTTCGTCTCGTTTAACACAGATCGCCAACGCATATCAATGACAGTTGTTATGGAACTATAGTACTCGAGCTCCTACACATATTGTTGTGGTTGCGGATTGCCTGGAATTCAATTACATTTCATTGCACAGAACTCATTGGTCAGGCGATTCACTTCACACTTTTGCATTTTCCCCGATTGCACTGCGTTTCCTTTTTCTTTTGGCTGTTTTTTTATTTTTATTTTATTTTTTATTGTAGCTCTTTAGGCCTTTTGGTTGAGCGTGTGCACTCATCACCGGTGCAGCGTCGAGTTGCGACTGCGCAGACGACGATTTTGATTGGGGGGAAAATCGAATTCGAGTGCCCGAGGAGAAAGAGCCGGCCGAGAAAGATGGCCAAACAAGTTTTCCCCCAGTGGGTAAACTTTTATTTGGGATCTGGGATCTCTCTCCGCTGGATTTTTCCTCTGGCTGGGTTTTCATCTGGATGAAACAGCTCAGATGTTGTTTGTGGACCACACGGAGCGTGCGAGCGAGCGTACCTAACTGCTCTCTCATTAATGCAGAACTGACGACTGACGTAGTGCCGGCGGCAGCGAAATAAAAACAGCACTACCAGCAGCGGCTCAAAAGCAGCGACGGCACCAAAGCGTGGCTTTCTATGCACAGTGGCTGCGCAAAGTCAGCGCACGCCTCCGCTCCGCGCATCTGCTGAAAATGCGGAGCCGAATTCACGCCTCACTGGGTTTTCTTTGGAAATTAATGCATGCTTCTACTAGTGCACAGAAAAAAATAAAAATACTTAGTTAAATCAATTGAAAGGAGATTATATAACCAAAACGATTAAGATATAATTTATTTTGGAAAATATTTTTTATTAGTCAGAGAAATTTCTAATTTAAAAAACTTTTTTTTACTTTGTTATTCCAAAGGTAATTATATTTTACTAAAACATTAAAAGATAGTAATATTTATTTAATCGCTAGATACATTCTTATTTTTCCCTGTGCACTTAACCCGCCTGATTGAATTTAATCGTCACAGGTTCTTTGAAGCTCTTCAACATTCTAAGCTCGCCCACGTGGGTTAATTGAAAAAAAAGGGCAGAGAACACAAAGATGCTGGCTGAATGAGACTCTTTTTCTATTGCTTAATGATGCCCTCAGGCAGCGTTCCCATGTCTCGAAATCCATCTGCATAATTAACCTGTCTTCTGCACAGCAGGAAGTGCCCACCGCAAAGAGCAGAAACCGTCTATTAGTCTTGGCTCTTTGAGCCGCTTCTCATACTAAAATTAAATTTCATTTTAACACGTTCTTTTGGCGCAGAAAGAGAGAAGATCGAGGCAATTTCTAATTATTATGTAAGCATGCGAGCGAAACTGGCACTGGGCGCGTAATTAACAGCACTCACTGTGCGATCAAAAAAAAAACAAGAGAGAACGCTATAGTCGGGTTGGTGTCCCGACTATCTAATACCCGTCACTCGGCTTAAGGGAGTGCGAGGGAGATGGAGATATGTGTAAACTTTGATCAGGCCTAACTTTTTAACGAATGATCCGATTTAAAAAATTTCTTCTACATTTCGATAGGTATAACTAAATACAATAGAATTGCATTTATACTTATCCAAATTCTTTAAAAATGTGGGCGCCAGACACATTTAAGTATAGTTTGTGGGCGATTATGGGTGATTGTGGGCGTTAGAGGGGGCGTGGCGGTCGGCTGAAATAAACTTGCGCTGCGTAGGAAGCCCAAGAATATGTGTTGGTAATCCCAACTTTCTAGCTTTTGTAGTTTCCGAGATCACAGCGTTCATACAGACAGACAGACGGACAGACGGACATGGCTAGATCGACTCGGCTAGTGATCCTGATCAAGAATATATATACTTTATGGGGTCGGAAACGCTTCCTTCTAGCTGTTACATACTTTTGCACGAATACAATATACCCTTTTACTCTACGAGTAACGGGTATAAAAAGAGGGGGAATGGGAAAAAATTATGGAGGTAGCGCCGAGCAAAATAGGTGGATGGAATGGGCGCTAATGGAAAATAAAAATATTATTACTAGCTAGAATTTATATTTGGCATCAAAGTTCTGCCTTATTGAGCGGAAGTTCCAACGAACCGCTAATAAAATCGAATCAATGAGGGTTTGACTTTCTCAACTCGATGATCACATCAAGAACTTAGACACATTTAGCATAAATAATTGCTGTATTTTGGCTTTTTGACGGTTGCGTTTTGTGCCTGGCATAACGAATGAGCCTCCAAAGTGGGGATAATAAATATGTGAAATATGAAAAGCCAAAAGTAAAAGCGTGGGCTGGGGCCAATTAAGTGCGAGACTTAACCCATAAATACCCGCCAAGGTTTCTCCGGGGTTTCTTCCATCGAGAATTGATTCCTCGATTGTATCAGAATGGAAAGGTCTTGTAGGCTGCACAATGATTACCTTCAGTATCGTGTATATATCACCTGAAACTGGAGTGTGAAAATGTCCCCACAATGGCGCTGCCGATCACAAAAGGTGTCCGAAATAAGGCTATTGTGTGCAGCATATTTTCTGTTGAATAAGCGATGGATGCCTCGACAATCTCTTTGACTGAACGGATCTGGGCACTGGAGCATGGACAAGTGTACGCAGGGAGTCGCAGTTATGGTACTCCTCGCATCTGGGCTATTGTTTTACGACTCGGATTGCGTCTCGCTGGCTCTAATCAGTGGCCAGTGAAAGGAGAAGTCATGAAGCCATGCAGCTGTGTGTGATATCGTTAACTCGTCAAATGGTCTCGGTTACACCCAAACCCGGTAGCGCAGTGTAGCGTGCAGCGGGATTGTGTATCGCCAGACTCAAGGGAATTCTGACCGATTCTTTTGCGATTGCTTCCCACTTTCACTGGCTTTACAGATTCACCGATCTGCCGATGCAATTCTAATATCCCCCTGCAATTATTGTATTGCATTAAACCAGTTTTTGTACGTCTGTGGCTGACGTCATTTCTCTTTTTCATTTCTTTTTTATGGCCGAAACGTGCGACTTGCCACTGCCGAATTTGCACCGAAAGTATCTGCCACATTGTAGTTGCTGCCACTGTGTTTTGTTGAACTTGTTAATCAGCGAATTGGAAACGAAATAACATAAGAGATGAAGTAACTGAACAGCTCGAGAAACATGCATATGGGCAGGGGTTTTCGCTTTTGGCTCTTGGGCATTGGGTTTTGGGTTTTGGCCACTCGCATGAGCCGCCAAAGTAATGGAAGGGAAGTGGTGGCGGCTACGAGGGGCCATCGATTGTGGTAAGCAAATTGCAAATTCGAAAAGTCCCAAGTTAAAAGTAAAAATAAGCAAACAAATATGCGAGTAGTCGAGCCCAGTTGCAGATACAGTTTAAGCAGCGGGACCATGAAATTGGCCAATAAATTGTACTTTTGAATGCGAAATTTTTGGCAGCAAGTAATTAAATTAGTTAATTATTAAGCTATTTGCAGAGTAAATGTTTATTTAAGCAAATTGATTAACTGATTTATCTACTTTCCTACTTTTAATGTAGGAATGTTGTGTAAAATTATTAACTAACTCGAATATTTAGCTTATCATTATCGAAATTTAAGAGCCTATGTAAATATTTTGTAGCTATTAATTTAAATTAACTTAGGCATAACGTGTTCGATATTGTTAATGTTAAAACATTTAATTTAATAATCAATTTGTAAATTATACCCATTATTCCAATTTTTTTTAAAACAAAATGTTGCTTTACAAAAACAAAAGACTTAGGACACGAACTTGTGGCTCCCAAAACTATGCAATGCTTTCAGGCAATTGAATTTCCATTTGCTTTTGAAGAAAAATCGTAGCATACCAAAAGGATGAAAATTACTTACAATGTCAAGAGGTGTAGAAACGGGCCTGTCAAGTTGATAATGAAGTAAATATTCTCGATAGATGAGATAGATAGATAATAATAAAAAAAAAAATAAAATAAAAAAAAACCGCCTTGATCGGACGTCCATATCTTATATGTTCCATACGAAGAATAGGTCAAAACTTGACGATTTTCAAGATATTTGCATATATTTCGTAGTTTTTTAAATTAATTTTATTTTAAAACACAAAAATTGCCATAATTGTCCATCTTTTATTATTAATAAATCCAAAAACCTAACTAATTTGTGTTCACAGTACACACATAAGAACCTGTTTAAGGTTAATCAAGCAAAGATTTACATTCCATTTTTCCGTATTGCAATTTAGCAGTTAAGAAAATATTTACTTTCTCTGTTGCTAATATTTTCTAGCCTTATCTACAAGCAAACATTGTAAAGTTCTAACAGAATGACTAATTCCACATTTATTACTGATCTTAAAAATACGAGGTCTTTAAGTAATTTTTTATTGAATTAGCTGCACGCATAACGGACGGTGTGCTTGTATGTGTGATGATAATTAAAACCAATTAGCATCTGTTCGACGCATTTCATATTGCACTTGGCACTTGCACTTCACACTCGGCCGGCGAACCTGGCCTGAATGGGTGAAAATTGCGGGAAACAATGGGAGAGCCGTATGGATGCGAAAGACAATGGCCAGTCGAAGCGACCAGCTGGGCCCTATCCGGTCCACTCCGATCCAGTCCGGTGCCCGCTGCCTTACTAACCCAAATAGGAGACAAATACGAGCTCACAGATGCCGAAACTAGTTTTATGATCGTGTTTATGATGTTGCCGCTGCCCGACCGAACCCTATAAACAATGACTATTAGACCAAGACACAAGGATGGATTGTATGGAAGACCTGCATTCCCCGCCAGATTCGAGCAACAAAAGAGCTTCAGGTGTTTGAAGGTTGTGATCGCCACGCCCTCTGCTGCAACCCAGTTTGTGTAGTTGTAGTTAGGTAATCTTCATCTTGAAAACTATTCAAACATCTCAAATCGACGATCAGCAAACAAAAGGAGGAAAGCAAACAAATCGCGCGAAAATTAACGCGTCTTAACTCTAGAAGATGTAACAGTGAGCTTGATAAGTCTATAGATATAGAAAATTAAATAAAACTGCACTCAAAAATATAAAAATTTGTTGTACTTTTTAATCAGTTACGAAATTACTGTGTACGAAATTATATAAAAATTGCTTACTTATCACCAACAGCCGATTGCATTGGCTTAGACGAATCGATCGATTCGAAGCAGACAAACAAAAATGTGAATATTCTCTGGAGCCCTGAGACACGTACACAAATTCATTCCGAATATTTTCAGCATTATTAAGCGGATAAATAAACTTTACAGCGACCGTGAGTAATCAATAAACGGAATCACCGAAGTCTCAAAAGACTCGCCTCACCTGACGATAAGCAGCCGTCAGCTGAGAATAACCCCAACATCATTCTTATTCGCATTCATTCTTATTTATTCTCGAAAAATCTGAAAAGGAAGATGAATCAAATCGCTTCTGGCTAGCCCGTAACATTGAACAAAAGTTGTTCAACTTGGGAGATCTTGGCTGATAACTTCTAAATAACCAAAACAGGTAGGACCACCGCTCGACTGGGAGCCGAAATAAATTGCATACACGAGCTGCGGCTTCGAAGATGAACTACTTTTTTGAAAGTTCAGTCTATCGGAATGCTAAATGAATCTGAAACATGCTAATAAATACGCTCTTTAATTGTTTTAGCTAGGCCACGAAATAAAAGGCGTGTGGAAGATTAGGTTTCTTTTGGTCGCCTTTTCAATTTAAAGAAGAATAATCATGAATTAATTCTTATAGTTTCCACTTACTTTGTTTTTAAATGAGAGTTAAGTTTGTTAAAAATCTTAACAGATAAATCTTTATATGATTTGATTTATAAAATATGATAGGTGGAATTATTTATTTGTTATTATTTAATTATACAAAAATCACATCTACATATACCTAATAATTATATTATATTATAGTGTGCTTGTCTTAATTAGGTATTTGATTTCCTTAACCACTTAATAGCCAATCGTTTCGTTAACTGTTTTTAATTTCCCAATAAACCTCTTTAATTCCTGATTTTCCCACCATAAACACCCAATACTTTCCCCGATTTTCCCACGCACACCTCTCAGCACCACTCACCTGTTTGTTGGCCTCATCCTCGACGGCTGGCAGCAGTTTGGCATTGCTGGCCGTGGTGATGTTGTGGGCGGAGTGGGCGGAGGCCGAGACGGAGAAGTTCTTGGACACCGCATCGTGATCCATGTCGTGGTAGCCGCCCTGGATTTCGCTCAGTGTGTTGTTGCTACCGCTCAGGGTGACGATGCCGCTGGAGCTGATGCGACCGGAAGTGGCGGTGGTGCGACCGCCTCCACTGTCCACCACACTGGACACCGTGGAGATGCAGCTGCGAGTGGTTTGCGGCGAGGGCGTGACGGTGGGCAGGTCCGCCTCGCTGGCCTTGGCCCGTCGCATATTCAGCCAGGACATTCGCTGCGGCTGTCGGCGGTCCAAGGTCACGGATATCTGGCCATTTCCGGTTCCACCACCGCCGCCGCCGCCTCCACCCGTTGGCGTTCCACCAATATACACGCACGTTCTCGACGTGGCTGTGGAATCGCTGCGCAGGCGGCTCGAGTTGTTGTTGCTGTGATTGTGGTTGTTATCATGGCGCGGCAGGGTTGCCATGGCGCCGGATATCTGCCGGTAGGTGGGCGTGGCCGGGGGCTGGGTGCCACTTCCGGCACGGGCTAAGCTGATCTGCTCGGCGAGGGCCTCGTCGCTGCTGCGGGGCTTGTAGCTGCTGCTCATCGATCAGATCTGCGGGATAGCGATAAGGAAAATGTCAGTTAGATTTCAATTAATTTCAGTCATTTCCAATGAATCTTTTTGAATAAATAAGGGTACACAGACTGGGAACCGAAAACCTATTCAGAAGTGCCCCCACAAATTCCATAAAGTCAAATTTCAACCGAAATCTGCATCACAGAAGTATTTTTTGGGATCGGTCAAGAGAAGCCAAAATAAATTTAAAATTCAATCAAAAATTCGATCACTTAGAATTTAATAAAATACGGATTTAATTCTTTTTATGTTATTAACTCCCAAGAAATTTAATTCAGATTTTAAGGAACTATGAATTAAATTTTTGTGATTTATGAAATCATTATTTTTATGTAAAGGTTCACTTTGTTTTTAAAATTGAATGGTTTTACTGAATACTTGTAAAACAATATCAAAGCAAAAGTGTCTCACCTTTGTGTCTGTGTGTCGGTGAGTAAATTTCGTGGAAATATCAGAATAACTTCAAAGCCAAACTCCGCCTGCGGAGTTCACACGAAGTCCGAAAATCATATTAAAAATACGATTATATCCGCTGTGGTTTTTCTAACGAAATGATTCATATGGGAGATTCGTTGGGGTTTTGTTTTGGGCCCGTTTTGAATGTTTGGACAACGGATTTGCATGCGAATCGAATCGGAGAGGGAGAACAATGTCTGTTCGTTGAACGGAAAGTGAAAAGTCGCCACTATTCGCAGCTCTGCGAAAGTGAAAGCCCTTTAGCCATTCTACAGCATACTGATGAGCAAATTATGCTATGGATTATGACATTGTTCCCGTAGATTCTGCGATCGCCTTTTGTCAGGCAATTCAGCACAAATCAGAGCAAATCATTTCATTTCTGCTCTAGACAGGTGACTCTTTCGCCTGCCGAAATTTCACTTGACTGGTTATTTTTATCAGACACTGACAGAGAAAACATCTCGACAGAAAGTTGACAACAATGAGAGTTGAAACAAAGTCGTAAAAACAACTGTTCCAATATGAACATGGAAAAATAAATAAAAAAAGAGGCATGAAAACAAAATAAAGCGAATCGAAAGACACACAGCGATATCAGTTGCTTGGGTCTCTGTTTCCCAACTTATTTTATTGACCTGAAAATGAGTTTATCGTGCTGAAAGTATTTTTAGCCTCCATTGCCATTGATTAACCCATTGCTTGGCAAGTTTAAATTTGTTCATAAATAAGTAATTAATCCGTTTAGTTTAAGATTTATTAGTTGATGAAGAAAACCTCTAAAAGTTAATTATAGCCTATTTACAAAAATCACCAGATAAGTTTTATTAACTATTTTGATATCAATAAAACTTGTTATTTATTTCTATACGAAATATAAACCAAATACTTAATGCTTTAAAATTCTTATTGATAAAATCTTTGACCTTTAAAGGTTAATAAAATCCCTATTGATATCAAATAAATCTGCCAGTGTGTTTTGAAAAGAAAGATAAAGAAAAGACTTAAATACGTTCATAATCATGCCAGCTACCGTCCTCGAACCTTGGCAACACAAATTAAGCAAATATATGCAGCTAATAATCATTAATTAAGCCAAGTGCTCGAATATGTTCGACGATTGGTGTTTATATATATTTTTTGCACCGATGGATACAATTCAAATGGCACGATGACTCAAACATAGCAAACATAACATTTCGATTATTAAGATTGTGTCACTATATTAATGACTGCTCTCATCTTATCGGCACAATGGCACACATTTATCTTGGCAACAGCAGCAGCCTCTTATCAAAATCACCTGAAATGCATATTTACAAATAATTATGCATGCTTGCATAAATGAGCAAAAAAGGTTCGGCGAAAAAAAAGGAGAGAGAAGAAAACAAAATCAACTTTTAACATGCGATTGAGTTCGGTGACCAGCAAAACACTCCAAAAAGAGGCCGTATCTGAATCTTGCCCGAGTATTTATACAAATTTTCGTTCATTTACTGCTGTTTCAGGCGGGTAAGTCATAAAATAAAAAGGAAGGTGGGAATCTGAGGTGTTCGACCCAAGGGATATCCTATATAAAAATGCGAAAATCAAGGAAATGTCCTTTACCATTCATGGCAAATAAAAAAATAGTTCAAATATTTTCAACTAGTCATTAAAAAAAATGGTCAAGATTTTAAGAATGTATCTACAACATAAAAATATATCCCATTTGCATTAATTTCCTGATATTAAAAAAATATTTTTAAAAATAAAATATTGTGTGGACATTTTTTAAGACTTTATTAAAGAATTTTCTAGTCCTTATATGAAACTAAAAACCTATCTTTAAAATTAATGGAAATAAAATGTTGCTATAAATTTATTTCTCAGAAAGTGACTTAATTTTGTGTTAACCTACTGTAACTTCCTAAAACTGTGTCTGTTTAATTTTGTTAAATTTTTCCTGGTCTTACACCGCCAAATAAATATTATTATCTTTAACGGACTGCAAAATACATCTTAGACCCCCAAAACTGTATTTTTCCTGAAAGTCCCTTTTTGCGGATCGAATTACTTCGGCCAGCCGATGTTTATCCACAAACAAGTATTAATGAGTACCGGGTATCGAAGTGTTTACGGCGTCTTCGGCAAAATGAAGGCACCAAAGTGGATGACGGCGTCGTCTCCGCTTGTTTATTATTGAACATTTTGCAAACAAAAGTGGCGCCGTAGTGGCAGAGATTTGCATGTTGCAGATACAGATACAGATACGAAATTCGGAGAGATGTTAGGCCCACGCACACAGGGGCAAACAGATGGCAGACACAGATACGAATTGGGCGGAGACGGGGCGGAACCAAAAGCGGGATCGCTCGACCGTTGGCGAAGACTCGGAAACCCAGTCCAGCGGGACGAAAACGAAGCCAAGGGATCCGGCGATCCGGCGATGCATCAAGTTACAAGTTATTAACAGGTACGAGTGCGAGTACAAGTGTTGCCAAGGAAAGCACCATACGATACCCGTACCCACTTTTCTTTGTGCACTCGAACCGAACGGCGACAAGTGCGGGAGTTGGGGTTGTGGAAAAGTATGACACTTGATAAAGGTTCTGACGAGGGCAGCATATAGAGTGGTACTGGTACTATATATAGAAATGCTGGCACCAACTTCCACCTCAGCACCACCACCACCACCACATAGAACTCAGCCGGGCGTAACCACAACGCCAGACAATTTGCCACTGACCAAAGCCAACGCGAACATTAACTTGCCATTTAGCCTGTACTTATGGCCCGGAGAACCCAAACAAACCGCACAGAACCCCAGATCCAGCCACCTTTGGTAATAAAGTTTTTTAACTGAAATTATCAAGGGTTCACTTCCAAGGAAAGCCCAAGAATCAACTGCTTTGGCAGTCATTATTTTTAATGGAAAAGCAAATGGATGGATGAATCTGACGGTACACAAAAAGCTTCTCTATTGGGAGGTATACAAAACAAAGAACCCGCAAGATCAATCAACTGTTGAAGGTCAAAGTTGAGGGGTTTTCTTATAGGCAAATGTATATGATACATTCTTAATGGGTTTTAATGGGTCTATAATGACATTGTGATAAGGTTAGTAATAAAGATACAAATCTTTTACACCTCTTATCAAATGTTTTGCTTTCTCGCGAGGATGGTTGCTTTTATGATCTTTTAAAGACTTTATTAAAAGATTTCATGCACCCAAATTGAAATGAAATGATGATCGATTTGACGGTTTGTTGTAACAATTATCTTCTCCCTCTCCTTTTTAAAGTAAGAGAATCTCCGAGAGAGAGAATTCGGTAAAAACAATATGCGTATGCAATACCAGAGATTTACTATGCGGATATCGATTTGACCGTTTTTAGTGCCATTTTAAGAACGACAATATTACATATGAACTTTGTTTGCTCTGGATTTTTCTTTCAGTGCGACAACCTTTAACTTTAATAGCATTCCCGCCGGATTACTATCAATTAAACGGCGTACTATGATTAATTTCCAACCCAATTGTAACGAGCACACGTGGTTGACCTTTGACAGGGCGAAAGTCCAAACTGCCAGCGATTCGAATGCCCATTATAAGTCTGAACCTGAACCTGGACGCAAATGTCACAAGTGGCAGGCAAACAACTGGGTAATTTCCATTTACAATCCGGCGGCACTAATTAGTGTCCAACTGTGTGTGGCTAATTTGGAGATCATCCAACGGGGAGACCAAACCGAATCAAATCAAATCAAAACAAATCTCGTGGCAACAATTCATTTAGTGAGCCTCGGAAATAATCGCAATTGGCATGCGGCTCTATCTTTAATAGCAGCGTATCTGTATCTCAATCTGCATTCGAGTAATTGAAAGTCTGTGCTTGGCCTGGCGTAAAAGGAAAGTAAAAACTATTTCTATTTAGATGGGTCTCTGTTTATTTCTCCCCTTTCTTCTTCGGCTTCTGACGGCCCGCCGAGATCTCAGCCACCAACGAAAGTAAAAACAACAAAGTCAAGCTAAATACTTGGCTAACTCTAGCTGCTAGTTGCTAGCTACTAGCTGCTAGCTGCTAACTGCTAACTTCCAACTGACTTGACATAGTTTCTCAAAAGGCGAAGATTATGTAAAATTATGTGCAAATTGAATTGAAACCCAGGCGACACAAGTAAAAGTACCCGAGTATCTTGCAGCTCGGCATCCGCGCGTGTCTGTATATCGCATTGATTGCCTTTTATTGATTGTCCAATTCCAATTCCAATACCAATCGAGTTTAATTAATGCTGTCCGCTCTGGGGACACGGACCGCTGCAAAATCTCGCCGGGCCACGCCCCTTCGATCGCTTGACTGATTCCCATTCAGAGTGAATTTTCAGCGGTGTTTTCTCAACAAATTGTCACATCGGCGCTGGCAATTCGAGTTCCGTTTTTCGTGTTAGTGGGCCAAAAAGAAGCACTGGAGATGTGATCCGAAAACCCGTTTGGACATTATGGCTCTGCAAATTGCATTTAGCTCGTGGTAATTACACTTATCCAGAGATCAAGGCAAGTGGACACTTTTTACTTTTTTTTTCATTACTACTGTTGGTATTATTGAACCTGTTTTGCGCGTGGAGATTAGCCAAGAAATTGCCCACTTTGACACTTGTTTGTCACTGGGTCAAGAGCATAAACAAAAAGATACTCCAGGAGGCTTGAGCTCCAACCGCAAACTCGATTCAATAGTTGCGGCTCAGGACCGTGTTGGGCCATGATTTGCATAAATACTTCGTGATGCCCTTGCCGCTCGTTAATTGCATCAGCATCAAGTCGCTGGCAATCATAATCGGTACTCAAAACAAAACTCTACTAAATGTCGGTACCCCCCCGTTCCCCCTTCCCCTTTCAGTTGCACAACCAGAGTTTCGCTTTTGGTTTCGCACAATGGCAATTATCAGAATCATTAGCAACTGAATGGGCTCCACCTGCCCACCTCCCCCTTATTGACATTAGATTTGCCGCTTTCGCAATCGATTCGAGCAAACAGAAATAGTCAAAGTGGCAATGAAAATGGCGGGATGCTACCTGAATAATTTCAGTTGTTAAAACCATAGTTCAAGCCAGGTGTTTGAAGCTGATAGCCCGTTTTTATAAGTCTCTTTCTCTGCTAGAACAGGTGTAGAAGATTCTTGATTTGGTTACTCTGTTGACTCAAATGACGTTTCCGGTACTAATCTAAGTTTTAGCTACTTTTAAGCTCAGTCACATAAAGATAAATTTGAATATTTTCCATAGAAAATTTGGGATTAAACTTACCATAAAATATATCAAAAGTTTTTAAACAATAGAATCAATTACCGTAGATTTCCTCGAAATTATGCAAACAATAAACTCCGGTAAGCGATCACATACACACTAAACACAGTCGTTGGCATGCAAATATTTTGATATATTTATTTTTTCACAGAATTTCAATGAACTTCTTTCCACTTCTTATGGCCAGCCTAAGGTTGAGCCGACATTCATTCATCACTTGTTAGGAAGTAGATAATTTTTTAATTTGTATTCAAGTTGGCTTCTGCTTTTTTCGGGGCAACAAGCGAAACTGGAACTGGTAATCAGAGACGTAACTCTGCTCCGAAAAGCTCATTTGAATGCTCCATAAAGAGCAATTGCCACACGGCGAAATGGCAATCATTGAGGCACTGGAACCGTCATCAATTCCGATTCAATAGCGCAAAAATTCATGGAAATTACGTTCTCACACACGCGAACGAAAAACATTGAAAAATCCAAACTACAAATACGAAGCGTTTTGCGGTAACAGAAAAACTAAGCGACGACGACGACAGGTTCGGCGGTACTGACAGACTGAACTGCCCGAGAGCGGAACTGCGACGAGCCGGGCTGAGCGGAGCAATGGATGAAATACCTGACAGGTAGCGACGGAGCTGAGCGGTACAACACGTGTAACAGCTAAATGTATCTGCCAGATACACAGCTCCTAGCCCATCCGATCAGGCGTCTGGTAGTCGCGGTAATATCAGCGAAGCACGCAAACCGTTTTAAGATATCTCCAGAGAGAGGCTCTCGATTTTACCATATCCTGCACACGAAAAAATTATACTAATTTTGAGCTTAGATCTGTAGATAAAAACGAATTTGTATTATAATTTCGTCATCAGAACCACAGAGAGAGGTTTGAAGAGCTGTGTTCTCTCTTGTATCCTATTTCCTACACAGAAAAAAATGGTACTAGTCTACAACAAAAAGGTAATATTAATATGGATTTGGTTTATTGAATTATATTAACTTTATAGATGAAATATTCTCGATTTTCCATTGTATTTGTAATAGATCTAACAGTTTTAAAGAAATTGTATATCTTAGATAATTTTTAGATTTTATAAATAAAAAGAAATAGTGTTCTAGAATCCATAAACCTTTTTTCGATGCATACATTTTCGTGCGATGTTTTATGTTTATCCAAATTTAATGACCAAGCAAAACAAAAGGACCATGAGATAAGATCCAAATGATAAGCGCTAATGTATAAATGATCTATTTACGCATTTAAATAGATAGGTTATCGGTTCATTGTATTTATTTGTTGTTTATTTAATCAACCTTACAAGAAATACATTAATTTGTTCCGTGTACCGAGCATATAGGAACAAATATCCCAAAAACTGCGTTTCATTGAGGGAGGGAAAACCTTCGAAACCTTCGGCAAAGAAGCCGCACAACAAAGAATAAGGCGAACGAAATGCTCATAAACAGGAAATTAATCACTCGAGTGTGTGTATGAGCGTCGATTCCCATTCTCAGGCCCTCAGGTAGGAGGAGATATGTCTTGGGTTAAATCCCTGCCGGCGGGAAAGGACGAGGTTGCGAGGAAGTGAGAATTCGAGGGTTAGGGCAAGGTAAGGTTTCAGTAAATTCCCATTTGCCAAGGTCGCTCAGGTATTTACAACTTCATTCGCTGCGTGCAATTCAATTCTGTTTATTTTGACTTTTCGATTGTTCACACAGTGCAGCATAAAGGCGATCATAAAAAAAAACTCCCAGGTAGTGCGACGCTATTGGCATAATGCTAATGAGTTCCTAGTTTGAGTTTTTCTTAACGATGATTCAATGGCGGGCCCAAAGAATCTTTGCCAATAACTAATTACAATTGGAGATGTTGCCACTTTCAGAGGCGATGGAGAAGGCAGAGTTACCGGTTTCCGGCTCATTTCTAATTATAAATCCGACAACTCAACAATTATTCTTAATATTAATTTAGCATGCATCCAGCAAATATTTCATGGCCCCAGAACATTTGCGCATTACTGATGGCGATCATAAGCTAGGGGTACGAAGTGGAGGGCTTGAACACCTTTGATACGAGAAACGTGCAAGTGCTTTGTCTTGTTTTGATTTTTTGTTCTACTCAAAAATTAATGAGTTAAGGAAACCATCTTCGCAGCTTCGCAAAAAAGAGCTTACCCATTGTTGTTGTTATATAATCCGAATTCTGATTTATTGTCTTGAGCCATTGTATTTTCTTGGAAGCTTATTTTTCTCTTATAATCCTCAGATTTTAAATTTTGTTCTCGCTAATGAGATCTATACTTCGAATTACAAGGTATTGAAACATATTTCAAAAATTTTTTAATTGCAATATTATTTAACTACAAATAGATCTCATCTGTTAATCTTTAAAGAAAAATATCAAACCATTATTTTAAATAATTGTTTAATTTGATAATTTCCCATTCGTATGCAAAGCTGATTTATGTAGACATTTTCGTCACACCTGAGCTTCCCAGTTAAGACCCCTTTTCTTAAAGACCTCAAGGCAGTTTAGCTGTAAGTTCTCGGGCAAGGGGACACATGGGGATAATGTTTGGGGCCGCATTAGAACCGGGCACATTAAACTGAGGAAACTGGTCTATATGTAATGTAAGACACGAGTTCGTCCACTTCCACGATCACGTTTGCATGGTGAAAACAAACCAAACCAGACGAGCAGACACTCGAAAAAAAGGGGACGATAGCCGACTCGCCTTGGCAAGAGTAACCTGTCAGTTACCAAAATGAGTGCACAGCCATTTTCCGCAGCATGCTTTACTTTGCTTTGCCTTAGATTACGCTTTTTGTTTTGCTATTTCCCAGCTCGAGCCGCCTTTTGGCCACTTTCTAGCAGCAGACTGTAAGAGTCTAAGAACCGTCGAGCAAATTGCACCACTTTGTGGCGTTCTGGTGGCGAGTCGGCCCAAGAGGCATCATTATCATGGCCATTACCGGCTGCAGTCTACCTTACTGACACCATAAATGGTCCGGCTGTGCCCTCCGAGCCACGGAGTTATGTGCTCTAGGTCCAAAAGGGGGCCTCTCAGCGAGTGTGGAGTGTGAGTGTGTGTTCACGAGAATCTGGAGTTACTTTCCTCTGTTACCTCTGCCCTGCTGCGTGGAGCAATCGAGCTGCGAGATCTGCAACTCTACCCCCAATCGAATATGACGTGCTCAGGCGTTTATTTCTCCATCGTTTCTAAGAGCCAACCTGACGAGATATCGCATTTGTCTCTTGCGTTTTCTTGGAGCTTAAGCTTATAATACATTTTTATTTGAAATTTTCAGCACCATTTTATAAAATAAACTAATAACCAAATAAAATATAACATTTTTTAATTCACAGAGATAATTTATAATTTATTTTTTAATCGTTTATTTCGCATTTTTGAAATTAAAGGATATATTTCATAGAACTAATCGTTAAAAATAAGGATTACTTAGGAATTTTGATATGGGACTTTAATCTTTACCAATTTACCAATCAATTCCAAGCAATTAAATATTTTTACTTTTAAACTTTTTCCTCAGATCCGAAGGTGAATGTATGTATAATATATTTCAACCCACCCAACTTCCTCACTTTTACAGTCATTTTGCCGCTTTTGATTTAGTTACAACGGCTGTTATGGGTTCACACAGTTCACATGGCTCATGGATTTTGAGAACACGACAACAATAAATAAAGATTCACCGTGTTTGGAGGGGTGAGAGGCTGGTATTATGTGGCTGGCTTGCATACTATATTCAGTTAGCACTTGCCGTAACTCTTCTCGCCTTTACTTATATTTATTCGAGAGTGACTTCATTTTCTCAGGGCTGAGTCGAGCGATCTAAGGCTGAGCAGGTGACATGCAACCCCCGTTTCGGCCTTTTTTTTATATGTATGTACACTTTTTATCGTATAACGTTCCATTGTTCCGAACAATGTGCACCGCACACTCTTTTTTCCACATGCATTATAAAACAAGCACATAACTATACCAGCACCTGAATATATATAGGTGTTTCATTTGCACATAGCACACTTACGGCGCTTATTGTTTAAGCTTTTCGATTGCCAAACACCCCGAAAATTTGAAGAAAAAATTTGAGCACGTATGGCGGAGATTAGGAGCCAAGTACACCGGCTGGTCAGTTCTGCTGATGACAGCAGAGCTGTAGAATTTTGAATTAATTAGTCTAGGTCTAGAATCTAGACTCTAGAATCTAGAGTCTCGGCTGGCGAAAATAACGGTCAGTTGGGTGGGCACAAAAAATGGAAATGCGAGGCAAGAAATGTGCGGCCCACAGCGAACCATGGTGCATTTGCCAAAGAAAAAAGAAAAAGCGAAATACAGAGAGAACGAAAGGTAAGAAGCCAGAAATGTAGGTAGGGAAAGAACTGCCTCTGGCAGCTAACCTCAAGTAAACTTGGGTTCTGGTTCAGGCCAACGTCGCAGAGAGATAGAGGAAAAAACCTGATGACTCAGTCACGAAGCACAAAGTTGATGGCTTCCCCTCGGGAAATTGGCGGAAAGTATGGAGGGTGGGTGAGCTGTGGGTGGGGGAGAGGGAGGGGCACCTTCCTCTACTTCCCGACACTGCAGTTAAGTAAAATATTAAAACAAAAGATAATGGCCAAGTGCAAATATTTACCAAGCAATGCATTCTACAGCGGATATTACGCGTTCGTATGCCATTTCCTTCGGAACGGTTCTAAATGGGCCACGCAAATAGGTAAACACTCGATTTAGAACGAAAACAAGAGTGACTTTAGTAGTTTACACTTCATTTAAGACACTACTTATTATTGTAACTGCTAAGAAATAGATTCTTGAAGATAAGAGCCAAGGAAAATAGCCTTGAAATTTTAGCAACATCTCAAGATAAAAAGAAAAATATTGTTTTGAAGGTTTCTGAGTTGGTTTTATAGATCATTAAAAATTGTTTAATAAATATATTATTCAAATTTTAACTTCAATGTTTTAACAAGTGTGTAGAAAGAGCAAATGAGGTGTGGACCATTAATTCTCTACGGTTATCAAGTACTAAGTTTATTTTTGCATGCAAATAATAAAGTGGAACGGCAATTAAAATTGAGCAAATAAAAATATCAATGGTGGCAATCAGGGAAATTAAATAATGTACATAAAGCAAAAAAAATGAGAACTTTGATATCGCCGCAGTTGAAGCAAGGTACAGTGATGACATCTGATACTATATCATTCAGAATATGAATTTCATATATAAACAGTGAGTAATATGCATATTTTCCAATATATGTAACTATGTAAATAAGTTCTAAGTTGGCATTGAAATATGATATTAAAGAATTATTTAGTCAACCTTTTTAGATATTTACCCTTACTAACACGATCACTCTGCTAACCCACTAAGGGCATTACCTCAACCCTGGTTTCTTAATGACTCAAGATCAACTCGGCGATTACAATATTTACTGATGGCATAGATAACTCTCGCACTTAATCACTAAACATAGTCGGGGTCTTATCGCAATTTATCCGTTCGCCCGAGAGCAATTACAGTGGGTTCTGTAAGCGTAGGGCCAACGAGTTAACTACGGTCTGAACTAGCTAATTATAGCGGAAGTCGAAAATGCAGCGCCAATACTACGTTTTTAGCATTGAACTTGCTGAGACGATCGACCAAGCGATCGCGACTGACTGACTTTCCAGGGGCTTATCAAGGTGGGCCAGGTTTCAGCGAAACTTCGTTAAAATATTCGGCAACAGCAACTGCGATGACCGCCAGTTAAGGCAAAAACAAAAGGCAGTTGCCAAAGAGGAACGGTAAGGAAAGAAAAAACAGTGGAAATTGCCTTTAATACTTATATGTACTCTATGTAACTTAAAAAATAAAAAATCCAAAAAATACCACTTTAAAGGTTCGTAAATTACAAATTTTTTAGAAAACTTTCAATCTATTTAAGATTATAAAATGTTTCTAAAAGGTAATGATAACAGGATTTAATTCCCAGTTGTTGTATGAGGTGCTAAAAAGATCTCCAATTAGTTTTACAGGAAAAACATGTATCAAAATGTAAATATTCTTTTCATGTGCCTCCTGACCGGAATAACAGCTAACCGGTATTCACTGTACTACAGGCGACCGAAAAAGTGGAAGAACATGAGCACGGGAGCGCACGAAAAACACAAAAAACGAGGAACGTGTGTGCATGAGAAATGCAAAGACGGAGGGCAGGAAAGGCTGGAGGAGATGGGGATGGGGATGGGGGTTACGGGAAGGTAAGGTAAGGTAAGGAGAACCGAGTCAGGAGCGACAACCGCAGCACGAAACTGGTCAGACGGGTCGGTATAGTGGCCATATAGTCATGGGACAGCCCAGACAGGAGGGAGGATCAGTTCGGATCGGCGGGCGTCTAACTTTTTGTTCTCCCCGACGGGGCTTCTTAAAATATGCACCACATTCAGTCGCATGCACTGCGGCTTTTTGCAATTACCATTTGCATTTCACGGACTTATCAACACGGCACATGAGCACACACGGAAACACGTACGGATGGAACAATTTAAAATGCACGGAAAATAAAATGCTTATAAGGCAGATGGGGGACGACGCGAACGGGCGACAACCGATCGGATGGAGGCGCGAAACTTGACTGAGCTCGGCCCAGAACTCCAACTGCTGGCGGCTAAAAAACCACCCGGAAAGCTCACTCTTCGAGCTCTCTGAATATCTCTTCAGGTCTCCGCAATCTCTTTTTGCCGCTGTTTAAATATGCGCGCTATATATTTAACGATCAGCTGAAGTAACGCTTTTAATTTTATAGTCACGGAAAAACATCGAGTATACTATTTAAATTAGGATTTTACATTTTTATGTAAGAGGAAAGGCCAAACCTTTTACACAGAATACTTAAACTTGTTCTACTTTTTTGTTTCGAACTGTTTTTGTATAAAAATCTCAAGAGGTTCTATTTTTGATATCTAAAACATTATACTTCCTAAAGAAATATTTCTCTACCCACATTTTAATAGGAAATTCAATAAGGGAAGTTTAGTATTTGGAACTTATAAAATCAACAACTTCCGATGCAAGCTGTGAAAAAGCTCTTCTTAAGGCCAGCTCTTTCGAGACCTTACTTAGTCTCTAAGATCTTTCTCTTTGATCCCTCTCTCTTATCGCCTTGGACTTTTGCAGATCCACATCTGTTTAAATATGCGCGCCATATATTTTCCAATCAGCAGAAACAACGCTTTAAATACTATTGCACTTAAAAATATAACCCGATTAAAACACTCCCCGACTTCCAGATGCGAATCCCTCGATCAGTGGGAGCGCGCTATGTCTGAGAAGAAGGCGAGTATGTCCTGGATGTTGAACTCAAGGTTGATCATGGCGCCGGCATAGCACTTCTGGATGCGCTCCTCCAGATAGTTGTACTGGGCTATGAACTCCTCCTGCATGGCGTGCCACACTACTTGCAGCAGGTTCTCCTCCTCGCTCAGGTGCTTCTCCACCTTCTTGTAGAGGTTCTCGAGGCCTTTCTTTACCTCGCGCGCCGGATACTGGGCGATCACCTTGCGGAGCTCCTGCTTGGAGAAGGCCATCTGGTAGCTGATCTCGGTTTCCTTGACTCCCTGTGCCACCTTCAGTTGCACGCCCTCAAAGAATTGCTGCAAATGGAGGAGGGAAACTTATGAGAAAGATATTCAAGTGGCGGCCTGAGCAAATGTGTTATAAAATACATCTCGGATCACCTCTTTTGAAGGTCGTTGACTTACATTCAGTTTCTCCAGCGGCCGGCCGAAGTACTGAGTCACATACGCTTTGAGCGCATCGTTGTAGCACTTTTTGGCCTCCTTTTTCAAAGCATCCAGTCCAGGAACCTTTAGCTGAGCTAGCAAAGCGTACATGTGGTGGTAGTTCTCCATGCGCACCACCTGCACAGGTGTCTTGGGATGCTCCTGCGAATGCAGATGGATGCCCTCAAAGATGGCGTTAACCAACTGCAGGTACCACTTCTCCATATCCGTGCGGCGATCCGACTTGCGAAAGATGCCCTCCGCCGTTTGGGCAAAGTTTTCGAAGTTCTCCACGTATGGCAGGATGGCCTTTGAGCGCTTATGCAACTTGGCCTCCTTGATGGACTGCAGTTGGTTGTGCATGAAGCGGTCAAAGCTGCGCTTCACCTGCACCAGGGCAGAGGCGAAGGTCATACTGAGAAAGGAATGTGTGTCCTGGGCGGACATGACATGCTGGGTGAGCCGCACGAAGACGTACAGAGAGTAGCTGAGAGAATAAATTGAATATTAGATATCATTTGCTGAAATCCCATTAGAAAGTGTTGATTACTTACAAGCTGTCTACACGCTCAAAGCTCTGGATGAAGCTGACCAGCTCTGGTTCTAGGCAACCGAAAAGACCTATCATCAACTTCCGCACATCCTCGTTAATCTGACGATCAATCCGCTTCTGCGCTCCCGCGATGACTGACTGCGACATGTCCACCGCCTTTCTCCATCTCCAACGTGGTCTGTGTGTTCTTCGTCGTTGGACTGATAACGTCCATTTGGAAGAAGTTGATGCAGAACAACTGCTCCTGCAGGGCAATGGGTTCCAGCTCAGCTAGAACCTTTTCCAGCAGGGCATCGAAACGAATTCGATCGGCACTCTCCACTCCGGGTCCCCACTGTTCCCTATTGATTCCCAAAGTGCCATAAGGTATTGTGGACACTGCCGACTTTCTAGAGGACGTGGACATGTCCAAATCCTCCCGAGAATTTCGAAACTTCTCTGCCACCTGAATTTTTGCCTATTCAAGGGATACGACAAGGTAAGTTTATGATCTATTACTTTAAGATATCGAGCTCTTACCAAATTAAAGAAGTTCCTCACATCCCTGTCATAGATCTTGCTCAGCGAAGCCGTGTAGACACGCATCAGGCCATCGTAGGTCTTTCGGTCCATGGCTTTTGTCCAGTGCATCAGCTCCGTGTAGGGCGTCAGTTCGCGATGGACGCTGGAATGATTGGGCAACGTCAGCTCGGTGCTGGTGACCGGCATGTCCCCGATTTCGTTGCCCAGGTGAATGAACAGGTTGTTCATGAACCGACTGACAGTGGCGGAGAACTTTTGTTTCCACTTTTCAAAGCGCTTGCGCTGATCCTGGACCGCCTCCAAGCGAAGCAGGGCGGGATCTATGTCGCTGTTCATGGCCTGCTGCAGGCACTGGGCAGCTGCAATGGCCGCTTTGCGTCCACTAGCGGTCTTCAGATCGGGTTCATCCAGAGCCTGCTGCTGGCTGTGCGGCAAGTCCAGTTGGCTCTGAGGAATAACAGTACGATTAGGCGCCATAAAATCAGATAACACTACAAATACCCACTATAACTTTGTTGAGCTCCTTCATCAGCTTGATATTGTTATTGTTGGCTATCTCGATCATGGCGTTCTTGCCGCCGATCTTCTCCATGGTCTCCTTAACATGCCCCAGGATATCCTCGTAGCTGTCCAGGCGGTTCTCGAACTTGTCCGCCTCGGAGATGGCGTTGTCGATGTGCTCCATCATCTTCAGAACCTTCTGCTCCGAGGCCAGAACACTTTGCATATTGGCCTGCGAGATAAGAAACGATGAGTAATAAGTACTGCTTACAAAGTGCCCATTTAATCACCCCATCCAGATCGTGCAGCTCCCGAGACAGCTGCTCGATGAACTGCTCCGCATCCTTGATGGCAAAGTCGCACTCGGAGAAGAGTTTGCCCAACTCATTGGCCTCCTTGTCCGTCAGGGCGGTGAACTCCTGGGCCTCCTCCTCCTCGTCCTCCTCGTCGTCGGTGTGCTGCGTCTTCTGGGTCGCTCGGCCCAGAACCACCTTTTCGGGTGACTTCTCGGCCAGCCAGGCGGTGGGCACGTTCCGGAACTCCGCCCTCTGGCCACGCACACTCTTCTGGATCTGCCGATTCAGCACGGCCAGGAAGTTCTGCCGCTCCAGCGGATTGAGGGCGTACCACTTGTACAGCTTCTCCAACTGCAGATCGAACTCGTGCGTCTCCAACTGCTCGTTCCGCCCGTCCACCCACTTGATCTCGTCCAGCTGCCAGCTCCGCTTGCGCTTGTACTCGCTCTCGCGCTGCTCCGACTGCTTGATGAGGCACAGAGTGACCACGGGCACCGGCGGCGCCGTTGTGACCACGCACAGGTAGCACGGCTTCTTGTCCTTTTTCTTGACCACCGTCACCACGGAAAGGAGGCGCTCGCCGGCGGCCAGGAAGAGCTCCTTCTGCAGCGTGTGCTTGATGTTGGCCATGGCGCCGATGGACAGCATGGCTGGGAATGTCTTGCGGGGCACTGGTCACGAAAAAAAGGTCCTGCTAACAATCAACAACTGGCCAATTGTTTGCACTTGCAATTATCAATCGGAGAACGCCTCCGCATCAACAGCTGATTTAACAGAGCTGCTAACAGAGGCGTAACAGGCTATCGATTAGGGAGGAGCGTGTGGCGTGAGTAATGGGTAGTTATGGAATTTAAAAAATTAAGATAGCTTTGAAACTATATTCAGGCTCTAAATTATTTTCAATGCCAGACCGGAGGAAGTTTTATTTATAATCCTTTATTTTAAGTTTTAAAATTAAAAATAGTTCGTCATCGTGAGTGACCACTTCGTGAGCACATCTCTAATTTTGGGTCGGGTTTTTGCATTAACGATAACACGGCCACACTGTTCGACACAAGAAAACTTACGGGTTAGTTTTTATGCGAAAAAACTTTTGGTGTGAAAATAAACCATAATTTTCCTATTTCCAGCAACTTTCGAGCAATCATGTTGGTTAAGCACATTGTCAAGCAGGGGCTTCTGCTCAAGAACGGTGAGTTTGGGCGGCGCATCAACCATTTTCAGTGGAACTGCTAACCTTAAAAATTACATAATGTGGAGAAGCGAAGAGAGGGACTTCAAGGAACTGCAGATATATGGTTGATCCAACAATCCTCATAATAACTTATAAATATATCCCTTCCTATAAGTTTCCTCCGTCTTCCTGCATTAATTTTAAGTTTAAAGATACTCAAGGAATAGTTTGATATTAGGATGAGATCATATCCCAAGTGACATCCCATTGGATTCCCCTCTAAAGTATCTTATTATCCCACCTTTCATTAATTCATATTTTTGTCCTGATATTTCAGCTGGCGCCTTATCGCGTGCGGCTTACCACGGTGGACATGGTCCCCACTCCACCATGAATGACCTGCCCGTGCCCGCTGGAGATTGGAAGGAGCAGCACAGCCAGAAGAACGCCAAGTACAATGCCGCGCTCATCACTGGCATCCTCGTCCTGGCCGGCACCATAGGATTCGTGAGTTCTAGCCACTCCCTTTATAATCCCA
This sequence comes from Drosophila prostipennis, assembly GCA_037075205.1. Lineage (NCBI taxonomy): Eukaryota > Metazoa > Arthropoda > Insecta > Diptera > Drosophilidae > Drosophila > Drosophila prostipennis. The sequence goes on from JBAMCJ010007287.1 coordinate 492,151, forward strand.
GTGCCTTCTAACCGATCTTCCCATTGCAGGTGAAATCTTCTGGTCTGATCCACTTCAACTACTACGTGCCCAAGAGCCTGGACTAAGCCAGTCACCCCCTACGTGTAAATTAATCCAAAATTTGTGTTAAATAAGCTTAAAGTGGCGACATAGTAAATCACAGATCCGAAAGTATTCAGTTGGATGGTTTTATTAATACACGGGACCGTCGTCCAAGTTATCGTCCTCATCGTTGAACGCCTCTCCGTTATCAAAGTAGGTGGCTCCGTAGTCGTTGTCCTCGTCCATCTCATCATCCATCGCCGCCTCTGGATCGTCCTGCTCCTCCTCCTGTTCGGAATCGGATTCCTGTTTGACCTCTTCCTGCTCGCCACCGCCAGACTTAAGTTCCTTCTGCTCCAGCACCTTGAGTCTGTCCTCGATGTTGGTCTTCTTGGCCAGCAGCTTGGGCCGCGCATCTGCAGCGCGTCGCTTTCGACTGGATATGTTTAGCTCCTGGGGCATGGCTTTGTAATTGAATTCGGGCTGCGTCTTGAGCTTCATACGCTCCATGGCTTTCTGGGGTTGTACAAAAAGAATTAAGGAATGTTAAATTGTAAATAGGAAGGGTTTTTACCTCTCGCCAGTCCTTGTGCTCCCGATTTTGCGTCTCCTGATTGGCGGAGACAATGTAGTAGGGGGAATCGCGCATACGATTCAGAAAATCCTCCTTCCACAGCAGCTGGTAGTTTTGGGTGGCGGTTGTCTGTCGCGGAAACATAAAGAAAATGCTTGAAATTTTATTTTATTTAAAATAAATCAATTTGAACCCACCTCCAGGGTAGTGGGCCTGTTCAAAACAGGCGGAAATGTAGGAGGCGGCGCTGTCTGCACCGGCATATCCTTGGTGCAGCCCAGCATGGCCATTTGCTCGGCTGTTAAGGTGCCTGTCTTGCCACCCCTTCCACGTCCTGCCATTACTGTGATGTTTTCTTATTTATTTCCGTTTAGAAATATTTATTTTCCAATTATTTTGTTTAGGTTTTGCGCACGTTTATTCAACTCAAAAAACGATCAGCTGTTGCGCTTATGTACGGAGTTGCCACATAGTCGAAAACAAACAATAACACTGAAGTTCTGGAGTACGACTATGTAATACCCTGAATTTAATTTAATTTATTTTTAAAGTCTATTAAAATAGTAAATTCCCAACAAAAAAAAATCCATTTAAATTTTACACATAACATATACATATTTATTGCAATTTGCACTTTTTCACTTACACTATGAACAGTAATTACATATTAGAGCGCAACATACATATATCAGCCATGCTTCAATTTACAATTTAAAGAAAAATTAGAATTAATAAAATATCAATTTTTCAAACAAATATCATTTGGAAGCTGGCAACGAACTTTAAATTCTTGGTCAAGTGAAGCAGAGCTGAATATTCGAATCATACACACTAATTAGGCTCAATTGACAGTTGCGCTTGGGGGCGTAACAGGCTCATCTGTTGGCGCCAGGCCGACCTTCTGCATCAGTTCCGTGAGCTTCTGGGCCTTCCGGTCCTCGTTGTGGGCAATTACAGTGCAAAGATGCTCGGTGAGCAGCTCCTTCTTCTCGGAGGCATTGTGCAGCTCTATCTTGGCCCGCAGGAACTGAGCCTCGATCTTGACGTAATTTTTTCTGTAAGGGAAGTTATTAGTACGGATTTAGACAGGTTTTAAGCGCTTCCACTCACTCTACATTGGAAAAATGTATGCAGGCATTGTCGATCTGCTTCCTCAGCAGGGCCACGTCCACGGCAAGATCGCTCTCCAGCTTGGACAGCTCGTGGCGGATCTCCTCGATCTTCCTTGACTCCGCCGCCGACTTCTGGGTGTGCTGCTCGATGGCCTGGTAGAGCAATTGCTTCTTCTGCTTGTTCTGCTCCTCGATCATGCGGCGGTGCTGCTCGAAGTCCTTAAGCGAGATGCCCTTGAAGGGGGAGTCCGTGTTGAGGCGCTCCCGCGAGGAGGAATCGTCCTTGGTGCTCGGCAGGATGCTGGCATCGTCCATGGAGCTGGCGGCCTGGCTATCAGCGCCGCTGATCTTCAGTATAGAACTGTCGTCGGTGGACGTTGTTGCCTCAGCATCCGCATACGTGGCAGCGGGTTTGTTATCTCTAGCCGTGGCCTGACCATGGTAGAGTGCCTCCATTAATGAATCGGAAAGAGCGCGCTCCAGGTTCAGCGATCCATGGGCTGCGTCATCTTCAGTCGTGGGAGCTGGCGGCTTCTCCGTGGGAGTCGCCGTTCCCGATTTGGTCTTTTTCGCCACATCCGGTTTTTGGATGGGTGGCTGTTGTTGTTGCTGCTGCTGCTTCCGTAACTGATCCGCCTGGCGGAAGATTTTATCGGGTATCCGCCGAATGCCGGGTTGATTCCGGAGCGCCTGCTTAGCTGCTCACGCACACACATGCAAGGGGTTTTTTATAAACAGATAATTGTTTACACGCTTCGTGGTTTATTCAAAGTGATCTAACCTGCATCCAGATTCGCAGGCCGCCTGCCGACGCCTCCCTCCTTCACGCCCGTTATCTTGAGGATCTCGTCGTGGCTAAAACCATTGAATTTCTCAGTCATGGTGCGGGTCTTGTAGGTAATTAGCCATTAAACGATGATGGACCGAAAAACAATACACAACACATCAGCAAAACCAAACAGTGCTTGGGGTTGCCAGATCGGTTTGGATTTCAGTGCGATCATTTCCAAATATAGGATGTTCCCACTAGATCTCGACCACATTAATCGATAAGTTCAGAATTCAAAAACAAGTTTAAAAACAACTAGCCTCATTAGGCTTTATTCAACACAGTTATGCCCAGTTCGCTGCGAAGCTCGTGGATATTCTGCTCCCAGCGCTTCTCCCAGTAGACGGGCATCAAGGGCTTAGTCCGCTTGCCGTTCTCCAGGGCCCAGGGCAAATATTGCTTCAAGTACGCACGCCGTTGCCTGAGCGGACGAATAAAAAGTAAACAAATGCGTGAATGGAGGCATAATTGGGGAACTCGGTTCACTGAACTCACTTGGGACGTAGGCGAACTGCTCCGAACACCGCGCCTCCGTAGCACATGGGCAGACCCGTGTTCAGAGCCTCCACCCACTTAACGGCCACCTCGCCGAGCATGTTGGTGGGCATGTCCAGCACGGTGTGGATCAGGTCGTGGCACTCGCGGTACCGCGTCATCAGGTAGGCCAGCTTGGGGTCCTCCAGAAACCTCACGGCCATGCGACTGTCGGGCGTGACTTGCTGAAAGTTGGATACCAAAATTGGGGTCAAATCGATTGACAAAACCCAGAAGTCATTTTGACGAAGTATATACCGTCTTCATAAGCAAGAAGTTACTTCTAAGATTTTAAAGTGTTTTCTATGTTCATGTACCGAGCCATAACATTGATTAGCTATCTTTCAAAGGATAATCGCAGAATATCTTCTATAAAACTTAGAAAAATAGCTATGTATATTATCAAATTTGCCCAACAGACCTTTACTTTTAACATTTTTCGATGTTTGGCACAAATATAGAAATTTCTTCTACTGTTATCCGAATTTTTTAGGTTTTTAGTATATATTTTCATAACGGCTATCGTGAAGTCGAAATATAAGATCGACCTTTATTTTCCCATTTTTTTGTGCTATTCCTCACAAATATCTTCATATTCTAGAATATCTTTGAACCAGATTTCTGTACGTGTTCTGTTTACTAACTTGTTCCCACATTTTTATCTGTCCCACTACTTACATTATCTTTTAGGAACTTGACGTAAGAGGCTCCAAAGGTATCTGGCGGCAGAGTTTCCAGGTATTTGAAGTCAATAGTGCTGGTGTGGATGCGGGGCTTATCGGCCATGATGCGCTGACCCTCCTCGCTGGCCTGCATGGTGTCCAGAATAGTCCAAAGGGCATCCTCTCCAGTCGTCTCGCCCAGACAGGCGATCATGTCGTGACTTTGAAGGGAATTAATAAATATAATATATCGTAATATATGTTTAAAGATAGATATCCCACCGTCTTGGATCCAATAGGGCAGCAATGGAGGATCCAGCTCCCAGGATAACCCGTTGAAAAGGCGATATCTCGATGCGATCCCTGAGATACTGACGCTCAAAGGCATCCTGAGGCTCTGCCTCTGGGGGGGATTCTGTGGCCACCGCTTGGCTATTAACCTGGCCCAAAGTGAGGCTTCGTCGCATGGTCAGCGGCTTGGAGAGGCGCCAGCAGCGTTGCATCATGATGATCTGTGGATTCAAAGGGGAGATATGGGGAGGTACACCCGGTGACCTTATCAGCACGATCGTCGGCATCATCATTATCATCATCGCACATAAACATGACCCTGACTACCTGTCTTCGGTTAAAGCTTGTCGCCCGGGCCGCGTTGTACGTGCCCACTTTCAATAGCAGCGAATATGAGCAAACAATTTGTCCATAATGTGGGTACGCGGACAGGGCTGATGCTGACTAACAATTTACCTCGTCGCACTCCGTCCGCCCAACGGTTAAATCCGAGCAAACCTGTTTCGGCTTCCTCATTACCTGTCCCCACCACGAATCCCTCACTCGCCGCCACCCATCAATATTGCTGGGTCTCAAAATAAAACCTAAACAAATTGCTGCAGGGGGCACTGGCACCTCATCTCGGATTTTATGCTCAATTTCAATGCCGTCATCGGTGTTTCTTGGCTAAATGTGTAGTCACTATTAATAAGAATGCCATGAAAAATCTCGGTATTTTAAAAGATAAGGAAAATAATTATATAAAAATGTTATCGTGAATAAACCAGGAGTTTTCAAAACTATACGATCTTTAGTTTTCGTCGTTTAGGCAAACTAATTCTAAGAAAATAGATATCCATCTTAAAAGCATATTTATAGTTAGGAGATACCGAAAAGAAGAGCTTCAGCTGCGCAAATCTATTTACTTCTCTAACAAAGCACACAATTCTTCAACAATCTCAATTCGCTACTCTAAACAGAAGTCTATTATTAGGCAGTCAACAATGGAAACGGAAAACTCACTATGCCGAAAACTAAAGGCGTGCTTATCTATGTACATTATATTATTACCACTCGCAATCGCTCTATGGCCCGATTATATTGTTGTTCCTTAGAACAACATAAAAAACCCAAAACTAGTCTGCAGGGTAAGCCGTAATCGGCCAACCCATTGAAAGTTTTCCGGCTGCCTTCTGCGTAGTGATGACGCTGCTGGACTGTCCAGCACTGCAGTACTTCGCCTTGTAGAGTTCTCAAAGCGCCAACGTGTTTACCCAGAATAGGTAAACACACGATTAAGCACAAGTAATTGAAAAGTCCCACCACGTAGATCTACATATTACACTTTTTACGCCAAAAAGCAATTAGAAAAGCACATTGTGAGTGCAATAATTTTTTCTTAATTAGCCAGGGCCGCGTTGTCGGCCGAGGCAATCTTATCGCCAACGACCCAAAATGGAGCGGGAGATAGAACACAATCGGTTATCTGGCCCACCCAATGCGAAGGAGGAGCGGGGTGTCTGTGTATTTCTGTTACCTATGACACTTTCGATGCAGGAAACAGTTGCATGCGGACAAATGTACAAAGTGATTAAAATTACATAATTGCTAAATATTACACTCTTGTTCTTAGATACATAGCTAGATATATGTACAGAGACGATGCGCTGTGTGGCTATAGGAAAATCGAATACGAAGTCGCAGAACGCAGAACGAAGTAGTACGTAGTACGGAATACGCTAAACATATCGTATGGCTTTGGCTTGAGTTTGAGCTAAGACGAAGCTAGACATTCTCGCCGCGGGTGCTGGGCAAGTGGGCCTGCTTATCGGGTGCCCGTTTCCGCCGAAAAGTGACATACGTGTACAGCAGACTCGCCAGCACGCTGATGTTGATCCCGATGCAGTTGAGCCACGAGAAGACGTAGTCGCCGCCAATGAACATGCCCAGATAGGTCACGCAGATGTTCTTCAGGCAGCCCACAATGGTGGTGGTCAGCGCCGAGTTGAACTGCGTGCACAGGATGGTGCTGTAGGACAGGATGAATCCCATGACGCAGCTGAGCAGGAACTGCAGCACAAACACCGAGTCGTTCCATTGTCCAAAGTTCAGGGCCTGCTCTAGATCCCCCGTCGCATAGTTAAGGGCCAGGGCGGGCAGGAACATGAACAGCGAGTTGTAGTACATCAGGCCGTACTTTCCGATCTCCGAGGTGTCCAGCTTCTTCTTCACATACACCCCATTCGAGGCTGTCAAGGCGTTGGTGATCATCACATAGATGTAGCCCCTCATGTTGAACGACAGGTCATCGGAGGCGGCCAGCAGGGCTCCACCGATCATGGCGTACACGCTGATCTGGACCGCATTCGAGGGCCTGAGTCCCAGGATCTTGAGCTCCAGCAGCATGGTCATCAGGATGGAGAAGCGTCGCAGAGCGGCAAACATGGGTAGACTGAGGGTCTTGGTGCCGCCCAGGCCGAACATCATGTTGCCCAGGAAGATCAGCGGCAGCGGAAAGATCTTGGCGAAGGTGTTCCTCTGCAGGGGCGGAAATGAGACCAGTTTCAGGCGCTTGCCCATGCCCAGGACCACAATGCTGGCCGTCAGCTGGCCCAGACTGAGGAACAGGAACGAGGGGAAGTGGTAGGAGGTCAGCACCGTCTTGTTCACCACCGTGATCATGAAGGAGGACAGGCCGTAGAACAGGGCGCTGCCGATCTTCTTGACGAACACCGCCGAGTCCTCGCGCTCCCGGTGGCTCAGCTCCTTCGAGTCGGATCCATTGAGTAGCGACCCGCCTCCCGGGCCGCCGATCTTCTCCTCCTGCTCCCTGCCGTCGTCGCCGTCCGCTAGGAGCGGCTGCAGGTCCAGCGTTGTGTTGCCGCCGCGCGACAAACTCATCGTAATTGCGGGGCGACTGGTACTTGAATTAAAGCGCTTTCGTCACTATCTTTCGTTCGGCGGCTCCTATCTTGCGGCGCGCACATTTGCTCACTTTTCTCGGGGCCACTTTGGGGCCGGGGAGGAGGCTTTCCCGCAGCACATCAACGAGTATTTGCTATTTTTACCGACGCGAAATCGCAGCCATTCTCCGCGGAACATATGTTCAGTGTGGCCTGGCGGGGCTGTCCAAAAATACCCCGCGAGTGAAATGCCCTAAATATGCCCCCACTGTTATTTAACAGGGACCTATAGTAGCTGTAACGTTTTCAGGGGCATTTGGTGTTGTTAATTTATATATTTGCAATGATTTAAGTGCTCATAGCTTTTAATCCACTTCAAAAATCATAATGAGCCACTAAACTAAAAGCTGCTTCATATGTAAACTGACTGCGCGTAACAGTTCACCAAATGTGTACTTATCTTATCCTCTTTAAACCGTTTTTTTCACATGAACAGCGGTTTCTACTTCTTGTAACCACTTCTCACATACCCACAATTGCAAAGAAAGTTAATAAATGTCCTTACCTTCTTAATTTTAAGCCGGAAAACACACGACGAATTTGCACAAACTACACCGCTCGAGACACAGCTGTTCTGTACGAAGCAATCAAAACACTGTAAGCAACAGCGCACAGTGGGTAACGGAGTTCAAAATAGTGAATACAAAACTGTTAATTAAAATAAAAAGTGAAATAAATAAACGTAAACAAAGAAACCATATTATTAATTCATTAAAATTATTCGTCTAGAGATAAGAGTACAATTTTAAGTCAAAAAGCATTTGTATTATTAATATTTGTTCATTTTAGTTTTTTTTAATTATTAATTGTATTTTTATTTATGATTAAACCGATAAAAGTGTTGGCACCTAAAGAATATGGAAAGGCATAATTTCATATTTAAAGCGTTGATTCTGTTTTTGTTCAACATTAATTTCGAAACACAATCCCTTTGTCCCACTGTGCAGCGGTCATCAATTAGAGTGGCAACGCTGGCTGAAATACTGAAAATTGTTTTGATTTCATTTTGACAACAAATTGGTTAAAATGAGCGGCTCAAAGGCGAAAAAACATGCCAAGGGCGACCAAATACCCAAGCCCATTAGCATTAAGAAGGAAAAGTTGGAGGAGGACCGCACGCTGCACCCGATTTCCCACTATATAGACGACCGTCTGGAACTGGTGAAACAAATTTTCGGAACCCTAAAACCGAAAACTATTATGAACCTGGCACCGGAGTTTCTAAAAGTAGGTTAAAGTGTGTCTATAGAGCGATTATTAATGGTGAATACGGCGCAGAAAACCCCCCTGGACGAAATCGAGGAACTCTGTCTGGAGGAGCTCCTCTGCTTGTCCACGAAGCGCCTGAAATCCATTATAGAAGGCACCAAGATGTCCCACAGACACCGAGAGCTCAGAAGATTCGGATGTGGAGCAGAAAGAGGGTATGTTGGGCAACTTATAAGACTATGAAACACACCCTAATCGAGCTCTTCTTTGCAGAACACATTTCACTGGAGGAGATTTCCTCGGACAGCGACATCGGAGGCCAGGAGTCCCGAAGAAGTGAGTGGTTTGGCATAAGTTACATTTAATTTAGAGCTGGTTCATCTGTGTAATCTGCACAACTGCACGCCGGAAAGTTAGCCGCCGTACTTGAACTTCTCGCAGGCGAGGAGTGGCGACATGTAAAAGGCCCGCAGAATACAGACATCCTCGCCTATGCCGATGACCACGTTCTCATTGTCCTCCTTGCCCACCTCCAGCGTGACCACAAAGTCCCCAACCTCCAAGCAGCCCTTCTTCCGCATGAAATCCACTCCAAACTCAATCGGACTGTAATTGCACTCGTTGAGGTCCTTGGTGTAAAGAACCGGGTGCATATTTCGGCGCAAGTGAAGCGCACGTGCCAGTTCCACCTTGCAGGCTAATGGTTTCCTCATCGTCTGTTTCCTCCAGCGGCATCATCATATACACTGGGCAGTAGATCTCGACGCGGGAAAGGGCCACGCTGGCTGCCTCGCACTTGGTAAACAAAAAGATGGCCTGGCACTCAATGGAGCTGATGGTCCGAATGATAAAATTCACTACCGTCTGATAGGAGGTCAGAATGTTCTTTAGCACCATTTTGTTCTGGACCACGCCAACCCGATAATCCTTAATGGGCATCAGCTTCTTGACAATCAGCGGATATTTGTTGCACCACGGACTCTTCTGGATATGGATGGCGTCCACCTTCCAGAGGAACTCATGCAACTCGAACCGTTTGAAGTCGCTGCAACGCTCCAGCGGTACCGTGCCAATCACCGGCTTTTTCTGGCACTGCGAAATGGGCAGCACGTCCTCCATGATATAGTTGTATACGCAGCAGTTAACGTTGAACATGTCCGGTATCCAAATGTAGTCTACCAGCTTGATGATGCCCAGCAGATCCAGCATGTTGCTCCGCACATACTCAAAGTCGATCATTCCGATCAACTTTAGGCTGAAGCCAGAGTTCAGGGTCTGCCGCACGGCTCGAAGGAAGCTCTTGCATCGAATCTTGGGCAGCACCACATAGTTGGCGTTCAAGGACGCAGCCATCTCCAGGTCCTTCAAGTACAGATCGGGATACACCTCGGGGTCCAGAGCGTGGCACTGTCTGGGAAGCTCTATGAAGTCGTAGGAGGCCACCAGGCCAGCATCAATGATCATAACGGTTAGTGCTTCGCGAAGGGTCTTTACCACCCGGCATCTAGCTTCCCGTCCGATCAGCACAATGTCGCCTAGCTGGACAGAGGCGAGATAGGCCCGCAGATTGATCACGTAAACGATCTCCTTGTAGCCCTTGTAGCGGTATGCCTCATCGGTGGTGAGAGTGACTACCGCACCTCGCGCCAGCATCACGGTGCAGTTGTTCCTCAGTCTGCCAACGCGGCAGCACTCGCCATTAATCTCCAGCGCCAGGCCGGTAGTCAGGCGGAGTTCCCTTTCGGCAGTGTGAGCCGAAATGGCAATGTTCATGGTGTCCAGAATGGCCTTCAATTCATCCGGCTTGTTGGCCACCGTATCGACGTGGAAGGTATAGGTGCCATTCTCCAGCATGCGACGTAGCTCATCGTGGGTAGTTTCCGTCACCAGCTTGGCCACCAGACCAAGATGGTAGTAACGTCTCCGCTTTCGCCGCCTAGCATGCTTCTCATGAGCCTCGCAGGCCGCTTTGAAATCCTTCAAGCGCTGCTCCAAGTCATGCTGTCCATTGAGCCTCACCGTAAACTTATCCAGTCGGTTCTCATCCTCCGCCTGCTCCTCCTCCTCCCCCTGATCGTCTGCAGTCTGGCTGTCCAGCTGCAACGGATCCGCTTGCTGGTTGACCGGCATTCTGGCGTGCAGTTAATTTAAACTATACTTTATCTAAAAATTTTTAATACACTCTGTGTGAATCTTATTTGAATTTCAGACAAAAAGAAGCTAAGAGCCAAGAAAACAAACAATGGGAATGGGAACAACAAGGAGTGTGAGTATTAACTTTAAGAAAGTATAAAAACTAAACAAGATCGAATGAACACATTATGGCAACTGTATATTATAAATTTCTACGTTTGACCGTAAAGTTGCTCAGGTTACTAAGGTTTCCTTTTCTTCCACAGCGGGCGGTCAGATGAGTGTGCTGGAACTGCTGGAGCTTCAGGCTCGGGCCCGCGCTATTCGCTCCCAGCTAGCCATGGAGCCAATCACCAAGATAGAGGTCAAGTCGGACGATGATGACGAGATGCCAGCAGAGAAAGTTCAGCGAAAGGAAAAGCGCAGCACCAAAAACAAGGAGTCGGGCAGCCGCAAAACTCAAGAGAGTAAAGAAACTTCTCTCGCCCAGGCAGGTGCAGTTAGTAGCAGCAAAGAACAGCCAGCGCCCCGAAAGAAAATCAAGATCAAGAGAAACTATCGACAGAGCTCAAAGTCACCTGAAAAGGAAGTGCCAGCTCCAGCTTCTGCTCCTCCTCCTCCTCCTACCGAAACTTTGGTTGCAAATAAGGATTCCACCAAGCCGACCCGTTCCAAATCGCGTTCTGCTTCACCAGATGTGATTACCATACAAACAGAGCCGGAAACATTGCTGATCAGCGACAGCACAGATGATGAGGTCACAAAACCGAAGTCAAAGGAAATAGTTGAGCCTGCTGTAGTGGAGCCACCAGCACCAGTCGTAGAAAGCGAGCCGGAGGAAGGAGAAGTTCGCGATGAGCCCGAAGAGCCTGCCAAGCCAGAAGATCCTGCCAAGCCAGAAGAGCCTGCCAAGCCAGATGAGCCCGCCAAGCCAGATGAGCCTGCCAAGACGGAAGAAGATCCTACCAATAGCGAAGCATCAAATAAACCAGAAGATGCGGAAAAGTCTGAAGAGGTAGATGAAGTAGCTCCCAAGGAACAGCCTTCGGCAGAAGCCCCAATAGATGACCGATAATGCTTCTGCACAAGCAGAGGAACCCACTGCATCCGAACCAGCTGCAATAGATGACGAAGATCAAAACGATGATGTCATTTCAATAGGCGGTGATCTGGAAATGATTGAGGAAATGACCAAGGAAGACGAGCCACCACCAGTAAGCATTAAGAACGAGAAAAAGGAGAAGCGTCCCGATCCTGAGGAAATGGACAACGATGTTATTTCTCTGGACACAAGCGAGGATGAACGCGACAAGTTAGAGCAGACAAACTCCGAGGTATTTTTGAAGGATAATCATATTGTAAGTCACGTCTAGAACTTATTATTAATTTTAATTATTCCAGTCCTGGCGAACACGATACATGAAGAGCTCAAAGGTTAGCCAGGTGCTGGCAGAGTCGCGTCTGGGAAAACGCGTACGCGATAAACTGAAGAAATCGAAGCGTAGTAAGGTCGTCGCCAGTGAGGAGCAGACTAAGGCTGAAAAGCCGGCCTCGTTTACTTCGAAGCATGAGGATGGATCCATTGAGCAATACCAGGAGCTGCTGCAGCACCGACAACGAAGAACTTCAAACAGCAGCAAGGGCGATAAATAAAACCACTCGCCGAGTGGGATTGGGAATTTTATTGAAAAGTCGCGTACTGACGCACAATCCTGGTTTATATGGCATATAAAAAGTCGAATAAAAATCCGTTGTCCTCGGGGGCGGCAGAACACGTAAAAATTTGAATATATCGTGCTAAGCGCATATTTGATTTCTCATTCGTCTTTTCTTGTAAATCATACCCTTTATGAAATGGTATATGGGTATTACGTATGAGGTTGAATCAATCACTTTAAGTTTTTTGACTATTTTATTTAAAAGTTGATAATTTGTTCATCCTGGTCCAAATTGAAATCTTCTTACATATGTACATCTCTTCCCACCAACGACGGTTGAACATGTTCTGTTCCTACGAGGATATTACTGTGTCATTCCGGTATAAAATAACTTTGTAGAACTTCAATACTATTAATGACTATAATTTAAAATTTGTATATATATAATTCTATTAAATAATTATTATCCTCAGTACAATTCAAAGGGTATTCAGTGCCTCGACTACCATCTTATGAAACTCCCCTCCTTGTTTTTAGTTTTGTTTTGTAATTTAAAGGAAAATGCGAAAACTATGCCCTCTCATTTCCGCTGCGTGCTCCATTTTCCGAGGGGAACAGCCGTTTAAGGAGGGTTCAAGCAGCGGGAAGGCAGTTAAACGCGTCGCACGCAGGTTACGCCTTTGCATTGATATTGTTTGTCATAAACTAGCTCAAAAATCATTAAGCCAAAATTTGAATGGAAGGGTTTGAGTTTAACCTAGTTTAGCAATCCGTCCACCCTCAGGCCTCGATTTCCCTTCCCATATAAGGATTCGGCTCCTCCCGCTACTTTGTCATCGACTTTACTCGATTTCTAATCATGCGGTTTCAGAACATGTCCACACCACTCTGCACTAGAATCCACTCCAACCACTTCTGATTGTCCTCCTGGCCATTCCACTCCACTCGATTTGTTAGCCACCCCGGTTCGATGTTACTGGTCTGGTCACTGGACTATATCTCAATTATGCTGCTGGGGGGCGGCGGTTGAAGCGTGTTGCACCATAAACGATGATTGTTTTATCAGAGACTCGGTCGTGTTGATAAACTGTTTTAGCAACAACAACAAGAAAATGGCCCGAAGAGCGGTGCTCTGAGTGGAACTTTTATTCTTGACTTATCTAATACGCATGTCCTGTGAGCAGAGGGTAGGATTAGGAGTGCTTGTATAGATGTGTGCTTTTACTGCGAATCCATCAAGTGGGCGCGCTGCATACATAGAAATATGGCATGGGTATATTTATTTTATTTAATTTTAAATCTTAAAGAATGTTAAGCCCGAAACAGTTGATAACAGAATGTATTTGGTTAAATCCCAAAGGTTTGAGGGAGGCCCCACGTTGGGCGCCAAAATGTTGCTTATACCTTAGCTACTGCCACACCCTTAATATTTCCTAAAAATGCCTTTGAATTTTTCTCCGAAATAATATATTTAAATTTCTAAATTTTAAGAAGACCAAAAAAAGAACACAATTCGAATGTCCCACGTTGGGCGCCAAAAGATATAAAGTTAGTGGAAAAGGTTAGCACATGTTTTGCCTAGCTCCACCACCCCCTCCCCAACTACTTCCTGTGGTTTTCTCTCTCTTTTTGTCCGTAGAACGCCCCCGCGGCGAGAAGTAAACAAAATAGCAACAGAGCGTTGCCCGCTGGAGGTTGGGGGTGGCTCTGGGGGTGGTTTCTCTCGCGGGCTCTCGCTCTCTTTCGAGTGCCCGAGTGTGGGTGTCTGCATCCTTTGGCAGCAGGCTGGCAATTGGGAAAACGGAAAAGCCGAATCAGTCTACAGAAAACGCGTACGTGGTGCAGAAGTAGCCGCGGGTGGCTACCACAGCGTCGTTTTGGACTTGTCGGCATGATCAAATAAGTGTAACGCCCTGTACAAGTTCTGTAAGTTTCCAGCTGCAACAAAATCAAACCAAATTCATGAGAAGCAAATGAAAGCCAAACAAATGCAAATATCAGTCTGCCGATTTCGGTGTTCAAAGTGTTCGAAATGAGTGACAAAACCCAAGGATTTGTAAGCCAATAACAATCAAAAAGTGGTGGCAACACATAAAAATTAAAACAAGGATAACCAAGCTTATTTTGTATTTTTATAACCAGAAACGCTGTGCTAAAACAACCCAAAAAGTGCTTTATACGTTAACAAACTACTTAAGTAATAAATAAATAAAAATTTTGATACTAGCCCAAAAAATGCCTTATCCAAGGAGTTTCCGTTCGATGCGCGTTTATTTTCGCAAAAGTTTACACTTAGGATTAAAGATGCTCTCTCTGGCCAGAGACATTGTGAGTCCCAGCTACGAAAACAGTAACCCAAATTAATCCATATACATAACCGGATTACTGAACTATGCCCGCTTGCATTGGCCACTATAAACAACGAAATTACAATTGGCTTGAAAAAATGGATTCAAAATTAATTCAGATTGGCAAATTTATAAAATTGTGTTTGCTAAATGCTTTCGAATGCTTTTAAACTCCCAATCATACTCCGTGCAGTCAACATTATATTCCAGCTCTAGCTTCTTATGAAATCTCAAAAAAGTATTATAAGGAGCTATGGAAATTAAATGACTGCATTTTATATACCTTTAAAATCCTTCCTTCCAAAACATATCCTAAAGTATAACAAAAACATGTGTATGTATGTATGTAAAAAGTATTTTCATAATTTATATCTTCAATTTTTTAACTTTTATAGCAAAAACATTTTTGATACCCATTTATGCACAATACAATTTTAAATTTTAAAGGAAATTTTCGAAATTGTCAAGGAGCTATTAAAGTTACAAAAATGACTACCACATTTTTATCCAAAGATTAACATTAACTTTATAATTTACTATCATTAACATAGTTCAAAGCTTCCTCTCAAAGGTATGCTATGTTGTTGAACCGATTTCAAACTTTGCCTCACCTATATTTAATTTCTCTCATATACATGAAAATGTATAATTTTGGTTTCGAAGAGCAGAAAGTCCGAAATGATAGATGCGAATTTTTGATGGATACAATGACGCACTCACACGCACACAGAGACAGTGTCCAACGAAGTTGGTAAATTTAATTGGAATAATAAATGTGTGTGATGTGCCCTGCTCTCTCGCTTTTTTTATGAAACAAAAATGCACAATGCCTGATATAGATGTCATAAAGTTTTATTAATAATGAAAATTGTACTAAAAACGAGGCCAGCCGGAATGGGACAATTTATTAAAAAGTCTCATTAGCTCACGGCTTTTATCGCACATCGAGCATACGCCACGAGGTCCCCTTACGGGTGCTAATAACGTAAAAGCAGAAAATAATAATAATATGCCCGGCTCGGGATTGCGATAAAGTAAAATTTTCGATATGGACATGATTAAAATGCGGACCCCAGTTTACCACCCACTTTTTATGACTGGGCGGCGGCAATAACTGGGCCGTCGGAGATTAAGTATTTTTAATGCGACAGCGACTGACAATAAAAATATAAAAATTTCAACGATAACGTATAGCAACGTCAGCAGGCCAAATCAATTTCAATATATAAGTATGTACGATGTACATATCTATTGATATGCGTTTTGCATGTGTCTATTGTAAATATCCAGCCGACTGATATTAAGTCACTTGCCATGTGCTCCTCCGGCAATATTTATTCGCTGAAAATCAATAAATTCCACACAGACACACACTCGTAAAGCGAATATTTTTCTTTTTTTCCCTCATTTTCTCTTTGCGCTGGCGCTGCGGCTCATTATTAATATAAGTATATACTTGTATACATCTTTATATATATATGGGATTTTTTTACATTTTGATATTTCGCAGAGCCTAGAAGATGGGGGTTGGCTTAAGTGTTTTTCTATTACGCCTTTTGCCCGAATTCCAGCTAGGAAAACACACACACAGGCACCCCAAGAGCCACCCACCTCCCCCAATATTATATTTGCTTTTAAATATTTTGATATACAGCCCAGTAACTCACACACACACACACACACCCACAGCCAGGCATTTTCTCATAAAAATTTCGTACTCGAATAAGACGAAGTAGCTGCACACAAACACACACACCCACACAAACTGGGCAAAATGTAACCCGCAGGCATTATGGGTTAAGGGAGGGGAGGGGTGAAAAGGGGGGGGGGCTTTGGTGGGGGCCACATGGCAAAAACTTTGAGCAGCAGCAGGAAAATAATGTAAAGGATGTGCCAGGGCCACCATGGAGACCAAGCCGACTGTAACTGGAAAATAATAATTTTTTCTCCCTTTTTTCCTTCATTTCTTGCTTTCTCCGTAAACCCCCCCTCCCCCTTCCCCTCCCCATCCCACATTCATCCCTCCTTCTGTATGTTTGCCGTTTCTTTTGAGTGTCAGAAATGGAAAAGAAAATAATTTGATGGTTTCATAAACTCGCTTCGGGGGCCAAAAAGGAGGCGTGGGGTGGTTTTCCCATGGCTGTGTGTGTGAGTGGGTGTGTGTATTTCTGATAAAATTGCAAACTTCTCCCCCCTTGGTTTCTGTGTGTTTGAGCAAGAAGAAGAAGCTAGAATTTATGGAATTTTTCTGCTTTTGTATTCTTTTTTTTTGGATGAAAAGTTCCCGGACGATAGATTTCTCTGGCAAAATAGTTTGCTGCATAATTAAGGGGGTTGCTTCCACATAAAGTTCATCATGTCGATAAGGCAGACTCAGATAAGGAAAATAGTCTCAGTCTCATTAGAACCAAGCAAAACACTTGCCTTATTATAAACATGATTATTATAACCCCCTACTTCCCTTCCTTATTCCTTGCACACATACGCACTTTTACTGGCTTATGTATGTGCACAACATTTGTCCTTGTCTCTGTGTTTGAGTTTCATTATTAATTTTCCTCGTTTTTTCATATTTTTCGTATTTTTATTTTATCACACACAAACACACACACATAGGCCCAGGGGGTGGAAGGCACACACACTCACGCGCATTAAGTTATTGTACAAAATAATATTTGATAGAAAAAAGTTTTAGTGCCCGACAGAGATGGAAATAGTTTTTGTTGGCTTTTCGCTTTTCGGTTGGTCGGAAAATAGATTGTGTGTGTGTATGTTTGTGTAGGGGGGAAATGAAAATGGTTGGGGGAAATTAATTTTTCACTCTGCGGCCCATGCGCCATGGAGATGTAAAAGTGAAAATGATGGAAAAATATCAAACCGTTAACGATTTAGAGGCCTTCGAAGCTCTCATTACACGGTTTTCCACTCCCCCACCCCATAAATATGTGTTTGTTTGTTTGTTTTTCCTGCGCGTTCATTGGTTTCTAATGAGATTTCCTACTAATGAGCAGGGCACCTAGAAACTGGCAATGTTTTTCCGATTTTTTTTCTTTTTCGCTCGGCTTAGGGCTTTGGGCAAAGGATTTTAGTTGCTACGTTAAAGGGAAAAGGAAATTCTACGAAATTGTTTCGACATACTTCTTATTTCTTACATTTCAGATGATTACGATTTCTGAAGAATTAAGGACGCTTTCTTTTTCAATTATGGGGCTCCTTCTTTTCATTACAGTCATTATATTTCTCACATTATGTACGTATTTTATTCCAATTAAAAGCCAATTATTCAACCTGTTTATAGTTATAATCTGAGTCACCATTTGATTGGCTTTTGATATTCCAATAGATAGTAATGGTAGTTATTGTCGATTTGGGTCAGGTTACTTATACTACCAACCATCAGATATCTTCTTTCTTTACCGTTTTGTGTTCTTTATCGCAAAGCTCGAAAAACTTCTTTCAACCAATGAATTCCTAATCAAACAGACTTCAAAGTAACACCCCAATCTTGGTACATCAAAAAACTAAGCAGCATCTCACGTACATTGGGCATTTCTAATAAAGTAATTTGTCGCACACATTTCCCGAGGAAAGGCGACACTAAAACCCGTCCCCTTTGAACGATTCCTCCCCCGCACTGTAAGGAAAACTAACAGAGATCATTACTCCCGAGTTGGGGGTTGATTTTCCATTCCCCCGACACATTATTATTCCCACTTCCATTTACATTTTTGAGTCCACGCATAATTTCAATTTGATTTTCATCAGAAATATTAATTGCAATCCACATACCACATATTCCGGGCGGGGGTGTCCTGTCAGGGGCTACTTTTGTAGGTGTAAGTGTGGCATATGGGCTGAAAGGGGCGTATCAATCATAAGCGACATTTCGTCAGGACACGCTAGGTTAAGGGTGCGAAGTGGGTTCGACCCAGTTCGAATTTAAATTTAATAATTACTGTTTTGCTACCCAACGAGTTGGGCGGGTGTTACATTTTTAATTCGTGCTTCGTATTGAAGTTCGTATAGTAGTAGTAAATATAAACCAACAGTTTCTAAAAAAAATTTATAATTTAAAAAATCATTAGTATAATTTATATTTATTTTAAGTTCGGGATATTATCTCCTTTACCTCCTTTATTTATTAATTATATTAAAAATCTTTACTATTACGACTTAAAAGATAGAAAGTACGTCCCACAAATGCAAATCCGTATAGATTTTGAATGATTTCAACGCCACATTTGCGATTTGTTTACATTCCGCCCGCTGCAAGGACATGCGCCTACGAAAAGGGGAAGCCCCTCTTTTCGGGCGGTGCGTGCGTGCGAGTGATTCCAGTCGAGTGAAAGCGAAAGTGAAAGTGCCGGCAACGGCAACGTCACAGTGGACATGTGTGAGAGTGAAAGTGGATGGGAAAACCTTGACCACGACCACGACGGCGACCAGGTCAAAATAGACCAGACCGAGTGGGTGGCTGGGTAGGTGGATGGGTGGCTCTAGGGGTCCGATCCGATCCGATTCGATTCAGCTGCCGACCAATGAGTTGCCAACGCCTCCGTTCCGACTGTTGCTGTTGGACTATTTTGCTAGCCTGGTTCGTTCAACCGGCGATTTTATGGCCACACTCGTACACATATGACTACGACCGGCTGCTCCAAAAAAGAGAGTCACCTTCATGGCGCAGGCGCAGATCCAGAAGGACGTTCGCAGGACATCGGAGGAAAAAGGGGGAAGTCACTTTCACTTTTTCGGCCTCTGATGTGTGTTGAATGCCGAGTGGCAAAAGACTAAAAGAAAATGGAAAAGGGGTGGCCAAGGTTGGACCCGCACGCACACACACATGCACTTGCAGCTGGAATGTCCTTCGAGGTACAAGTATCTGTAAGTCAATCCGTCAATCGGGGAAAGCAAACAATCACTGGCCGTATCTCTGGGGAGAGTTTATGACTCAGATTTATGGAGATGTCCAGTGAAGCAAATCCGAATCCCTTCGGGGACGCTAACTTTATTCCTGCAATTCAATAATGTATTCTTTATTAATAGATTTCCATTTTTAAAATTAAATTATTTATTTATTTATTTTCCATTTAAAGCCCTGATTAAAACCTCAAACTGAAGATACATTTGGTGTAACTCTTTTATTGACTTGAACAAATGTCACCCGTCTTTAATTCAATTAAAAAGTTAAGATTATAATTAATTGAAATTGAGTTGGGTTGACTGATTGTTTTAACAACTCAATCAAAGGCATTCATTGATCAAAAGCTTTTTGACTTAACACCCATTTAATTTCTAATAATAAATATCACCCCTTTACCAACTTCACTTCTTCAAATGTTTTTTTCTTTAGGATTAAATTGTTGTGTTATTGTTGTCTTATTGTTCGGACTTTGTCAGGCATTCAAAAAGTGTTTTACCGTCAGCCTTTTTGTTGCAACAGTTTCCTTGTATTTCTTACAATAACCCTAGGTAATCATGTTATTAAAAGACAATTACAAAAATCCCCTTTCTAAAATCCCTAAAAGGCATTCAAAGAGGGAATTTTACCTGTGTTTGGATTCAGATCCCTTCAGATTCCGTAGAAACCCTTCAATTAGCCAATTTCAACATTTAGGAACATTGAACAACCCCCAAACCCTTTTAGAGAATATTTATTCGATTCCTACTTCTACTCAAGTCAAGAAGTTTCGGCTTTTGTGACAGCAACTCGAAAGGAAGAAACCGAAAGAATTTGTGACTCTTTTCATTGGGAGTGCATAAATTAAAATAACAAAAATATAACTGCCGCTGCCGGAACACCAATAACAACGGCGGCGGTACACGAACTTCTGCAGTAGGAAAAACAAATTGAAAATCCTATCGAACAATGATAAATTGGCACGACAACAATGATATCGGGGGAAAACCGTCCAAGTTGCGCGGTTGTTGCTCATTCGTGTGTCGCCGTCCCTTTCTTTTGTAGTTCTAGTTGTAGCTGTGGTGGTTACTGAAAATTTCAAAAAAATAAAAGAGAGGAGGAAAAAAGAAAACTAAAAGGGGCGGAGCAATAATGGTTTTCCGGGCAGCGCTGCTCTATTGTCGCCGTATGGATTTTTTTTAAGGGAAATTCTATGATTTTTGATATTTTGGGGTGTTTTATTGAGGTTTTTTTGGTGATATGGGTAGGTGCCCAGTGTGTGTGTGTGTGCTCGCGTATTAAATGATATAGAGGGTTAGGTCTCTGTGTGTGTCGTTGGGATTTTAGTATCATTTGCTATTTGCTGTTTTGATTTTCAACCGGCGACTGGCAATTGATAGCCGATATTTTTTGTTATTCCGCTGCGTCATGCGGCAGTTGACAACGAGCCAGCCACTTGGCAGGACACGATCCCGACACACGCCAAACAATAAAAAAGAAAGTGCGCATGCGCAAAAGTGACTTGCATAACGCGAACGTAACGAGAGCATCAAGTGATCACTGATCGAGGAAGTGCATTTTGAGAATGTTCAGTGAACGAAGAAACGAATGACAATAAGAATAAATTTAAAGAATAAACATTTCGGATCGCGACCAATTCAAAAACATACTTAATGAGTAGGTTGATTTACAAGTTATTAGGGTTCATTAAAAAAAGTGTTTAGTGAAGGACATGATCCTTAAAATAAGAACAAACAAGTTTATTAATTGTGTTTTAATTGTAATACATTCGTATCTTATCGTATCGTATCAATAATTGTAACATCTTAATTGCGAAGACATTTTTAAATTATTTTTTTTGTTTTGATTAAAAATGTTTTTTAATTTCCTAACCCTTCTATAAATTTTAAAATTTCCTATAAAACATTAAAATTTTAAAATCTTTTGCATTTTGAATTCGTTTTTAGGAGTTTCAGTCTGCATTTATATTAATTTTCAATATAAATACTTCTACAATACCATCAAATATCTAAGCCACAAGGAAAACCAATCTGACGTTATTGGTTTCCCCTAGGCCAGTGTCAAGATTATTTTCTGAGTCCTCCAGCCCCCATCCAAAACTGGGTTGATATGTTGGTTTGCCAAATTAGCCGCTTCTCTTGCGGAGTCTCAAAACATACAGTGTACACATGCACATTCACTATATATGTATACCTACACAGAGAGAATTATTTAAGTAATTTGTACTCAAATTGAGTATTTTTGTACTCAAAAATTAAGCATGAACACAAATACTCATTCTGAGTACAAAATACTAACTATCAGTACAAGTTTGTCAAATTTTTTTTACTCAAATTGAGTACAAAATACATTTATTAAGTACATTTTTCCTCAAAATGAGTACAAACCGTACTCATTTTTGGAAATTACTTGGATAGTATTTTAAAAATGAGTATTGCCATTTCTCAAATTGAGTACTGAAAAATGATTGAATTGAGAAAAAAATTCTCAATCCGGAGAACTTCCTTTCTTACATACACATTATTTTAAAGGCCACACAGTATATGTTAATTGTTTCATAATTATGTGAATACTAAACTGTTATAAATAAAACAAACTTCATTTTTGTTCGACCCAAGTCGCCTTCTCCGTCACTCGAACCCCCGACCCTTGTGTTCATGCACGCGCGCACTAAACGGCTGAGCCAAACAAGCATCACATTCAGCAATGTCCAAACCGCGTATAAGATTTAAATTGTAATGCTTGCAATCAATTGGATTTTAAACATTAAATGGAATTGGGCTGATTATACCATAATAAAATAATTAAAAATAAAAAAAAAAAGCAGTATAACAAAAACAAAAATATTTGTGTTTACCGGAATGGGGATTGAACTCACGACCCGGACGACATTAGCTATGAAATATTTGATGGCAAGAGTCATTTACTCCCTAGGCCAGCCTTTTAGAAGGTTCCTGTGAGTAATGTCATACTCATTATGAGAATATTTGTACTCAAGTTGGAAATTGAAGAACTTGTTTCCTAAAATTAAGATTTTTGTGATCAATTCAAGTTTTTTTTCTTAAAGTGAGTTCAATTTGTACTCAACATAAGTTTTTTCCCAAAATTTGTACTCAAAATCAGTACATCCTGAAAATGAGAATTCAAATACTCAATTTCAGAACGTCAGAATTCTCTCTGTGTAGTCAAGGAGTACATGGTTTTGTTTACACTCTGTTGGCATTTTCATTTGGAACATTTTTCTTGGGCATCTTCCTGCTGGCAGGAAGAGATGGATATAGGGCGGGCAGGCAGGCGAAAAAAATCAAATAAAATAACATCAAACTACCTTAGGCTTTATAAAAATCCCAACCGAAATACAAGCAACACTCGCCCACACACAAACGCACAAAGATACTGAAGAGAAATGCGCACATCCTGGCAGGCATTTTTGCTTAACTCCTCAAAGTGCCAGGTCCTGGGTCATAAGGGGGGTTAAAAGAGGCAGGGGCTGTGGGGAAGGGGATTTTGGCCTGAAGAAATTGTATAAAAGCAAAGTCAACAACAACTACAACGACAACATGTAGCTGGAGAACCAATTTCCAACCATGGAAACTTAATTTATGTCTGCAGCATAGTTGAGAATATTTTTCTTTCTTTCCTTCTTTTTGCCTACTCTTTGCCTGCCACCACCCCCATCCCCCCAAACCCAAGAAACTTATTTTCCCCCTACCCTTTGACTGCTCCTCCTTGGCTTTTCTCCTTTTTGCCTGAGCTCAAATAGGAAAAAGAAATTTTCGGTTTATTTCGAAAATTTTTTCATGCACGGAAAACAAATTTGTGTTATTTTTCATTTTGAGATTGCTTAGAAGAAGGATCTAAAGCGTAACAAAATAAATATTTTTACTTCATGCAAAATTGGTACAAAATTCATATCGATCAAAAACTATTTTTCTAAGTTTTATTCGCATTGCGACATTTCAGAATAAACATTTCCCAAATAATTTTCTTTCTGTGTAACTCCGCCTATTTTTGCCTCCCTGTTGCCAGGCATTTTCCCCCTCGTTTCCCCCTCATCCCTTCTATATTCCTTTTTGCTTTTCTTGAGAATCAAATTTATTTTACCAAGTCATGTTGAAGAAAATTTTTATAAGTTTTATGCTCGACTCAAGTGATGGTGTTGGTTGGGTGGAGGGAAAAGTGGGTGGCAAATGGCTAAGTGTGTGTCTGTGAGCTTGTGTGGCGCAAAAAGTTTTCTGTGTGCGCCACACGAACACACACACCCCCACCCACATCCACACACAAGAAAATAAGCAAAATTTGTATTCCTTAAATCGGATGACTTTGTATAAATTTTCGTGTGCGCCACAATGGGGTTGTGTGTATGTGTGTTAGTGGGTGGCAGCTGGGGCGCTTAGTAAACAAACAAGAAGAAGAAAAAAAGAAAGTTTCGTTTTCCCCATACATATATATATATATGCTGTACATATATGTATATATATATAATGGAAAAATTTTTCATAGAATTTGCACAAAAATGAAAAAGTGTAGCCACAGCAAAATGGTATGGGGAATGGGAAATGGAAGATGGGTGGATTTGGGTGGGAATAATGATGATGGAGAAGAAAAAGCAGAAGAAGGCGGACAGAAGCAGAAAAATGAAATTAAGCGCATACGGAAATGAGACACAAATATTCTGCGTGTGTGTGTGTGGGCTTATGCGATTGTGTATGTACAGGAGAAATATTTGAGTGGCATTCGGTTGAAGCCAAACTAAAATTGAATGGAATCCTTGGCCAAATATTCTGCGTTTCTCTCTACGAATTCCTTTTTTTTGCAAAAATAATGCGATCTAAGCCTCAATCCATTCATTATGTACACTGAACGAAAATAGTGGGGGGATTTATGAATAAATTGCTTGTGTAGTTTTTCTTCGTTATTGTTATACAGATTAATATTGTTCCATTCATGGAAAATGTATTATCTATTAGAAACATTCAATAAAATACACATTATTTTCTGGTTTAAAAGTAGCTATTATATAATTTCTTATTATTTAATGGTAAAACCCTCTATATAGAGTGGCTAAACTCTATACAACTACATACATGCATATACATAAGTAACCCTTATCCCATCCCTTTAAATAAAACCCCCCGCTAGCATGGCTTCGACTTCAATTAAAAAGTTCTCCACTACAACGATTCCTTCTCTTCCACCCTTTCCCCCGCAGTAATATCATCCAAAATGGCTGCATCCATATATGCCACCCCACCGCCAGATCTGAGCAGCGAGGACACTGCTCTCTCCGACGTCTCCAACTCATCGACACTCAACACGAACAGGAACAACCATACCCAAGCCACCCATGAAGCCACAGGAGCAACACCCACAGCCCCATCAGCCGCATCAAAAGGAGCAACAGGAGGAGGAGGAGGAGTGGGAGTGGGAGGCACTTCACCCACAGCCCACTTGGTCAAGGCAATGGAGCTGGAACTGGAGCCCAAGCCAGCGGGAAGCGGCACAAATGAGGCGGACCACTTGGCGGAGGCGGCAGAGGAGGGGAGCAAGGAGGCGGAGGAGGAGGAGGCGGGCGATGCCAATATGGCCACAATGGCGGCAGCCATGCAGCTGCAGCTCCTGGAGGCCCTGAGTGATGCGGCCAAAAAGCGACGCAAGCAGCACAATCCCAGCCGCCTGGAGGCGCTCAATTTGAGCGGAGAACCCTCAGGAGAAGTGGGTCAGAAGCGGGCCGACTCCTCCACCGTGGACTACGAGGAGAAGTTGTCCAAGATGTTCCTGCCCAAGTCCATTGAGCAGCTGAAGGAGACCTTCGAAATGCTGCAGCAGCAGAAGCAAGAGGAGCCCGAACCGGAAGCGGAAATGGAAGCAGAAGCGGAAGCGGAAGCCATGGCAGACATATCAGAGCAGGGAAAGCAGCGAGAGAATCCCTATCACACCTACTGCAAGCAGTGCGGCGAGAGCTTCGAAACGGAGTTCAAGTTGAGCCTGCACATGCTGCAGGATCACGGGGACGATCGGTCGGGTGAACAGGATCCCGCCGACTTTCTGGCCTCCATCAAGGTGAAGCTGGAGCGTGCCGACATCCCCAGTCCGCAGCAGCAGGACCTGCACATGCAGCAGGATATGACCAATGGCCATGGCAAGGATTTGGAGCGCGAGCAGGAGCACTGGTTCCAGGCCATGCAGGCGGCGGCAGCCCAACAGCAGCAGCAGCAGCATCATCCGCATGGCCCACAAATGCCGCCTGCCTTTCCCTTTCCCCCTGAGGCTGCCTTGGGTCCGGCTGGCTATCTACCGCTCCTCGGCATGTCCGGGTTTCCCGGCGTGGACGGACTCAATCGTCCGCCGCTGCGCATCTTCAATCCCGAGGCCTACTGCGAACTGTGCAACAAGGAGTTCTGCAACAAGTACTTCTTGAAGACCCACAAGGCCAACAAGCATGGCATCTTCGATCCCGTCGGCGAATCCAGCAGCAGCAACACTTCCAGCCACCACAACAACAACAACAATAATATCACCAGTAGTAACAACAACAATAATAATAACTCCAATCCCGGCGTGAGTTCCATGAGTCAAATGTTTCAGCTTCAAAGGGAGGCTCAGGTTTTGGCCAGCAAGCAGGATACACCGCCAGTAGGCGGATCCTCGACTCCAGTGGCCTCGGTGCACTGCGACATCTGCTCCAAGCGCTTCACCAACATCTTCGCCATGCGGCGCCATCGGGCCAAGCAGCACGACAGTCAGGATTCGCCCACCAACGAGGCATCTTCGCATCAGCATCAGCCTGCCATCAAGCAGGAAATGCCGCAGGAGGCGGAGATTAAACCCTATCAGCTGCCGGAAGGATTCCGCGAGGACTTCACCCTGGAGCAGGAGGAGCTGAGCTTTGTGCCGCCGCCCCGAAAGCTGCCCGCGCACCTCCACCAGCAGGCCAAGGATTCGAGCTTCAATCCCGACAAGCTGCGTCGCCTGGGCGTCCAGTTTCCCGACTTCTTCTGCGAGCTCTGCTACAGGGAGTACGCCAATCGATACTTCCTGCGCACCCACAAGTGGAAGCGTCATGGTCTATTTGTCCCCCCAGAGGAGGTGACTCCACAGCAGCAGCAGGGAGGCAAGGATGAGATGCCCAGTGCCTGGCCCTTCATGCCGCTCAATCTGATGCTGGCCAAGGCGGCAGCAGCAACCATGGATCAGCAGGAGCAGCAGCAGGAGCAGGAGCCCGAACCGGAAGCTTCCCTGGGCGAATCAGAACAGCCCAGCAAGCGGATCAAGTTGGAGCAGCAAGCGACGCCGCCGGAGAACTACCAGGATGAGGACAAGCTGAACGGCTCGGTGGTGGGTCTGCAGAATCTGCAGAAGCTGCAGTCCATGTTGCAGCAGCTGAACGACATCAACGGCAAGCGACCGCTGCCCTGTCACCTCTGCGGCCAGGAGCAGGAGAACCAGTATGCGCTAAGGGCCCACCTGATGACCGAGCATGCCGGCCAGATGCAGCTGCCCATGACCATGCCCCCCATGCCCATTCCCCTGCCCGATCAGCAGCAGCATCCCATGGTGGGCTTGTACCAGCCACAGACTCCGCCGGCTCCGGGTGCCAGATCCCCGCTGGCCAGCGATCTCCGCTGCCAGCAATGCGATCGGGATTTCGCCACCAGCCAGGAATTCAAGCAACATATCGCCGAGGTGCACTTGGGCCGCAACGGAGGACTCAATGGAAGTCCTTTGCGCGAGGGATTCTTCACACCCGAACGCCCGGTGGCGCCCTCGGCGGGCGGACCCGGAACTCCAGCCGCTCCGCCGCCCGGCAATCGGCCGGCCTACACCCTTACGCCCACGAGCAGCTACTGCGAGATCTGCAACAAGGAGCTGTGCAACAAGTACTTCATGAAGACGCACATGCAGCGGATGCACGGCATCGAGATCGAGAATGGCGCCCAGATAGGCGGAGTGGTGTGCAACATCTGCAACAAGGAGCTGTGCAGCAAGTACTTCCTGCGGGTGCACAAGCACAACACCCACGGCATCATCGAGGAGGGCTCCCCGCTGCCCCAGCCGAGGGGTCAGAACGGGGTCAAGATGGACGCAGCTGCCGCAGCAGCAGCAGCATCGCAACCTCCACAGGATCAGGAGCTCAACGTTTCACCGCCGACAACAACTGAGGGCGGTGGCAGTGCCAGCGGTTCATCCAACCACGAGGTATGCCCAATCTGCTCGCGCCAATTCCGCAGCTTCAAGTGGCTGCGTTCCCATCTGATGAACGAGCATGGAACGGCGGGAGTGGAGAGGCTCCGGGAAATGGACACCAGCTCCTCCACGCAGCAGCACTCCTCGGCCCGCAGCAAGCCCAACAGTCCCACGCTCAAGATTCCCAACGGCAGCCACCCAGTGACGGGTTCAGCGGGATCCGGAGCCGGAAGTACCGCTCCTAATCTCGCCCAGGCCCTGCAGAACCTCAATGCCCAGCATCTGTTTGGGCAAATGCAACAGCAGCAGCAGCAGCAGATGCCCAAGATGCCGCCCCTGCCGCTGCCCGGAATGTTTGGCGAGCAGGCCGCCCGGTTCAAGGAGTACCAGTGCTCACTGTGCCCCTTCACCACGCCCTACTACGCCTTCCTCTTCATCCACGAGCGCTCCCATGCGCTGCTCAACAATGGCGGGGGCGGGGGCGAGGGCATGGAGCTGCCCCTGGAGACGCCGCCGGCTCAGGCACCGCCGAGGAGTTCGGGTAAATCCCGCAGCAAGTCCAGCAAGGCGGTAGCACCACCACCACCGTCCATCAAATCCGAGGAGCCGGAGCCTCAACTGGAACAGCCCACCAACCTGAGCACCTCGGCCAACAAGGTCGCCTCCCATTCCCATTCCCCCAACACTGGAGGCGCCGGATCTCCGCCCGTCTACTCTCCCAAGGCGACCAGCTCAACTTCACCCAAGATACAACGCCGTCGCTCCACCTCGAAGCCACCGACGACGACGCCCAATGGATTGGCGAGCGGAAACGGAAACGGTAATGGTAATGGTAACCATCGATCGGCGGCCACCTCACCCTTCGAGGGATGCGGCGAGTTGGCCAACGGCAGTGGCAAGCCGGCCAGCTATGCGCAACCGGATCGGGCAGAGGAAGCATATCAGATGCAGGCCTTCCACCTGCAGCCCGCCGACGCCGACTCGGAGATGCAGTTCGCACCTGCTTTGGTGTATTTGCCCGTGAGGGTGAGGGCCTCGGAGTCGGCCACGCTCAGCTTCCGGCTCACACCGGCCTAAAAGGTGCCACATGCAACAGGTTAAGTGTTGCCAGCGTAAGTTCAACAAGCCATAGAAACCCAAAAAGTCAAGGGATTGGGGCACTCTGGGGTAAAAGATTCCCAATAGAACCTATTAAAATATTTCAAAGAATTTAAAACTTAAACCTTGAGTGCTCCAATCTCGGGAACTTCCAAGGAACCACCCCCCCAACCCTAAAAGAAACTAAATAGTTAAGCAAACGAAGTTAGGAACATGAACAAGACAAAATAGTGGAACTACAAAAGACTGAGTGCGCATATTAGTTGAGCTCATAATTAAACTTAAATATATACAAAAAGCATAAAACAACAATCGATCAATATCTAAGCCCCATATAAAGCGGGCCCAAAAAGTAAACCATGTCCAACATGGCGCACTGATCAAAAATCTATAGCCTATAACTCAACAAGAACAAGTCCGTTTCAGCTGGCAACACTGCGCCTACCATCAAAATAATGAAAGTAATTATATATTTTGATAGACGTATGACAAAAAGCATAAAGCATAACATACCGCAACCTATAACATATATCTCTAGTGATTAACTATCAAAGTTCCTATGCGTAATGGTAATTTATCGTAAACGAGTGGCAGAAACCGAAGAACCGAAGGGAGATGAGTGGGTGAGAAGAATCCAAATACGTACATAGAGTAGGCGAAGGGGGAGGCAGAAAGTGGAGGCGGGAAGTACTATATATATATACTACTTAGAAGGAATATATATCGTAGTAGCAGCAGCATAAAATCAAAATTAACAATTATACATTTCTCATCTAGATATGACCTGGGTTTATATAGCATATATGCACATGTCATAATACCAATGCTATGGAAAGGCTTCAGCACAACAAAAAACATTGCTCAAAATCAAAATCTTTTTAGCGAAGACTACACTGTTAGGGCCCTGGAAATCTCCACTTCCCTTGATTACCATCCTCTAGATAAACACTCCTATATTAACCGCATCTGAACCGAGTTATATCCCAGGAAATGTCTTCACTAAAACATAATTCCAGCGCACAACGTGTACATAAAAAGTTGTTAAAGATAACACCATGAAGAGTTCAGATTTTCGATAGCGAGGGGTAATACAAGATAGAAGATGGGAAAACTAGCGCTAGAAGGTAAAAATTAAAAACATTTAAACAACTCAGGGCAAAAGTACAATGACCACTAGTACTTTTTTATACAAACATATTTAAAGAAACCAAAAATACGCAAGTAAAATATAAACATAATAATAAATTAAATATATTATGAAACGTTAAAAAAGATAACAAAAATGCTACCTCAGACGGACTTGAAAACAATAATTTAAATAAAATGAATTTATAAAGAAGAATAGACGAAACCATTAAAATTGCAGCAGAGGCAACCCTTAAAGCTAGATAACATTTTTTGTAGTAACTTTACCTCAAAACAGAATTACATTTAACCCATACTTTATTCAAATTCTTAAGTATATTCTATGATTTAATTCAACATTCTAAGTTTAGACATTCCAAAGACCAGAGCTAGTCGCATAAACAAGAACCAAACCATTCTAGTCAGAAGCATAAGAACTAACATAGTTTAAAATATATTATACCAGAAGCCAAAACAGATCCATCAACTGTTCAGTTTTGGGTGACGATTCTCGCCGATTATTTTTTAGTGTTTAAGGAATTTGTTCTTCAGCGAGAAGATTTGCCCAGGATGAGTTGATGGCTCCAAGAGGAATGCGGATCGGCGAGGAACTATTTGCTATATTTGAAATTTCCTTTTTTTAAAAACGTGTGTTTTTTAAAATGCTGCGTGCCTTTTAGCAAATACTTCGCCGAGCCCAAAACACCAAAAATTTGAACTTCAAATCGAAATGAAATTTTACATAGAACTACACGTATAGATCGTAATTTTATTTTATATTCCATTTACTTCTTAGTTCTTATATCTTACTTTAAATATGTATATATGTATTGAATAAATGTCATGCAATTTGTATTCGTTAATCTTGAGTTTCCTTTATTATTTCCATGTTGATTTCCGATATCCCAATTTATTAGGCACCGCATGTACTTTTAACCCTGATTGAAGTGTGCCGAACTCGAGTCCAAGGTCTTAAAAAATCAGTATCTTTAACTTATCGACTGCGAACTGTGAAGTTGTCGCCGATAGGGGAAGACCTTTTTCTTTGTTTCGGTTTTTTTTCTTTCGTTTTTGAAAACATTCCCATAGGGGACCTTCATTTTTCGGGGTGTTATATGCTGGTCCAACGCCTTGGCCACTTCAATTATTAAATTGCCATTTGATTCAATTTGTCAACAATAGCTTGAGAGCCTATCTGCGACTTGTTTAATCATTTTAAAAAACTCACAAGCAGCTGCTTTTTAAATATAACCAAAAACAGCACCCTCATAAAAAAAGAAAAACATAATAAGTGAAACTGTTTCCGGTTTTGGGTCAGGCCTTGACCAACCCCTCTGATTAGTATGTTTGCATTAAAAAATACATCTGAATGAATGGCTATATTTGGTAGAAAGGAAAAAAACAGAAACTACGATAACAAAAACCCAGCATGGTCATGTGAGGGTCAAGTTGGAGGGTCGCGTCGCCAGCTGCAGTTGTTTGAAGTTCTAAAAAAAAGTTCCTAAGCCGGAATCAGAATCGATATTGCCATGGCTATTGATTAAATGCAGCCACCCTCTGGCTCGCAACTTCGCCCGTTTTGGCAGTTAATTATTTGTCACGTGTCCATGCAAATTTCATCTCATTGATTACGACGGCCAGACATTCGATACTTTTCCGGCTGCCGGCGCTGCAATTAAAGATTGACTCGAGCAACAACCCCCAGGTTGACCAGGGGGATGGTAGGCAAATTTCATAAATATTTCTCCGAGTTTTTCCCGAAATTATTTCTATTGAATTTTTATGGCAATTTGGGAAAATCCACTGCCAGCTATTTTTAAGGGCGCAAACAATTGACCGAATGCAGTGCTACCCCATGGTGCATTTGCATCGATTTAAGGGTGTTCGCCGCTATTTGCATGTTTAAAAGTGAACTGGAAAAATTGCAATTTATATAAAAATAAAATGAAAATGAAAATGAAAAGAAAGGAAAAAATTGCATTTGCCAAGGGTGATTTGGCAGCAACCCCATGCAAATTCTATTCTTCCTTTGGGCTCGGGTTTTTGGCAATGGCTTACCATTATTTTTATTTCGTTTCTATTTTGGCATGACTGCAACCCCCACACAGCGCACAAATCAAAAATAATAAAAATATGTTTTTTAAATCTAAAGCTAAATAAATTTTACAACACAAAACCCAAAAAACAACTTGCAACGTACCTTGAGCATAAATCAAAATTTTGTATGACCTTCGGTAGGGTCAAGCTGCAAAGCCACAAAAATCAAAAATACAATTTTACTAGCGCTAAGCAAAATGAAAAGCAAAAATAAAAAAATTACACTCTTAAAAATATTTTAGTTGTAGGCTTAAGTCAAAGCAAGCAAAATGCATTGAAAATTATTAATTTAATAGATGTTGAAGTTGGAACAAGAGAAGAAAATGAAGAGAAATGAAGAAGCAACACAAAGACGTGAGAGCGCAAAATCAAAAGCCACGAGCAAAAAATCAAAACAAAATTAAATTTAAATTTAATATAAAACCAAAAACAAAAACCCAACAAAATAACATTTATTTAGCAATTGGCAAATGTATGAGATATATACAGCTATATATCGATATATATATATTACATATACTTAAACAATTTTACTTTGTTATTATGTAAAACTATGTGTGAGAAAAAATCAAAAGAAACCAAGGAAAACTTGAACAAAATAATTTATATTATATGTAAAATGTGAAATGTGAAAGAGCAAAGAATCAAAATTGGGGGCAACCCCAACATTTTTCATTTCATTGTAAAAGAGCATTTATCAAAAATTGTATGTGTTTTAAATTGATTATATTAAATATATATACAAATACATATAAATAAATTTAAAATTTTTTGATTTGGTTGGGGAAGGGGATTCCCTTTGAATTTACTGTGACTTCCTTTAGTTCGACTTCTCTGGAGCAAAAACGCACTCGCGTACAAGTGTCATCATCTCGAGCTTAAAAAGTGCTTAGGTCGCCCTGTGATTTCCATTCAAAGTCGGCGAGGGACTTGCCTAAGCTGATTTTGCGGCCCTTGAGACTGGAATCCGGCCCCAGTCCATCCCACAACCCCTCGTCATTCCCGGCAAACAGGGAGAAAGATTCAACTTTTCCGAGTTTTGACATTTGCTTTCAGCTTTTCAATATTTTGAAAGGAGAGAGGGATGAACGAAAAGCACTTAAAAAAAGAATAGCATAGTAAAGATTTTAGAAATAAGATATAGGGGCATTTAACTTTTTAATAATCTACAAATAATCTTTCGGTATTACATAAATCTTTACAATGTTAAGGGGTAAACCAAATAAAATCGACAAATACCGTAAACTCCAAGGAAATAATTATACCCGTTACTCGTAGTGTAAAAAAAATATTTCGGAAAAGTAAAAATGCAGTTTTATTGTGTTTATAAATACCTATCGAAATGTAGAAGAAATTTTTTAAATCGGACCATTCGTTAAAAAGTTATGCTCGATCAAAGTTTATATATCCATCTCCCTCGCACTCTCTTTACCTGAGTAACGGGAATCTAATAGTCGGGGCACCTGACAATAGCGTTCTCTCTTGTTTTTCACTGTGCAAAGCGAAGAAGGGACCTCAATCCTCCACCCCCAGAGAACCGGAGAAGGTCCTTCCTTTCGCTTGTTGCTACCCCAAGCAGTTCGAGCATTGCGAAATCAAAGTATGTCAATATTTGTATTACATGGGACACTCACTCGCAGGAGCGACTGTGAATGTAACTGTAACTGTAATGGGCAAGCACAATGCCTGTGGAAATGTCTTATCAATAATTTTTGAAAAGAATGCGACGAAATCAATTCCGATCGGGGGGCTGGAGATGTGCGTCTGTCGCGTGTTCCTGACAGCTCCATGGTCCTCTTGTCCTCTTGTCCTGTCGTCCCCTGTCCAAACTTCCTGTTGCCAAAAAGGCGAGGAAACAAACTTGTTCATAATTTGGCAGCGGAAGAGGGAAGAATGTTTTCTACATAGTTTTCGGTAAAAGGCTCTGGTGAGTATTATAAATATGTAGTGCTATATAAGTTGGAAAAGCTTTTGGGTACAGTTGCCTCCTGGACTTTTGGCATTGTTACTTAAAAGTTGGATATACACTTATATAATAACATTGAAACCTTTAAATATCTGAATGTTGAAACTCAAACTAGTTACTTACTGGAGATCCATATGTGACAACTACCCCATATTTCTAATGCATTATACATTAAACCCATCCATCAACGACAGCAATAGCTCAAAAAAATTCCAGAATTAAATTATAGTTTTCGTTGTTTTTTTGAATTGATTGTGTGTGGAAATTAGTTTTTAATCGATTTGACAGAGCTTCACACGCAGGCCAACAAATTACTGGCCTGAAATACGCATTGAACACCATTAAAGGCCGACTCCGGACTTCACCCACTTATTCCCCATGTGAATGTGGGTAGCCATATATGTATTCACGAGTAATTTCAACTCTCAATTAAATTGTTTAGGCGGCGCCAGGCGCAAACAACAATTTTTGTTGTCACCATATGCTTTGGAAACGCTTTCCATTTTCAATACCCCTTGTAAAGAGAGTATAAAAGTATGTTGATTTCGGGAAGACTTTGGTAAAAAAAATGTGTATTCTTTTTTAATAATCTCCAAAGTAAAAAAGTAAGTGGTATAAAATAAAGTCTCTTTCAATTTTATATAATTTGTTGTATTTTTAATCATATCATACTTAGAATTTAAGGGTACCCTTATATTTGAGACTGCCGCTTTTGTACTTTTGCCTTTATGGGACTTCGTTTCATTGACCGCCTGCCGAGTCCTTGGAATGTGTCAAAAACCCCCAAACCTTGGGTCAACAACAACAGCTACAAACTTTAATAATTTAACTTATGGATTTTTTCGACTCCTCGGGAGTGGGGGTAAGTATTTGTTATTTCGTTTTCTCATTTTCCAAATGTATACCAAGACGAGGGGCGGCGGGAGCGAGGGGATCTGGGGTGGATTTTTCATTTGTTTTCCCTCTGGCATATGCACATTAGTCCTGGAAATGCGGCAATTTAAATAAATGACGCAAAAGGACACGCACCAGAGACGAGTGGCTAGGAGAACGGGAGAGAGGGAGGGTAGGGGTGGCAGTAGGTTACCCTAATGACTTTTCAGAACGCGACTGAAATTGGTTTGGCTTTTCTCCTGCATACATTTTCGCCAGTGCTCGGCATTTTTAACTAGGAATTTTCTTGATGTCATTTTTTAAACTATAACAAAGTGGAGTGGGAAAAGGATTAACATATACGTATTTGAATAAATTATTTAAACTGCGGTCTAACAGCATAAAAAGAAAAGGAAGGGAAAAATTAAAATGCAATATCAAATATTTTCGAAAATTTAGTGAATATATAGATGGATGACTTGAGTTTTATTTTATGTTAATGAAACAAATTTTAATAGATTAAGACTAAGGTCGAATTAAAAATGCCGATGACCTCCTGCAAATTAATACTTACGATAATAAATACTTACATTTTGAGGTCTAACGAAACTACTGATTAAAAGATCTTTAAAAATAAAAATAGTCCTTTTCTTATCACGGAGTATTTATATAAGTGGTTTCCAGGAGAGTTACAGATTAAAGCCACATTTCAGGATTATTTTCATAAATCAGATTTATATAATCATTGCTTATAATGATCATCAAATTAAATCTAAATGAGTTCATTGGGTAATTTTCGGCACAATCAAGATTCTTAACACATTCTACCCTGCAACCCCGCGTAATAGATCCAGATCTCTTATCCAACTTTGAAAAGGGCTGCATCCCTTTAACCATTTCTCATTTGCAGGCATGTGAAGCCAAAGAAAGTGGAAAAACAGAAGCATCGACACCCAAAACACGGATTTATTTTGAGATTTCTTCGTTCGTTCGGCTCCTTGCCTTTTCAATTGGATACACACAGCCTCAGTGGCATGTGCGTGAGTTAGAGAAAGGACTGCCAGGACTGCTGAGTTTGAGTTTCAGTTTGAGGTTTCTGGGGAGGGGGAATAGGTTGAACGGGCGTTGATGAGGAATAAAACTTGCCAGGAGAAAGGACACAACCGCATACACATGTGTGTGTGCGTACTTGTATGGTTGCGAGGGAAAAGGACATCGGGAAAGGACGAGCGAACGAACGGAAGCAACAAGAGGGCAAACAATTTCTTCCTTTTGGCATGAAAGTTGAGAGAAAAATAAGACGAAAATTGTAATTTTCATCAAGCGAAAAAAAAACTTTTTTGTATTTCATTTCAGCTTGACCTTAAAAGAAAATTAGATGCTCGTGTGTGCGTAGCATATATATAAACCACCATATGTACCTACATATATGCACATGTGTGTGCGAGACTATCGAACGAAATTCCAAAATAAAAAGAAAAATTTAACGCAAAAGGCAAAGTTTTTTTGGGGGAGTGCCAGAGCAAGGATAAGGTTGCCAGGATAATGGGCGAGGGGTTCGGGAAAATTCTATAAGCATGTGTGTGGATGCTGAGGCTTCTGGCTTCTCCAATTTCCAGCTGGCCACCCGAAATGAGGGTGTCCTTTGAATTCCTGCCAGTGTGTGAGTATGTGTGTGTGCTTTGTGTTTTTGGGTGGGTGGAATGTATGCTAAAGTGAAAAGTAGTAAATTGAACTTTCTTCCTTCTCTTCCTCTCCATCTGCTCCTTCTGGCATCGTTTTTATATTTTTGTGGGCAATTTGTACTTTGTCTGCGTTCAGCACTTTTTGCAGTTGTTGCTCCGGCTACTTTTCCACTTTTCTTTTCACTTTCATTTTACGGCTGGCCCTGGATCCATTTGGGTTTTTCTACACACATATATGTGTGTGTGAGTCCGGAATCTGGACTCCGGAATTTGGAAGGGGAGTGGAATTTGACTTTGGACGGGGGCCATTTGTTATTTATCGCTTTGCAAATTAAAGTTGAGCCGCATAAAACTTGCAAAATTATTTATAGCAATAAATATTAACCAACCTGCTATCCCTTACTATCCTTAATTAGAAAAAGGAACCAAGGAAAAGGGGGCGAAAAAACGCCTGACAAGCTGATAATAAATTGAAAAATCTATCAAAGGTAGCAGGCTGTATTTTTTCGGGAGCATGGGAGGTGGTGAGGGACTATCAGCTTGCCGCTGATGGAGTAGAAATCATAATGTCAGGATTGACTTGACAGCTACAAAAACAATACCAACATCCTGCGTTGTCCTTGTGCGAGAATATTTCGCAAAAAATGCGAAAGTACAGGGGAAATTGGCTGTAACTTACAGCCTGTAAATGAATATTTTACAAAACATTTCTTCTGGATTATTTATTTTTATTTATTTTATTTAATTTTATTTTATTTTATTTTTGTTATGGACATAAATCTTTTGAACTAATTTCAATATTCCTCACTTTAAAATAAATATTGAAAAAAATTATTCACGAAAATAAGAAAACTATTCTTATTACAATTCTTATTATTATATTACTCAACAACTTTTAAAACCAATATAAAAATCGAATTGTTTTAAAGCACCTACATCGTAATTAATTTAACAATCGTAAATTTTCTACATTTTGTGGGATCAACATAAGGAAACTTTGTAGCGATGTCTCACTTTATGTATAAATGATGACAATAAAATTGCTCAGCTTGGGTGTGTGTGTGTGGGTGGATGTGGGTGCGTGTCTGTTTGTTTGGCAATCAGCCATGACAGCCAGGAATTCTTATTCCCGACCGAAGTCTACGCCTCACCACACCGACCACCCCCTCAAACCGCTCAGCAGCCCGCCCCTGGCCATCACTTTCCCTGCAGTGATTTTGCAATGAAATTCGAGGGCTCCACCAGGGGAGTTGGGCCGATATAAGCCTCATTATGGAAAATCAATAGAGACGAACGTAACTTTAGACTGTGGCAACTACAGAAAAAAAGGAAACACGAGATGGGCCAATGAAGGAGAAAAGGAAGATAAGTGCACGGGAAAAATATATTTCCTACCTGAATAACAATAATTATAATATACAAAATATTAGAAAGCGTTTAATAAAGTAGAATTCTTATTACATTGAAATTAAGAAACTTAGAAATGTAAAAAAAATATCTTAAGGAACATAATTTTAGATAGCGAATTTTAGATCCAAAAGAACTTCTAGTATTTTATTAAAATAATTGATATTAATATATTAGAGCAAAACAAACAGTTTGTTTATGTGCAATTTTAAGAACCTTTTTAGCTTTTAAATTTTTTTTGTCTAAGTGTAGTTCAATGTTATGGACTACGCATTAAACAAAATTTCGATAGGCCTACGACCACACACCCCCACCCCCCTCCATCTTCCTAGGACACAACAAACAAAAAAGAGGCAAAAACAAAATTAATTAATTTATGTGCCAGGCGGAATTTTCCATGGCAATAGGCACTCACACCACTCCCGGTACACACATACGCAGACAAACGTCTATTGATACAATTTTTCCAATTTCAACGCCATCCTGTAACAACCTCCTTGTTGTTTCTGCTGTTTTTGTTGTTGCCTATCCTGTTGACAACAAGAGCGGCAACAACAACTTGAACTCATTACAAAAACATAATAACAAAATAAATATTGAAAGAAATGGCATAAAATTATAAAAGCCTTGTCCACAACAAGGAAAACTGCCAGTCGCAGGACGAAGTGAAAGTGGAGACCCCCTCCCTTCGGAAAACCCTATTTTCCCGCCTTCCCCAAAGCGCCAATAAATTTTATGCACTATCACACGCACACACACACACACACAACCGCTTGCTGAGTGCGTAAGCTGCTTAAGGAAAATGGAGTGGAAATCGAAATGGAAAGAAGAGGGAAAAGGAAAAGCGCGGGGAAATGGCGGTCAGTGTGTGTGGTCAGACTTTGAAAGTGTGTCCGTGGGGGAGTTTGCATTATTCAAGTAAAAAAGGCAGGGCAAAAGAATAAAGTAGCAAACAGCCTTTGGCCCAAAGCCGGTGACTTTTATACTTTTATCTCACAAAATGTTCGAGAACAGAAACTCGGAAAGAGGTCGAGGAGTAGCAGAAAAACATCAATACCTGCAGAACCAAAGATAAGATAAGTGGCGGTGGTAATTCCTTTAAATCTTCCTGAGCCTCTTTTCAATAGAGCTACCAAAAACTATAATTTATAAATTATAATTGATTGCAGTACCTAAAGATCTTGACATTGATATTTTAGTATAAATAAATTAATGACATATTAGGTACTCATTTAAAGATTATAGAAAAACGTATAAATTTGAGGACCATTTAAAATAAATTAATAATTTTCAGAAAAAATAGCTCAAAGGGATTCAGTCAATAGGAATATTCTGAATTAGCTTTGATTTGAAGAACCTATTTATAGTTTAGGTTCATGTTGAACATTTCCTTTTAATATTCCCAAATTAGAGTTAATTGTGTTCGCAATTGTTCTCATAATCATCCCATAATCACCGATAAATCCCAAAGATAGGAACAGTAGACCCTCAAGCAGTGGCCAGCATGTGAAGACATTACACATTTCCAGACGACGCGTGGCTTGATTTAAAAACCCTAAATTCAACTCAAACTCACACGCCGCCTAGAGTCAATTTTTACACAAAAAACGCCAGAACATTTTTACACCGAAAAACCCCGAGAGTTTCCTTATCTTTAACACCAACACCCCAGGAAAAAAAACCCGACTGCGGCCCCTAAAGCCGTGGGCAAACACAGACGCGTGCGCCAATAGTATCAAAATCGAATAAGTAAACAAGATCCATAAAAAACGTAAGATACCGGCGAGTTTGTATTGTATATGTTTGTATTCGTGTTTGCGGCACGGGTAGTTTGGTTTGGTAGTTTTAAAAACCATTTGGACCCTACCAACTGAGGAATCGTGGCAGCTGCTTTCCGAATGGAAAATGTGAATGTGAAATCCACACGCGTGCGAAGCGTGTGGTGCCCCCAAAAGTTGTCAAAGGAATCGGACATAAATTTCATTAGAGTTTACAATCGGCTGCATTGTTGCACATGGAAACCCGGGTGTCCCTGTCCCCCGAAAGGGTTGCCCGATTGGACAGTTTTCGAAAATGTGTAAAATCTAGCCCAAAAGTAAAGGGGTCACCAAATTACTTTTGAGCGCAAATGAAGCGTACTGAATGGAAATGGAAAATTCGACTGAAAAGGGGTTTAGGGTTAGGGGCTATAGGGTAAGGGGTAAGTGCTCTGCTGCTCTTCTGCTCTTTTGCCCTGAACCCTTGCCCATTGTAAAGTTGCAATTTTCTACGGATAATGCGAATTTTGCAACAAAAAATTTCTTGACATTTTCCGCATAAAAATCTCACTGGGTCGCGGGTTACGGGGGTAAAAAGGGTCACCCAATGCGCCGCTCATTGTGTAAATAAAGGATCAGGCGAATGCAACCAACTGTCACACGTCCATGCGAAATTAATAAATTACATTTTCTCATTTTTTTTCGCGCAAAAATACTTGCCAATTTTTTAACCCAAAAAAGAGAGGGGATGGGGGGAATTTAATTTTCGGGTGCACGAAGGGGTTGTGCGTCACATTAACTGAGCCCATTAATAAGCGTAGCCAACCCCGGATGACACGTGGGTCAATGTCGCCCGACCTGAAAAAAAGGACAAGGACGACAGGCGGCGCGAAAATGGGTGAAAAACAACAATAAAGGAACCCAAAACGAAAAAAGAAAACAGTAAAAAACTGCAAAAAAGGAAGCCCGTTAAAATTCTCACTCGATTTGAAATCGGGATTTTTCAATAAATTGGCACAAGCCTTGGCATTTCCCTCTTTGTTCGCCAGGCAATAATCCTCTTAACTGCAGCGACTGTCGCAAAATTGGAACAAAGGCGGAGGGAAAATGAAAATGTTGCATAGGGGTACCAGTAGTTGGTTCCTTCCCAGTTAAATAAATGAGATTTCAGTGGGAACAAAGGCGGTAGCCTTCTTGGATAAGCCGGTAACTAGGACGGACCGCTTCAGTGATTAGGCGAAACAAAACCGGCAGGTACGTAACGAAGTTAATCAGGGGACTCCGCACTACCGTTTTCTCCAATCAATTAAAGTTTTTATACCCGTTACTCGTAGAGTAAAAGGGTATATTGTATTCGGTCAAAAGTATGTAACAGGTAGGAGAAAGCTTTTCCGACCCTATAAAGTTCTTGATCAGGATCACTAGCCGAGTGGATCTAGCCATGTCCGATTGTCCGTCTGTCTGTCTGTCCGTATGAACGCTGAGATCTCGGAAACTACAAAAGCTAGAGTATTGGGATTACCAACACATATTCTTGAGCTTTCTACGCAGCGCAAGTTTACTTTAGCCGAGCGCAACAAACGATACTAAAATGTGTCTGGCGGCCACATTTTTAAAAATTTCGGAGAAGTATAAATGCAATTTAGTTGTGTTTAGTTATACCTATCAAAATGTAGAAGAAATTTTTTAAATCGGACCATTCCTTAAAAAGTTATACCCGATCAAAGTGTTATATCTCCATCTCTTTCGCACTCTCTTTAGCTGAGTGACGGGTATCAGATAGCCGTGACACCCACCCGACTATAGCGTTATCTCTTGTTTCTTTTAAACCCAAGCCTTGTTAGATTTATAGACATTTTTGAATATTTTTTTGTTTTGTTTATTTTAACTTCACAATAACATTTTTACAAATCGTAATAAAGCTTTCAAGAGGTTATCACATGGTGGTTCCTATACTAATTAACCGAAGACATTCCTGTTCTGCTGGCGGTACTGGGGCTCCACGTACTGGGGATGGGTGCGGATGTACTCCAGACCCTTCAGGATGCCAGCTGGGATTGGGGGAGGAGTGGGCAGGAGGGCTCCCTGGGGCTGGTAGCCGTTCTCATCGGCCACGTACGAGATCTGGACGAGCTGACCCTCGGGCGAGTACCACGAGAAGCCTCCGTTGGCCTGGTATCCTCCGAGTCCGGACTCCTGGGCGGCGATTCCGTTGCTGGTCTCGTAGGCGTAGTTGTACTGGCCATTGGGCTGGATATCGGCACCACTCTTGGTAATGTAGGCAACAGCATCCTGGTTGTACTGAGGTGCGGCAAAGGCGCAGGCCACGAAGGCGGAGGCGATAAGCATCTAAACAAAGAATGATATCAGTTTATTATGATCTAAGTTTTGAAATTTTTAGCTAGTTTTAATAAATTTAATCTGATGTTTGTTGTGAAACTGTTGTAAATATTTTGATAATTTAAGTAATATTATTTTAAGTTGTTATTTAATTTTCACTGTTTTTATTATCTAGTTATTATTTGGCTTTGCTTACGAAGCGGAACATCTTGGCTGGATTGGAGGAGTGCGTGTGTCTGAGACTAAGAGACAACTCTGAATGATGACCATTGGCAGATCGCTAATGTTTTTATAGGAATTCTCGATACGAAGCGCAATCCACCCAAACAACTTTTACGGCCGACTGCAGGAAACTCATCTGAATAACAATGGCCAAACTCAGATTGGCCAAACTAGAGCGCCACGAGCGGCTCAAAAAAGGTAACGAGCCACGCACTAGCAGAAACTTCGGCTCTTGAGTTTTACGTCACTTTAAGCTCGGCCAAGAAATTTGATGGCTGGTCAAACTTGAAATGACGTAAAATTGATTAAAATTTATTCATATTTTTCACGGCTTCCAATTAGTTATTATCTTACAAATCTCTAGGTAACTAATATAAATTATAGATTACTGAAATTAATCAACCTTTACAATGTTTCCATTTATTTCAATTTCATAATTAATTCATAAGTTTTTAAAAATAGCCTTCTAACTTCAGTTTACATCAAAAATAAAAGAACTTTTAAATGACTGAAGATAGTTGCAATCTTATACTTTAAATATACAATAAACATTGTTAGTTTTTAAGTAGTACATTTAAATTAAACTATTAGAAACTATTAGTTTTTAGAAATATCCTTCTAACTTCAGTTTACATCAAAAGTCAAGCAACTTTTACATGATTACAATACAATAAACATTGTTAGTTTTTAAGTAATACATTTAATTAAACTAATATAATTTTTCTTTACCCAATCCGATGTGAATAGCTCAATAAATATAAGTTTTTACTTGTAGCGTTAGGATATTAATAAATAAATAAACTAAACATGGGTTTTAGTCTGCTTCAATTTAAACAAATATATTCAACAAGAAAAAATATAATAAAAAATAATTTTATTTTTAGAAACAATTTTTATTAGTGGGCTTAGTTCGTTCTCTAGTTCT
This sequence comes from Drosophila prostipennis, assembly GCA_037075205.1. Taxonomy (NCBI): domain Eukaryota; kingdom Metazoa; phylum Arthropoda; class Insecta; order Diptera; family Drosophilidae; genus Drosophila; species Drosophila prostipennis. The sequence goes on from JBAMCJ010007287.1 coordinate 535,085, forward strand.
TTATTAAAGTTTTTGGTGCATTGTCTAATGAACATAATGAATAGTTAAACATCAAGTACCGATAAATTCACAATAATCTATTTTAACCCCCAAAATGAGCATTGCAAAATATTAGTTGTTACTAGTAGTCGAAAGTGAGGAAGAATGGTGGAAGCATTGTTAAAGGACACTGAAAATATCTCATAGGGTTGAATATTGCTATGCAAAATGTCCTACTTTGAAATAAAATGTGCTCATGTTTCAACCTTGAAACAAAGAAACGTTTTAACGAGCACACACAATTGCTTATAAATTCATTTCATTTAATTTACAGTAAATTAATAAATTTTCATGCTAACTTTATTTAGACATAGAACTAAATAAAGATTTCCAATATGACCCTTTCCATAGATGGCTGATATTTCTATCAAAACATTTTAACTGTCCATACACCAATCTTTCCCAGGTATTCGTAACATTACAAGTTTTAAAATGAAGAATACAAAAGTATGTATTTTGTCATAAAGGTCAAATTAAATAAAATATATGAAAAAGCAATTGAATCTATTAATCCTACATGCAAATATATGTACGAGTATATACATGCAAATATATATATAAAAATAAATATAGAACCGTGCAAAAGAAAAAAGTCGTTCTGATTAATATCAAATAAAAATAATGAAATTATGATAAGAATTGACATGGTTTTATTAATATGCGTATAAAATATCATTATTCCTTGTCACTTAATTCTTTCGTACTTGCGGACGAAAAACCGTAAAAACCGCGCATTCGTTCGGATCGGAGCATCAAAACAGTTGTTTTTGTAGTACATATGTACATATGTAGTACTTTGAATACTCTTCCAATGCGCTTTGTCATCGTATTTATATCTTCGTTTTCGTACATCCTTGCCAAATAATAAAATGCTGTAATTTTTTTCACAACTTCTTCGTTTATTTCAACTCTACAATAACATTTTTACAAATCGTAATAAAGCTTTTAAAAGGTTTTCACGTAAGGGTTCCTATACTGATTAACCGAAGATGGTCCTCCTAGACTGCTGGCGGGGCTGGCCCTCCACGTACTGGGGGTGGGTGCGGATGTACTCCAAGGACTTCAGGATGGCGGCTGGGATTGGGGGAGGAGTGGGCAGTAGGGCTCCCTGGGGCTGGTAGCCGTTCTCATCGGCCACGTACTGGATCTGGACGAGCTCACCCTCGGGCGAGTACCACGAGAAGCCTCCGTTGGCATGGGCACCTCCATATCCGGACTCCTGGGCGGCGATTCCGTTGCTGGTCTCGTAGGCGTAGTTGTAGCTGCCCTCGGGGGTGATATCAACACCACTCTTGGTGATGTAGGCAGCACCATCCTGGCTGTAGGTGGCAGCGGCGTAGGCGCAGGCCAAGAAAGCGGAGGCGACGAGCATCTATTCAAGAAAGGAGGATCACAAATTAGTTATAAATCATTTATGGAAAATAGGATTTCAATAGAATGATTTTAACAAGAAATTAATACAAAAGCGACAGAGAGAATTTTTGAATGCTTTTTGTTACTTTAAGTTTTTAATTTTTAATAAGTATCCTTTTGACTTACGTAGCGGAACATCTTTGCTGGTTTAGAGTGCGTGTGTCTAAAACTGAGAGACAACTCGGAATGGTGACTTATTTGCAGATTGCCAACCTTTTTATACGAATTCTCGATTCGAAGCCAGATCCACCCAAACAACTTTTACGGCCAACTGCAGGAAACTCATCTGAATAACAATAAAACTAGCCAAAATTGGGTAAACTAGAGCGCCTAAGAGCGGCCAAAGAGCTGAAGATCTTAAAATCGACTCTTTGAATTTTCATTCATGTCATGCTGTGGGGCACACGCATACAACTGTGTTAAAAATATAAGGTTTAAAACAAAAAATAGTTGCCTTTATAAATAAGAACTTCCTATAATATGTATATGTTCAGCATACTTAAGGTTTTTCGGAGGTAATATATAATCAAATCTTAAAAAAAATTATATCTTCCATTCATTGGGGGTGATATCAATGTATGTTTTTTATCGGAGGTATTATATGATAAAATCTTTTAAGAAATGAGATAATTATCACTTATATCACCGCAATGAATCCGCGCATGCTTCTATCGAATAAATAATCATAAAAAGTTTTCAATTTTGTACTAAAAAAAAAAAACGTAATTTTATTATTTAATGTTCATTTTACTTATTATTTTTCAATAATCGTCATACTAAGTTAGTTATGCTAAGTTGTTTAAGAACAGACAACTCACACATAGGAGTACAATAACGTTTCTAACATAAAATAGCTTTGTCGTTAAAAAAATCTAATTTATGGTTTAAGTTTTAACCAGTAATACAATAATATATCACTATTTAATAATAGTCTTTAGATACAAACGTTCATGATAACTGACCTGAAAGCTTGACCTCAGCTGTATGTGTGGGCATAGTAAAGAGCAAAAGTGAATATGATCGCGTCGCCCCATGCGGCAATGTCAATGTCGCAGCTTTGGTATAAGGTTCGCCAACTAGAGACTCCAGTTTCTGGTTCAAAATTCAGTTTCAGGCGGCACACCCAAAAAGGTAGTCTTAATTAAATGCATTTGAATCAGACGAGTCTCGATACGATTTTAGCATAATTTATGGTTCCACTCCGGTCTGCTTAGTGCTTAAGTTTTCCAGTTTGAAATGTCTAACCCTTCTTTGGCTTACGCATTTGTAATATCCGTCTGCGAGGCGCTGAAATGTGTGCGTTTAACAAATTGGGCCATAAAAGTGAGTTAATGCTTAATTGATACGCGAAGTGAGATATCTAACTGGCTTAACCCGTTGCTAGCCGCGCCTGATCCGCCTTATCCAAACACTACAAAACGTCTCGTGTCACCAGCGGCACCTTTAATGCGATATTTCAAATTTCATATTCTAAAACCGTGGTGTGCAACCTATTTTTAAACCATTGAGAAGCTTTAAAAATAATAATATCAAATATCATTTAATGATACGGAATTTATGTCCATTTTTTAAAGAGCTGTTTAGAATAGTTAGCATGGGATTTAATAAATCTATAAATACACTTTTATTTTGTTAAAGTTCTTACAAATTGTGATAGTTTGAATTTCAAATTTTGACAAAATATTGTTAACATCTTGTATTAAAAAAAACTTTATCTTTCTCCTTAAGTCTTTGGAATACTTTAATAAATTATTTTCACCCACTGTGTCGATAGTTTGTGTTTTAAATAAATCAACTTGGGGGGCATGGCCTTGAAATGATATCCATCCGATCCGATGAGAACACGACGATCATAAAACTGATCTTTATGACAGCCACAGAAAGCGAAATCATCCATCTGCCTGATAGAAAATGCTAATGGTGCGTTCGATTCGAAGTCAGAGTTGTGGGTTTCGGTAACATGGTAATATGTCAAAGACTTTGAAGAGATTTATCGACTTGCCGATTTGTACGCAAAATCTTGTGTTAATTTCTGAGAACAGATTGTACATTGATTACGTATTTAGCACCCTTGGCTTTGCTGTCGTCACTAACTCGGGGATCCCCAAACCATTTTCCCATAATTATGCATATTGCCGAGATTCGATTATGGTTATTAATTTAATACCACTAATTAATGCCATTTTATTAGGGCTACCTTATAGAGTGTAGCTTAAAAGTGATCGGATCTTACGATGCTCAACCTCAACCTTCCAGCATTGACGAAGCAGCGAATAAATTTAAATAAATCATACTTACAATAGATTTGAATCGTTCAGATTAACTGAATGTCGTAAGTCGTTAAATAGCCATATATGTAAATACCCAAAAATATTCTCAAATGCACCAAAAGTGTAAAACCCAATTCGAGGTGCCCAAATTATGACATTTGATATATTTGAACGACTACCTAATATCGTTTAGCTATTGTCGTCTGATCGAAATTCATAAATATTCACCTTCCGATCGGTCAGCAACACTTTGAGCATAAACGAGTTCCAAATATGATATTATTTTTAGACGATTTATTCGGTTTTCTTGTTTCCTCTTTTCATCAATAAACAAATTGGTTTTGCTCGGCGATGCACGTCAAAAGGCTTTGGCGGCTTTAATATTTCACACCGATTCTGGGTTATAGATATGTATATTATCGTATATAATCTCTCTGGTTTCGATTCAGTTTTATGCAGATGAGGCGTCAATATTGGTGCAAGTTTGTCTACCATATCGGCACGAATTTATAATTTATTTTTCCCATGCCAATCTTCACATAAAGTGTATCGTATTCCTAATGAGAATCGGATATATTTAGTGGTCTAACAACAAATCTTTGTATACTCTTTTAGAAAATTGCACAATTAATATTGATAAATATATAAATATTTTAAGAAATTAGAGATTTATATAATAATGCTATTTCTTTGTTATATTTATTAAATAATATTAATGTGAATAATATTTAACAAAGTGTATAATAGTAATAGTATAATATTTTCTAAAGAGGTCAAACAAAAAATTGTTTAACTATTTATTAATTAAAACTTCTCAATAAACTTTTGCAACTACATATTAAGTTATTTTTTCAATGACTAGGTCAAAAATAGTATAATCGTATTTTTTAGCTATAAAATATATGCAAAGGCTGCATTCGAAAATTAAGCTAAAATATTCGAACGTCTTTAGTTGGCATGTGTCCAAACATGAAGACTTCATCCATTAGCGTATTAAATTAAATGCAAATTAATTGGACTGAACTCGTGTGCATATTAATTTTACTGAAACTGATACATATATTGCCAAATATGTCATATTGACTTTTAGCATTTTCCCATAACCTGTTGGCCTTCCGGGATGTGTTCTCTTAAGTGGGTAAATATATTTATGGTTTCGACGGCGAATTGCGATATTATTAATGTAGTTTTCCAAAAATTAACAAGCTTTTAATTTATAGATGACTTTTAGCACTTTCCAGAATGTCGTTTGAAAGCGTGTATGTTTTTTGAATCTTTTGAAAATGTATTGCACTGCGTTTAATGACACTTATATTTTGCACGATCTTATAAAACTCAAATTTCTCACCCAAAAAAAAAACAAGGGTTTTTTTATTTTTACAACTTTGTTTTAAGTATCGATGGGAAAAATAAAGAAAGATGTATTGAATTTAAATATAAGTTGCTAACAATTAGATTAACTAAATTTAACATATGTCTTTATTTGATTTGCTTATTTTATTAGAGATGCATTCCAAAATGTATCGTATTGGAAGTTCGACTGTACCCTTTCAACACTAGCATTAGTAGCATTTAGTATTATTTAGTATTATTACTTTGTCGCAATGCAGCCATTTTTAGCATGTTTTGGCTTTTGATACGTGGCAACTCTTTTATACAATAAAAAAAATTCTTTTGGAAATTTTAAGGCACGAGCTTCTTTCCAAATCTTTGCCCCGGAGAAACCATAACTCCTGTTGCGTAAAAATCTTCAAATATGAATCCATCGGATGCAAAGCTACTTTCCGAACTGAATCTGATGGAGAGCAAGTGTAACACAGCGATTACTTACGAACGAATCAAACTCGGTCGGATAAACAGGACGAGGAATGAAATATTTTTGCGAAACAACATTGTCCCTCGCCAACATGAGGTCATAAATGAGAACAAACCACCAACACTTGAATCAGCAGCACGTCAAAGCCACAGTCGTCCTGGACATGCACTCAAGATTCACAAAACACCGAAGGGGCCGGGGCTACAAATCAATGGTCTAAAAGACTCGCCTAAATATAAGCTGGCTAAAGAAATTGCCAGAAGAATCAAGGATAACACGTGGACGATGCCGCCAATAAGAATAGATCAATGCCCGAAATGTCGGATATTTCGAAAGGAAAAGGAACACGATTGTGACATTGACAAGTTTTTCCTTGGATGCGCATGTGGATTTCTAACCTCAAACATGAGAGCCCTCTCCGGACACGCTACCAACTGCAAGAAAAGGTATCCTAATTTGGGAACATACTTGGCCCAACTGGGTCCTGGCGCAGTCAAGGGTGAGCCCCCCAACACCGTCTAAAATGGATATTTAAAGTCCAGTGTACGTATTTTTTCCAGACATACTGATTTTGTTACTAAGACATTATTTTTCAGATTTAAACAAAAAATTCATCTTTAATTATTCCACCGAGATTTTATTTGCATGCCGCCATTTGCATTTGTTAAACGAAATACGTTTTAAAACAAGTAAGTATATGTAATGTATTAAGAAATAGTGCTAATTAGTTGGTTCCATATTTAGATTTCCACAAAGAAACAAGTAGTTGGACTTTTATTAAATTTGGTCTATACAAGTGATTTATTTCAATGCCACATTTGTTTGAAATGGATTCAAAATAAGTATGTTCAATTTTCCAACATTCAACATGCGAATTACCTATTAATAACATAATTTTTTGCAGAATTTACTGAAGTTCCTGTTAATCTTTAAATGTCCAATATAAGAAATGTAACACTACCAGTTAAACTATTCTAACAGCTTTGGCCAATGTTTAATAAATGTATTAAAGATCTCAGTTGAGTTGACTCTTTATTTTTTGTCAGTGGCGGTTTACAAAAAATAAATTTCAAGTCGACACGAAATTTAACCAAAACTAAATTCCACTAAAGGCAAATGTGGATATTGTGGCCATACTGGGAAAGTCTGCAAAATTTTCAAGTGAGTGATGGGGAAAAATATCCGAGTTTATGCAATTTTTCTATTTCAAAAGTAAACATCAGTATTTAATGACGTCTTATTTAATAATTGTATTGTGTACAAACGATTACGTTTACGTTATAATTTAAATTCAAATTTCGGCGGTAAAGAATAGTTACATTTAATTCCGCCGGGGGGCGTTGTGCGCGAACAGCTGTGACTCTGCTTCTTCCTTGCCATTCACCCGCCCGCGTGTCTCTAGCCATCTCGCTCGCACCTGCACAGACCAAAACGAGGCGAAAATAAATTTAACAATTTAAATTTGACCAAATTGCGAGCACCGTGCACGAAATGTTGGCCCACAGGATGCAGCTTTGGAGGACAACGAACGCGGCGATGGCCCTGAGTTCCGCAACCAGCCGTTTCCCTCAACAGGTGAGTGAAAATCGTTGGAAATCAGCCGGCGACCTGTGACATAACCTGCAAGTTGCCAATGTTTTGAGGACTTCAATTCACGCGAAATTCAATGAAAATGTTGTGTTTCAGGGTAACACGACGGGCAGAAGAGATATCCACCTGCAGAGGATTGCCAGGGGAAGCAGTTTGCCCCTGGTGGCCAGCGCGAAATGGTCAAATCCCGGCCAGCTGCGTTTCGCCAGCAGTGGAGCAACTGCAGCGGGAGTTTCGGCCGCACAAAGTGGGGAGTTTATGCAGGCAGTGTCCACCACGGAGCTGGTCGATCTACCCGACATACCAGCTGCTCCAATCCCTCCGCCCGTCGACAGCTTGAATGTAATGGATGTGGTCAACCTGGCGGGAGAGCCCTCCTTCGCCTCCATTGGACTGGGCGGCTGGTCGCCCGTGGGCCTCGTCCAGAACTGCATGGAGTTCATTCACTGCACCTGGGAAATCCCCTGGTGGGGAGCCATCGCCATGGGAACGCTCGCCGTGCGTACCATCATCTTTCCCTTGGTCATCCTGGCCCAAAGGAACTCGGCCAAGATGAACAACAACATGCCGCAGATGCAGATGCTCCAGCTGAAGATGACCGAGGCCAGGCAGTCGGGAAATGCCATTGAATCCGCCCGTTATGCCCAGGAAATGATGCTGTTCATGCGAGAAAAGGGCGTCAATCCTCTCAAGAACATGCTGGTTCCGCTGGCGCAGGCCCCGCTCTTCATCAGCTTCTTCATGGGTCTGCGACAGATGGCCAACGCCCCAGTGGAATCGATGCGGGACGGTGGGCTCTTCTGGTTCACCGATCTCACCTTGGCGGATCCCTTTTACCTGCTGCCCATGATCACCAGTGCCACGTTGTACCTGACCATTGAAATCGGCACGGACTCGGCTCGTCTATCCGCCGCCAATATGAACACCATGAAATATGTGCTGAGGGCCCTGCCCATTGTGATCTTCCCCTTTACGATGAACTTCCCCGCCGCCATTCTGACCTACTGGGCCTGCAGCAACTTTATTTCCCTGGGGCAGGTGGCTCTGCTGAGGATTCCCTCCGTCAGGGACTACTTTAAGATCGATAAAATGCTGACCCATGCGCCAAGTGCACTGCCACCCAAGAAGGGATTCGTCGGGGGAATGAAGGAGTGTAAGTACAATAGTATTGCCATCGTTGCCTGTCAGCATTTCTAATCTGGATCCTCCCTGATCCTCTTTTCCAGCCTGGGACAACATGAAGATCTCGAAGGAAATCGAGGAGCGGCAGCGCCTGGATGAGATTCGGTTCGCCAAGGCCGGCAAGGGTCCGCTGGTCAAGACGTACAAGTTCGATCCAACGAAAGCGGCCAAAACCATCTCTGCGGAGCCGCACATGCGGTTAAAGGAGCCGCCAAACAAGCAGCGATAGTGCTCCCCTCATCCTGTGACCGCCGCCGAGCGCTGTGTCTTGTTACGTTAATTTAACCCCTTAGTCGATAGTATTCCACCTTCAAACACCAAACGTTTTGCTGCTAAAATATAATTTGTAAATGTACAAGAGCGGATTTTACTGATAAAACATAATTTGGAGAGTAGATCAAAGGAATATACTCTAATCGAAAGAAAAAGATTGTTATATTTTCGCTTGGAAATCTAACGAATGTAAAATAAGATAAATCTGTATATACAATGATCAGCCATGAATTAAAGCTATGAGTGTTTTCACTTCAGATGCGATAAGGCTTAATACTGCACTCAAATACGAACGAGATTGTGGAGAATTGTGTCATGAATATTACTATTCAAAATATGGAAAATTGCATCAGGTAGAAGTAGCTTCAGACAAAAGTAGAATATACTTTGTAATATTTGTAGTCAGGAAACAAGTCTATAAAATCCAAATTGTTATTATCACGTAAAAAGCCATCAATCAATCGATGTCTAGTTGCTGACCTCGGTTACTAGTTGGGATAGGGTTTAATTCTGTTCAGGGAATCACTTGTCAGTTTTAAAAAGGCCAGTCGTTATTAATTTTAAGTAACTACTGCAATTATAATTACGGCAAAACAACCCCAAAATAGAGATACTAAAGAGTTTGTATAAGGTAATTCCCATTGATATCAACTAGGGATGGTTAGAATGGCCAATCAATAATTATTGAGCTTAATACATATAACCTTTTTTGTCTAGTAGCCATAATTATTAAACATTGACATAAAAAGCTTTAAAATTAGATATACCGACATATTTAAACTATCATTATAAATCTCAAAATCTATGGAAAAGGGTTACTATATTGATGTAGATACATTAAAGTATTCTATTAAATCATTATTATTACTAAACAAACAGCATATGTGTATATATATCCATAACGAGGATAAAACCAAGTAATTAGCCCCTGGCGGAGATGCACTGGTTGATCACCTCGGCGAGGTGTTTGTTTTCCAACGCGGCTGCCACTCGTTCCTTGTCCGCCAACTGCTTATTCACCGCCTGCTCGGAGGCGTGGGTTCCCGGTGTTATCTCCACGGTGACCTTGAAGCGGGGCGGCAGCGAACGGAGCAACTTCACCCGGATGGAAAGGCCGATCAAAGTGGCCATCGAGCAATGGGGAATCGTCGGGGTGAAACTGATGTGCACGGAGTTCTGGCCATCGCTTATCCGGATCAGATCCTCCTGCACCACATGCAGCTCCTCCAAGGTCAACGGATGCTCCGGGTCGTTGATGTTCCTAATGAGATCTGTGGAGTACCATTTATAAGATAGTTGTTCCCTCACTTCTTTCCAAGATCTCACCAAAAATCTCACGCTTATCAAAGGGATCGGACACATTTTCGTCCTCATCGTTGGCCGTCAACACTCTTTCCTTGATCTTGTCGTAGACATTGGGGTTTATATTCTCGATTTCCGTTGGCATTTTGGTTTGTTTACTTTTAGATAACTTTATTTACACGTTTTTCGGAAAAAAGTGGAGGATTAAATAAAAAAACACAAAATACAGACCAGTGTGTGCTTACTGTTGGAATTGAAAAAGTACCAAATTACGCCACTTTCAGTTTTATGGTGTGTGTACACTGTTGGGCGCGTAATTTATTTGAATTTTAAATTCTTTTACTTGTATTATTTATAAGTAGTAAATTAACTATAAGCTTAAGCAGGCACCCTTTAAGTCATGTTTAATGCATTTTAATTGGATTGTTAGCCCTTTTAAAGCAAATAGAAGTTAATCATGCCAATATATATCTCACAAAAACTTCGAGACTGATTTATTTGAATCTAAATTGGATATTAATTCAGAGCAATTACTAGATCAATCAAACCAACGCAATTCTCGTGAAGTACAGTTCCAGGAAAGGTCCGACCAATTGATATGTTTACCTGTCACCTTACGTAAAGGGCGTAATTACAAGTGCCTCGCGATCCATATTTATGTGCTCTTCGAATTAGCTGCGGGAATACTTAACTTTAGTTAACCAAGCTTAACTTTTTTGCAAGCCAGTGCTAAATAGCCGGCAGATGTGGATGTGGATCCGTGCATGGCGCTGAAATGACTAAGCCTTGAGCCCATTTCGTCGCCTTAACTCGCTTTTATTCTCCATATTTTTATTCCATATACATATTCAGCTTTTTCGAGAAGCCGGCGCACTTGACGGCGATTTCCTCGGGTTATAATTAGCCAGACTTATCAATATCAGCGTGGAAAAGCAGTCGACGCCGGGGAGATTTACATAGCGAACGGGTTCCGTGCACTTGGCGTGCATCTATTCGCAATTAGCACCGAATTACAAACTGGTTAACGGCCACTGCCAACAAACTGGAGAAGCCTCCGATCCGTTGGGCTCATAAAATGGGTTGGCTCGATGCTCAGAGCAGCAGTTTGGGTCACATTTCCAAGCGGTCAACATGAAGTCGGTTGTAAGTGAAGATCTCAGGTTTCTTAACTTGATCTTGATAAATTAATTAAAAACTAAAAACAGTAGTTGTGTTGAAAAAGGAAATCGATCCTGCCGAAAATGTCAAAGTGTTTGTTTTTGAATAAAAATTGTTCAGATCCTAAGTTAAAAATTATTATTTGTTTAATTTTGTTGAAAATTTAAAAGTGTCAATTGTAAAAGGAATATCCTAATTTGGCAATTTATTATTTAACAACACTTCCCAATGTGATTAGAAAATTATTTTTAGATTTATAGTATTTAACTAATTTATGTTTTTTTATTTTTCCCAAATTCCTTTAGATTGTTCTCTTAGCCTTGGTGGCTCTTTGCCGGGCAGCCCCTTTGGATGTCAAGGAGACGTCGTCTGAGGCGCTCTCCAGACCCAGTCCCATCAGTCCCGATGTGATTGTGGATCCCAAGCCCACCGAGAAGGTCGTCCTGCTGAAGGATGCCACCGCTGTGAATCGCCAGAAGCGTAATGAGCCCAAGAAGCCCGACAGCGTGAAGGCCCATGAGCTGCTGCAGCACAATCCCCATAACCAGAAGCCCACCCCAGCCGCCCCTCATGATGACAAGCCCCACGACCACAAGCACAAGAGGGAAGCTCATCACGAGGAGGGTCACAAGGAGGAGGATAAGCCCCAGAGCGAAGAAGTGAAGGGTGAGGGTGCTCCCGAGGTTGCTCCCGTTGCTCTGATAGGTGTTGTCGAGAAGAAAAAGGAAAAGCGGGAGGCCCACCACGAGGAGGGTCACACGGAGGAGGATAAGCCTGAGGCACATCTTCCCACGGAGGCTCACACCGCAGAGTTGCCCAAGGAAAAGAAGGAAAAGCGGGAGGCCCACCCCGAGGAGGCTCACAAGGAGGAGGACAAGCCCCAGGTGGAGGATCTTTCCCTGCCCCATGCCCTCCCCACGCAGGCTCACACCGCTGAGTTGCCCAAGAAGCAGGAAAAGCGCGAGACTGTGGAAAAACCCGACAGCGTCAAGGCCCGTGAGTCCATCCAGCATAGTCCCCAGCATTCCCAGGAGCTCCAAAAGGCTATCGACTCCCTGGCCGGAGGAAAGGCCCCGGAGCAGCGTCATCAGCGCGATATTCCCGTGCCCACTCAGACCAAGGCCACCGCCGCACCTGCAGCCACCACAAAGTCGGACAGCGGAAGCACCACCCCATCCGCCGCCCACCATCTGAGTATTCCCCATCCCATCCCAGTGGCCGAGCTCTTCGAGAAGAACAAGCATGCCGATAAGTCCGCTTCCAGTTCCGAAGAAAGCAAGGAGAGCAAGGAGAAAGCCAAGGCCTAGGCTCTAACGCCCAAAAGTCGCTAATTGGACCGTCACGAGATTTGTAGTCAAAGAAAACGATCTAAAATAAACAAAAATATTTACATGCTTATATATAAAAGACTGTCTGTTAATTATTCAACCAATATTTGGGGAAAAGGAAATCAAATAAACGGGTTTATATTAACATCAGTTATTAGAAGTAAAAATGGGATTACTTGGCATCTTGCCATATTTACTATCTAGAAATTATTTTTACTGTCTAACCAATGTCAATAAAAAAATATTTACAAAATATATTACAAGCTAGAAACGAATAACAAAAAAAAGTATTATTTAGAATTTCATATTCGAAAGGATTAAGTTTGGTTTTTAAATATTGCATCACATAAAATAACTAACTGTTATTCGTGCATCTCAGCTCACTATATAATTATGTCCTAAAATATTTACACACCTAGTAACATATTTAAATGATATATGTTTAAGACTAAGGCGGACACGTATAATTTTTTTCCCCGCAATAAATCTAAATTTGAATTTTTGAAAAAAGTTTAATTTTTGTCAACAAATTTTTTATTGCGAAGCGCGTTGGACTTCCCCGTATAAATTAGAGCAATTTTACGACGTGCTACTCGTTAAAAAAAAACACTGAACGTTTACGTAAGCAACGTCAATTATCACTAAATATTTATGGATTTCATCTAGCTAACAGTTTTGGTATACATTATATCAATGTTAATGAGGCATCAGAAATAATCAAACCCTAATATAAACAATGGGAAAATGGTTCGGTTTTTTCCATTCAATCTGTAACTTTATGCAATTATAGAAAATAGGTAAAATATATGTATTTATATAAGGTTATTTTTATTGAAAAAAAGTTTTTAAAAATATATTCGGATTTTCTACAGGCAAAAGTATCTCCAAATTTAATTTCTTCTTTAACTATTGATATTTCATTGCAAATTCTTAAACAAATGACTCTTCGGCTAATTGTTTGCTAAATGTAGAGTTATCTAGCTGATTAGTTCTCCCTCCTCAACTGCTGGATCCTGAGATTTTCCGAAGTAATCATCGGATTTGTAGATCTCTACAGGTTGATATTCCTCTTCGATGAGATTGGATCGTGGCAGAGAGTTTGATGTTGCGGGATCGCTGGCACTCAGCTTGGCTTTCAGGGGTTTCAGCAGAAGGCCTTTAAGGCTGTAGTCCGTGACATGTAGCTCCTCCTCAGCAATATCCACGTTTCTCTCGACTTCTGACAAGTTTGCACTTACGGCGCCTACGAATTGCTCCAGACCATCGATTCTAGTTTTTAACTGATCGAAACTCTCTCCAAATCCCAGGATGCTGCACACATTGTTGGCCATCATCCCATTGGACTCGGCACGCACCTAAAAGTTAAAAAATAATTAAAAGAAGGTTCTAATTTATTGAAGTTAACTCACCGAAGCCAGCAAAGTTTCGAACTCATCCAACCTGGCCAGCATATCATCTATATTCGTGCATAGTGGGTTGATTTCCTTCTCTAGATCGGCGCTCTGCAAGATCTTGGCATAGTCCCTGGAGACATTGTTAATATCTGCTTGCATTTCCAAAATTGCACCCAATATTTGTAAACAGAAAGCAACAATTGTTTTCTCTTTCGCCCCAAAGCAGTGTGTGCACACTGAGGGAAGGAAAAATAGTGTCAATTGGCATCGTTTTTGTTATCGATAGGCGCATGGCGGTTATTGTCATTAAGCGATGGTTAACGATAGTGACATCACTAAAGTATCGATGGCTGCACTGACATTTTACATCTCTAACAAAATTTCGTGGATGTAAACAAATTTTGAATCGCATAGATGTGCATTAAAAAGCGCAAATAGAACCGTGAGAATGCAAATTTGTGTTTCAGTTTCTACTTATATACTAATCTACTTATATATTATTACTTGATTTTCAGAGTTATGGAGCTGCCAATACGCCAGCAGGATGCACAAAATGCTTTTGAGATAAGGCAAACAAACGAGACAGGACACCAAAAGAAGAATCTACTGGGAAAGAGTGCATTCGAAGAAAATGAGGACACTGTTGGGGCTTCTCAACAAGTTGTGGGCAGAATTAAGGAAGAAATAGTCGAAGAATTGCTGGAGAAGGAGGAACCTAATGGGGACCAGTTTGGATGCGAAGTAAAGAACGAACCAATCGAAGAAGACGTATCCGAGGAGGAAGACACTCCTACATTGGAGTGCGAGGTTGATCCAAACGATATGAAGATCGAGGTGGACGAGGATGAGGATGATCTGGAGGGAGATAAAGATTCTGGCGGTGATGTAAATGATGAGCGACCGTTCAAATGTACCCAGTGTGAGAAGACCTATGACCGCAATATCTATCTTCAGCGACACCTGCTAACGCACTCAGAGACTGGGGACTTGCCATTTAAGTGTTCCCTCTGCTCGAAGGCCTTTCCATACAGCTCTAGTCTGCAGAGACATTTTCAGAAACACAAGGAAAAACGACCACTCAATTGCAGCCACTGCTCCAAGTCTTTTATAACTCCTGAAAGTTTTCAGGCCCACATGCGAATCCATACAGGAGAACGACCGTTCCAGTGCACCCAATGTGAGAAGACTTTTACTCACGGCACCTATCTCCAGCGACACCTAAAATCGCACACGGAAGATACAACGTTCAAGTGTTCCTACTGTCCGAAGACCTTTCAGTATATATCACCGTATGAGAAACATATTCTAATACACACAGGCGAACGACCGTTCGAGTGCTCGCATTGCTCCAAAGCTTTTACCCAGAAATCAGCACTTGGGCGGCACTTGCAAATCCACACGGGCGAAAAGCCGTTTAAGTGTTCTCACTGCTCAAAGACTTTTGCCCGGAATTCCATTCTTGAGCTGCACTTGCGAACGCACACAGGCGAACGACCGTACAACTGTATCCAATGTACAAAGAGTTTCTCAAGTCTTTCGAGCCTCAATGTACACCTGCGCACCCACACTGGAGAAAAACCGTACAAGTGTTCTATCTGCCCAAAGAGTTATTCGCAGCTTGGCAAGCTTAAGGCTCACTTGCTAACCCACAAGGTTTAGCTTCAATAAAAACCGACTATTCTATGCATAAGAAAAATTGTATTAAAATTTTTTACTATGTCTGTTTTTCAAAAACTAATACAGAAAGTCAGAAAAAAAAACAAATTTGCAAGTTCAGCTTGTTAAAAGCTTACAAAAAAATTAAAAATGGAAAAAATAAAAATCAGATGTTTGTGTGTCAGCAATTTCAAACACTTACTTGAAATGGCTGGTTTTTTTTAAACAAGTTCAAAAAATTTTCTCAGTGTAGGGAAATAATTTCATTTTTAGTGGAATTCGAAAGACATGACCTGGTCACACCGACGATTGGCATCCATCCGATTTCGCATCTATCGAAGTTACGCCGGCACGTGTAGTAAAGTAAAAAGTTCACTCTTAAACTTTTCTCAAGCGCTCCAGTTTGCATTTAAGAACTAAAATGGTGAGTTAAGATTGTGTCGCCCAACATGCCATTGAAGAAAGATTCGAAAATCGATCGGCTGTCTGGGATTTTCGAGAAGATTCCACGAGCTGCGGGCGGACGACCCACCTCTCTTTTGCCGGGCTGTTGTGTAATCAATGAGAGAAACTCGAAACATGGGTTAATTGTTGGGGCTTACTTAATGCTTCGCAGGCCGCCGCTATCAAGAAGATCATCCCCATGCTGGACCGCATCCTGATCCAGAGGGCCGAGGCGCTGACCAAGACGAAAGGCGGCATCGTTCTGCCGGAGAAGTCGGTGGGCAAAGTTCTCGAGGGCACCGTTCTGGCCGTGGGCCCCGGTACTCGTAATGCCGTGAGTATTTCGCCATTATCTGTACGCAGAGAGTCATCCTAATTGATCGTTTAACCGAATCCGCAGACAACTGGCAGTCACATTCCCATCGGCGTGAAGGAGGGCGATCGCGTCCTGCTGCCCGAGTTCGGAGGCACCAAGGTCAACCTGGAGGGTGACGCAGAAGGAGCTGTTCCTCTTCCGCGAATCCGACATCCTGGCCAAGCTGGAGTAGATCTCGCCGCCGGAAACTGTCTCACAATTCTATGAATTCTATGTTTTCTATTAGTACGTAACACACACCCACAAACCCGAACTCAGAAATACAATAAACGCTGATGCAATATTTTTGTTTGCATTGCGCATGGACCGCCATTCAATAAATTTCGAGTTACTTGTTAAAATGAATTAAATGGTTATATTTGTGGTGACTCTTAAGGCTTATTATCTTAAAAAAGTTATCTTAGTTTTCGTTTTTATTTAAAGGTGCTAAAAAAATAAACAAATAGAGGTGCCCCAAATTTTAGGCAGATGGAATAAGAAAATTGTTCTTCATAAAAGTATTATCACATTTCGTAAGTGCATAAATTCCATTTCGAAATATTTAAACGTTGAATTGAGTGAAATAGCTTTGCTATATTAGACCGTAATATATGGATTCGAGTTTCCGTACTATAACAGTCAAATCGTATCATACACAACAAATAGCGAGTTATATAACTTTGGCAAAGAATTTCTAGTTAAAAGGAAATATGTTTCTATCCACAAAGTAATACTAATACCTCCATCCCAAAAAAAAGATTCCCTATCATTCGTTAAAATATACAAACATCTTTATTTTCGTTTCCTACTTAAGGCTAAATTAATCCAACTTCAGGTTACTCAGGCCGTAAACCTGGTTAAAGGCAGACCTCCGCTTAATATCGGGCATTCCTTCAACGGCTGCCCGTTCACGTGAGATCTTGACCAGAGCTTCGAAGGAGCGCGGCTCCCAAATGGCCAGATCAGAGAGGACTTTCCTGCAAAGGATTACAGTTGATTAATCGCTTAATGCATCTTTCTCTGCTACCCACTTGTTGAGCAGGATATCAGAGCGCGCCAGGCCATCCTTGAAGGTTTCCAGACCCACACCATATTGCTGACATCCCGCCTCCACGCGGGTGCTCCACAGTTGCGCCATGTCCAGTTTCTTCAGCTTTCGTCCTTTGGTGGCGTAGGCCAGTGCCCTATGGACACTTCTTATGGCGAAGGAGTAGACATTGCGGGTGCGGCTCCTATAGTGCTGCGGTAAGTAAACATTGCGGATTTCTTTATTGTTATTTTGAGTTTTGAAAGATGGGAGAACCTACCGCTGCCAGCTTAAAGATGCGCCTCTTCCGCCAGAATTCATCCGGACCTCGGGCTCGCACCAAAAGTGGTAGATTAAGGAAGACCATGGTTCGGTATTAGCAGCAGTTGGTTGCGATTCCTTGGGTTTTTAATTGATCTCCAAAATTGTACTTAATATTTTACATAACCTGCACGGCTGTTAACAGCCGGTCATCAGGCTATCGATAAAATATCGATGAGATGTCTTTTAATGAAAACCCATTTATTTTGAAAGCTTTTGCAATCCAAATTATTAGTCCTTTTTTTTGTGTTTTTTTTTCGTTTTTTTTTTTTTTTTTTTTTTTTTTTTTTTTTTTTTTTTTTTTTTTTTTTTTTTTTTTTTTTTTTTTTTTTTTTTTATTATTTTTTTAATTGTTTCTTAATTTTTTGTCTTAATTTATTTAAACTTAAAAGTACCACATATCGATAGCTTTTTCGAAATGATAACTATCGTTTGTAGCTACAGTGGGTACTAGCTAATAAATAATTATTTAATTTAACTATTATTTTTTTAAAATCATTTTATTATACAGAATCAAATTTAAAATATGGATTTAAGTTGTATTTTAGTTTTTTTTTTCTGACGTTAAAAATAATGTTCTTCCTTATAGCGGTAGCTCACTGTTTTGTCTATTGTTATCGGAAGCTTGCCGGTTTATTTACATCAACCGAGCAAATGTTTTGAAAATCCGCATTTTCCGGGTTTTGGCGCACACTAGCAGCACAAATAGAGTCCTGATCCCTCGATCATGTGTGCAAATAGCCCCCGCGTCCCCGCCACCGGGACTGGAGGCTCCACACGCTGCTCCACCCTCTGTTCCGAGGGCCGCCTGAGTTTATATTGCTTTGCGATCACCGCTGCCCTGATCCTAATCCCCTCGGTGCCGCAGATCCATTATGGAATGGTGCCCCAGGTGTGGGGCGCCGTCCTCTGGGGTCCTGTTCTGTACTACGCCCTGATCAACATGATTATACGATTCGTGTTGCGAAACCACGACTACCAGGTGAGTCACTCGGTGGAGTACATAAACCTTATCAGTGGTATTTACCATTTCTACCCCACAGGTGGCCATCAGGGCCTCCTTCCTGGGCTTTGCCATGGCCGTCAGTGTGCTGGTCATCTGCTTTGCCCCCACCGAATGGCAGCAATTTGGGGTCTACGGCTGCTTCATGTCCTTCTTCCACTACTCGGAGTTCCTGGTAATCGCCTGTGCAAATCCACGCACCCTGAGTCTAGATTCCTTCATGCTGAACCACTCGGTGCACTATGGACTAGCGGCTGCAGCCAGCTGGATCGAGTTCTCCCTGGAAGTCTACTTCCTGCCGGAGTTCAAGAGATACGGACACATATGGCTGGTGGGCGTGGTGCTGTGTTCGTTTGGAGAAGTGGTTCGCAAGGCGGCCATAATCACAGCAGGACGGAGCTTCACACATTTAGTTAGTTGAGAAATGGTAAACTTTACTAGATTATTAGTAATTTCCTCATCTCCCACAGGTCCAGGATGAGAAGCACTCGGATCACAAACTAATAACCAGTGGGATCTACGCTCTCTGCCGGCACCCCTCATATGTCGGCTGGTTCTGGTGGTCCATCGGCACCCAGATCGTGCTCCTGAATCCCATCTGCATATGCATCTACACACTGGTCAGCTGGCTGTTCTTCCACGACCGCGTCTACGTCGAAGAGTACTCCCTGCTCAACTTCTTCCAGTCGGACTATGTGCGCTATCAAAAGCGGGTGCCAACGGGCCTGCCCTTCATCCGGGGCTATCTGATCGACTAGTGCCACGGATCGTCGGGTTCAATGTCACAAGTCAAAATGGCAAACAACAAGTTCTATTTTAGATTTAGGCAAACAACGTACACAACAGTTGTCTTTTGTATAGAAAAAAAGAATATTTTCAAAAGCACATTGTATTTTTTAACGTAAGTTTTTCTAATATTTAGCATTTTGTTTTGTATTCATAAACTAGTCAAAGCATGTTGCTGATAATCTAATCTGTTGTTGGGTCAATTGGTTGTGAATTTATGGGGCTAATCAGTCGAAATGTAACAGCTGTGTAGTTTCATCCCGCCTTTATTAACAATGAGTGGTCTGATACTCAGAATTTCTATCTATATGACGTATCAGTTTGTTGCTAATAATCTTATCTGCTGATGAGCCATAGTTATCAAATATTTTGGACATTGGTAGGACCTGTTAACCATCTGTACTTTTCGATTTACAGGTGCTATAAATCTGCTTAGTTTATTTTATCTACATCTATCGCAATCACTTAGTTGTCTAATATGGTGTAAATTTATGGGACTTATAATCCGGAACTAACAATACTTTTTTGCGTTTTCCCGCCCGTACGATTCCAGAAAGATTCATCATATATAGGATTTAATCTTTCTTAAATCATTTTAATTTCAATCTGATAAGATACCCGATATATAAAGATGGGGAAATATAACACCGTTTGGGTTGTTCACACCTCTTATCTGAAATACAAAACAAAGATTTCAAGTTGTGCAAACAGTTGACTTTTGTGTTTCGCTCGCGTGTGTCACTTTTGTTTTATTATCAATTTAAATTCGAATATTGCTCTATCTATAAGACACAAGCCTCACTCTCG
The DNA here is from genome assembly GCA_037075205.1 of Drosophila prostipennis. Taxonomy (NCBI): domain Eukaryota; kingdom Metazoa; phylum Arthropoda; class Insecta; order Diptera; family Drosophilidae; genus Drosophila; species Drosophila prostipennis. The sequence continues at coordinate 555,249 of JBAMCJ010007287.1, forward strand.
CTATTTGTTCATGTCATTCCACATGTGTATGCTTTTGTGTGTGTCTGAGTGTGTGGGTTATATGTACAAACAATTATCAGTGTTAACAAAATGTCTTAGTCACTCTCATTTACTTAATTAACAATTGCAAATCTTGCTGCGGTTTGCCTGCCTCCATCTGTGTGTCTTCGTGTGTGTATAAGGTTTTTCTGTAGCTTCCGTATCCGGTGGTCCTACTCGTCGAACTCCGGTTCGCCATTGTACGTGCATCCGGGATTCTTGATGATGTGCCCGGCGGCGTAGTTGCCGCACCGAATGCAGACGTCCAGCGGCTTGCCCTGCACAAACTGCGACAGAAAACCTCCAACGAATGCATCCCCAGCGCCATTGGTATCGACAATCTCATGCGCCGCCAATTTTGTGACCGGGAATTCCTGCACCGAGTCCTGCTGGATGAGCAGGACGGGATCGCAGCCCTGCGTGAGAATGGCAATGCGCGGCCGCGCCGGATTCAGCTTGTCCAGCGCCACCAGCCGCTTGCCAATCTCGCGCAGATCCCCGCTTGGCCAACTCTGGGCCTCGGCGAAGGCCTGGGCCTCCGACTCGTTGCCGAAGATGATGTCCACGTAGGGCAGGACGGCCAGCAGCGGTGCCATGTAGAATTGCGATATGAATGGTGCGCTGAGGTTCATTAGGAACGGTCGCTGATTGGCGTGGGCGGTGGCCGCCACCTGCATAATGCTCGGCGGGTTAACGGTGAGGAAAAAGCCCTGCGAAAATGGAACAGTTAAGGGATTAATTATTTCAATTTCAGTTTTAACAGGATTAGTGAGGTTAAAATTAGTAACGAAACAAGCAAGAACAGTATCTTGAAATTGTTATTTTAATAAGTTGCAAGTTAGTAATTAAATATTATTTTTTTAAATCATAATTCAAGGTAAATTTAATCCGTTGTTAAGGTAATAATTACAACAAAAAAATTGTCTAGTATATGGGTAAATATTATTCACTTTTTTAGTTATTTCCGACACAATATCTATAGAAGTTTAGATCTTCATATCAATCAAGAAACCTAATAATGTTCACTGATATTAGACCCTAATCTCCTTGGTATGCGATCGCTTTATAACTTACTTCCCGTTGGGTCATTTAGTTATTACCTCCGGCATCGATTCTACAGTTTATCTCGAAGTAGAAGCACTGCACTCACCGAAATGTAGTAGTACTGGGCGTTCTCCACCAGAGCCTTGTTGCTGGGCTCCTCCAGGTGATCGATGGTGAAGTTGTTCGCCGCCGCCAGATTGGCGCAGAGCGACCGGTGGGTGCCGGTGATCAGGACGGCACAGGTACCCGTGGGCACGTCCCTCTTCACCTGGTAATGGACGTCCAGTCCTGCGGATTGAGCCTTCTCCTTCAAGATATTGGCGTATCTATCCTCGCCGACGCAGCCGAAGAATACAGCCACCCTGGGCTGGCGCAGGATCCACTGGGCGATCCTCAGCGAGTTCTGCACGGACCCACCGGCCAGGAATTCCGCATTGTAGCCCTCGACCAGCTCCCCGTAAATGGGCATGTGTCGATCCTCGGCCAGGATGGCATCGTCCTCGTTCATCGAGTACCTCTGCAGGAAGTCCAGGGGGACGACGGCGGAGATGTCCAGCAGCGGGTTGCCGCAACCCACCAGGATTCCTTCTCTGTGGGAATGAAAATCATTGGGGCTATTAGTGTTATCTTCCTTATTTCAAAGGTTGGTATATGTATGTTTAGAAGTCCCGAACCTAACGTTGCTGCTGATACGATCGCACATGTTGCTCGCCTGAGGGCCTGATGCTAATGCGGCACAATTAACGATTCCATTCAACATCGAGTACAGCAAGAGCTTTCAGCGCAATCAGCTGGCGATGAACCTCAGAGATAGCCCTACCCCCAGTGGAAGAAGACTAGCAGTCGAAATATTAGGCATTCGGCCGTACAGAGGGGGTTTGATATTTAGTATCTTTGGCTCTTTTTTATACCGACTTTATGGCACCCTCACTAAGATTCATATCTTAAATCGCTCTCAAGACCATAATATTGGTACAATCGATATGAACATTGGGATGTGAGATAATTTGGAATAGTAAAAGTATTGTCTTAAAGAATTATTATCTTATGCATTAAAAATAACCTGGCCTAACTTTACTTATCCAAGAAAATGTTCTCTCTATTTCTAAACAATCCCATAATCTTTCATCAAACTAGCTAGGTTTTTTACTAGGCATAATCAATTTTTGGGACGATAGTGTGGTCTTGTTTACGATTATATGTGTAGTTGTTGGCAAGAATTCGCCCTCCTTATCAGTCGCATATTTCGGGACTCGAGAGCGGAAATACATATGTACATTAATTCATTCAAGTGCCGGGCGCACCCCCTGAACCCGTATTTTGTGTTGTATCTTATGGATCAACATTTGGAGACTCTAGAATCTAGATTCTAAATTCCAGATAACGAAAGCAAACACGCGCACACAGACAAGCGAAGCACACGATTTTCACATGCCGCTGTAAATTTTTCGGCAATTATATAGTCGTGTGTATGTGCGACACGAGAATCGGGAGCACATGGTGGGTGTTTCTTCGTTACTTTTTTTTTGTTAATAATAAAACCCCACTACAGACGCAACTTACTGTAGCGTGCTCGTCATTCTCCTCGTTGTTTTGTTGTTGCTGCTGCTGCCTCGGCTGCCTTCTTATGTAAACATAAACAAGTTATTGCACTTCAGATCTCCAGCGTGGGCCTTTAACTCGGTTCAAGCGCTATCCTATCCGGGGGAGAATCAGATGTAGTCGCGAGTATTTATAGGCGGAATTTGTGTAATAGCGGTTATGCTCGGAAGCGCGAGTTGCGGGGTTGGGATTTTTTTTTTGGATTGTTTATCTCAGTGTTACCAGGTGCCATGGGTCACTTATCTTTGGCTAACGCGTGGGGGCACTAGGCGGAATACACTGCAAACATTCGAAGGTCTTTGGTAAAGCCTAGTACTCAGATCGGCTAACCGGGTATTCCCTAAGCTGTTAATCACGCTTTAAGCACGAGTTCGATTCCCGCAGGAAATGTTTTTTTTATACAAAATGTCAACGCTTTTTAAGCGGTTTACTCAAAGAAAATTTTTTTTTCTTAACTGGATATGTGCTATGTGGTTCTACCTGCAAGCGCACATGTAAATCTTTGTAAAATTCCGTACAGATCGGCTGTACGTAATATTTTTAAGCAAAATAATATCGCTCACATAATAATTATAATTTCAGAGCGATATTTTTTTCGCTTACAAATAATCATTAAATTGTGATTTTTATTTTTTACTCAAAAACTAATCATTATTTTAAATGACACTTACGTTTGCTTACGTTTTGACACTTGGTGATGGGACAAAAACATCGAGTGTGGCAAAAAACATCGATGTTTCTAAAAAATTTGAAAACATCGATGCATCGACGTTTTCACCGATGTTTAGAGCTGGGATACTATCGATGGTCGCTCCATTCGATAGTTTCGATGTTTTCAAAACAAAAATTCGATAGTATCGATAGTATGGTCATATTTACCTAATTTTTTTACATATAAAGGTTTTTTGTTTTTTAAGCTAAATACATAATAACAAAGAGAAAAAAAATCAAAATTATTCTACCTTATCATTAACATAAATTAAAACTTTCCATACCTTATTCTTTTATGCACACCATGATCAGGGTAAAAGGGCGTGCCGATCGGACGACTATATCCTATAGCTCCCATAGGAAAAATAGGGTGAAAAATTTTAAAATTTTGATTTTTTTCAATTATAAAATATTTTGTTGTTTGTTAATTCATCTTGCTTTTCTAGTCAAGTTTTCATTCGTGCAAGGGTATTAAAACTTCGGCTTGCCGAAGTTTGCTTCCGTCCTCGTTTTAAATTAGATTCATTATGCTGAAATAAAAGAAATGTTATTTATGTTTTTCCTTATGTTTAGTGAAAACTGGAAAACTTACCTTCCAGAATTGTAGGGGATCTACATTTTCTTCACAGTACTTCAAATTAAAGTACTGCACCATCGATAGCGTCAAAAAACTATCGATGGTGACTCAGAAAGGCAAAAATTCGATATATCGATAGTGCCATCGATAGTATCCCAGCTCTACCGATGTTTCTCCACCGCTAGATTTGGGTCTCTTTCTTTCCGGTTGTCAAAAGGTACAGAAGTAAAAAAATAACTCGTCGAAATGCGAGGCATCCCATTTAATACTAACCCTTTACCTTTACTTCCCAGTGCAGTGCATCCCGAACCGCTAAACAATGGCCGACGTTGATGTGTAAGTGCACGTTTCATAGACGAAAAACGCAATTTTTGCCTTGCTTGGCGAACCGCTTGTTGATGAAATTAATTGGTCCGTGTTTATGAATTTCCATTGATTATAAATTCTCCAATTACTGAACAAGCAAGGCTGAATGGAGTTTTTCGAGGGGAGATGTGGTCTGAGCGATGGTAAAATGCTAATTTATCCTGTTTTTCCCGCCGCAGTGATGTTCCCTCCGCAGCCCCCGTCCTCGATGGCGCCATGGACATTAACACCGCCCTGCAGGAGGTCCTGAAGAAGTCCCTGATCGCCGATGGACTCGTCCATGGCATCCACCAGGCCTGCAAGGCCCTGGACAAGTAAGTACTCACACAATCTTGTGATCAAGATGGTTACACACTTCTTGGGTTTTTTAATTGGTGCAGACGTCTAGAAATGCTATCTTTGTTCAATTTAATCTAGCATGGTTTTATATGGGTTTTAAGATGATATATGAAGATGAAGTGGTATATCTTTTTGTAGGAAAATCTTTAAAAGAAAACACGTTTTCAAAAATGCCGGTCTTAATTCAACTTAACCTATTTTCATAAAATCGACAGTATTCCAATCACTAAAATTGGTCTTATATTATTTTTAGCATCTTAAAAATCAGTCACATAAAGGTATTCCAACAAAAAGAACTACTAAATGATATATTTTAATTATTTTAAGCTTTTAAATGCTCTTCCATCAAAAAATATATAGTAAAATAAGATAACACTATATTTAATCCCAAGAAGTGTTACCATCTTATGTAGCGTGTATTTGCTGATGTGTTGTGCCTATGATGAAATTAATTGGTCCGTGTTTATGAATTTATATTGATTAAAAACCTTCCAATTACTGAGCAAAAGTCAGCAAAACAAACTGCATTTAGTTATCAACGACCAAAAGAACCATAGTCCTAAACATTACTCTTTCTTCACCTCCACAGGCGTCAGGCTGTCCTCTGCATCCTGGCCGAGTCCTTCGACGAGCCCAACTACAAGAAGCTGGTCACCGCCCTGTGCAACGAGCACCAGATCCCCCTGATCCGCGTGGACTCGCACAAGAAGCTGGGCGAGTGGTCCGGTCTGTGCAAGATCGACAAGGAGGGCAAGCCCCGCAAGGTGTGCGGCTGCTCCGTGGTCGTGATCAAGGATTTCGGTGAGGAGACACCCGCTTTGGACGTGGTTAAGGACCATCTCAGGCAGAACAGCTAAACAGCTGTCCCCTGTCTGCTGAATGAGAGACTACGTGAAAGTTTTTTTTAAGCTTTTCGCTAATTGAAAATAAAACGTAATGCACCTGAATCCAGATGAAAATAAAAGAAAGTTGACCTTTTTACATTTTTGGAATGTTCTATTCTAATCAAACGAATTTTGTAATTACAACTTGGTTAACATTAGTCCTTAAGGCAGACGATCTTGTGTTGTGGCCAATCCTTCAGCTGGCAATGACTAAAAGATAAGGAAATGTATCAATTATTTTGAGATTTCACTTTTAAAGGGCTGAAAGCGAACCCACCGAGAGCAGTAGTGCACTTGCTTGCAGCTGGCGCACTTCTTTTTGGCCTTCTTCTGGCAAGTGGCACAGCTATGCTCCTCCCCTCCACCATCGCCACCAGCTCCCGGTTCATTTGGCTCATCCACCTTAAGATCCTCCATGTTCTGCTCCAGCTCGCAGAGCAAGTCCGTGCCGTAGGCTTTGCTAAGGCGACTGGCCAAAGCACAGATATGATCCTTATTTTTGCTAAGGAACACCGAGTCCTGATCCTGGGCTATCTTGTAGAAGCCTCCGTTTTCCTCCACATCCTTCATCAGCTCCTCTTGGATCTGGGGAATGTCCTCCAGCAAAAGAGACTGGGACTTGCCCGTATTACCGCTGAGCGTCAAACGGCTGAGGAACGTCCTGAGTTCTATTAGCGGTGGCAGTTGGTCCAGCAAAGTCTCGTGCATGAAGCCCACAAGCTAAGTAATCATCGTAAGTCAGAGATCTGTAAAAGGTCGAGTTACCACTAACCTTGTTTAAATGATTGCAGCGTGCCTCGTTGAAGGCATAGTTCTCCATTATCTGGGGATTTAGGAGGAGCTGTCGCACGCAAAACCAGGTCTGAGCCTCCGGTTTACAAATCTTGGCCACGTCATCCACATTGGTCCACTTCTCGTTAATGAACTTCTGGATTCCCTTGCTGGTCTTCCGTTGCCAGGGACTAAGAAGATAATAAGAAACATGGATACATATTCCTGGAACCCCCGAAGATTCTGTACGCTTACCGAAAAGAGAGAACATCCACCATGAGCCATGGGATATCATGGGTAACCAGCATACGGCGTGCTGCGCTCAGATGAAACAAACCCACATGATCAGCCAAATAATTCAGTATGGAGATGCAGCGCAGTCCGATCTTATAGATAAAGTCACGTTTCTGGCGTTCTAGCTCCGTGAGCACCGCCTCATCCACATCCAGTTTGGACTCGTTCTCATGATAACCCATGCTAACCAGGCCAATAACCTGGGCAACCGCCTGGGCGCAGTAATCAATTAAATCCAGCACCGACTCCTGAAGCGTCTCACAGCCACTGGGATGGTAGAGGCACACATCCAGGAGAGCCACCAAAGCAGCCTCGTGATAGAGCACCGTGTAGATGAGGAACGTGGCCTGGGGATTGGGATCGATCTCCAGGAGATGCGGCAGAACACGGGTCTTCCAGAGGGTCACGCAATAGGCCTCGTGGATCAGCAAACGCAGCTTGTCGCGCGAAATGAGGAACTCCTTGACCTCCTCCTCGCGATTCTCGGCCAGCTCCAAGGAGGCCTGTTGGCTCAGCTTAATCAACATCTCGTGCACCTCCAACCACTTGGGGCTTCCCACTTCGCGCACCTCAAAGGGACGAATGCTCTCCACGAAGAGGTACAGCTCCTCCGGATAGACAAAGTTCAGCATTTTTGCTCGGTACGGAGTTTAATTTCTTTAGGAGTTTTCGAAATCAGTTTGTTTCAATGTTCGGTTTTTTGTCAATGACAAGTGAAGCCTGCGGCCGGAGGTCAAGTAAACAGTTTTGGTTGCCATGACTAGGTTGCTAGGATTTTGGAATGTTATATGAAGGTAAAATGATTATACTATAATCCTGCAAACAAGTTGACGACATTTGGGGATTGCATTTCTTAGTAAAAGCTAATACGAACTATATATATCTATATTACCGATATTGTTCTTAAATTTTAAGTGACTATTGTTAAAAACTAAGTGGCGGAACATTCAAATTAATTAATGATACCATACTACTTACAAGCAGCGCTGCACAACTAATGTGGTTGAATTTGGAACATGTGCGTCAAATGGCACTTTTTACATTTATGTTACATTTACATAGTTACTATGTAAATAACAATCATGTTGTAGAATACAAATCATATTATTGAATATTTATTTAAACAAAAAGTTAGAAATTATTTTGTACTAAGTTTTACAGTGTACAAGTAAAGATATTATTTCTTTGTTGATAAATTTGCATGTATTAATTGAATTATTTTTGAAATTATTCAGAATATTTATCAACCCGAGTGGCATAGACTTTCACGTCAGTTCTCCATTTCTTCAGCATGGACGTTCGCATTTGGAACATATAAACACCGTTCGGGATTGGAATCTCTTTAATTGTGTTTTCATCGACGGGAAAACCATTGAACATGATGTTTTGCTGTGGGTTTAGCTTTGAGTAAGGGATAATCCGTCTAATACTGCATCGAGTTTTACCTGCAGGGGACAGGTGGCGTTTACAGTTTGAAATTCTCATTAATGGTGTCATCAAAAATCCGAAAAATCCACTGGCCAAATATTGTCGACTGAAAAGGCAGTAGTCCAAAGTCTCATTGAGAAACTGAAAGCGACGGTTTTTGGCTATTTTGAATACTCCCAGGTTTAGCTAGAAAACATTTTTCTATATCTTTTCAAAAATAATTCACTTTTCAACTTACAACGATATCATCAATGGGATCTTTATAAAGAAAAACCTCATTAACATAAAGAGCAGCTCGACCACTTTCCCTGTGAACAACTTTACAGGTTTTAAAATAAGTAAACGAAGGATCCAAGGTTCTGCACTCCATTTTGCTGACTCTGAAAACTTTCCCCTCGCTCCAATCCAATGCGATTAGAATGGGGAGTACGAAATTCAATAGCCGATCTTTCATGTTGTCTCATCGATTAAAATAACTGAACTATTCGAATGTCTGGTTCGGCTTTTGGGTCTATTTAACGGCTGGTTTGCTTTGATTGATTAAAATTGATTTTGACGATTTGTGATATACTTAATTTTAAACTGTTTTCGGTACTTATTTTAATAATAAATAATAAATTAATCACGCTGACCATAGACGTTGACCTGTAATCGCCAGACTCCAAACGCACTAACAGAGACAACTAGTTTGTATTCGCCTTCGGGTAGAAAGGAAAGAAGGTCTCTCACTGTCTGCTCATTGAATGTCATTTTCCTCACATAAATATCCTTCTCCTATGGATCGAAATTATTATTATATTATGATTATTAACCAAATAGTAATAGCGGTATACATACGGCATATGGGCACGAGTGATTGGCATTGGTGGCAGCCATTAAAGACTCGTGGAACATATAGAAAATCGGATATTGCTGTGGTCTTCGCATATAATAGCAAAAGTCAATGGTGTGATTGATCAGAAACAATCTGTACACATTCGACTTTCGAAATATGCTCAGGTTGAACTGGATCTTATTAATGGGTTGGTCGTATTTAATACCCAGGTGGAAATTCATTCCCACCACATTTCGGCTCACCATCTTCAGGAAACACTCCTTGACCTCCACGAACTGTGGATCCAGACTGTTGCAATGAAAATTGGTGAACCGAAAATGGGCTCCTTGTAGGCCAGGAAATAGTATTGAAGTTAAAATCAAGTTAAAAATGGCCAAAAACTTCATGTTGAGTGTTGCGCTTTTGGTGACAATTTGATCTCATTTCGAATGGATTGCTCACTGCCATTATAACTAAATCAAGTTGACTGAGTAATTTGTCGTAAATAAAGATATTTATCTCACAGTCTACAGTGAACAGCAAAAGTTTATCTTCAACACATTAACGTTTATTTGTTAGAATATTAGGATTAAACGTCAGGAGAATAAACGTAAAACATTTGAAACTTTGTTTTTAGTTGAATTATTTTAAACCAATTTAGTAATTAGTAACTTAAATGCTTCAAATTATATAACTACATATAAATAACTATTTTAACAACTAACTTTAAAAACTTTTTGCCCCTGAAAACCTCCATTTACTTGTTTTTCAGCTTTTATAGTTTGACTGATTGAGTTGTTTGGAATTATATAGTACAGTTTTGTATTTACAATAGACATTTAAAAGTTCCCAATTATAAAACAATTTTCAAAGTTAGCCAACCCAAAAATAACAGTAAATTACATACTATTACTGGAAATGGTATATTTCGCTGTACAATTTGTTTGCTTTGTAATTAAATAAATCTTAGGCTGAACTCTGGTAAATTCTGTATTGCAGCTTAATGGAAATTGCAAAAATGGAGTAAAGAATTACATAATTAAATTAATGGTAAAAAGTTATGTGTTAAGAGTAGTTTTAAACCCATTCAATCGTTCTTTTTTGCGTAAATCTTTATAATCGCAAAATACTTTTTGTTTGTGGCAATTTTCACTTGTATCATGTAATCACCATTGGAAACGGGCAGATCCTTCAAGTCGCTCTTCTTGTAGATAAACTCATTGACGATCAAATCGTGCTGTTTATAAAATATGCAAATAATTTTATTTTAGTTATGAAATTCTATTTAGTTACTCACGTCATAGGGGCAGGAGTGATTTATGTTCGAGATAGACCAGAAAGTCCTGTGCATCATGTAAATTAATGGATGAGCCTTGGGATTGCGCATATAATAACAATAATCCAGGGTCTGATTGAAAAGAAATGGTCGATATCCGTTCGATTTTTTGTGTAGCGACAAATTGATGTCGAAATTGTTGATTGGCACCTTATAGAGCTTCCATACCATATAGAAGGCTGATACTCCACGCCGAACGACCTTCATTTCGCAGCGGCTGAATTCCGAGTAAGACTTGTCGAAGGAATCACATACGACATTCTGCAACTGAAAGTCTCCGTTTACGAGTATTGACCAGAGTAAAGTACAAAGTATTCCAATAACCAGACCTTTCGCCATGCTGTGCTGTTTTTGTTTGAAGTCTCGATTGAATCTGATGTTCATAATAATATATGGCATACATTTCAAGCACCAATACCAATTAAAAATCAATTTTCAAAACGGCCTAAAACCGATTAATGAAATTGAGACTCGCAATAAATTGTTGAGAAGTATTTTTATACCCTTGCAAAGGGTATTATGATTTCAGTCAGAAGTTTGCAACGCAGTGAAAGAGTCGTTACCGACCCAACAAAGCATATACATTATTGATCGGTAAACTATATCCTATAGCTCCCATAGGAACAATCGGAAAATTATGGAAACAAAAATTAGCTTCGGTGTTTTTTAAATATTGCCTTCTACTTTTGGTAATAATATTTTTTCTATATTTCTGAATTTTTTGTTAAATTTTCTTGTTTTGTATTAATTTAAATTTTACGGTTTTTAAAACAAAATAAGTATTATTTAGTTTGGAAAGTTCAATTCAATCAAATTTTACGGTTTTTAAAACAAAATAAGTATTATTTAGTTTGGAAAGTTCAATTAAATTAAGTTCGACTTTATTTGGGTTTTTTGGGTTTTTACTAATAATACGCATTTCTCTGATAAAAAAATGTGTGTACAAAATATGAATTTAACTGTTTTTAGTCCACTCTTTTTGCGTAAATCTTTGTGGACGCACGATACACTTTATCAGATGCCACTTTCACTTTTATCATATAATCTCCATTGGGTATGGGTAGATCTTTCAAATCGTTCTTCTTGTAGGTAAAATCATTTATTATCAAATCGTGCTGTTAGGAAAATTTTAAAAAAATGGTACTAGTTTTCCATTTCAACATTTTGTTTTAAATTGCTTTTAGTACTTACATCATAGGGACAGGAATGATTTATATTGGATGCTGATAAAAATACCTTGTGCATCATATAAATTAATGGATGCGCCCGGGTATTCCGCATGTAGTAACAAAAATCCAGGGTCTGATTGAAGAGAAATGGTCGGTATCCATTTGATTTCTTGTACAGTGAGACATTAATATCCACATTGTTGACTGGTACTTTGTAAAGTTTCCAAACCATATAGAAAGCCGCCACGCCCCGTCGAACAATTTTCATCTCGCAGCGTTCGAAGCTCGAATAAGAGGCGTCGAAGGACTCGCAAACCACATTTTGTAACTGAAAATCTCCATTAACTAATACTGCCGCTAGTAAAGTCAAAAATATTCCAATAACGAGACCTCTCTCCATGCCCTGATATTTTCAATTGAGCCATAAGCTTATTTGTTAACATTTTTGCGGGCAATCACATAATTATTTTCAAAGTTACTCACATGGAAAAAATGCCTAAGTAATTAAAAATCAATCTTCTCGATTTTTTTCACTGGCGGTTGAAAATATGTAATTTATGGTAATGGAAATAATAACCAAAAGGCCGTTTAAATGCATATATTGGCCTATAAAGATTTTCGGTTATCGTTTATAAATGGTTTCTCTCTTACTTGAATGAACTGGTTAAACTTTTGGATAAAGTAAAGTTTTAAACTTAGTCTTAAAATAATTTAAAAATATTTACCAACTCCTAAGAACCATTGATTTTCGCCCCTTATATTTTGTAGTTTCCTAGTTGCCACAATTTTCTCGGTCCACCGCACATGACAACTCCGCAGGACATGACCGGAAAAACTTTAGCAATAAAATGCACGTAGAATGCCACAACAAAATGGGGAAGCTGCAAAACAATGTGCATTAGGTTGATATGTGCCACACACGAGTCACGTGGCCCCAGGTTTTGGGTCAACTTCACAGGGACCACAGCCAAAGTTGCTAAACTGCTACTATTTTTTTGCCACAGGTTTTCATTGCCCGTTGATTTGTTTCGTTGTCTTGTCCGCGCAAAACGCAAAACGCTTTGTTGCACTCACCAACCAACTGACCTTGTTAGCCGCCAGGTTAATCAGGAAAACTTTTAATTAGACAAATTATAACTTTGCCCCGGGCATCGGTAAACTTTGAACGGCGGCAAGTTTATTATTCATAACGAAAGCGGAAGCGGAAGTGGCAGCAAGGGTCGCGTCGCGATTACCTTCGCCTTAACTGCCTTAACCTTAGTTATTTATTTTAATAAAGCCACAAGCGGCAGTACAAACTTCGGCCATTTTCCGGCGCGCCGGAGAAACTGCAGCTGCCTCATTATTAATCATTATTGCCGGTGGCCCGGCAATTTGTCCTCATGATTACGACCACCATCCCCGGGACCATCCCATCTCCGATACTCGGGAAGAAAAGTTGCCACTTAACTGCTCTTTTGGCCTTTGGCCGGCCAAGTGATGCATTCGATTCGAATGGGTAACGATTTTGGAAATGACTCAGAGTCACAGAGAAAAAGTTTTAGTTTTTGGTTTTTAAAATTATTTAATGGAACAAATTTATATTATTTTTCATTATAGAACTTATCAAAATTATTAGAGTTATCTAGTCAACAAATTTAAGGAACAAAGCATTCTAATATTAAATACATCTTGCCTCTTTAAAATAATTAAGTAAACAATTTTAAGATTTAAAAAAATTGTAAAAACACAGGAACTGCAAATACAGTTTAAAGATTAAAAAAATCAAAATAACAAAATATTAGAAAAGTTAAAATTGATGTTATGGTGATGTATAATATACGCTGTATATAAAATGAAAAACATTGATTCAAAGGTGAAAATTCCGATTTTATTTTTTTTTAATCCAAGTGGTTTAAAAAATATTTGATCTTGATTTTTATTTTTAATTTTTATAATACAATTATTTTGTAGAACTGGTATTCTGATTTTTAAGATAAAAATATGATTTTTTTTCTACAAATTATAACCGTAAAAGAGATATATTTCTTCCAGTGCACCAGTCCTGCGTCAGAGATTTGTTGCTTTGACAATTTGCCTGCTGATTGCTTGGGCAATTGTTCTACAAGTTCGAGGCTCGATGCCGGCAAATTGACTTGTGTAGGCTTAAGGGATTACAACTGGGTCGGGACATGTATCGAATGAAAAATGCCCGCGTCAATGGATTCGAATTTCGAAACTGTTACTCATTCGGCCATCCTTTTCGCACAGACACATGTGGGCAATGCGGCGTATGCGCGATGTGCCATAAATTATGTGCCAACTATTTTTGTTGCTGGCCAGGGCCAAATGTGCCAATAAATAACTCGATATGCCTGTCAAAAATTGGGCACAAAGCAGGATGGCCGGGACCCAACTTCAACCGGAAACGGATATACAATTTCAGTAATTTTCGTGAGTGACCAAGTCGAACTCTCAACCGGATGGCGTTGCCAAAAAAGAGGAAATTGGCAAAAAAAAAGAAAAGAGGAAAAACCAGGCCAACCTCTGCCATTCAAAAGCTTAGGCAGTTGATCAGCATGCCCAAGTTTTCGCCTCGCTTTTTGTATTTGTTTTTATTGGCGTGAAAAATGTAATAATGCCCTTGAGTTTGAGTGTGTGTTTGTGTTTTGGGCATGCCAACAAAATGTGTGCTCTACTTTATGAGTATCATGTGTGGCGTATGCCTTTCTTGTTCACTGTTCCACCATTTCTTTAGAGGCCCCAGGCTGTTTTCTATCTGAGCCACTGAGTTGGGCGAGACTTGATGAAGTTATGTGCGGCTCACACGAGTCTGTGTGCTCACTACTTTATGGGTCTTTTTCCTTCTTGTTTTTGCCGGAACGACACGACAGCTTATCAAAGAGAATGTTTTGCAGAAAGTGCTGCATACTTTCGGGGGAGCAGCTTTGCTACTTTTAAGACGATCAGATGCAAACCCATTATGATGAAGTTTTAACATTAAGGTATAAAAATGCATTACTCAAAAAATATTTTAATAAATAAATATTAAATTTAATCATCGAAATGTACTATAGATATTTTAAAAAACATTTCTTAAAAATCTTAAAAATCAAATCCTTCTATGAAGTTTCAGAAGAAATTATACCATATTGTAATAAGTCATTTACAAATATGATATAAGTATCAAGGCTGCCATTTCAAGCCTTTTTCAGGACAGATCCATTAATAATTTTATAGATCTAGCCAGAAAAGCTCCATCAAACTCTTACTTTCCGGAAATCTGTTCCTTTATCAAATGTTCTGTATTTAAAAAAATATATTATTCGGTTGTTTTTACGTTTTTTTTTCAAAACCTCTTCTTACCTTAACTATGCTTAAGTAATAAGTGCAAACAGAAATACTGGGATAACTTTAGTGATTTTACATAATTTCAACTAAATGTTTTTGCAGGGCATAAAAGTGTTGAGGTGGCATTTTCCAAGGGAGTTTGTCTTTGGCAGGCCAACATTTTTCCCATTTTTTTCCGATTTCCTTTGAGTGTGTGCTGCTGGCCGTGTGAAAATGCGCCTAAGGTCATGGTCAAGTGTCCGAGCAGGAACTGTAGGGGCAATTTGGTTTATTTGAAAGCACTTGCCAGTCGCCCTTTGCCCACAACACTGTCCATTTAGTTTCGCCTTAGTTGCGGCTGCTGCCATCAATCCCATTGGAATGGGACAGTTCCATATTGCTGTTGGCACAACATTTGCCTTGAAAAAGTTTTTATTCTTTCTCACTGTTGAGCGTTTTTGGCAATGGTTTCGGTTCGGTTCGATTTCTGTTGATATTTTGATTTTATTTTCTTTCCCCGTTTTTCAATTATTTTCCATTTCTGGAAAAAAGTCACTAGACAATTTGGTTGTTGATGCGTGTGTGTCTCTAGATTTTTTTCATTTTCGCTAAAAGTTTCGTAACCATTTGCATTTTCAGACTGTGGGGGTCAATACATCGGGGGGACGTGCAGCGAGTTATAAAATCGAATTTGTTGTAGTCGAGTGAAGCTGTGTGGGTGGGGATGTGCTGTACGGCTGAGTGCAATTTTTGATTTGGCAAATATGTTTTGAGGGTTTTTTCCCTCTGTTGTTGGGCTTCCGCTGATTGAATTGCCATGTTCTAGTTTCCACGCTGCAGGAGATGAATATTGATAAAAGTGTAGCTAAACGAAGCCCATGTCCTCTGCTCGTGATCTCTATGAAGCGTGGGGAATTTGTATATTCGTTATCCATCCCCCTCTTAACTTTGTTAATTTGTTTTGGTCTCCATTGTTGTTCTCTGGGCCACTTAAACGTGTTCGTGGGCCACACAAATACGTGCGGTTCGTTGTCCTGGCAGCCTAACATGTGGTCCTTTATTGTTTTTTTCCCTCTGAACAAATTTTGTTTTTTTCGGCTTTTATTTCCATATTTTCCGTGAAGAGTCCTTGAGTGTATATGCTCGTCTGAGCACGTTAATTGAGGCATTTTTGATGGTGATTAGAGGGGGCCATAAAAAACTCAACCAGATTCCCATTTAGATGTGGCTAATAAAATGCAAAACATTAATTTACTGTCGAGAGGAATTGAACTCGGTAATCTTTCGGTGGATTTTGAAGTGGGTTTCGAGGGGCAATGGCAAATATGAAAGCGGTACTGAAAATCTTCCATTGACAACAAGTGTCCTGCCATGTTTTTCTGAAGCGGCGATACAAATACATATATCCAAAGGAATAGAAGGAGGAGGTTGTGAAGCAGCTGAGGCAAGTGTTGCCAATATATATAGTAGATATATATTTGACAAGCATATGAAACACTTGACAACGGGCAAACAAACATGACAGACATTCTGCGGGAGTGGGAAGGAGCCATAATATATAAGTAGAGGATATGGCATGAGGTTCTGCCAGACGGATTAAATGGGCGGAGGAGAGATGACGAACGAAGATGGCAGCATTAGAAATTGACTCTCAATATATTGAATTGAATTGTTCATCGTTGCTTGGAGTATGTGGCTGAGAAATTGGCTTACTCAGGCTAAACAATTGAGCTGTTTCTGCCTCTGCTGCACCGACGAAATGAATCTTGAATGCACAAAGACCAGTTTATTTAAGAGCTTTAGCTTGATTTAATCTCATTAAAGTCAGCCTGTGCTTTAGTCTAAAATGTTTTAATAAAATATGAATTTTAAACCTAAGACATGGAAAATCCGTATTAAGATTAGGAAAAGTTGTGTTACGGCTAAGTTGCTCTTAAAATCCCATTAAATATTTAAAATAAAAAAAATTTATCCGGGCTCAACCGGGATTTGAACCCGGGACCTCTCGCACCCAAAGCGAGAATCATACCCCTAGACCATTGAGCCGCCATAAAATGCCTAAAATATCTTTTAGTCTTAAGCTAGCGAAGATGTCTTCAGGTTTGCTGAAGAGATGTCAAGTCGATATGCATAATTATTCAGCGTTTTAATGACCTTCAAAAAACTGGCTTTGTGTTATTCGTTGAAGTGTGCATCTGCACAAAAAATATTTGTGTTTGCTTAGTAAGTAAAAGTAAATTTTATGTAACTAGAAAAATGTTATAAAAATAGATTAGTTATATATGGCTATAAAATTATTTTCTTTATTTAAGAGGGAGAAATAAATAGGCTTATTTTTTCTTAAATAAAAATGTGAGGCTATAAACGCCATTATATAGATAGATTATACATAAGCAAAATACCTCAATTAAGTGCTTTTTCCTTGCTCACTCAAGCTTCCCTTTTCCAATTAGTTTTAAAGAACTCTGACCACGACCTTTACCACAATTTACTTGTCCCCCCATCTTAAGCACCTCTCCTTCCACTAATAGAGCCCGTGACCAGTGACAAATGAGAGTGCAAAATACTTGTCGTTAAAACTAATTAAAACCGTTTAATTGCCTTTAAGGACGAACGTGCAGGATGTGAGCAATTTTAATTGCCACGAGGACACGTACAGCGTTGCCTCCAATTAGAAAGCTAGAATAACACGAAAAAAAACGGGAGACCGGCCCAATCTTGACTGCTTCTTGTAAGTTGAACATCTGGCCACGTGACAAGCAGGACAAAACAGGAGTACAAAAAACAGAAAGTATCCCCGAAAAAGGAGTCGCGCTGTGAGTCAATAAAAAGCCAAATGGCCATAAGCAATGGCCGGCAAAGGAACTCGAAGGACACATTCGGGCTTAATGTGCGTTAAAAGGCAACCTTCGAGCAGGAGTGACTTTAAAGGAAATGCTTAAACCAAAACTTTTGGTCAACTTGCGGAATCGGGGGAAAATGTCCGGAGGGCGGGGCTTAAAAGCTATTGTTGTGAAATTAAATTCCAACTATGTGGGGGGAAGCTGCAGGATGAGGACGAGGACGACAAGGACGACGAGACGACCAGGTAGATTCGTTCCGGGGCAGAAAGGCAGAAAGCAGCTTTTGTTATTTTTACACTTCATTGCCGTGGAATTTACTTTGTTGGCCCTTTGTTTCCGACTTGGGACATCGCACCGCAAAAACGCAGGCAAGCGTAAAGATAAAACTTGTGTCGACTTATTCTCTGTCCCCCACATTTGACCCGGATCCCATTTGTTTTTCCTATGAGGTTGTGGGTGTGTGTGTGTGTGTGGGGTGTGCGTACGATTGTCATAATGTTTGGCCAGGGAAAACAAATGAAAAGCTGTCACTGAACTGGAAAACCATCTCCGCCTCGTTTCATTTCGGCTGTGCGGCAACAATTTCAGAATTTTATGCCCCACAAAGGGCAAATTTTTAATAATTCCCGCCGCACGCAAATGTTCGAAGGACGTAGGCGTGACAAGGACTCGATAAGGTTATCCTCCCCAAAAGACTTTGGCCCAACAACTTTTTATCTTTATTGAATTTGCACCTTGGCAGGCATTTCAATGCTGCGATGCTGATGCTGATGATGATGGGCTTGTTGTTAAATATTTTGACATTTCCCTCTTCCTGTTTTCCCGCCCTCATCCCCACCAAGTTTTTCCCTTCAAAATGCTGACAACGTTTTCTCGCTTTATTATATTTATTTTGACAGCCGCCCGTATAAGGCCGTTATCCTCAGCGAATGCTGCCGACTTTCTGTGTGCACTTTATGAAGTTCGAGTGCTGTTTAAACTTTTCACTTTATGGCAGTTGCTTTTCGGCTAACCCCAGAAGGCAGGCTGATTAGTTAAAAGAGATTTATGCATGAGCTTCCGGGCTCCGCATTTACACATGAACACACTGATAAGAAAACCTGGCACAATCAGGATCTCAGAAGAAAGCGTTTATAAAGTTTGAAAAGAACCAGACCTTTTTTTCATGAAAAATATAATGAAAATATACATGTTTTCTAAGAACGGAATATTTTCTTTTGTACATTAGAGTTTCTACGAATTTGTTTCTGCTTTTTACTTTATTTAAAAATGAAAAGTTTCAAAGTTCCTTAACTTCATAATATTTGTACAGAGCCTGAGTTCTTATCACTTTTTTTCCGTGCACCAATGAATGTTTGAAGTTTATTTTTATAACGCAACATGTGCAGCACGTGGCGTATGCGTAATTTCTCGTTGCGTGCGGCTTTAAGCTTAAGCTTTAAGCTGAAATCCAATCGGCAAGTTGTCGTGTAGTTCTTGTTGCTGCCTCTGTTGCCTACGTGACGTATACGTGATGGGGACAAATGCTGCCGACGCTGATTTTTAACACATGTCCCCTGCCCCAGCATCCTTGTGGCAGTCCTTGTGTGTCTCCTTCGTGTCCCTGTGTGTGTGTGTATGTGTGCGTCGTGTCGCATATATCGCATTGCAGGCAGCAATTTAATTTGAAATTTAATGCCAACTTTGTGAGGCGTCGCGTGCCAGGAATACGCATGATGACCCAGCCAACTGTTGTCGAGCATATTACATTATTTTCTCTGTCGTCTCAAGTTTTAGCAAAAGTTTCGCATGCTAATTAGCTCATTTTGAGCGTGAAATTCGTCAGCTTTAAGTGCATTAACTGGCGAAAACAGCCGCAGGCGTCAGGCTGTCACAAATAGTTGCGGCAAATGCCAAAAATGTTTCGAGGCAGCGCAATTGTTTAGAGCGACGTGCCCGGAAAGCCAACTAAAAAAGGCAATAGGGGTGGAAAAGCATATGCCCGACAAACAGCGGAAAATGGTAAATTAAAAAAAGAAGAGAAGGCGGAAAAAACCCGACAGAGAATGAAAACATTCTGGCCATGATTAGACGGGCAGCTGTTGATGAATAGCTGAGGGATGTGCGACTTGCATGGCTGATGATGGCTGGCTACTGCATGCAGGACGAACTGCTGCGGCAACACAATCAATCAAAAACGGGGGGCGGCAAGCGGGGCATGGGGGCGTGTCCGGATGGCAGTGTGTCATCAATCTTGCAGCCAAGTGCGTATGCGTAATGTGCGTCCAATGAGATGCGCGGGCCCTGGTAATTAATCAGATGTGCGAAAATCCCACACCCACTGCTCCTTTCGCTTCACTGCCTTTCCGCACACACAGGTTCAATGACACTAATCGTCCTTAAACGACTAAACGCATCCGGCTGATTAAATTAACACCCGATTCAGCTGAGCCTTCTATGGAAATTAAGGATAAGAGAGCAACAGTGAAAAAAATATCAGAACAATCTATGGTTAATAACAAACTATTTTAGGAAAAAAGAAATTCAAAAATTTTACAGATTACATTTTTAAATATTTTTCAGGAAACCGTTTACCCAATAAAACTATAAAATACAAAACAAAATGTTTTTTTATTTTGACAAAAAAATTTTTTTATACCCTTGCAGAGGGTATTATGATTTCAGTCAGAAGTTTGCAACGCAGTGAAGGAGACGTTTCAGACCCCATAAAGTATATATATTCTTGATCAGCATCACTAGACGAGTCGATCTAGCCATGTCCGTCTGTCCGTCCGTCTGTCCGTCCGTTTCTACGCAAACTAGTCTCTCAGTTTTGAAGCTATCGGGCTAAAACTTTCCCAAAAGTCTTATATCTATTGCAGGTAGTATATAAGTCGGAACGAGCCGGATCGGACAACTATATCATATAGCATAGGAATAATCGGGAAAAAAAATGTAAAAAATTATATCTTGGGTCTTTTTGAACCTAGAACCTCCTACTTTTGGAAATGCCATTTTTATCTAATTCTGAATTTCGAATAAAATTTTTTCAAAATCGGACGACTATATAGGCCATACGAACGATCGGAAAATTAGTGATTAATAGGAATGATCTGCAAGGGTATATAAGCTTCGGCTGGCCGAAGCTAGCTTCCTTTCTTGTTTTTTTTCATAAGAAACCATTGTAAATTGTAATCAGATTATTTCTGCATTTGTTCTCGGTGTGCAGGAAGACAAAAATCTGTGACTGGGCCAACATGCAAATGAAAATTGCGTTCATAATTAAATGTGCATGGGAAAATGTGTAAAATGTGCAGGAAAATGCGGTTACGAGGAGCTGCAGCTTCCAGGATGGGGAAACAAAGAGAGCGGAGCAGAGCCGGAAAACAGGCGTCGTCATGTGAGCCATACAAAAG
Organism: Drosophila prostipennis; assembly: GCA_037075205.1. Taxonomy (NCBI): domain Eukaryota; kingdom Metazoa; phylum Arthropoda; class Insecta; order Diptera; family Drosophilidae; genus Drosophila; species Drosophila prostipennis. Next base: position 576,170 of record JBAMCJ010007287.1, read on the forward strand.
TCAGTCCACAATGCCACCGGAAGTGTTGCAGTTGGTAATGGAAAAACACATGACAGCCAGTGGCAGGGGAGGTCGAAACAAAGGGGCCGGAACAAAGGGGTAAGTAAAGGGGTAATGGTAGGGGTGGAAAGAAGGCTACTGAAAGCTGGGTAATTTCTGCAGTTGCACGATGACCCGTCAGGCAGAACAAAAGGCCAATGTGCCAGAGAAGAAACTATATAGTCTACATATAAACATATGTATATGCTTGTGGCAAAGACAAGAATGTTGCAGTCCTGCGAAGAAACTGAAACGGGAAATGGAAATGGAAATGGGGGTAGCCGAAGGGAAAGTGGATGTCTCGATGGATGTCTCTAAAAATATGCACAACTTTTGCCAGTTCCTGCCACTTTTCTCCCACCACTATTATGCTAGTACTCTATTATGGGTAAAATTTAATTTACTACCCGGGCAGGACGAGCAGGACGAACAGGACATTCTGATGGCGATGCGCACGATTTAATAGTTTCCTTGGCCAACTTTCATGTGCAGTTGAAAAAGAGATTCCTCACGACCAAATGGCAGAAGTAAATTGATTTAAGTGCATGTCGCAGCATATTGCAGATGCTCTGGACCCATGGACCGGCCCTAAATCATTTAACAAGCTTCCATCCTCGTTTGTTGCTTATAAAATTTTGCTCGTAAAATTGTTTATGTGTCTGCAATGAGCGGCGTCGCCACTGCATCCTCCTGTTGGTCCTGTTCCTGTGTTTTTCCGCCGGAGGAGCAGCTGCTGTTTCCGCCCCGGCATTGCACTCTAATCACATTTTGTGTGCTTCCCCCCTTCGAACTTGTAATTGGTTTACTCCGCTGCAGTGTCGAGCTTTTAATGAAGTTGTTCCCGGGCTGGGAGGAAAAGCTGGCGGAAAAGTGGATGGAAAAGCGTGTGGGCTTAGGTGCTTGCGTGCGTGTGTGTGAGATACAATACAAAAAAGCGAAAAACTTGAAGAGTGCTGGCAAACGATCAACAAATTGGTCGAGTTGCAGCTAATGGCTCAGAAAGTGTGTGTGGCAACCGAAAGCGAAATGGAAAAAGATACGTAGGTAGTGGGCCATATGTTGCGAGTGACATATATAGTTCCTCCATTTTGGGTCAAGTTTGTAAATGATGCGTAACGGAGTTTAAAAAGGGCAAGTCAAGTTTGTAATTGCAATGGAAACAATTGTAAATTACCTAAAATGATATTTGTTTAAAAAGTTAATTTTCCTCGCCACTATAAAATTCTAAAAAAATTAACAGGTATAACACTCCACAAAAACACTTGATATGAAACGATGATCAATTTGATATTATGTGGTATCAATTTTACACACAAACAAATTTAATTAGTAAAATTGACCTATACGGATAGTTACGTAACTATAAAAAAAGGTATTCTTTATACAAAATATTTACGTGTGTTTTGTTTTTGCTTTGGGTGTGTGTCTTTGCTAATTGTGTGTATTTGTTGTTGCAAAAGTAACTATTTAATTGGTAGAATTGACAATTTTACCAAGTTTATTTTTGTGTGTACCAGATAAATAAGTTAAAAGAAAAAGCTATATTTAAAAAAACTTTAACCAGAAGTAGTCATCTATAGGCATCCCAGTAAGTTATCAAAATAGTAAACAAATCAGAGATTTAGAAGCCAAATTAAGCGAATCAATAGAAACTTTTCTAATCCGCTGGCTTACCAGATAACCACAAGCAAATACAGTTCACCAAGGAAGCTCGCCAAACAGCCAAATGCAACACTGCCCAAGGACAGCTGGCAAAGTTTATTTTTGTTATCAATTTGGGTTACTGGCTAAGTACAAACAGCAATAAACATTTCCCCAAGCGTTGACTATTAGGGCAAAGATTTAGTACTCGAATGATTCCCCCGCCTTGTGTGTGTTGGTTGGTATTTCAGCCATAATTCTGTCAGCTGGTCGGGGTATGGATATATGTGTAATATATATGCACCCAAAAAAAAATGATCATAGAAGCTAAACTATTTGTACATTAAAAGTAAACTATTGAGTGTCAAAAATTTCTCGATACTCTGAGTATTAACCTTATGACTTCGAAAGTGTTAAAATGAAACTTTCGAAGTTGACAAGATTAAACTAACGAGTATACACTTTATACTCACTCAGTGTACTGAAAATTAGGCTGGTAGTTTATTTTGTATACTTTTTAGTGTAAAGGCTACGCTATGTGGTCTTAGTGTTATACTATTTTGTATACAGAGTATGCTATGTTAGCAATGTTAGTATACATGTTAAACTATTTTGTGGAAATGTTAGTTTACATTTCATACTATTTTAGCAATGCCAGTTTAAATATTATACCCCGTATTAAAAAGACAAAATTGAAAAATGTTGTTTTTTTACTTTTTATATATAATTAAAAATATTTTTTACATTTTTATAAATTACTGAAGGTAATTTTGAGTTTAACAAACATACATAAATACAATAAATGTACACAATAAGTACGTATCTATGAATATTTGGGCAAATGCAGCCGTTTTACCGCTTATGTCGCTGATCATCTCCAGAATGGGCGCCATCCAGTTGAATTCCGGGGATTGGTCGGGGACGCTGATATTGAAGTAAACTTTGCGCTGGCCACGGTCAGAAAAAATGCAAGCCAATTGCAAGATCCTTAGTTTCCCGGCATCTGGAGCGGATTTCATGTTGGTGTTGGTAAAAGGGAACAATTTACTCATTAGTTAAGCACTAAGACACAATTTAAATATACTTACTTTTCAAATAAGCCCAAAATAACGCAAATATAAAAATTTTCTAAGAAAATTACCTTAAACAGACCGCAGCTTCGCTTACAAAATACACTAATGTCAAACCCTTAATATACTAACGCGTCGAATAACATTAGAAAGTGGTAACACTTTTTCTATTCGAAATGTCCAGGTTCCACACCAGAGCATCCAGGTTCCACACCAGAGCATCCTGGCTTCACACCAGGAACGAAAATCGAGTTTGCGGTATAAAAATTAAACTCAGGGCATAAATTTAACACTATTTAGTCTTAACTTAACACTATTGAGTCTTCTCCTTACATTATTTAGTGTTGAGTTAATACTGTCAGTTTAACACTAGCTGTAGTATACTTTTAAAACAACGCTCATTAAATGTAAACTTTTGGATATTTTTTTGGGTGTGGAGAGCCCGCACAACCTTGACACGCCTTCCAGAATGTTATGGGTAATGCCTATACGAGCAGTTACCACACACGCCCCTTTGTTCATTCAAGATGCTATCCCATTTCCCATTCCCAATTTCGATTGCGTTTTAGTTTTTGTTCTTCGGGCTGCTCGCTCTACTTTTGGGGCCGAACTTTTGCGACATTGGCACTGGCGAATGATTTAAAACTTTTCTTGTTATTTTCGTCTTTAACAAGTTTTCCGGGAGCCTAGAAACCTGGACCGGAGCTATGGCCCTACCGAGGTGGAGCAAGGCCACCCATGGGCACTATTTGCTGCCGGCAAAGTTGTATTCAACAAATTAATTTAATGTCAGACACAAGACGCAAACTTGCCGGGTTGCGGCTTGCATCGCTCGGAATATTAGACTGGGGAGTGACTGGAGTTTATTCTACTTTCGCCCCTTGTTTTCTTTTTGTTTGGGCCTTTAAATGAAGTGCCGGTGACATAAATTCATTTAGGACAGGCGCTAAAACGGAAGCCAACTTTTTATGGATGCTAACATTTAAGTGTTGCATGCCAACTAGTGGGTGATGTTGGGAGTTACTGTTGGGGAGTGACAGGTGCTAAGGTGGATGGTTGGTACTAAACTTTGTGATCTTAGTTTTGGTAGGGCTTAAAAAGGCGACACTCAAAAAAAAACAAGAGAGAACGCTATAGTCGGGTTGGTGTCCCGACTATCTAATACCCGTCACTCGGCTAAAGGGAGTGCGAGGGAGATATAAACTTTGATCAGCAATAACTTTATAACGAATGGTCCGATTTAAAAAATTTCTTCTACATTTCGATAGGTATTGATAAACACAACAAAACTGCATTTTTACATTTCCGAAAAATTAAAATTTTTAAAATCCTATATAAGCTATTATAGGGTCGGAAAAGCTTCCTTCTCCCTGTTACATACTTTTGCACGAATACAATATACCCTTTTACTCTACGAGTAACGGGTATAAACACGCCAGGATCAAATCAATAGGCGCATGGTAAATTTCTGGTATTATGCGCATATAGTTTTTACCATGCTATACTGGTGAAATTGATATTAAATAATATCATTTTGCAGAATTCTCTCTCTGAGATTCTCTAACTTAGAAAAAAAGAGAGTAAGAAGCAATATGACAACCTTATAAAAATCACCTAAATTACATATCCCCTATATCTCATGTTTCATCAATATTTGATGTACTTCCTTAATCATGGCTTTTTAATTTCCATCCAAGTAAGTGGGTTAAGTGCAATAAACCGAAAGGAAGCCACACGGAACACAGAACGCAGCTTTAATCTGCCAGTTACCAAAATGTCGCGTGGGTCTTAACTGGAATCAGGACTTCTTACCACCTCCGAATAATAAACCCCTGGCTCTGCCAAACCACTGGCCATTTGGTAAAGCAAGCTGAAACACTCCGGATTCCGGAGTGGAGAATACCGCACTTACACTGCCATTTGCTGGCATTACATTCATTACGAGGGCAGAACTGGCCACCGAACTCCGTCCGGGATAATTGCACTTGTCAGCATTTGTTTTACACTGACCAACATATGACCCCCGAAGTTACGTACCTACATTTTATATATGTATACAGTATGGTATAGTAGTCTCTATACGCCCCAGTTGAGAATGGCGTAACATAAATTGCCATTGTGTGCAATAAAGTGCAAATAAAATAAAGTAAAACTGCAAAAGTTTACATTTTATGTATAAATATTGTATGTGAGGGTAAATCGTTGGCAGTGCCATTCCCCCTATTTGGTGATGTTGCGAATTTATTGCACGCCATTTGAACGTTTTGCTGAATTATTGTAAACGTAAATTGAAAATGGCAGAGCGGGCAAAAAGAAGGCAAATAAATATCAAGGAACGTTTCCTTATATTCCCTATATTTTTTGGCCTTTTTAATGGCCTGGTCAGTGCAGCGTGAAACAAAGACCAAACAATTGCATTACATGGTCCAGAAAAGAAGCGGTTCGGATGAGTGCCTAAAGCTGCTTTTGCGGCAGTGCTTTAAAAAACCCTTTAGCATAAATATTTTCTCAGGACCTCAGGACTCTCTCTTTGTCTAGACATTTCCATTTCCATTCAAATCTAAAACAAATTCGCCACGCACAAAAGCCAACAAAAATCAATTTTCCGTCGCACAAATAAAGGGGTTTTGAAAGTGATACAAATTGGGGTAGAAAGGTCGAAAATTCACCCCGAAAAATAAAAAAAACATTAAAGGATTAATGTAAAATTTAAATATAGCCGGAGAGAGACACTCGAAAAGCTTGCAATAAAATGTAAATATTTTATAGATAAGTTCCGAATGAGGGTGAACCCTTTTTTTTGCTGCCCTGCGGTTGCGGCCTTTGTTTGGACCTTTTTTAACCTGATTTTGACAGGGCTAATGGGCTTACACCATGTTGTTGTCTGCTCATCGGGCGGGTAAATGGGTTCTGTGAAATTCCAGGAAGCTTAGCGGTTCATCAAACCCTGCTCAGTGGCTTAGGCCGCATTTAATTCAATCGAAAGCAGGGAAAAGGGAATTACGTGATACGTCAGATACGCAAAACAATGGCAAAGCGAAATGTCAAAGTGCTGCTGGCTCAATTTTGTGTCAACGACGTAGTTCAGGTAATTTCCGCAGAAACTTTGGCAGCCATTTTGTCGCTGACATTTTATTTATGTGCGCCCATAACTCAACTGTAAATGCTCTCATACCAAGGTGCCCACATCCTCGCACACAGACACTCACACACACACATACGGACACATTAGCTAGGACGAGCCAAGTGCTCCTAGTTTCCGTTTCCGGCGCAAAGTTGCTTGGCAGCCTGGCAGCCTTGCAAAATTAACAACAATGGCGGTGCTAAAGACGTCGCCTCATCTTCGCAGTGTGTGCGTGTGGCTTTTGTGGCTTTAAGTAGCGAAATGTGCCAGGTCACCCACTGCGGATGACAGGGGGGGTGGGGGAAGGGGAATGGGGATGGGTATCCCCCGCCATTTAGTTGCTGATTTTCTTACACTTTTTAACGCTGCTAGTTCGCCGTCATTTTACGGCGGGCTTTCCGTACGTGCAAGGCATTACGACTCCTGCGTCTGAATGTGAATGTGAGTGCGAATGTGAGTGCGAATATGAATGCGCATTGTAGTTTTGGCAAGGGGGGTTAAGCGTTCCAGGTGAGGCAGCCACGATATCTGACTGGGTCTAAGCACCGGGGATTTATGGAGTCCTCTTGCCCCTGGCACACGGCCAATTGAAATGTCACGTCGGACGAAGAATGTGAGCGTAATGAAGCGCTTAATGTGGTGGGAAATTGGGAAAAGGGTGCCAATGGAATGCATGGGATTAAGTTTAAAATGTATTTATTTAAATTTTAAATATATACAAACTCGAGAAACGAGAAAAACAGGAACAAAATTACTAATAGGATCAAGCGATTATGATTCGTGGTAAAATAAATATTTTAAAAACAATAAATAAATACAGTTCTTCCTGGCTTTATTCAATGGGCAATCATACGGCACATTGGCTCGTAAATTCAGAACCGCTCGCCACTTCCGCAAATGAATTGAAAACATCATTTGGCTAATTAACATTTGATAATCCCACCAGGAAGCGTAGAACCATAGTTTTAAATAAATTTTACTCTCGCCATTCAGCCGTTGCAGCGGTCACTCAATGCCATTTCAAATGGCAAAGATACATTTTCGATTGTCATATTTTCGACCATTTTCCATTTCCAATTGCAATTCCATTCTCTGCCCCAACCAATCCGTTTCTATGGCAGCCCGTGTGCATGGAAAGCATTTTAAAATGTCAATCCAATGAATGTTTTATTTGTGACGATGCAGCAGGCAGCAGCGCCAGCCATCAATTTATGTGGGTTCGATATGGGATAATGGCAGCTGGCATTTTATTTAATTCGCACGACTGCATTCGATTTATGCATTTGAAAAGTTCTGTGGTGTGGGACCGGCATCTAACTGCCATATACATTTTTAAGTTTTACTTTTATCCGAGTGAATAGAACCGAAACTTGTCTAGCAAGTTCGGGCCCGCTGATAGCGACAGCAATTTGCGTCTTCACTTTCAATGCTCCACGGGTTCTTATACATATACATATATATAGTGTCCCCACTCTTGATATCTTGGGTTTCCCTCTTTGGCTGCGGCAATGGCAATGAACTTCTGCGGGATGCAGGCGAGAACCTCAGACCTCAACTTACTTTATCTGTATCTATCAGTTGCCCGGTTGCCCGAGAGCTGTCAAACTTGTTTTGCCCGCCAACGAAACCGAAATGAAGCTTGTTTCGGTTCTGTTCGGGATGTTCTTGCCTCCTGCGGTACACGTTGTATGCCAACGACATTTGCTGACCTTACGGATATGAAACGATAATGTTACGCTCTTAAGCAAATATCTACCGATATTGTGTCCTCCGGACCGAATGCATATAAATGAGCAAAGGAGCCTCAAGGATGTCGGAAACGAGCTGGTTTCCGTTGTCAAAGTGCACTGGAAAAAATTCTAAAATTCCAAACTAACATTATTAAAATATTTGATACAAAGTTAAATTGATTTCTAATAGAACTATATAACATACCTATTTTTAGCTACTCGAAGCAAATGTAAAACAGATAGAAAATTGCTCATTCTTTATTTATTCTTCTGACTTTATTGTGGTATTTGGCCTGTAACTAATTACGCAGTCTTTGTTTTGCCAATAAAAGACACATGTGTACACTGTACACTATACATACTTAATAATGGGAAAACAAAAGGTCTTGGTGTTTTCAGAAAAATATAATCTTTAAATGATTTTTTCTAAGAGTGTAAAGGAATACAATTTTTTTTTATTTTATTACTTATTCTATTACCTACATACTTAATATTTCATCTGAAATTGCCCAATCGATCAGGAAGTTTTCAAGTTTAGTTCTGGTAATTTTAAAATTTGTAATGCTGTAATGTAATTTTTTCGAATAACCTTTTAATTTTGGAAATCATGTATTTTATCATTGCAAAAAGAATGTGGGTCAGTGTAATCCCTTAAGGGGGAAAAGAAAATCTTGCGGTTTCTGCGAAACCGTTGCCCTATAAAAACGCGAAACCCTCTTGCACGCACTTTATTATGTAATCGTTTTAAGTCCGTAATGAGTGTCAATTTCTTGAAGAATATTTTGTCCTGTCGATGGACTAAAGTTGCGGATGAGCCCCAGAGAAGCGCATCATGTCGTCGATGATTTCCTGAGACTACCTGTGTTCTTCTACAACACCGTGGGTATAGAGCCCTATGAAACTGACCGAAAACCCGGATTTTGGTTTTATCTTTACTTCGTGCTCAACTCGATCAACACGGTGGCAATTTGTGTTGAAGAGCTCGTATTTATGGTGATCACATTCCGGGAAGATGAGGATTTTCTTGATAGCTGCATCATATTGGGCTACGTGTCCTTTGTGTTCGTCGGCATTCTGAAGTTCATTACGGTGCTGATTCAAAAACAAAAGCTGACCCGATTGGTCCGCCAGTTGGAGTCCTGCTTTCCGTCGCCCAGTCAGAAAGATCAGGAGGAGTATGCTGTGAATAGCTATTTGAAACGATGCAACATTGTTACAAGAGGCTTCGGTGGTCTCCTTACGATTATGTTTTTCGCGCACAGCCTGCTACCCATAGTCATATACTTCTATCAGACTTGGGAGCTCCAGTTGCCAGATGCGAAGCAATCTCTGCCCTTCTTCGACCTCTCGCCTTGGAAATGGAGAGACAGCTGGATTTTTTATCCAACCTACGTTCTCCAGTCGTTGGCCGGTTACACGGCCACCTGCGGATCCATATCCAGTGATCTCATGATCTTTGCCGTGGTTTTTCAGATCACTATGCACTACGACAGACTGGCTAAGGTCCTCAGGGAGTTCAAGGTTCGGAACCACAGCGAAACGAATGGAGCCAATATGGATTTCAAAGCGCTGCAATCCTTGATCGCCCAACACATCCAAATACTTCGGTTGGTTAAAACATTATCAACTTATGTAGGCTTGTGAAAACATCGATAGTAGCCACAATCGATACTACCGATAGTATCGTATAAAGTTATGTGATTTAAAATGTGTGACTGGAATCATAACAAACATAGATCTACATTTTACCGCGATTAAAGTGAAACCAAGAGCAACGTTAAAAAATACCAGAAATAAAATACGTTAGCCAAGCGATACTATCGATACTATTCAAAACCATCGATAGCGCTATTTATTGTTTTAGCAACCCTAAACTTAAATATCCAAACGATAATAATAATTCAATTTATCTTTAGTCTCACCGATGTGATGAACGATGTCTTTGGAGTTCCCTTGCTCTTAAACTTTATGGCCTCTTCACTGCTTGTTTGCCTGGTGGGGTTTCAATTAACCCTCGAGTTCAGTCCGGCGTATTTTTTGAAGCAGGTGCTTCTCCTGCTTTCGGCATTGGTGGAGGTATATCTCCTCTGCTCCTTTAGCCAGATGCTGATCGATGCGGTTTGCTAAGTAGATAAGTTCCTAAAATCTCACCCACTAACCAGGTAATTTCAGAGCGAGAACGTCAGCTCTGCGGCTTACGAGATGAATTGGATCGAGGCCGACACACGATGCCGGAAAATGTTAATTTTCCTCTCAATGCGAGCCCAGAAGCCAGTGTGCCTGAAAGCTACCGTAGTCCTGGATTTATCTGTTGAGACCATGAGCATCGTAAGTTCCAGATGTTATAAATTCATTTTTAAATAAATGTTTAAATTATGGTATTTTATTGTAGTTTCTTAGCATGTCTTACAAGTTCTTCTGCGCTATTAAAACTATGTATAATTAAATGCTTATTGGTGTTATTAAGTAAAACAATGAAATGTAGAATATTATAATAACCACACTCAAAAACTATAAAAATAAATATCACAAAAATGAAATCCAAAGATCAATTCAAATTTAGGATAATAACTTGTAAGATTTTACAGTGTACGTGGCTGGTAACAGGGAGATACATGGAAAACAATCAAATGGCTGGCAAAAAGAACACAGCCGCCTGAGGAAAAGCGGAAAAGCAGGCAGACAAAAGATGGCCTAAGGTTTCCCAAGTACTCCTTCCCCTTTCCCCTTTCGCCTTTCCCTTTCCCTATTTCATTCAGTCATTCATTCTCGCATTCATTCGGCTGGCTGAAAATGTCGCTTTGCATGTGTGAGTCCCTATATCTCCGCTTTGGGCCACAGGGCGTATACGTAATGCTGCCGCCAAGGCGGCTTTTGTTCAACATGACAAAGACATGACAGCGACAGCAGCAGCACGCAAGAACTACAACAACCACGCAATGGTGCTCTTTGTAATGCTTTTAATGCTTTCAAAATTCTCCCTGGATTGATTTATGGCCACGGTGGAAGGAAGGCAAGACCAGGCAGCCAACAGGACTTAAGACCAGGCGCTGACAAATCAATGGGCAGCTTTAGAGGTCACAAAGATGAGCTGTCCATTCGTCGAGGGGGAGGATTACTGAGCAAAAACTTACGAAGAAATATCTTTTGGCGGCTTTAAATTTATTGAAGTCCTGGCCATCCATTTATTAGCCCCGAATGACAACCGAAGCACTCCATTGTCACCAGAGCATTCATCAATTTCACTTACTTTCGCATTTTGATGGAAAACTGGCAGCCAGAGGAAAACGAAAAAAAAAATGGAATGGCCTTGGGTGGGTAAACATTGTCTACTCCTTTGCTTTGTTTTGCTTTCATTGAAAGTTCTGTTCTGTTCTAGCTGATTTGCATATAGAAAACTTGTTAATAATGCCAACCGAGCTGGGATGGAAATGGGAATCCGACCGTCAGAAGCAACAACTTTTCCAACCGGCTTAGATGAAAGTTTTGTGATTGAGTTTTTGACAGTTTCTCTGAGGGATTCTTCTTCCCCTATCCCGAATAAAGGTGTCTGCACTAAGCTTGTTTTGATTTCCCGTTTATTGTTTTTGCTCAGCTGCCTTGGAAAAGTTTGTTCGCCTGCTAATTGCCTGAGCTCATAATTAGAACAAATGCAAATGGATGTAACGAATTTTCCCCTCCGAACCGCAGGACCTTTTTCCGCCCCGAATATTTTGTAAATTTATGCAAATGACGGTCTGCGTTAAAATTCACGACTAATTAGCTCGAAAGTTAAATGGAATCACAAAGTATTCGGCATTAATTTATGTTGGCATACAATTTTTGTGACGCCTGACAATTTTTTGATGTTCCTTTGATGCTGCCACCACGATTTGCATAAACAAATGCAAACCAATGCCAAATCAACGGGCCGACAGAAAGGCGTCTGCCACGCCCACCTGCTGTATAGTAAAAGTTTTAGCCATTCAACTTTGGCCAAGCAGAGAGCATTCAGCATTTATACCAATGTTGCTCTTGGATGCAACAATGTGGAGAAACTTTTTGGACAACATTTCGCATGTGAGATAGCAAAAATGTTGAATGCCATAACACTATGCAAAAAGAAACTTGGGAAGCAAACTTAAATAAAATATAAGAATATTTTTGTATTCCTTTTAGTTTGTATTAAAATTAAATTGCAACAGTCTTGCATTAAGCTATTTAATTTATTTTACATATTACTTTACAAAGGACGTGCTTAATTAATGTGTCACGTGGTCTGTTCCACATCCATTTGGTTAACACTTTAATGCGTTTCACCGAACATTGCCGGTTGAAAGCAAGAGTAATTTAACGCATGGGCCAATTTGTGGCTTGAATAATTACAATTAACAATTGTTTTTTCCTCCATCCGTAATTAAAATGGAATGTTTTGGTCAAATGGATGAAGGATAAGGTTTTTTCATTGCCTATAGAGGCTTAACCAATTTTATCAAATTAAGGATTCAATTTAATTTTTGAATTTTAATTTGTTGTATTTTTTACACCATAGGCTTTAAACCAAATAACAATTTAAGCGCACTGAGAAAAGGTAAGTAAATAATATTTTTATCATCTTATTTATTTACAAGAATCCCATAATCCTAGTTAAACAATGGGAGATATTTACCTTCTGCACTTTAAAATTCAACATTTAAGTCCCACGATTGAGCTCGTGTAAATGGCTGTCTGATTCGTATTTCCCTTGTTCAGATTTTTGACAGTGCCCGCCACTTTGAAATGAAATGCCCAAAATGCTGGTCCCTCGATTTCCCCAAAGCCAAAAAGAACACGATGCGAACAGCAACAAAATCCGCGTGCGAGCATTTCGAAATTCGACTGTTGTCGCTGTTGACGTTGTTGCAATTAGCCCCGAAATGCGGTTCAATTAGGGTAGTGCCCGCCCCCGGGCCGTGGGCGGTGGGCGTGGTCCGGGGATCCTACTGGCCGCTAATTTGCATATTGCATTACATGAAATTTCCAAACTAGTCAAGAGCTCGGGATGCGTTACGTTGGTTTTGGAATCCGTTTACCGAGCACAATGTTGTCCGGCTTAATTAAAAATTTTACGCCGCTTGCAGTGCATCAATAATTCGATTGTCTGCCGCTGCAAGTGGTAACTTTATTTTGTAAATTTCCAGAACGATATACTTAAAGCCTGTGCAGTATTGATTTTACCATAAACATCCCGTTGGCTCCCATAATGCGGCTGTTAGCTCGCAAATCCAGGTTGTCTGGTCGTATTCCCTTAAAGATAAACCGGCGTAAACGTCAATTATGGGTGCGCACTTTCCGGCAACCCAAGCCCGGATGATTGAATGACGGAGGCCCGTTGTCGAAAACAAAAACTAAGCAAACGCTTAAACCTCGTCAACGCCAATAGCAGGGCGATGGGAGTGACATTTTTTGAAAGTAATCCCGACGAAATGTTTGATTTATGTCAACGTGAGGAAGGGGCTGTCGACCATTAGTTGGTCGGGGAATATGCGGGCCATGGGTGTAGTGTTTCAGAGGGACAAGTGGGTTTAGGTTGTTTAACACCCGCGAAAAGTTGTAATTCACTGGAATTTAATACAACATTTTATTTAAGAAATTTAGGACTTGAACCCTTACTTCACCAAAAAAATAATCAATAATAAACTTAAATATTGAGAGTATTGAATATATTCACCAGGAATAGGATAGAGGATATATTGACATACATAAGGGACAATTAATTATTCAAAAATGATCTAGGCTAAATAAGCTAAATAAACATAATGGTCTTAATACTTAAATTTTCTTAAAATAAATGTAATTCATTTTAATAAGCAGTGGAAAATGTCATAAATTTAAATCGCTTGAATTTAATTTAACGTTTTATTTAAGAACTGTCCTAACTGCACTTAAAAAACAAAATTAACAAAATATATATTCATTTTTTTTAAATATTAATGAATGATATGCTTTATGAACTTTATTTACTTTAAATTTATGTAAATATTTCGAAACTGAATTTAATTTAGTTTTTTAGCTAGTGGTTTATACTTTTTGCAATTAATTTTATAAACAACAGCATAAATCAGAAGCTAATCTCTTTTGAGTATTGCAAATAAACTAATTAAGGTCCAATCAGGTGGTTAATTTCAGGTCATGTACTTGTAATTAATCAAATGCTTGGATAAAATTAATTATAATATTAGCGGGTAAACCAGTCGATAGAGGCGGGGTTACGAGCTCTTAATTTTGTTTTTCTGACAAAGCAATTAACCAAAAGTTCACAAACAAATATGCAAAGGGACAGGAACAGACAGCTGGCCAACAAAATCCATATCCAGAGCAGGTCGCCCACCTTGAACTCTCGGAAGGCGACATACGGAAAGGGATCCTTCTGGGAGATCATGCCCAGGGTTATCATCTCGCGCAGGGTTTGCTGCTTCCAGTACTCCACGATTCCGGCACTGTGGGCCCGATGGATCAGATCATTGATGTGAGGTTCGTAGATGGAGTTGGACTGCATGACCAGCGTCAGAAGGACACTGGTCCTGATGATCCGCAGATCGGGCAGAACGGTGAAAACGGGTTGCTTGAAGAGCTCCTGCCGCTTGGCCACAATCAGCCATTCGGACGTTAGGACCGAGAAGGCGTGCGATCTATTCAGGCCACTCCTTAGGGCATTATATTCCCCGGTCTCCTTGAACGTCAAGTGGTCCTTGAGCGCTCGTATGGGTCGCTGCCATACGAAATCGTTGAGGTAAAACCGCTCGGCCTCCTCGAAAAACACGGTGACCGGGGAGTCGCGAAGCTCCTGAAAGTTGGAAATCTGACGCGAGGTGGGTCGCTTGGTCAGCAGGGTCTTCAGATGGGCCGCATAGAGGGTACTCAGGACCAGGCCGAGTAGAAACAAGGTGGCATTGGTGACCCTCGAGCTGATCGTGTGCCTGGCACTCATATTGAAGGACTGTCCCATAATGCCCGATATCATGCGTTCGTTCAGGATCAGATTCGACCAGTCCACTCGCTTCTGCAGCAACAGCGGACCGAAGCAAGTGTCCAGGATGGTGAAAATGCAGTAGAAGAACAGCAGAACGATGAGGAAATGCGCGCTTACCATTACCAAATACACATTGGCGGTGGGAATCTCCTGGGCTCGTGGCACCATTATGAACCAGTCCTCCTGATCGTATATATTAGAGAAAACACCCAACTCACTGGGCATCTCGAAGCCACACAGGCTGATGGGCATGCTGATGGTTCCATTGAGGGTCATGTTTCGGAGCAGAATCAAATTCAAACGCTCACCCTGTTTAATGGGTCGTTGCCAGCGAAAGGTGAAGTTGTAGATCCGAGTGAATTCCAGCAGGAACTTGTAAACGTAGCCAGTCATCTCGAGTTCTCCTGTCCTCCGATCACGATAGACAATCGATCGGGGAGCAAATTGATCGGGTAAAGTTAGAATATATCTGCCATAATAGTTCCGAACCTTGGTGAATATGGGCGATTGCCTGGGATTCACACTCAACCATCTTTGCGGAGAATATGGCTGCAGTCGATACATCCTATTTTCCTTTGCAACTACAGCGACGTGAAGGAAACGCAGATGCTCTGCCGTGTTGGCAATGTCGGCTGAGGGGCTCTTCTCCCACCTCCTCAGCAGTAAAACCCTCACCTTCCGCATATTCAAGAGACTTCGGTCGAGAGCCTGCCACAATTCAGAGTCCAAGTGCAAATTTCCGGTCTGCCAGATCAGGACGAGCATTTCGTTGTTGAAGCTGCCGCGCACATAGAAGTCCATCTGTTCGTTGAAGCTAAAAACCGGCCAGGGAAATCGCTCCAAGCCAGATGCATTGCTCTGCTGGCTGTGCCGGAGCAGCAGGACCGTTTCGTGGGGCTTGTCCCGGTAGATGCTCTCCAGGATGGGATTTAACCACCGCGTGTCGTTGAACAGCAGGACAACCGGAACCAGCAGGGGCCACATGTCCACACGGAATGATGGTGGAATGCCAGGGCATACCCAGCATTATCTTTCAAATAAACGCTAATTAGCGGAGGTTACAAATGATTTGGGGGCGCGCTAATGGAGCTAGGGATTGCAGGGCATTGAAAAATGGCCGTCATTAGCATTAAGTTTTACGGCTTTAATGTGCGTACTACTCACAGGCTCAATTATAAGTTCGAGTAAAATCGGGAAGGAGAAGGAGCAGATTTCCATCTCCGGGGTGAATATTTCAGAATGATTTGTGTATTGCCTTGAATATTTGAACGTTTCTAATTGCCTGGGCAAATTGCTTTCAATGTTTTTCGTCAAATTTGCATTTACCTTCGAATCAACTACCCACACATCCTTTCGACTCCATTAAGCCTGTTTGCAATTGATTTTATCTCGGTTTCGGTTACGGTTTCGGCTTTGGGTTTATTTTCAATCAAAATGTATTGCATTTGTAGATTGATACCTCTTGGGCTTGGCTGGCCAAAAATACTAATTGCTTTGGCTTGAATAATGTATTGTTTTAACTTTACAGAAGCCACAGCCACACAATCCATAACTTTAAACTGCTCATCAAGTTCTCAACAAGTTTTTACCACTTCCGCTTCCTGGCTGCTTCTCCTTTCCCTCAATTAAGCAAGTTAAATGGTTGAAAAAGGAAGTGGGGAAAACGCTGAAGTGCTGGCAGCTTGAAGAGCGTGTCGCCTTAATTTTCACGCGAGTGCATATTTGATTTTCCTTTTTTATTCATATTTCCGACGTCTGCTCTTATTTCGTGTTTTTGCATAAAGTCGAGTCTCCTCGTCGTTGACATGCATAAAATTGCAAAGACTTGTCGCTTGGCATACATAAATTATGCCGAATGGCCTGGGACTTTTCCTTAGCCGCGCAACACGGCGTATGCGTAATGTAACATTAATTGTATTTATTTGCTTTGCTGATTGATTTCCCCGGCTGAGGCGGATTTAACGGCCTACAACTTTGGCCCGGCACAAGCAGAGACAAGACAATTTGGTTTATCAAAGTCATTTGGCTCCTGGCCCAGAGGCAGCCACGCCCACATAAATTAACGCAGACTTAACGAAGCGTTAACACAAAGGACGAAGAGCTCCTGGTAGCTAGCAAGCACAGACTCCTGCCGACTTTGCGACAATAAATTTATTGGTTTTATCCTGAAGCTTATCAAGTTCGCCTCGTCTGTTCATCTCATCGCACAACATGTGCAGTAAATTTTTATGTCAAATGGCTTTCGCCTCCATCGCGATATAAGTAATATAATTTATGCACGAAATAATGAGCGTGCTTTTAGGAGCCGCTTGAATGGGAAAATATGTGTGTGTTGCGTTGCGAAAAGTTATTAATTGATTCGGCTTTAAAGCTCGTGATGGTTCATCCCTGAAAAGTGTGGGGGGGGGGGGGGTGAAATGGAAAAGTTTTTCATTTTCTGCGGCCCACACACCACTTGAAACCTGAAGCCGAATCCCTGCTGATGGGATTGCCTAAGTAGGGTTGCTTAAGATTTTTCGACAATGTGTGAAAGTGAAAATTGACACAGGCCAAAGGGGAAAAGTTTCAATGATTGAACGCACGCATTTCCCGAAAGCGAAAAGGCTTTAAAGGACCTGTATCTCGGGAGCATTTAAGGTCTGTCAGCCGGGCAAAAGTTGGCCATGTTAAGCTGTGTGAAATTGTTCGCCATTTTGCGGGCGCCACAGTTTCAGCTGTGCGCTTTTTTAATTAAAAAAGTGGCCAACTATAACGGGCGGCGACAGTCATTTGAACTTGTTCCTTCCCGCTTTTAATTTCCAATCTCTATTCCGGTGCTGCAATGTTGCAGAAACTCTAGACAAAAAAGTAATTAAAATACTGCAAATATTTGCCCAGTTCGAATGCATTTCGCCCCGATCTCAGCCAATTCTGCAAGTCGCGCTGGAATCCTTGACCGCATTCCGCATACCCCACTGTCCTCTCGAATCTTCCCGGCATCTAAAACTCGGGTATGAGTGTATCCACCATTCATTTGTCTGCGTTCCGTGTCGTTTGCCTGACAACCAGGCCGCATCCTTTTCGAGTTTGCGCTTGTTTTGTCATCCTTTTTGCGGTCCCCAGCTTGTGCCCTTCATATGATTGCGGCTTCATGCTTTTGCATATTTGCCATGAATACCATTTCTCCACCCGCCCACACGAAGCACGAATTATGCGTGAATATTCGCAGATATGCGAACTGAGTTGTCAACAAGCTCAGGTTGTGGCTGTCTCAAAAACCGCCCATATATTTGGTTACTCTGGGTATGCCAGGAATTTAGTTGTCAACCTCGGTTTGGTCCAATTTAAAGGGTCCCTGTAGCTGACATATGTCTTTGTTGAGAAGCCAATTTCCAGGGCAATATTCGCCAGGAGGAGTTAATATTTATTGTACACCACGGTATCTAAAATATAGTTTTGTTCCATTTATTTTAAAGTCATTTAATAATTAAATTAAATTAATGGAATTAAATTACCATTAAATCTTAAATAAATGTTGCATTTAAATTTTTACAAATGTTCAAAGAATTTTTAATTTTAAAAAAGGAATTTTAAAATATATATCTAAAA
Organism: Drosophila prostipennis; assembly: GCA_037075205.1. Classification (NCBI taxonomy): domain Eukaryota; kingdom Metazoa; phylum Arthropoda; class Insecta; order Diptera; family Drosophilidae; genus Drosophila; species Drosophila prostipennis. The sequence continues at coordinate 594,353 of JBAMCJ010007287.1, forward strand.
CAATGTTATTATACACTGATAACAAAAACGTAGTAAATCTAAAGATTTAATATTCAATTTAATTATTTTTCGGTATGCTTTTCATCATTATCATTATTATTCATCATTCATCATTATAAATATGAAGATATTACAGTAACATTTATAGTTAATTTAAATATTTTAATCTTTGATTGAAATTATTGATGAAATTACTTTTTTGAATGACGTAAATATTTTAAGCAAATATGTGTAACAACGAATATAATATATTCGACCTTAACTGAAATATTTTCAAATTAAAAAATGCAATCTAATATGTTTTTAAATATTATGATAATGTATTTAATTCAAATATGTACTACGAATCTTTACTTTCAATATGCGGATATTTATTTTTACTGTTGCACTTTTTTATCAGTGTATTCACCAATTTATTTTATTTTTTGAAATATTAAACTTATTTCAATTAGTTTTAATTCCTATAAACTAAAAAAAAACAATTTGTTTGAAAACAAGTGCTGAGTTTTTTTGACAATAAAAACGTTGCATCTTAAACAAAGGATAATTCAATTCTTGTAAAACAGTTAAATTTCACTTTGAAGCCCTTTTCACATGTTTGGCTTGGTTTAATAAAAGCCCTTGCTTGCTGGGCCATGTTTGGCAATGTTTGACCATGTTTACCCTGTGGCTGTGTGGGCATCTTCAGGCGACTTGAAGAGAGAGAGCCCCAGCCTCTCGTGGCGAAAAAACCAAAACAGAGAAACTTGTCTAAAACGCTGGGCAATGGCCCCCCTTCGCACCAACCCCCCCTTTCGACCGCTCCATGCAAAAAGAAGCGTCGAGCACGTGTAGTTGAGGCGATTTGATTGGCCAAAGGCTTTCGCTTTTCGCTGCCGCAGAGAGCGAGCGCTTCCGAAGGCCCGAAGAAAACTAAGAGAGCGGGCTAAGAGAGCGACGAAAACTGGTTTTCCGAGGCGAGCGGGAAAAGCACCCTGTACCCACGGAGTGCTTTTCTGTCTTTTGATTTCAACCAAACGAAACGACAGTTGTTGTTCGGCGTTCTTTGTGGTCAGACACTCGCGTATACGTATACGCAACGTCATCGTTTCGCCTGGCGTCGCCTCGAAAAGCGAAAAATTCTGAATACCGGTTGCATTTCCCAATAATAAAAATAAAAGAAAAAAAAAATAACGGTTGAATATCGGTTTCGTCGTTGCACACGCACGTAATTCGAGTCATTTTCCGTTAAAATTCAAAATTCAACATAACACCCCCGACCAGAAAATATCAACATAAGGTACTGCATATTTGGCATTCTTATTATTTATTGTGTGCGCTGCATTCTCGAAAACGGGTTCTACGGCATTCATGCAATTCAATTCGTGACGAAAGTGAAGTTCTACCCCCGATCATAATCTAAGCGTTTCCGGTTCGAAAGTAAGAAAGGAAAATAAACGGTGATTTGCAAATAAAACGGCAAAAGGTAGAGCTGGCAAAAAAGTTATTTAATATTCATACCCGTGGTAGGAAAAAAATCTTCCACAGACAAACATAGCAACAAGTCGGCGCCAACTCTCTTACTAAAAAAAGAACGAAATAAAAAGCCACAACCAAATCCAAACTCAAACTCAAACAATGCTGTGTTTATTAACATTCAGCTGAGAGCGTTGGATAGGTAGAAAAGCCTCGTCTTCCGAGAATTGGCAGTTAATTTTTGAAATCACCTCCGACCAAGCGGCGAACCCCTAAAAAGCGATTAAGAAAAAAGCAAAGAACCGAAGACAAAACCGAGACCTGTTAAATACCTGTAGGTGTTCAGTGTGTGTGTGTGTGTGTGTGCGAGTGATAACTGTGAAACTATATACCCGAAAGTTAGAAAAAAAAGAAGATTCCAGTGAGTCCCCACATTCCGATGACATTCGAGAACTTATCGAACCACCCACGCCGCCAAAGAAATGGAAAGTTTTTCGCTTAGACTCTGAAAAACTAGTGAAGAAAAGAATTTTGCAGATCGCAGCTAAAAAACTGATTACGCGACGCGTTCTAGATACATTTTGGGCTGCAGTGCAGATCTGGCGAGATATTAGTTGAATGTGTGCCAAAATGAGACGAGAAATACGGCCACAGTCGTGTTTATTATTTTTATAATTTATTGCCCAACAATAACAAAAATATATACGTATCTACGTTTATACCGAGATATATGGATGTGTGTAGGTATATTTTTCGGAGCGAGAACTGTTTGATTGCCGCTTACATCGCAGCATTCTGGTGAAATGCATCTGCAAGATACACACGAGTGCAGACTGACACGGAAACCGGCGAGGCAGACGCATAATAAACGATAAATTTCAGGGCAATGACAAAATTGCTGATAACTGACCCACCAACATTTCGATTCTCGCTTCCCCTCGCTTTGTTTGATCATTAATATCTTTTAGTTGGTTGGTACTACTTGCTATGGTTTGAAAACTCGTCGGAAAAGTTCATATTCACATTCAAGGTTAGTCTAGGCTCGAGAGCTATATTTTATGGTTTCTTGGGGCTCAGAACGCTTAGCTAATGATCCCCCAGTGAATGAATGTTTGAGCAGATTTCCCGAAAAAAAGTAAAAATCAATGCTAGCCCCTTCCCAGTTGATTTGGCAATCGCTGTTTTGCCCAACGGATTTATGTTTGTATGTTCTTTTTTTTCTGGTTCGGTTTAGACCAAAATTTCGGTGAGGTGCGTTGGGGAAAGGGGTTGGGGGTTGGGGGTCGGTTGAGCAGACACAGGCTGAGTGGCCGCCCGCTGCTATTTATAGGCGCTCAACAAACATACACACATTCGCTCGCTCTTTGAACAAAATGTATCTTATAGATACACAGGCAAAAAGTTTTGCATCGCCCAGCAGTCTTTTCCTTTACCCCCCTCTCCATTCGCCATGTGTCTGGATTGTCTGGCTCATAAATATATGGCCAAACGACAATGGCGAGACACAGAACCCAGTCGTCAGATCGGGATCTTCTTCGGGCCAAGAAGCCGGGGATTCTAAGGCGAAGCATGTTGCCTTCTTACACAGGCAGTTAGTTTCTGTGAAATCGAAAACAAGATTGATGCCTCGCAACCGGACTTGGACTTTCTTGGCCAAAAAGGAGACAACGCAGCTGCTCCGTCTGCCTTTTGTTAGCCACTTGTATCTGTTTAATTGCCGTTGTTCATCTGTGTTTATTTGGGGGTTGGGGTTGGGAAAAATAACAGAAATAATAAAATACAGGGAAGCCGCCCGGGAACTTGGCAATTTCGCCTTTCAAGTTTTCCCGCAGAGTTATTTTTTCCGAAAAATACTCAAAATACCAATCAGTTGGCGACCAGTTTCGTTTTTTCTTGCATAATCTGCACGGCAACAGCTTGCGGCAAGTGCAACTGCAACCGCGGAGGCTGCGACTGCGCAGTAAATATCTTTTATTTTTTTTTCTTCGTTTCGGGCATGACAAAAGCTGCCAAGCGATTCGCTTCATTCGCTGCTACGTAATTGCAAGTTCGAGCGCAAAACTTGAAAAACGGCCAACCGATACGATACGAGCCACAAATTGCAGCTGACTGCAGTTGGGCTTTGTTTTCTGGCCATCCCGCTTGCACTCGCTTCTGGCCAATATACCTGTATATACATATATATATTTAGTATATCTGGCAGTATGCAAGAACCGGAAAGGAAGTGAGCGTGTAAGTTACCAAGACTTTGACTCCGAATCGAAATACGGCTCCCAGTCGAAACCGGTTTGCTCTCGAATGCTTCTTTTCCAAGAAGCACGCCTTGCAGGGCTCGCCAAGTCATTCACTTGCAGCCGATTCGAGTTTGTGGCTCTTGTATCAGTTTTTATTTTTTTTTCTTCTGCTGGCTGCGCAGCCGCGTTGCAGTTGCAGTGGCAGTGGCTGTAGAGGTTGCAGTTGCAGTTGCTGCCATCAAGCGCGGGCGCAAGAACAAAACGAAGTCGCGACAAAGTGCACTTGCAAAAACCAGCGGGAATTTCAATTGACAAGCAAATAAATAATAATAGGTAATAATAAATAAATACATAAACGTAAATAATAAATGTTTTATTTGTAAAGACAAATTTAATTATATTTATTCCATGAACTTTATATTAAGTTTTATTAAGCGAGATATTTTAATGAAAATGAATTTACCAGATTCTTTCGAAAAAGTTAGTTTACTTTCTAGAACTACAAGTTTTGATAGTATACAAATAAATCACTTTTAATTATTTTTTTGTAATTTTAATTTCCATAGCATTAGCTTTAAAAAATGATATTACACATTTTTAAAAAATATTCGAGAAAATATTATTTTCATAATGCAATAAAAAGTTAGTTCGCATTCTAGAATTAAAAGTTTCGTTAGTATACAAATAAATTACTTTTTATAATATTTTAGTAATTTTAATTTCCATAGCATTAGCTTTAAAACATAATATTCCACATTTTAAATTTAACAAAAATTTTTTTTTTTAATTATTCGAGAAAATATTCTTTTTAAAATTCAATGATTCCCTTCTTACGATGAGTTCACCTTTAGGAAAATATTTTAAGCTATATTCAAAATAAAAATCTTAAATGAAAAGAATTCCGAATTCTTTTAAGTGCATTTGAAAGAAGCACGAGTCACCGAACAATGCGAAACCGATAGTTGCTCGTAAACCAGAAGATAGAAGAATCCAAAAGGCGACGTGCGTAGCATGGAGGTACGAGTTTAGTACGAGTGCCTGCACCACTGGTGGGCGGAAGGGGAGTGGCAGCCGGAGGTGGGTGTTAAGTGCTGGGCAACTTGAGTGCCGTCTCTTTCCTTTCGCTGGCTGGGTTTTCGTCTAGTACGACGCATGTGCAGGCTGCTTTCTTGAGGTACTTGAACCTTATTGTCCATATAAGTAGGAGTGTGTGTGTGTGGTGCCACAAAATGGCGGCAGAGCTAAGGTAGCTTGGGCTCCTAAGACGATGATATATGGTTGCGGGCGACCGAACATTGAACCCTGGTCGGGAAGCAAGGAAGTATATAGAGCAAGGCAAAGGGCTAAAAAATAGAGAAATTCATAAAAAGAATTTTGTACAATCTCTTTAGCCTTTTCTAGGAGAAAAAGAAAATTCTTAGGGAAGTATTGTACAAAGTTATGATAGTTAAATATTAGAATAAGAATAACGAATTATATATTTCAAAACCCAATCAATGCTTAAATAAATAAAATCACTCTTCATTCTTTGATATATTTTCAACTCATAAAGTATTCACAAACTTAAAGCAATCTATGTCCAAACAAATTCCAAACAGAAGCGCCCCTTGGGTTAAACTCCTCGGGTCAAGCTCGGCACCTCCCTAATCCCCGTTTGAATGCAGGCTGACCTCAAAACAAAGCTGATTTATGTCGCTCCCCGAAAAGTGTCAACTGGCGGCCAACCTCAACCCAATGCCCTCCATTTGAATCCAATCCAATCCGAGGGGAAAGTGGAAGGGGGTTTCCAGCGGTATCAGCTGCTGGCAATTTGAACTCAATCGACACCCAAATTGATAACTTAATGGGAGACAAAGAGGTAATGGGCAAAGTGAAAGAGACGGGGAGTGAGTTCGGCGGGGCCTTTAAAAAGTTGGCTCAGCATATTTATTCACTGGGGAGACAGTGCCAAGCAATTCG